>CM064963.1:109699747-110350636 GCA_032847665.1 Solanum chilense | reverse complement strand
AACATGAATTAGTGGTGGGATTCTTTTCTTATTTTTCATCAATTGTTCTGTCATCTTTGAATCTCCTTTTCTGCCAAAGGCTAAACTTTGAAGAGCATCTCATTCTATTCCAGGCCAATTTATTTTTCTTATGTTTATATTCCAAATCCTTCTTTGAATATTAAACGTGTCCATTATCAAAATACAAAAATATTCCAAAGCCTTCAGCTGAGCTTTTGACTGCATCCACCACACAAATATTGTGCTTCAAGAAGAAGAGGTAACGTAGCCCATGAACTGACCTTTTGGCTTTTACAAAAATTTCAGTAAGAATAAGACTTGTTGCCATCCTTTTGTGATTCCTCTATCTTTTCTTCCTCCTGTTTCATTTGAAAAAGTACAAGTAGAAATTGTACTGTTCAGACTTAAGATTTGCATATAAAATAGACCCAAAAAAGAAAAGGAAATGCTGGGATTATTTTGCTATTTAAATATTGAAAATTTGATGCGCCAATAATTTAATTATTTCCTTTAGAAAGATCGAAGTGTAAATTTGAGAGAAGAAGTGCTGAAACTTATTTTCATCTTGACTAATAGATGAAGGCGAATCAAGATACTATTTCAATAGAAAGCATGGAAAAATTATTAATCACTAATCTCTTTTGTAAATAGTGAATATTTTCTGGTGTTCTAAATTGAAGGTTACTAGCTGAGAGTTGTGGAGGGTTGTTGACATCTTTTAGGTTTGAACTATGGCTAGAAATGATCACTTTCACAAGAAGGTTCAATTAGCACACATTGAGGATAAAATGAGAGGAGGTCACTTGAGATGGTTTGTTCATGTCCAGTGTTATGTGCTGGTGTGAAACCATGGGATGAAGCTTGAAGGTCTTAAAGAAGGACGAGGTAGCCTTAAAATCACATAAAATGAAGTTGTCTCAAGGACCTTCAGTATTTGGGATTCATGTAGACTTAGTAAAAGATGGGCAATATAGGTGTTATAGTTTAGTTGAGGATATGTTTTACATGTTTGCACGTCTGTTCTAGGTCATATGCTTGCTAGGAGTGGTTTAACCTTTCAGAGATCCATACCTTTAATTTAAAAAGCACACACAACTTGTAATACTTTTTATTTGTATTTGCATAGTATTGGCATGAAACGATTTAAATGAAGTTAAGTGGTAAGTGAGGATTCATATAGCTGACCCTAACTTTCTTGGAATTGAGGCGTAGTAGCAGTTGTCATTGTTATACCCCTAGGCTCCAGTAAAGGTTTTATGTGTAATTTACTAGATTCATATTCTCTCTGTCTCTGCTCTCCATCTCTTTCAGTTTGGGCTTTATGAACATCGGCATTCCTAATTTTTTGGTTAAATATGCATAGTCCACTAGGCCCTAATCTATCGTCCGGAGTGTGTTAGTTTCAATACACTCTCTCTTCATTGGTTTAGGCTGGACGAGACTGAGGTAAATTTTAAGAATTTATTGAACTTCATGGGCTCTTTCAAAATATGAGTTTAGAACTTAATATTTATACTGCTTTTCAAGTTTTTCACAAATACACATGTTTATATGGTTTCAGTCAAGAACGGTGGGTTCAATTGAACCCATTCTTAAAGCTATCCGTCTCTCTTGTGTATCTCATTGCATTTTTCTTTTGGTCGTAATGATCATCTGGTAACTGATTTTATTCCTCTAAAAATGCAATAGGATCAAAGCCTTCAAATATCTGATAGAATATACTCTTTCTTTTACTTTTACGTTCATGAGTAGTCTGAACAGTTTAAGCAAAAACAACAACAACATACCCAGTGTAATCCCACAAAGTGAGGTTTGGGGAGGGTAGAGAGTATGCGGACCTTACCCTTACTGCTGTTTCCCATAGACCCTCGGCAAAGCAAAACAGCCTGAACAGTTTAAGCCTTTCTTTTATTTTCATTTTGCATTTAACTTATTTCTTATTGGTTTTTGGAGTTCCCAGGATGTTTTGAGCGTTCTTCTTAGTTATTATCTCATTTGAATGGTAGAAAGAAGACAAACTTGCTTAGTTACTAAAAACTCCTTCAAAAATTATATTCGTCAGCTTTGATATCCTGACGTGCTATTACTGGAAAATTGTATCCAAATACTGGAGAAAATGCTCATTCCATTAGAATTGACTCTTTCTTTCCTCTATCCTTGCTCTCTTATTATCGGTTCATACTGATTCCATGATATTATGTGCAAATATGTCTTTGATCATTGTTTGTTCATTGCATTTTCCACCATGAAGTAATATCGATTACTTTACCCCCACACCTCCAAAAAGAAAAAAGAAGAGAAAATACTGATCTCACAAGTTTATTTCATTACTTGAAAGGCCATAGGTAATAGGTACAGTAGAAGTATTTGCATTTATTCATTCAGCACACCTGACTCTTTCAGAGACACACACATAGCACCCCTTAATTAAAGTACATAATTTTTTAGCAACAGAAATTTATTAGTGGTATAGCTTCTGTCTCTTACTCACTTGATTGTTTGCAGTTTAGTTGTTCAGCAGCTCCCCTTCTGCAAAAGCAAAATTACACTTTAGGCTTCAAGGTAAATTGGGTACGTAGTAAAGTTGCTATCTTTATGAAACTGAGCATAGTGAAGGGTTACACTAACTAATTCAAGATCTGTTCCCTTTCACAGTTTGTGGATGTCCAGGTTTTAGATCAATTTTGTGAAATACTTACTCTGTTTCAATTTGTTTGTCTTATTTTATTTTTTAATCTATTTCAAAAAGAATGTCTCTATAATTCTAACTTTCCACATGACATATCTAAGACCACAAGATTAAGTGTATTTTGGTACATTCAACATTTCTTTACCTTAATACCTCAAGATACAAAAGTCTTCATTATTTTCTTAAACTCTATGTCAAGTCAAAACCAGTCGAACAAATTAATACGGCGGGAGCATTTAACATTGAAATCTGTTTTTTTCTTCTCTATTGTCAGTGCCCATCAGATTATACAGAAGCAATAATAGACAATAGGTTATATTTAGATGATACCTTCTTCCTTCCACAGTTCTCATTGTCGCTCTCATCATCGCTGCTGCTGCTGCTGTCGCTGCTGTCACTGCCATCTCTGCAGTGTCCATCTTTGTTCTTCTTTTTCCCGATGGTCTTCAGCTGACTACCTATCTTATGCATCATGCCCCCTTCCTTCTTTGAGCCATGGCACACAGTCTGCTTGTTGTGGCTACCATGACTTCCGTGCATAGCAGTGGAGCCATGGCTTGCAGCGTGCTGTCCGTGGTTAGCATGACCTCCATGCATAGCAGTGGAGCCATGGCCTGTTGAATGTTGAGTTTTGGTGCCATGGCATGCAGTGAGTTGGCCCTTAGCATGATTTCCATGAGTAGCGGTGGAGCCATGGCCTGCTGAATGTTGAGTTTTGGTGCCATGGCATGCAGTGTTCTGGCCCTTGGCATGATTTCCATGCCCAACAGTGGAGCCATGGCCTGCTGAATGTTGAGTTTTAGCATCATGGCATGCAGTGTTCAGTCCCTTAGCATGACTTCCATGCATAGCTGTGGAGCCATGGCATGCTGAATGTTGAGTTTTTGCACCATGGCATGCAGTCTGCTGGCAGTGGCTACCATGATTTCCGTGGATAGCAGTGGAGCCATGGCCTGCTGAATGTTGAGTTTTGGCTCCATGGCAGGCAGATTGCTGACCATGGTTGTCGTGGTGCAACATCTTGGTTGTCATCTGTTTCATTTTGTCAGCCAAGTGGTGCTCATTCGTCTTGTGGCAAGTGGCAGTGTTGGTGGTTTTGTGGCAGACAGTTGGTTGTGCAACTGGCTTTTGGCACTGAAGTGACGCCATTGATATTCTTCAGAAAACGACTCTTGGTATTTGAGTTCTAGTTTCTTATGGCTCTCTTACTTGATATAGCCATTCATATGACATCTATTTATACTAGTTTTGGCAGTGAAAATTCTTCTCTTTTAACACCTCACATCACTAACTCTTATCATTTTTGAATCTTTTTTGTCAGGTAAAGCTTTTTCAGTGAGCCTTTATTCTATTCCTTGTAATAATTGAGTTATCTGTTTATTGTTCTATTTTCTGAACTTGGACTAACATATTTGAAACTATAATAGCTGGAAGAAACCTCTAGACAAATGAACACGTGGCATGTGATTTGATAATTTCAACTAAGTCTCAATCACAAACTGAATTATAATTTTTGGTTTTTGTTAAATTTTTATAATTTATGTGAAACTTAGAAATATTTAGATTTACAAATATGTATAGTACGTACTAATCGTAAATGCACAAACTTGTTACGAGAAAGCTTGGTAGTATCTTTTTTCTTTCTCTAGTAGCTAGAGTATATTTGAATATTATATAGGTAGGAAATATATGCTACTTGCAAAATTTGAAGTACTTCTCAACTTTATTCTATATGCGTTTCCATTATTTGTTGTCTAATTCCTATATTCTTTTCTCTTTTTTACATAATAATAAATAAATAGAGGGCAATGAAGGGCTACTTGCATATACATTTTGGTGATTATATACTCTAGATCGATAACAACAAGAGTGAATTAGAAGAATGATCTTGGAGATGGGTGGTCTTGAACTTCTTATTATAGTAATCTCATAGATAATAGGGATAATTGTATATAATAGCAAACTAATAACTTAAAATAATGGAGTAGCTACGGTTTGATTCAATTCTGTTCCATAGCAAACGTTAGCCAAAGTTTGTCAGTCGCCTCTCTCCTAAAAATCTCGCTCGCCACTCTCTCGTTCTCGCTCGTCACTCTCCCTCTGCTCGCCTCTCTCGCTTTATACACAGAAGTGTCTAAATTGTGTTTCTGTTTTGTAAAGCGAGAGAAAATTGTATATACACATGTAAAAACATATATCTTCGTGCTATATACTTAATTATACAATTTACAAACATTTTATTTCATTTCAATTGTAGACAAATGCAAATTTTATACAAATATTGCAGCGAAAAAGACCAACGAATTATACAATTGCGAATTATGCAATTGCAGTGAAATACAATTTATCTCGCTTTATACAACAAAAGTATATAAATTGTGTTTCTGTTTTTGTATAAAGCGAGAGAAAAACATATATCTTCTTCTTATACACCTATAATTATAAAATATACATACATTTTACTTCGATTCAATTGTATTCAAAACAAATTTTATACAAATATTGCAGCGAAATATGCAGCGAATTATACAATTACGCATTGTATAATTGCAGTGAAAAAGGATAGTGAATTATACAATTACAGCAAATAGGCCAGCGAATCATACAATTGTATATGTATAGCGAGACTAGCGAATTATACAATTGTATATGTATAGCGAATTATACAGTTATATGTTTGCTATGGAGCACAACTATGCAAATTTTGCTATAGCATACAAATATGAAATTTTTGTTTGCTATATATGACAGTTGCCCTAGATAATTCTCAAGTTTTGGCTTTTAGCTTGACGGCGAAGGTTCTTACATGAGGCAATTGAGGTTAAAAGTTCAATACCGTCAATTTTCAAAGTCATTTAGTGTAATTTGGACATGTTGGGCTAAAGCAAGAGTTGTCACATAAGTCCATTGCAATGGATGGTCCAGTATGAAAGAATGATAATACTATTTTTATCCCTTTATTAATGTGTACTGAATACTCACATTTTTTTTTCATAAAAAAATTATTTTGTTCTTATTTCTCTCTCTTATAATACAACACAAAATTGGCATCACTTTGTTTATCTCATTGAAATGTAAAAGAAAATGGGTAGAGAACAATATGAAGTATATCTATATGTATACACTGTTTAATTTGAAATTGTACGTTTCTAATATGTATACATCATTAAATTATATTGTATAATTCTGATATGTATACATATTCGAGTTGTATTTGACGTATACATATTTAAGCTGTATTTGATGTATACATATTTGATTGCTTTTATATTTGGCCCGATCAGGCTTCATATGTTGTTTTTGATGTGTACATAGTTAAGTTGTATTTGTATAGTTCTATTATATATACATCATTACTTTATATTTTGTACATTTATGAACTATATACACTTCTGATATGTATACGCCACTAAATTGTAATTTATGTAGTTTAGATATGTATACACTCATGTATGTAAAGACCATTAAATTTTATTCTGAATGTATACACTTTTGATATATTGAAATGGGGTGTACACAGTTTCTTCCCCTTTCTTTTTCGTGACATTTCACTTTTTATTTGAAGTTTGAAATACGTCGAGAAAGAGCAATATAAGAAATAAAAGAGATTAGGAAGAAGAAAAGGAAAACTATCTCGTAAAAAAGAATTTTAGAAAAATAAGAGAGAAAATAGGAACAATAAAATAATTAACTTTTTATTTACAAAATATATTGATGAATTAAATATAGAAAAAAATAATAAAAAAGATTTAGCATATCATCATACACAGGTTGAATGTAGCTGGGAAGGAGAAAATTTAAGCAAAAAAGAGTATATGCATGTAGGGAAATATCATAAAGAAATAAACAAAAAAGTTAAAAAAAAAAAAAGTTGAAAGAGAGATGAAGAAAGGATTTTTTTTTTTTTTTACTTTTTTAACAGATAAAGGAATGAAAGAAAAAACGCTTATTGAAAAACGATTTTAAAAAAAAAAAATTATTGAATAAAATAAGTTTTTAAAGAAGACAAATAACGAGTAAAAGAGAACATGACTAATAAATTTCAAATTGATTTTAAGAAATCCTTTTTTGCTAAAAAATTATAATAAGTAGGCTATTTATTGTCAATTTTAACTATAACTTGTCATGTTGTGCCATTTTTTCATGTGTTTGGTATTTGATTTTTGCCCCTCGAGGCAAATACTTGCTCATGGGGCTAAGTTTATATATTCATATCATAATATCTCACAAATTATGTTTCACGTCCTTAAAAAACTTATTTCCTGTTACGCATAAGTTTGATTGCTTAAGACAAAAATGAAAGATGAATTCATTTGAATGTCTGACCCGCAAATAAATAAAACACGTTAGGTGCACTAAGTACAGTAATTCAATTTAAATTGACTTTTCAATTCAATTTTTCGTACATACTTCTCTTTAAAAAGAATTTTCCACTTCGAAAACTCGAACATGAGAGCTCTATGATTATAAGTCATAATATACTGAGATGCATAGATCAACCTTTAAATAAATATTCCATCTTAGCTCTTACTTTTCTTTTTCTCTTGGAATGGTCTTTCCAAATTCCAGTTGACTACTAAATTTACTATTATGTACAATGTTTACAGTTCTCATAATTTAATTATTCTTATAATTATTATATTTTTATAAACTATATTAAAGAGTAAGAATAATTCAACTTGACAACAGTCAGTCAAAAGGCCATTGAAATCTAAACTCATAACAATATAGTCAAACTTTAGTCTCAGAGGCCATTTGTGGGAGACATTGCATTATATAAGTTGGAAAAAAAAGATTTTGACTCACTAGACAAAATGGGCTGCAAAACTATTAATATACTTCGTTCGTCTTAAATTGTCTGTCGTGTTTCTCTATTACATGTTTCTTAAAAAATATAAAATGAAAGTTAAAAAAAAAGATTGACTCACTATAAGAAACGGGCTGCAAAACTATTAATATACTTCCTTCGTCTTAAATTATCTGTTGTGTTTCTCCGTTACACGTTTCTTAAAAAATATAAAATAAAAGTTGAAAAAGAAAAGATTGACTCACTATAAGAAATGGGCTGCAAAACTATTAATATACTTCCTTCGTCTTAAATTGTCTATCGTTTCTATTGCGTTTCTCTGTTACACGTTTCTTAAAAAATATAAATAAAAGTTGAAAAAGAAAAGATTGACTCACTATAAGAAATGGGCTGCAAAACTATTAATATACTTCCTTCGTCTTAAATTGTCTGTCGTGTTTCTCTGTTACACGTTTCTTAAAAAATATAAATAAAAGTTGAAAAAGAAAAGATTGACTCACTATAAGAAATGGGCTGCAAAACTATTAATATACTTCCTTGGTCTTAAATCGTCTATCGTGTTTTTCTGTTACACGTTTCTTAAAAAATACAAAATAAAAGTTGAAAAAAAAAAGATTGTCTCACTGTAAGAAATAGGCTGCAAAACTATTAATATACTTCCTTCGTCTTAAATCATCTGTCGTGTTTCTCTGTTACACGTTTCTTAAAAAATATAAAATTCAAAGATTTTTAAAACTATTTACCATTGTCGTATTTTTAATACACTGTCTCCTGCACTTTTAATGTGTTTCCTATTCAAAAGATAAGAGAACATTCCTCCCAAAGTTACCGAGTCATTTTGTTGAGATTCTTTGATATAGTTCTCTCATGTGCCGTAGTATACTCTAGTTGTTCATGTGTGTAGGTTTGGGGAACAATTGATTCACAAGGAGGAGCATTTCAAAGTATAGAGCCAAGGATATTACGTTTTAACTTTGTCTCACGAAATCTACCACAAGTGATGTTTGAGAGTCATGTAATGGCTTACTATTCAACACGATTCGGATAATACTTTTAGTGAACATATAAGCCCTATTAACAAGCTTTTTAATGTCTTAATAAAATATATTTTTCTTCATTTGTTTGCTCGATCGATTTATATACTTATATCATCATAGTTAAGATTTTATAATTTTCAAGAGCAATTACGATTACAAATAAAACGAAAATAATTAATTGTATCTTGAACTATTAAAATAACAATTACAATATTTGAAACTTGAAAGAGGAAAACAATAGTATAACACTTAAAATCCTAGGAATTTTCTTAATTGCAACATCTAGAAGATCTTGGTTCATAATTTTTGAATTTTCAACCCTTCTTTATCTGGCCATTATTAATTAAAAATAGAAAAGAGAAAAATAATGAATAGAAAAAATTTAACTCATAAAAACATAATTTGTCCAATCCATTCAAATTTAGACACGAATATCATTGCCCTTTTATTATCAGCTTGACCTATGTTAATGACTCGTTCGATCCAATGTACCTAAAATTTAATTTGATATATAACTTAAGTTGTTTCCCGTGAAAGTCAAAATAATTACTATTCTTCCATTCTCGATTAATTTTACTTATTTGAATGAAACTTATGTTAAACTTAAATTAATCAAATTCTAAATAATATGTCAAATATCATAACAAACCAAAAATAAATAAAAATTGCATTAAAGTAGAAAAGTGCATTGGAAGACCTAGAAGGTCTAATAATAATAATAATAATAATAATAATAATAATAATAATAATAATAATATTTGGATTTACTGAGTAATTATGTGACACTCATCTTCATGACTTAAATTCTACCCAATAGAAAAAAAGAACGCGCAATTGAAATGTTTGAATATATTTATTCTTTTTGTCTTTTTCTTTGTCCACAAAACACATAATCCTCTAAATATTTTTGTGCTCTTGGTTTCACACCTACAACAACAAAAATATAACGTCGCAATATATTCAGTATAATTTTATAAGTAAAATTTTTTTTAAATAATTTATATGTAAACTTACAAAAAACCTATTAGATAACATGTTATTCGATTTAATCAGTTACATTTGAAATCTCACTTCAAAAAATAAAACAGTACTTATCACTTTATCGTAGTCGATTAGATTTTTGATCTCAACCTCTGACTTTATAATAAAGACAACTTTTTTCTTATCAAAAACTTAATAATTAACGTCAATATATATGGCCAAATCATCAAATGGACCCCACTTTTGTAAGTTTGAATTGGTCATACATTGGACTTTTACTAATTTCTAGATTAACAGCGTTAAGCCAAACAGTGCATCATCATGTACATGTGATGTGAGAAAGAGAAATATAAATTCCAGTCAAATTCCAAATACATAATTAATTAGTTGATTAATTAATTAGTAAACTCAATTAATTTATTAATCACTATTTCATGCAGTATTATTAGAGATTCAATTCAACTCATTTGGTCAAACATGATTAAGGAATTAGAATTAGAGTGAGGTGAAAGGCATAGATTAGTGTTAAATTAATATTGTTGTATAATTATGGTATGTTTTAATTAATGAGTTAGCTTTCACTAATTTTGGGGTTTTCTCATGCTAAATAGGGATGATCTTTATAGGACAATATGCTCTTTTTTTTAATAAAAAATATTCAAACATAAATAAAAACGAATCAAATTGTTCAGTTTTGTTTAAGTATCATAGAAATTCACTAAGTATTAAATTATTTTGACGTTGTCTATGTAAAATATCTATTTTCTTGCATGACAATGACTTTATTTAATATTTAGACAAAATTGAATAACATTTTTTATGACAAGCAATAATTAATTAATACAATAAAGTGAAAATTAAATGGCCACATGATCTATGATATAAAAATTTGAAAGGATATAAAGTTGTTTCTAATAAAGTATGCCCTATACCCCTTGAATTTCTTGCGAATGCGATTTTCTATAGGAAAATCATTTTGCTCAAGCTCAGATCTTAAACACATATATTAAAGTATCATCATAAAAATTAACAATCGTTTTTCAGCAATTACTGAACACCGAATAACAAAACATAAAACAAACTCAGACTTAATGTGTATTTCTCATGAATAATCATTCCATCACTTTCCCCTATACAAAAAGTTGGAGATCATAACAACTCATAAAATTATATTTTATGTGGATATGAAGATTATGAAAGCAAATATAGAAAAGAAAAAAAAAAGTTAATGTAGAAAGAGATTTATAGTTTATTTTTTTTATAAGAATTCTATTTTATTAATTTTTTTCAAAAAAGTTTGAATTGGTCAGCATTTGGACCTTGTTCAATAAAAGATTTTCACTTGAAAAAAGATTTTATGACCAAAGACTGGTCTAAAAATAATAATTATTATTTTAAAAAAAAAAACTCGTTTTCCATAGTCAACTTTCAAACTAAATTCCACTTCAACACTCACTTTTTTAATATAAAAAAAATTAATTTATTTTTTATTTCTCCACATGTCATTTCCTTTTAAATTCACCTGTTTCTAACTCATATTTTCCTCAAATCATTCTCTTAAACTTCTAAACTTCTCCTTCTTCAGAAACTTTTAAACTTTTAAACTTCTCTTCTCCTTCTTCAGAAACTTCTAAATTTCATTACACTACAATTTATTTTTTATGTAAAATAACTATTTTCAAGATTACATTTTTATCTTTGAAAAAAAAAAACACTAGAAAAATGGATTGTGGATTCAATTATGAATATAATTCATTGATCAATGAATTAACACAAGGATTAGAACATGTTAAGCAATTAAGAGCTTCAAATAAATTTCAAGAATTGGATTTTCATATACAAATGATTCTTTCTTCTTTTGAAAAATCATTGTCAATTCTTAATTGGAGTACTAGTGGTTTAGTAACACAAACTCCACTACTTGTAGCACCACCTGAATCTTCAATTTCTATTGATGAAAATCCTAAAAGTGATGATCAAGATTTCATATATGTTTCAAAAAAGAGGTTAGACTATTTTTTCGAATCAGCTAATAGTTATTATCTCAGAAAGTCATCGTATGAAAGAAAAAAAATTGTAATGAAGAAAAAAGGCAACTTTATGAGATAATAACTGTTAGTTGACTAATTTTCATGATTGTTGATTTTTTTTCTTTTTTGAGTTAATTTTTGTTTTAATGGTTGTTGCAGAAAACAGATGCCTACATGGAGTGAACAAGTGAGAGTGAGTTCAGAAAATGGATATGAAGGGCCTACTGATGATGGATATAGTTGGAGAAAATATGGGCAAAAAGACATTCTTGGTGCTAAATATCCAAGGTGAATATATTCAAGAATTTTGCTAAAAAAGGGTACCCAACTTTTAAAACATTTTTAGGGGAAAAAATGAAAAATTTAAGTGAAATTTTCAAGATTTCTAGTACCCTTTTAGTAATTTTGTCATGTAAAGCTGTCAAAGCGGGTTGATTCAGTTAGCCCGACTAAGTCTACAAAGACCATGAATTTGAAGGCTTAAGACAAGCCCGACATTAAAAATGTTGGCTTGGCTGGGCCAGGCTCCAGACCGTTTATGGAAGTAACGGGCTAGGATGGGCCATTCATTTTAAACGGCTTGGCCAACCCGGCCCAGTCTGTGGACCCAACAAGCTTATTTGGGTGGGGTTGATCTCAGCTAAATGGAACTAAGCCTTATTCTGCTCAAGCGGTATTATGAATTAAGCTTATTTTGACGGCTCTACTTTCTTGATAGTACATAATTTAATCGAAAATCATCCTTTGTCGTAACGATGAGATTTCATTATGTTTGCAGGAGTTACTACAGATGCACATACAGACTAATGCAAAACTGTTGGGCAACAAAGCAAGTGCAGAGGTCTGATGATGATCCTGCACTATTTGAAATCACATACAAAGGGACACATACTTGTAACCAAACTTATAACTGTGCTGCTGCTGCTGCTACACAACCAAGATCACCACAGAAACATAAACACAAGAAACAAGCCAACAATTCAAGAACAACACCATCGAATCAAATGCTCGCGAGCTTACAAGCAAATCTGAGAGTGAATACAGATGATTTGGACAAGAAAGAAGCAACATGTTCTTTCCCATTTTCACCTACATTCTCTGGTTTTGTAGACGAAACTCTGCATTTCCAGATGTCACAAGTTGATGACAGTTTGGTTGGGGGTTATTCATCATCTTTTGTCTCTCCTACAACTCCTGAATCAAGTTACTTCTCATTACCAACCTGCCAGATGAATGATTCGCGAAGAATTTATAACGCGTACCATTCAGAATCAGACCTCCCTGACTTGTTCTCAGCCAACACTTCATCAACAAGTTCTCCAATTATAGGCTTGGAGTTTCCACTTGAACATGTAGAGCTTGATCCAAATTTCTCTGATTTTTTCAGATAAATAACGTCAAGGACAATAAAAACGAGTAGCTTGGATTTTGATCACTCAATTCTATTTTTGTAGTATATAAATTAACAAGAAAACTAGCCAAGAGCAGGAACAAGCTATAATATTTTGTATCAATGGCCTAGTATTTTTTTTTTAAAATTCAAACACATTCTTGCAGAAGACTGCCTGAATGTTGATAAATTTGATGAAATTGTATGTTCCATGGGAATAACCGAACCACGTCTACAAAATGCAAGTACCAAGCAACTGCTTCAAAGCCAACGTGATGCTCACATTTCAGCGTACTTTTCAATAATCTTACAACGAATACGAGTTTTTTTTCATATTCAATCAAAACTCTGTATCCCCACAATTCTCCATACATGCTAAAACAATGGGCTCAAACAAGTTCCAGTATATCAGATGAACATATTCATATTGGAATTTTTCATATTCCACCACTTACAATGCAAAGGTCACTTAGCTTTACAAAATGAAATGCCTGATGACAAATCGGTAACATGGATAAAGCACAGAATCTTGTGTTTCACTGGGTTCTGGCAATCTTGTTCAAGCTTGAATGTGAAAATCATATAAGCAGGCTAGCTAGTGGGCTGTAATGTTGCTTGCTCATGCCAAACTCCGTTCAAGTTGCACTGCCACAAGCGAACTACACCATCGCTTCCAGTAGTAGCAAGTGTCATTCCACTCATGTCCCATTCCATCTGCCATACCTGCACGATAAATATCAAATATGGTATAATTAAATTACAGTTTAGTCACCAATCGCCTTGGTGAATTGGCAGATGAGAAAATTTAAAGGTAAGGGAATGTAGGATCACTCAAGACAATTGATCCGTGCGTTGAAACCAAAACAAATAATATCAGTCACTTTACACTATCAAGAAACTCAGAATTAGTATTGGGACCTAAACGTGTTAATTGATTTACAAGAACAGCTAAACTAAGTAGTGTTGCACTAGGCACCTCACTGTCATGAGTAGAGAGCATTGCAACCTTCTCCACCGAGAGCCTTCCATCAGAGTCTGGATTTGATCCAACATGCCATAATGCAATTTCCTTGCAAGTGGCAACTGCTATTAATTCATACGGCCTGAAAAAGGAAGCTTTAAATTAGAAATCACACACAAAAAGATAAACAGAAAATTTTCACTAACGGCTGACTATATGGTTTTAAGGAGGATGTTGTCAAGAGCAAACCTTCCAATATTTGGTGCCCATGCAACAGTAGAGACTGGATCAGCTTTATCTGCAGGTAAAGCTAATTCTGCAACTGGAAGCCATCTCTGATGATCCTGATCGAATTCCCAAACCTGTGGAAATCTATGATATGATAAAATTACATATGTCCCATCAGAGACCAAGTATATTAACAGCTTTTAAAACCATCTACTACATGATAGAAGCTTAAGATTTCAAGAATTACATCTTCCGACTTTATAAATGTCAAATAGACACATACAAGAACTAGCTGAATTTTATTCATTATCAACAAGAATCAAAATGCAATAAATTCACTGCCAACTTTTAGCTAATAAAGAAATATGTAAATAGAACTAATTAAGGATTATAGAACGCAATCCTTAAAGTTAACAAAAAGGAACTTGCCATACCTTGGAGGAGTTTAGCTGTGGCGTATCGGAATCAAAACCCAAAACGAAGCTTGATTGCTGGATTTCTCCTTTCAAGGGATTCCAAGCAATAGAAGCCGATCGGCATGAAACATTTCCAAATTTAGATACAGATTCAATGACATTCTGAAATTCAGCCTACAAAAAGAGGACTAAAAGTTAGCTTTTCCATTTCTTAGTAACATTCATAATGTGTCATCTTTAAAATAGAGTCAGAAGAGTCAAAAATACTATCATCATTTTCAGAGTATGTATAAAACAAGTACTGCACCAGAAAAATAAAGCGATATGAATGACCAATAAGGAAGAACATGGCTCATGAGGCAGAAAGTCAAAGAAGCAGAATGTAGATACACACCTGCAGCTGCCAATTCTTCAATTCAAATGGATCTAGGAGCTCAAACACTTTCACTTGGCCATCCGAATAAGCAGCAACCTATGTGAAAGAAAATAACGGAAAATGTGATCAAAATGACTTTATGTAGTCATATAGACTAAAAGCTGAAAACCAAGAATCACTGGATCAGGCAGTTTCATCTCATCCTTGTCTATCCCGTCAAATTGAAGAAAAAAATAAGGAACATCCATCAGATCTAAAGGCCCATAAATTAAATGATTTGCGAGTAAAATAAAGCAAGACCACAATGTACAGGTATTGGCCCCTATGCTCTGTCACATCCTCCATGGGGAACCCACCTAACACATTTAAGTAGCATATATAACACTTTGGCATCTCGTATTGCCAAATGCAAAAGAAAAAGTAGGGATCTTTCCTCAAAACTTCAAAAAGGAAAAGAGGAGAAAGAAACTTGGAATACTTTAAACTTAGTACCGATGTGATCTTGTTCAAGAAAGCAATTCATAGTAGGTATTCTAGATGGCATACTTTAGAACCAAATAACAAAAAAAAAAAACAGTACAAATTAGTGTGAACCTATAGTTGCTTTATGTGCCTCCTGATCAACAGCTTGAAGAACTCTCTCAAGTACCTCAAGCATCTTATGATAGAGTTTTAGTGTGGGAAGTTTGTATCGGGCAACATCTGACCTCGTAGATGTTCCCCTTCTTTCCTTCCAGATAAATTCATTAACTACCCTAACCAACTTTACAAGGAGTTAGGGGAGAAGTCAATGAGAAGAACACTTCGCTTTCACACTCCCAATAAGAGCTTCAATTTTTTAGACAGTGATATCGATAAATGCAAGTATTAATAAGCAATAAGCAACTTGGCATTGTAGGTTCTCCACTATTCAGTTAACAGATTATAAGAGGTGATTTTAACAATTTAAGAAGACAAAAGAAGAAGAAAAAAGAGTACCGGATATGCTGAAATAAATTTAGATGAGATATAAGGTTTTTAATCAATAAAGGCAAGTTATTAGCACGTCACTCTACAAGTAACAAGAAATCAATCCCAATGCTGCAGCAAAGATCAAGAGAAGGGGAAAGTAACATCTCCTTTAAGGGCAAGCAAAAACAACTATACATTCACCATCTCAGTCAAGAGCAAGCCATAAAAAAATTTACTATTCCTACAGAGATGCATACAACAATAGATTGCTTACGACTATCGAGTGATTCCATCATAATGCATCTAAAGCACTATAGACATGAAAGAGAAATACAACAAAATCAGTAATCATAAACTCAAAAACAACATAGATACATCCCTTTGTTCTAATCCCTAGCACCCTGCCACCCTCAAGCTATTGAAACAACTGCTATCACATTTCAATGTCAAATCAAACACATTTATGACCAATCTAATTTAAACTCACCAATTTCAGACTTGTCTGGGAGACTCCAAACTGAACATCCAGAACTTGGGATGAGATTCTGTCAAAGCATTTGCACAGCTTCCACTGAAGCAGCTCTGAATCTAAAGATTAGTAACTCATTGTAAGTCTCCAGTTAAATGTTGAGAAAAACAAATGTGAAATTATTGTCAGAAGTAAAATTTGAGAAAGTATTTACAGATAAAATTAAAAAAAATTCATAGACTAAAAAAGGACTATGAAAGCAAGTAACTCAATTGATGATAAGATTAAGATTATAGTTTCACTGGTTGTTGGAAACAGAGATTATTACTAAGAATTTAAGGGAATAAATTTATCTTCACAATTACTCTTGTCAAACACAACAGAAAAGAAAGAATAAATGACATAAAGAACCATAATAATTTTCAATTTCATATCAAGTTTCTTGTTTGGATTTATTCTTTTTTTCCAATATTTCATGAACATTTGGGGAAAATAGAGAATAAGTTTTCTTTTGCTTCTTTTTCCTGTCTTTAGAGATTCAAAAGAAAGAAACCAAAGATTTCACTTTGATTATCTACTCTCATCAGCAAAACATCCCCATGCAAAAAAGAAGGGGAAAAGGCACACATAACATAATGTTCAGCTTAGCTTCGTGACAGTAATTTCATCAACAAATGCCGAATAATGTGTCCTCACCTTCAACTACCTCCTCCCACAACAACAAACTTCCATCAGCACAAATGCATGCAACTACATCTCCATATTCTGGTGGAGCCCAAACAACTTTTACAATGCTGGATTCATGCACCTAATCAAAATGTCAAAAGTGGAAATGCAATCGCATAGATTTCAGTTCAAGAATTTAACGCTATTTTATAATCACAATTAATTTTTTTCATAGTTAAGCGAAAGAAAAAAATTAAAAGCTTATTTGCTCAGCACTACATTAGTGCTGGAGTTGTGAAGTATACAAAAAGGACTAACCCAGTTACAGTTTTTCTTCCTTCTGAAGTTAGTTTATACCGTTCATCAGTTTTTCAATTTCATACTCAATCCTTAGATTACATTAGAGCAAAAGAGGGTCCCAATAAAAATGGCCAACTGAATGAAAAAACAAGGAATCAAGTTTGACTGATTTGCAGTAGTTATGTATCCTGCTTCTAAATAGTTATTTGAAAGTCCAACATTTTGCCATACAGACCATTAACATCCATACTTGGAAGCTTTCTGGACCGTAGTTTGACAATACTACTTGTCCAGTTTTTTCTGCCACTGAAAACTTATTAACATATACTTATGGTATCTGTTGCCTATACAAGAAGCACGACAAGGACGTGAATCTCTCTTAATATATATGACTTCACAATGAAACGAACTATCAACTTCTGCCCCGTTCAACATTTTATTGGTTTCTAGTCAAAAATAGGAGATTTTTGTATGGACTCCAAAGTCTGATATCAAGAGTCAAATGTTCCCCTTTTTTTGTTTGGGGAGTAATAACTCACTATCCCATCTTTTTTTTATGAGGTGGTGCCTGAGCTAGTTTGAGCACAATTCTTACTAATTCCACCATATACCTCTATCTCCCACCAACGCGTGTACGTCATAACTTTGCTCACCAAATGCCGGGATTTGAACCAGAGAACTCATGTTCTACCTGACTTCATTGACTTACAAGGACAATGATCCTCACTATCCCATATACCCGACCTCGGATTGATACATACTTCTTCTATTTATTCTGCAGCAAATTCCTACATGTATAAATAACCTATTCGGCTCTTTGGATGTACATTGCTACAACATCAATCTATATCCAAAAATTGTACTTTCCACACACACAAAAAAAAACTTCAAATCCGTATGACTTCAAAATGAGAGCTAAAACAAATTCATATGAAAATTGAGTTTTTATCTAACCTTGAATTTAGAAGAACAACTGAAAACAGATGAAGCCGGATCAGTAGAATCAAAAACAGACAAAGTACCATCAGTTGAACCAGCAGCTAATCTGTGACCCGAATAATTCCACGCAGTGCATGTTGTACCTTCGTCAAGCTTAATAATTGCTTTATCCATTCTTCCTTCTTCACCAAATGTAACAAATCTTAAACCCTAAATTTGCAGATTTTGCTGATTCTAAAACCCCCTTTACTCTTCTAGGGTTTTTGGCTCTCGACACTGTTGCTTCTTTAACTTTTTTTTATTACAAAAACCTACCCTGTAGTTTCAAGTATTACATAAACTACCTTTTTCTTTTTTATTTGTATGTAAACCCTCCCTTTAGTTTCAAATATTACATAAAAACCCTTCTTCTTTTTTTATTTGTATGTAACTAACTATTACTAGTACTATACACTTATCTATTATGTACACTTTTATTTTCCGGGACACGTATGGTAAGTACTCTTCATCTTCAACATTGAGATCGTAAGGTTTGGAACTCTGAATCATTATAAAAGTAAGTGTTATTTTAAAAAGTTAATGCATGAGAGCCTAATTTACCAAGAGGTGACAAGAACACAACAATTTTAGCTCAAACCTATTTAAATAACTTAAAGTAGATTTTATAGAAAAGTGGATAAAAGAGGTAGCCTATATATAGACTCAAATAACTAGTTCAGTGAAAATGAATTATGTATATCGTGTGTATCAATTTACTTCGATAGTGTTAGCAAATGTATAGATTTTGTATATTTGAAATATGATATACATGTAATAATACATAATTAATGTATAAATATTTAATGCTTCGATCATATGGTAAATTAGTTTGATTGAACTGTACATATTAGCAAGTCTTTTAAATTTATTTCCAATTAATATTTCAAATTGTGAGTGGTCATAGACATAGGGACATCCCAATTAGAGGTGTCAATTTACTTTTCTTCGTCATAAATCTTACTATATGTCAATACGTGATTTTCTACCATAATTAAATATATATTAGTCATCCTTTATAATGATATTTTTCAAAAACAGTTAAAAGATTTGTAGACAAACAATATTGGGAAAGAAAAAAAAATATAAATCTTTAACTTCCTAACAATGATAGAAAATAATTTCCTCATCAATAATAATGTGTATCATTTTCATTATCATCATTTATCTTGTAACTTGTAAGAAACTTGAAGAAAGTGAAATTGGCAAACTACCTTTATGTGTAGTTTCCCTTGTAAATAGGGTGAAAAGATTAGTGAATAGTCCACATGAAGATGTGGACAATCACTAGTTTGATTTGTAGAAACAAATAGGTGGTAACTTTGACCTAAAGCTTATTAATGTGTACTCTTAGACACTAAATGAGAGGGTGGTATTTTTTTTTATTCGATGTTTGATACTTATATATATATTAAGATCAATTGTATATAAAAAGAATATATGAAAGTCATGTTAGCTAACTAAATTTGTTTATAAATATTTCTTATTATTTCAATTAGTGCTAATACATTAATTAAGCGAGAGCGCCACTCTCAAATGGACTCTGCAAAACGCAATTTGAATTTAGTCGATGAGCTCCGAATACCAGGTGAGAAAAAAAAAAGTCTTGCTTTCCTTAATCTTTCCTAAGTAAATGGAAAATAAATATCGACATTTTATAAAATATTCGTCCAATTCTATAAAACATCAAAATATTGATTTTTTTATTCAACCTATAATGCCTCCCAACTATTAAACATTACTTTCAAAATGCAAATAAACTTTTAGAAGACAAATATTATATTTCTAAAAGAGAAACCTAATTTAAAACAACAACACGTTCAAACATTTTTCAAAAAATAAATTTGGGCCAAACATGTATGGTTGTCTGCATTAAATTCATTGATCCATCCTTTTTTTCTTTATTTCTATGTACTATATATATACACTATATTGACATGAAATTTGAAAGATACTCTTAGAACTTTCTAGTTTAGTGAGTAATGAATTAAAGGAAGTTCTTTGAATTCTTCTTGTCGACCTAATAAATATTGTTAAGCTTTTCTTCTGTATTTTCTTTATTATTAAATCGAAAATAATCATTGACATTTTGTAGTACTTGTTAAGTTCAACTAATATCAAAACACTAGCTTTATATAGTCGATAATTATAATTTTCCGCTTATTAAATGAATTTTTGAAAGTAGCATATAAAACCTTAAAAGATAGATAATATATACTTTAAGTATATAATAATGAATAATTTAACTTAATATAATAAACACGTCTAAAAATTTCAAATTGAATTTGGGCCACTCATGTATGACACAGTGTGCATTAAATTCATTGTTTTTAATCTTTACTAGTTGTACGTACTATTAGATTGACATGAAGTTTGATAGAAACTATAGTGTTAAATTGCCCAATCAAATGCTTCCTTCTGCAAAATAATTAAATGTATGTAATGCTGTAAAGTATATAAATGCTTTGCCACCAACCTCACGAGTATATAACTATACTAATTAATCATCTTTTCTAATTAATTGAACCAATATTTCATTAATTATATTCATGCTTCATCCGTGAACATCTTTTAATTTTTATCATACCATCTTTAATTTGTGTCACCTAATTTGATCTGAGGATTAATCGGTTCGGTTCGATTATGAATCCAAAAAAAAATAGGAAAGAAGATAAAGAATTAATTCGTTCAATTTGATATGTACCTACCTAGTTAATTATAGATAGTTGTGAAGTCATAAATATTAATTATGTATAGCTAGTAAAGCTGTAATTTGGTTTTTAAACTTATCAAGATTAATTACATTATTTTTTGTTCTAATTTTTTCAAGAGCAAGTCAATATATAATACATATTATTACTAAGTTCCAAACAAAAAAAAATGGATAAGAATTGAAGATAATGGTACAATTCATTAAAATTCTCTTATGTAGTCTTTTAGCGATCTCCACAAATATAGACAAAACCTTGATTATAATGTGTATTTAATTCAACCACCACAAGATGCCAATAAATCTTTTTTTATGGTAGCTAATATCTTCTACCATGCATTTTTTTATGCTATATATATATATATATATATATATATATATATATATATATATATATATATATATATATATAGTTCTAAATAAATTATAAGACCATCCAATATAATTTTTTTCTCAACATAAATGGTACATTTGGTCAAACGAAAATCATTTATTATCATTTTTTGATGTTTAATTATTAGTAAAAAGCATATAACATGACTTTTCTTACTCATAAGCGGAAGTTATTTCTAATAATTATTTCGACTTTTAACTTTATATTACTTGATTCAATCAATATTATTATCAACTTTTAATGTGTATTTTTAAAAAAATATTTTTTCATTAATCGATCAAACATCAAAAATATATAGATAAAAGAAAGCTACCCCTATATATTTTCCAAGAAATGCAAAGGAAGTGTTTGGTTAGTTGTCAAATTTAGGTCAATTATAGATGGTTCATACATATATTTGCTGTCAATTTTTACTTAAATACTCCATTTCTCCTCCTCTAACGTAGAGTTAAGTCTTAATAGTTGGAAGTCAACTTATAGGTACCTTCACTCGTGATGTAAAGAAATCAAATTACTATTATTAAGTGGAGCAATGAATAAAATTACTATTTTCTTAATTAGAAATCTCATTTTGAAGTTGTGTATGGAATTATACAAGCCCTACGCGACATATTCAATTGAGAAAGCATGAAGAAAGTCTTAACCTAAAACCTCCTGCTCAACTAACTTAACCATTGTTATAGATAAATCGATAAATTTATCAGGTTCACAACATGAAAACTATCAACTGCTTAACAAATTAAACTCGACCATCTATGTATAAAACGATAAACTTATCGAGCTCATAATATGAATATTACATGTTGGAGGAAATTTCCTCACCTAATCAATTAATTGAGATATTAATGATTTTTAAGTCATAAAAAAGTAGATTTCATGATCAAATACCAATAAATATAGAATACTTTGCACTATTCGCGCGCTACTTTTTACGTGAATTAAGGCGGGAGTTAACTAATCTAGCTTGCTGTCATTAAGGCTACGGCGTAAACCAAAATAACTTACGAGTTGCTCGAAATGATAAACATATCTCAATTTCTAACGATTATAAGTTTGAGTAATGTTTATTTACTCGATAAGTATTCAAAATACGCATTATATTTCTTTGTTCTAAGTTATTTATGAAGGAATTTTTACATATGAGTCACAATTAAGATATTTATAGTTTTCGAGAACAATAACTCGAACCAAAAGTTATGGAATAATGTCACATATTCTACGTTGTAGGCCATGAAAACTACAAATTTTTGAGTTAACAAAACTAGCAACAACAATATTCCAAAAGATGAAAGAAATTATTGCTATACATATTAGTCATTCATATTCTAATTACTTAGATAAAGATATATATTATATATCAAGCACATGAAATACCAATAGAAGTCGCCGTGAACCGTTCGGAACCCGTTCTTCTAACCAACGACTTAATCTCCGGCGAAAGTCCGTCGTACTCCGGTCCTTCCGGAATCGTCGTAAGTGCACCAGATTTATCATAAACGACGTAAAATCCATCTCGAGTTTGCCCCTGAAACAGCGGACTGTTACTCTGTTTTGCTCTGAAAACGGATTTGAGAAGTTTCTGGAAAGATCTAGAGATTCTAGAAGTTTTTTTGGAAATTGGTTGAGTAGTTTGTTGTGGATCTGCTGTTGACGGTGGAATAAGAAGACGACGATCGGGTAAATGAGGCATTGAGAGGCTTCGAGAAGATATGGCGGAATCGAGTTGACGTTCGAATGATTTCAACTCAAATGAGTCATAGAGTGAGCTTCCGCAATCCCATATGAGAGGTTTGTTTGCTGCGGCGGACGCCATTTTTTGCGGTGATATTTTCTCTGGAGTTTTCGCCATTGTTGATAGTGGAGAATTATTATACAGAGGTTTTGGGGTTTATATCGTGGTGAGTCATGTGAAAGGTGTGTTTGTGGAGTTGACAGGAAATTTCTTTATCTTGTGGCGAGTAATATTTTAACGTGTTCGCTGTGATTATCGGATGAAATTTTTAACCAAATTAATCTATTATATAAAATAATTTATCAAAGTAATATATTTTTCTAAAATTTTACAAAATTAGTATAAACATATTTCACGGTAACGTTTTAGGGTATATTTTATTTTTTAAAAACTAACAGCGTTAGGTTGATATACGTTACTGTAAGTAGCGTTTTACTCCTAAAACGTTACTGTGAGTAACGTATATCAAACTGACGCCATCAACTTTTAAAAAATAAAATATATCCTAAAACGTTACTGTGGAATACGTTAATACTAATTTTATAAAATTTTAGAAAAATATATTATTTTGGTGAATGGCTTTATATAGAGGTTTTGACCAAACTAATCCATTATATAAAGTCATTCACAAAAATAATATGTTTTTCTAAAATTTTACAAAACTAGTATAAACGTATTCCACAGTAACGTTTTAGGATATATTTTATTTTTTAAAAGTTGATGGCGCCAGATTGATATACGTTACTTACAGTAACATTTTACTCCTAAAACGTTACTATGAGTAACGTTTTAGGAGTAAAACGTTACTGAAAATAACGTTTTAGGAGTAAAATGTTACTTACAGTAACGTACATCAACCTAATGGTGTTAGTTTTTTAAAAATAAAATATACCCTAAAACGTTACCATGAAATACGTTTATATTAGTTTTGTAAAATTTTAGAAAAACATATTACTTTGGTAAATTGTTTTATATAATGACTTAGTTTGGTTAAAAATTCCTTTATATAATGACTTAGTTTGGTAAAACCTCTTATGGGATGGGTCCAAAATTGAATCAAAATTAATATTCAAACAAAAAAAAAATATTATTTATCTTGTTAAAGAACTATTATGATTTATAATAATTTACTATTTAACATATTTGAAAGATATATGATAAATTAACGATAAAAATAAAATTATTTGAATCTCGAAATTTGAAATGTGTCACATAAATTAAGATAAAGTATGAGTTATTCATTTAGCGATTTTGAATTAATTTTTTATTGGGGTATTGATTTTTACATATATATATTTTACTCAACTTTAATAGTAAATTAATATATTATATTTATACGATTTGGTATATAAAGTCAGAGTTTAGTTTATACTTTCATTTTTATTGTTTCAAACTCTTCTGTTAATTATGCAAGATACAATTTGTCTATACATGATTTATTTGATTTGTCACTTTGTTCTTAAGTGATTTTTTTTGTGTCTGTGTCAAATCTAGTTGGTTATATATCAATAACCAAATCGATAACGATCATAATCAAATATAATCAATGAATTTGAGAATAAAAGATGATCATAATTTTTTTAAATATTCGTTATTTATATTAAAATTCAATTAATTCAAATTCACACACTATAAAACCAACTTTTGAGCGATCCCAATTAAAAAAATCATATTCAAATTCAAAAAAATCATCAAAAGGATAAAGAAATTTCAATCAGTTACGTATTGATAAGATTTTAAAGTTTTATATGGTTGAAGGAGCATTTATGAGGATTGATGAGTGATTTGGCAATATAAGAAAAAAAAAGTCAAATTTTCACGGGGTCGGATATATATACTTTAAAAATTTATTAATTTGATTAATATGATTATCACTTTTCACTAAAAAGGAAAAATATATTGTTAAAATTTAAATTCAAATTTTTGGTTAAAGGTGATATAATGAAAGATTACCTTTTACTACGCCACAACTTTTATCAGTATATACTAGTATTCTCTTTATTTTAAATTATTTGTTAGATATTTTTATTTTGAAATTCAAATTACATTAATTTTAATTAATATTTTAAAATACTTTCTCATATTGATACGAGAAAAGTGTAATTTATAGTGTTTTGTTTATAATTTTAACAGCTAATAAATTATAAGTTCAAAATATTAATTAATTTAATTTTAAAAATAATTAAATTAACTTTAAAAAATAAGATAATTAATATAAAATAAATAAAATATCGAATACCGCGTAGACAACTTTTACTCTGAAAGAAACTGGTCCTCTAAAAACACACATTTGCTTTTTCTTTACTATATTTGAAGCTTTAATTTATATGTATATATCAAAAAAAAAAAAAAAAAACTTTATGTAGCATATTTTATGATTATTTAATTATTACAAGAAAGTCACATAGTACATATATAACTTTGACTGGAACCTATTACTTTGTCAAAGACCGTATTTAATTATCGAAAAAGGGTCAAAAATATTTTTGAATTATTCAAAATAGCTTAAATATATCCTTTAACTATATTTCGGTTCAAATATATCCATTTCCTCAAATTATAGGGTCAATAATACCCTTCTCTTGGAAAAATTTATGTATTTTGTGAAATCATTCTAAGGAAATGGAGAAATGAGAAAAAGGGGTTCTATGTTCTTTAGTAAAATCGTTATTAAATTCTATGGAAAACGGAAAAAATTGAGAGAAATTAGGGATAAATTTATTAGTCTACGTGGCATGAGTGGAACTCTATTGGCTCATGTGGAATGCCATGTGATATCCACATGACATCTAAGTGACGTTTAACCGATTCTGTTAATGAAAAGAATATTTTTGACCCAATAGTTTGACGGTAAGGATATAAATAAGCCGAAATATACTTCAAGGATATGTTCAAGCTATTTCTGATAATATAAGAATATTTTTGATCCTTTCCATTTAATTATAAATAACTTTGGAAATTTTAATTTATTTTTTATATATATATATTTGACTAGTGTGTACATAAATATTAATAATGTCTTTTATTTTTCTAATTCCTCTTACCATTTCTTTTCTACGATTTGGTAGATCTGTATGCTATTCTCACACGTAGAAGGAAACAAAAATATAAAATAATATGGTTGAACATTGATATCAAGAAAAATAATAATTTAATGAGAACATAACCTTATGTTATACTAATAATTAATATGATGATTGAGACTATAGTCAATTAGCGTAGGTCACAAGTAATTGATACAACAATAGTTTTGTTATTTATTTTTACTATATATGATTTACGTATATTTTATTTTTTCAAAATTATTTATAAGATTACATTAATATATTATTATTATTATATTAATATGACGTAATGTAATTTGTTTTGATCAAATTTATAGAAGTATTTTTAACTTTAAAATATATCGCATATACTTATAATTAATTTATTATTTTATACTACTTTTCATAAAAGACTTTATTCTCGTGCGTTAATCGATAATATCTCGCTAAAATCAGTTCTGCATATAATCTATATTACATTACATTAATTAATTTAGAGATTGATTATTTATCATTCACATTATATGATTATTTAATTACGACCATTTTATTCGTAGGCGTATTTTTTTGTGCATCTTTAAAACTATAAGTGAGGATGGTAAATTGATTCATTACTCGTAAACAGATAAAGGACGAAATACACCAAGACTCGTGATAATACTCGATAATCTTTATATTTGTCTTGCTAAATTAATCATTAGTTTTGATATTAATTGTTGGGTTAAAATTGGTGTGTCATAGTTTTATCGAGTCCGAAACTCAAAGGATAGAAATTTTTTACAAAAATTCCAAAACGGTATATAAAATTTTATATTAACCAAAACGGTAAAATCGCTGCTCCGGCAGCGATTTAGCAAAAAATTTTTTTTTTAATAAAAAAAATGAAATCGCTGCCCGAGCAGCGATTTCAAAAAAAAAAATAAAAAAAATTACATAAATCGCTGCTACGGGCAGCGAAATTTTTTTTTATTAAAACGCTGCTAGGGCCACGATTTATTTAAAGAAAAAAAATTTCCTTATTAAATCGCTGCACGAAGCTTTTTTTTTAATAAAATATTAAAATTTTTAATACAGCGATTTTATATTAAAAAAAATTATAATATTTTTTAAAATTTAAATATATAACTTATAAGAAAAATTTTATTAAATCGCAAAAATGTTAATACCGTTTTGATTAATATAAAATTAAAAAAAAAATTATTAAATCGTAAAAATGTTAATACAGCGATTTTATATATATAAAAAAATTATAATAATTTTTCTTATAAGTTATATATTTAAATTTTAAAAAATATTATAATAATCGCAAAAATGTTAATACAGCGATTTTATATATATAAAAAAATTATAATAATTTTTCTTATAAGTTATATATTTAAATTTTAAAAAATATTATAATTTTTTTATATATATAAAATCGCTGTATTAACATTTTTGCGATTTAATAATTTTTTTTTAATTTTATATTAATCAAAACGGTATTAACATTTTTGCGATTTAATAAAATTTTTCTTATAAGTTATATATTTAAATTTTAAAAAATATTATAATTTTTTTAATATAAAATCGCTGTATTAAAAAATTTTAATATTTTTTTTTAAAAAAAGCTTCGTGCAGCGATTTAATAAGGAAATTTTTTTTCTTTAAATAAATCGTGGCCCTAGCAGCGTTTTAATAAAAAAAAATTAAAAAAAAAAAAATAAATCGCTGCCCGTAGCAGCGATTTATGTAATTTTTTATTTTTTTTTAATAAATCGCTGCTCGGGCAGCGATTTAAAAAAAAAAAAAATTTTTTATAAATCGCTGCCCCGGCAGCGATTTTATTTAAAAAAAAAAAATTTTTTTTGAAATCGCTGCTCGGGCAGCGATTTCATTTTTTTATTAAAAAAAAAAAATTTGCTAAATCGCTGCCGGAGCAGCGATTTTACTTTGTAAATCGCTGCTCCTGTAGCGATTTTACCGTTTTGGTAACATATAAAATTTTATATACCGTTTTGAAATTTTTGTAAAAAATTTCTACTTTTTGAGTTTCGGACTCTATTAAAAGTGGAACTCAGATATATCCAAAAAGTATAATATGATTTTTGTTATTGAGTCTAAATATTAAATCTTAAATCTATCTATTCTGATCGATCAACGCATGCATGGCCCTCGTTGGCTCTTTCTTCTTCATCATTCATTTCTTCTATATTTTCTTCTTTACTTACCGTACGTACTTAATTTATTGATTGGGTCCAAATTATAATGGCTAGGGCTAATTATTACAATTATTATTTTTGAATTTATAGTACGTACTTCACTTGGTAGATAAAAGGTCTTTGGCCCGTTTGGATGGGCTTAATAAAAGCAGCTTTAAAAAAGTATTTTTGAAAGTGCTGAAACTTATTTTTAAAATAAGCAGTTATGTGTTTGGATAAAAGTGCTGAAGTTGAAAAAAAAAGTTGTTGATGTGTTTGGCAAATAAGTGCTGATAAATAGCTTTTTAAATCAAAATGTCTGAAATACCCTTAAAAACTGTTAACATAATAAAAGTTAATTAATTTATATTTTACAGTCATAAATAATTATATTTTGCTATCATTCACAATTTCTTTCTAATCACAAATTATTTATAAGAGGAATATAAACTTATTATAGATTTTAAAGATATTTAATTTGAATAGATCAAAGAACGATTTAAGATTTATTTTAGTTTCATCCATATGTAATAATAATTATCTATCATTCACATATTTTTTTATTATCACAAATTATTTATAAGAGGAATATAAATTTTTATTTAAGTTATATGTGCCAAGCGTGAGAAGGAAAAATGGAAAAATGGAAGAAAATGTGAGGATAAGGATGGGTAATTTGGGGATTATATAAAAATATTAAGGGCAAAAGGGTAAAAGTAAAGTCAACTTAAAACAGCTTATAAGCTAAAAAAAAAAAGCACCCCTACCCCAGCTTTTAACTTTTGGCTTAAAATAAGTTTTTTTTAGCTTAAAATAAGCTGTTTTGAGTATTGCCAAACAGTCAAATAAGTCAAAAACCAGCTTTTAAGTCAGTTTGACCAGCTTAAAAGCTGAGCCAAACAGGCCTTTATCTCTCAATATAAAAGAAAAGTTTTAGAATGATGAAACATTCGAGCTTATATAAGTTTATTATTATTATTATTATAAAGCTAAGTGAGATAAAAGTCTTCTCATTGGATAAAAAAAAGGAAGAATTTTACATAGGTCAGCCAATGTAGATGATTATATTTTATTATATTAAATTTATGTGACTGTCTCACTTAAAAAATTAATCTAGTAAGGATTTTTTTTATCTCAATTATATGTTCAATATGCAAAACAAAATATTGAGTAAATTATTCATGTCCATTGGTATGAGTTCTGATTTAAACATTGCGTTTGTCTTTAATATGAGAATAATTTAAAGCCCATGTACGTGACTTAAAAAATTAGAATTAAAACGCATAATTTTCGAATGAATATAATGTATAACACAAATCCGTAACACAGTACAAGAGGCATATAGTCCTACCCATGCCAACACAAAGAATCAAGAATTGGGACCAATGTTGTTGTACCATATATAATTGAGCAGTCATTTTCATCTAAAAAAGATTTTTGGGTATTTCATAATTGTTAATCATGGTTGGTGAGGGTAGAGGTCATATACATAGCTACTATTATTATTATTATTATTATTAATATTATTATTATTATTATTATTATTATTATTTATTATTATTATTATTATTATTATTATTATTATTATGATCATATAAATAGTTGGCTCCAGGCATGTTACTTCTATGCAATGTTGTCCCCAATGACGTCCCATCTTCATTAAAATTTAAACCCCAGTTAACACCTAATAATTAAGATTATAATATATAGGTGGTAACTAGTAAGTACACGCTTCTCTAACCTTAATTCAAGACTTAAATTTGAGTCTTGAAAATGAAATTGAAACATTTAATCCTTAAAAGCAAAACTTTTAGGGGTGAATTTGGATTATTCCGACCCCATAAATATATATGTATTATATATTCCGTATATAATATATATATACCACATATACAAAGTCTTGAATGTTTTGTAAAACTAGATGACATACAATACGGTAAAACAACTAAGGACAGGTAATATTTAATGTGATATTTAACAATTACTTTTGTTGTTAATGTTGTCAATAATATCAACTTTAATTCTTTGTTTGTTTATACATTTAAAAATCTATTATTTATTCATTATTTACAAGGAAAATGGTCTATATGCTTGAAAACCAAAATGACATGCACATTAATATTTAATTTTTTTTTTAAGAAAAGACAGATGGAGACGTTACGCTAGGTTACAAAGGGACATTTTGTCTGACTAACTTTCGTTTATTATCTTCTGGCATCCTTCAATATATACGCTCCCCACGAACTTTAATTCAAAATATTATTTACGATCTTCAAGTTAGCTTACATGAATTTTAATTATTTTATATAAATATGACCATTTCATCTTGATTTTTTTTGTTATAAGACGAGGAAATTTAATCTTAAGACTTCTATCTACTTGAATATCAAATTGAAATTTATAATTATCTCATCAAAAAATTAAAAAATAGATTTATTTATTTAATTACATTCTTAATCTATACCAATATAGCTATAGCACTACTAAGAATAGAATTATCATAAAATAATAACAAATATGAAACTTTTTTTTTTTTTGGGCTATATATTTAGGTGGGATCAATTGTGGGCCGTGTGGCCTAACCCCTAATAATTTTTTTTCCAACTGTTAAACATATTTGTGAACGAAGTTTATGGATAAGTCATTATCAGTATAGCCCTCCACTAATCAATTCCAATGCATACTATAGTCCTCTTCAGTACAATATCCAGCGTCCCTTCATTTTACTAATTCATTCATAATGTCCTCTTCTTCTTCTTTTTCCATTTAGTCGGGTGGGTGAATGAGTATCATAAATATCGTATAACATATTATCGAGAAAAAGTCATATTTTATATGAAAATAAAGAGTAATTTTCTTATATAAACTTAGACAATTCTAATCCTGTAATCCTAATACACTTGAGTCAAATTCAAGATGTGTCAATTAGTTGGCCATTAAAACAAATAATCAGAGGCGGAGCCAAGATTAGGACTTCGGGGTTCTAAATCAATTTGTTTGGGGGTTCACAAGTTACTATACATAATTTTTTTTTAATTTTCTAAATATAAATACAGAGTCTACGAAAAAGCTAATGAGTTCGTCTGAATCCATAAACCCCATCTAGTTCCGCCTCTGCAAATAATTCCTTGATGAATAATGTAACTAAATAGATATATATTCCATCCAAGCTAGGTCACACTCAATTAAAGCAAATGGAGATTTTTTCAATAGAGAAAAATGCAACTCAATCAAGACATCTACTAAACAAGATCTATTACAATGTCATATCTGTTGATGATTACAAACAATGTATACATCATTCGATATCGATGACTTTTGATTCAAAATTCATCATCATTTTGTGTTTGAATATTACTAACCAAATTACAAGCGTAATATATGGAGAAAGAAGGACATAAAATCTTTGTGGGATCTAATAGGCATGTGCAATTCCCTTTCATTTTTCTTTTAAATTAATACGTCCCATCTACAATTTTATTTTATTTTTTCATGCAATTTTAAGGAGCATTTACATGTGCCCCCTACCTAATAATATTCAACCTCAACCTTATGCTAATTATGAAGGATATTGACCGCAAAAGAATACTATAGGTATAATATTGCCTCAAAAAAGATTGTGAACCGACATGGAATTATAACAAAATTTTGGTCAGTACACCCTATAGCATTTTACTATTATATCTTCTAACTTTTTGTGTTTTGTTTTATTTACGTAACATTTTTCGATGAAAATACTAAGGTAATCACATAATTCAACAATTTCATGATATTTATTGTCAATATTTTCCTTTAAAACTAAAATGATATGTACATTAAAGTGAAAAAGACAGATGTGGAGACGATAGGTTGCAAAGGAAAGACATGTAGGGATCGATTAAAACACTTAATTAGTTTGATAAGATATAAAAATCACGATTACCTCTTATCTGACTAACTGTCTATGACTCATATACCGGTCCACACTTTGGTACATAATATAATATCCAAAATAATAATTTTATATAACGAGAGTATTCAAGTATTAGCTTAAGCATATCTCAATTATTAAACACCGAAAATATTAAAAAGATGGAAGATATATTACACATGGTAAAAAGATTGTTATTTGAATAAGTCTATATATATATATATTGGAGAGAAAAACGCAACTCGATATAAAGACCTATAACTAAGTCATATCATGTTTTACTTTTTTTAAATAGTGATGAATTGACTACGATATTCACATCATCACATGCATCAATATAAACTTAAACTATTATAGATTAGTTTATCGTTTGTCTTTTGAAATATTAACCAAAAATTAGAAGCTTATAAATATATATAACGATAGAAAATCTGTGGGGACTCATGCATGTGCTTACCCTTTTAATTAGTACGTCCCATCTTCATTGTTTTTTTTTTCATGCAACTTGTTATTAACGATAATTATATTCTCATAGTATTGTCATAACCCATATGGTAAGCAAAATTTAATGTTGTGATACTATATTAATGTGGGAATTATCTGATATTAATGCTGATGATGAGATTATTCTTTGAGTCGAATACAAGTTGATCTGTAATACTTATCAATATTTTTTTTTATGATAAAAAATACAAAAGTAACTCATATGAAATAAATAGAAAAAGGGAATCCTCTATGGAAAAATGAAAAGAAAAAAAAAAGTAAAAAGTTAATAGTTATTTTTTATGATTCTTATGAAAGTGAACTATGGTGGATTGTCATCCACTAATTATTTCAATGTCTTACTCTTGTCCTTTTCAGTACAATATCACTATATTTTACTTCATTACGTCCTTTCTTTCTTATTCATGGGTCATGAATTGATGGGTTATAGCTACGAATTTAATCGAATTTTTTAATTTTGATTTAAACTTTATTTTTAGAAATTATCGAATAACTATAATTTGAATATCATAAACTTCAAAGATCACGATGTAAAATTAACTCAAAAATTTTAAGTTTGCTTTGTTGATCATGAGTATCATGATGCATGCATGTCTAGCATTACTTTTAACTTCAATTGTATATATATATATATAGAGAGAGAGAGAGAAAGAGAGTGTGTGTATATTATTGTAAAATAGTCCCTTGAACAACTAAATAGACATATATATCCAATCCAAGCTAACTAGCTAGCACCCATTAAGGTCTTATTAGAGCAAATGAAGATTAATTTCTTGATGGAGAAAAACATCATTTAATATCTCTATTAAACAAAGATTTATTATAAAGTCATATCATGTTTTCATGATATAATATTAGTGTTGATTATGATATTAAAAGTTCAAAATCCATCATTTGTGTTTGAATAATATTAACCAAATTACAAGCGTAATATATGGAGGGAGAAAGAAATGAAATCATAATGGGGACTCATATTATATATGTGCATGTAAAACTCCCTTTCATTTTCTTTTAATTATTTAGTACGTCCCATCTCCAATTTTATTTTGTTAATTTCTCCATGCAACTTGTAAAGAGCATTATCATGTGACCCTTTGATTTGGCCACCCTATATACTACCCTCTCTAGACCCCGCTCACGCTCAACCCTTTCTCCTTACACTTATGGAGAGGAGAGGAGAGAATATCGACCGCAAAAGCAATTCCGTACCAATGAATTAATAATATATCGGTCTATCCTTGCAAAAAAATCTATCCATGATTTGTGACGGAATATTAATTATGACAAACAAGTTTATTGTCACAAAATAAAGTTGCACCACTAGAATTTGTAATGAATTATGAAGAATTCTTGGTCACAAAATTTTTTGCTATTCATTAATGTACTTTATAGGTAAATGTACATATGGAATGTGAATTAGTGTCAACCATATAATTTTTATTATCTTGTTGGTTAGAGGTCAAGTCAAGTGTAAATTAACAGTATAGATGTGGATTCATTTGAGGCCATAACTTTAACCTAAATCGATCTATATTTATTCATGCAAAATCTAACTAAACTATTGAACTATGAATTCATAATTTAAAATAAGGTAACAAACTCACAATATTAACTCGATTTTTTAGCACGGGAAGGCATGCCAAGGTGATGGATTCAATGTTTGAAATCGGAGTTATATAAAATTAAAATTCTGAATCTGCATCTGAATTGAAATACACTAAAAATCCAATCCATTTGTAGTGAAGTTCTTTTGTATGTGGGTACTCCAAGCAAGTTGGGAAGGGCCCAATTTTTAAGGTCCAAATAAAGTTGGTTAATACGTATTAGCTGGCCAGCTTTATTTAGTTGGGCCCAAATCCAACTAAATATTGAATGAGAACCAATAACTCATGTACAAATATAATGTTCCATCAACAGAATATTGTGTTTTCTTTTTGCTCTTATCTGGACCAATTCTTTGTAGCAACCAAAAGTCAGTCTCCCAACTCTTTTTCCATGTTATGATTACCTAATAAATTCTTTCAATATCACCAATGACCTCCACTTTCAAAGAGATTAAATTATGCTAATGGAGGGACCTAAAAAGCACCTTTTGGTGAATTATTGAAAAGATAGACACGCGAAACTTAAAATCTCTCGCAAAAGAGCATGGCGGTATTACTTTTGACATTTTTCATGTAGTAAAAATGTAGTCCCTCTTTTAATGTTTTCATCTGTTACAATTTATTTGATTCGATTCAAAGAATTAAACTAATTATATTAAAGTAGTATAAGTCAATATATATATATAGTTAGTCATTCAAACATTTAGAAAATGTTTCAAAAATTACGATTCAAAAAATATTCTTTTAACTTTAAATAACTAAAAAAAACAAATCGAGATGAAGGGAGTACGTTATTTAGGTACCGTTTGTTTTACAATTTTTTATTTTAACAAGGTTCTTTATACAGTTTATGGCGTGCGGAAGTGAGAGGATTGAAATATTGATAGTTTTTTTCTGTTAATTATTTTTATTATCGCTAATTAAAGTAATATTATTTGTATACAAAATACTTCTAAAGTTACACAACATATTAATCGTAATATCTCTAACGAATCTCACGTAAAAATGACAGAAATGAGTGAAGAAAAATATTACTCTTAGTTTTGAAATTAAATGTGACATAGTAAAAAAATTTAATCTGTGCGATAATATCACTAGCTTCGGTCTTGAATTATAATTGAATATCGAATATAATAAGTATTTGCTTAAATAACGAATCAAAAGTTTTTTTTTTTTTTAATTCACCTTTGCCTTTTGTTTTTTTTTATTACTCAATTATCTTTTAGTGCATGACAGCATGTGTGAGAAATTGAGTAAAAGTGTAAAAATTGGCAAATGAAAAAACAAGAAGGTAAAGTTCCCACCCAAAAAGTGCTCATGAAAAAGCTAAAGTGAATTTACATATTCACCATTAATATTTGCTTTAATTACCTCATTTTGAACTATTCAACTCACTCAAGTACTCCATGACTCGTCCTCGCTACACAAATTTTACTTTTTCTAATACTTTATAAATTACAATTATTATCATGTCTTTTGTATACGTATAAATCAATAAATCTTATGTTAGCTGTCAACAATATTAAAATACTCAATTATTTTTAATAAATTTTCAATTCAACTAATATATGTAAAAATAATTATAATAAATCATGTTTCTATTGATTCACACTATCAGAGTCAATTATAATTTACGTTAATTAAGTTCACTAATATTTTGATAAGATAACTCAAAGTTTTGACGTTGTTTGTGCTATTATTCTTCCCTCTTCCATAGTGCTAACACAAATATTTTCCAATCAACAAATTATATAACCTTTTTTAGTGTGTACATAACACTCCACTAGAATCACATCCTAGTAGGATTTAAGGTAAAATTTTAAGCGTAAACTAACACTCAACGATAACGACCACCATATCGATAAAAAATTTAAGCATGAACTAACACTCAAACAATAATAAGGACCACCACTCACGAAGGACCACTAACCGCCCAAATCACATCGAGTGATACACTTACATCGAAAGAATATTCACGCCATTCAACATCAAAAGCCAAATCACATACTTTTCCATCCAAAAAAAAAATGAAAATCTTCAACAGTGATATATATCAATTACGTAAAATATTAAATTTTACAACTTTTTCTTTGAACAAAAGAGAAAAAAAATATGTATAACATAAATTTCAGAAAAGAATAACATGATTAGGTAATCTTCGTAGTTTTTTCCACTTGAACTTTCACTTCATTGGTGATTCATTCGATTTCCTAGTAATTATCTGCATTTGAAACGTAACAGACTCTCTTTATAATCTGAAGTCTGTCAACAAAGCATTTCGGGATGACTCAATTTTGTTTTTCGCCATCTCCATCTGCAACATCACAATTTTTCTACTCCTAAAATTAAACTCAATTATTTTTTTCAACACACTGATTTTTCAGTAGATCCACCCAGTAACGCTCGAGATTCACCGAAATTCTCAATACAATTTCTGTACCTTGCATGGCATGATTTCTGAAAATCCTCGATATTTAACGAACGAGTCCAGTTACTCGATCCAGATCTAGAAACGAACCTAAGGATCTCCTCGAATAAAAACTCATCGCAAGGTATAGCCAAAGTGCCATGATTAGAGAAACCATACTCTTCCTCTGCCTGAGTCAGTAGCTTCCTGAAAATCGGATGATTCAAATACTTCGCTCGCACCACGAATCTCCGGCAATTACTGCCTACCGATATCGCCACGTGTCCGGCAGGTACATCAGAAGCTATGCGTTTAGATGAAGAAGAAATAGCTCTTTTCTTCCATTGTCGAAGCATCTGACTGATCCTTACAATACAACGAATCCGATTGAATTTTCCGATCTCAATCGACATCTCCAACAATCAAATACAATAAAAGTGTAGAAGAATTTGAAGGAGTGAGTTGAGTAAAAAGAGAGATTTATTGTTTAATTTTTAATACTATGAAAAAGCGTATGAAAATGGTGATTATATAGACAGGATACTTGAAAAGACGAAATTGTCCTTAATAGATGAGGATATCTACAGATGTTATAACGCCCATGTGGTGGGCAGAGAAAAAGTGATTATGATTAGTTGCCCTTGTGGACCCCACACTACAACTAACACGCCTCTAATACGAATCTTTGTGTGGATTTTTTTATTTATTTATTTTATTTCAATTTTTGTCTCTTTTATTATATGAATTTTTATTTCTTTTTAAATCATTGAATAAGATAAGATAAGGTAAATGTTATTATTTACATCTTTGAAATAGTAAAACCCTTGCTGGTCAGTGTTATTACCTTTTCAATGGGCGTTTATCTGGTGCTAATTAATTGGTATCGAAAACAAAATATAACAAAGAAAATAGTTTTGGAATATGCATTAAATTTTTAAAAATATTTTTTTTATAAGTAAAAGTTAAAATACTCTACAAAAATAGGTTAAAGAGTTCCAATTATTTGGCATTAAATGATAGTTTAAAACTTTTAATACATTAAAAATCTATTCATTTATTATGAATTTCACATTTTTAGAAAATGTAAATCCCTTCCTTAATTTGTTTAAATAAATTATTTTGAAGTTGTCAATGCTAGTTTTAGATTTATCTATGAAAGAGAATAGTAGATCCGTTACGAAATATAATAATGAGAATCAATTTCAAGATATGATACGAATAAATTAACAGATTAATTAACTAAATAAGCATAAATTTAAAACAACTAATTTTACTTTACATCCCTTACAGTTCTTCTTTTAAAAAATAAATCAGTTATTGAACCAAATTATTAGAAGATATCTTGTCTATCAAGGATCTTTCTGTTCCTGTAATCCTACACTAAAAAATGAAAATGGTAAAGATTTGGGGAATATATTATGGGGCCCTGCATATATAATGCATCTAACCACATGTAATTATTTAGATAATTAACTAATTAATTTCCATTTAAGGGGTACATGTTTTTCTAATCAATCACCTCATCAAACTGGGGGGAAAAAAACAGAAAATAATATTGTGATTTGTGTAATCTTTTTTAATAATATTGTGATTTATGTAATCCTTTTTCACAGATTTATCACCTCTCCTATTAGATTAAATTCCTAAATTAAAACATTAAAAAAAAGTTGATAAAAGTGCATTTGGATCAGCTGTGGCCCAATCAAATTTAATGGACTATCGTCCATATGGCCACTGAGTTGTAACACGGCCCAAAGTCCATGAAATCCACTACATCCTTACCGACCTAAAGAAATGGGTCCTTTTTGATAAACGGAGTATATTATTTTGAGATTAAATTCATATGAATAAATTTTATAAAAATCACATAGTTTTAATATGAAATAATAATTTATTTATTTTAGTTTGTAATTACATTAATCTCTTAAAAAGTAATACAAATCAGATACATTAATATGTGGCTCAAATACACTAAAGAGTATCTCGAATACATTATAACATAAATCTGATACATTAAAAACTAGCTCGATTATATTAAAAATTAGCTCAAATACATTAAAAAATAAATCAAATACATAATATGTAGCTTAGATATACTAGCTCGGTATTTTTTCCTTAAAATATTACAATATATACACAAAACTAGTATTGAATGCATCCGAGTTACACATTATGTATCCAATTTATTTTATAATGTAACCGAGCTACTTTTTAATGTATTCAATTTATGTTATAATGTAGTTATGATACTCCTTAATGTATTCGAACTTTATATTAATGTATCCAATTTGTATTCATACTTTTTAAGGAATTAATGTAATTATAAACTAAAAAGAAATAAGTTGTAATTTCATACTAAAACTTTTTTATTTCACTAAAGTTTACATTAATTTATCATATAAATTTATGTGATCCTAAACTATTTTTTTTATAGAACACCTAAGCCTAGGCTTGAACCCAGACCTCCAAGACAAATTTGAATAAAACCTTAACTACTGAGTAATCTTTTTTACTATGTCTGGCAATTAGCACATAACAAAAAATATTAATATTTACCACATATACTTACAAAAGTTTTTTCGACGATGATTTTAATCTGTCCACTCTTATTAAAGTGTAGCTTCGTCGCTACTAACATATCAAACGACCTTAAACGCTTGTTAAGGCGTAGCTCGGTCCCTATCAATATACAACCAACCTTAAAGGATTTATACCTATTTTAAAAATTTAACAAACTTAATTTATAAAAAAACTATAAAAACCTTAAATATGGTAATAAAATCATACTTTCTCCATTTCACAAAGAAATGATTTAATTTAATTGAACACGGAGTTAAGAATATAAAGAAGACTTTTAAATCTTGTGATCCTAAATTAAAGTTAAGTTATATGTATAAAACTGTCATTTAATTTTGTGCCTCAGATATGTCACGTAAAAAATTAATTAAAATATTATTTAAAAAAAATATTTTTTTTAAAAACAAACATAAAAAAAAATCGTTTAAAAACAGAAAAAATAATACATAAAAATAGTTGTTATTGATTTTAAATCGAGTGACAAGCTTATTTTGTCTCAAACGTTCGATGGGCTCGTTGAGAAGGAAAAAGCCCGGGAAATGCGCCCTTTTTGAGAAGGAAGATAAGATTACAAGAAGATAATTACACAAACGGATATATTCTAAATAAACCGGTCGGTTCCTCTCAGCTGGGTCATCTCTACAACCCGATTACCCGAAGAGCTCTGTAATGCAGAACCTCGTAATCCAAATTCCACGTTTACGTCCTCTTCCGCCGTCCACACAATGTCTACTTCCGGCAACAATGAGTTTATCGCCGGCGAAGCATATCAATCTCCGGCAATTCGACTCGCGGGAGTTGAAAACCAACAGTAGGAGTGTAAATCGTAGGTTCATTAGATGTATGGCGAATCCTCGACGAGTTAAAATGGTGGCTAAACAGATAAGAAGAGAGCTTTCCGATATGTTGCTTACGGATAAGGTGTTGCAGTACGCTGTTCTTCCTGAAGCTGCTCTCGGTGCGGATCGATACCTTTCTTCACTTACCACTATTAGCGATGTTGAAGTTTCAACCGATTTGCAGGTTCATTTCTTTTTGAATTGGTGTTAGTTTTAGCATAATTTTGGCTTGAATCACTTGAATTTCCTAGCGGAATCTTGTAATTGTAGTAGCACTATCACAGCAATTGCATTTGCATCTCAGCAGCCCATATGTTATCATCAATCTACGGGGACATTTCTTTATGAGTCAATTGGCTAGAGAGTTGAGGTGTGAAAGTTGCGAAAATATGCTAGTTCAGTGTGTTTTTGACTATTATCTCTTCCTTTTTATTAGGTTTGAGACTGGCTATGTTTTGCTATACTTACATAACAGGAGTTGTTAGTAATTATCTGTTTATCAATTAAACAGGCTATTGAATAAGGAAGACAGAAGTGCATATGAGAGGTTTACATTAGAGGCAATTTGTGATGAGTGTTGCGGCTGAGTTAGTGACGAACTTAGAGCGGCGTATATTTTCTCTCTGAAATCAGTCCATATCTTGGTTGAATAGCAAGCTAAAAGCTTTATCTTTTGGCCTTCTGTAACGGAAGTCAGAGTCTTAATCACATCATGAACTCTATGCATAAAATTTTGTTGCTCGAGCTTAATCCTTGGAGCAGATATACACGTTCTAATGTTATTATTGTAATTCTGTTCCTTAATTTAGTTGATTCTGAATTATTTAAGAAACTGAAGTAGTCCATTACAGATGTTTGATATTTATTTTTCCGATGTACCAAGCAAGGAATGATCTTTATATGGTTTTAGGTACTTGGTGTAGAGTTTTGATTGTATAAAGCCCCTGAAACAAAAAGCATATTTGTACCTCATAGGCATTGGAAAACAGACAATCATCCCCCTTCTTTATTTCTTCCTCCCTCTTTGAACAAAAGCAATTCCAATGTTCAGCCTCCTTCTCTATAGAATGTTACCATCTTAACGCTGATATTTATTTGGGGTTGTCTCCCACTACTGATCCTGATATCTGAATTGACATGGATGAACTGCTTTTATATGCTGAAGGATGTTTGTTTAAACAGACTACACAAGTTTAGGATGGTTTTATGGCTTGAAAACTAGATGTGAGCGTAAAAGAAACAAGAAAACATCAAAAATTGAATAAGATACGTATGTAATTCATTTGCAGGGTAAGGTCATGATTACCCCTAGGGTAGAATCGACTTGGTTTGAATTTGAGGGTATGATTCGCCAAGAAGTGATCAAACCACTATCACCATTCAGTAGCAACGAATAAGAAGATCCAATCTCAAATTTTATCTTTCTCAGGATAAAGTTTGTCATATGTGCCTCTAATGTATGTGACTATGCAAATTGATGTCTGCTGTTGGCAATCAGAAATAAGATATCAACTTCATATTCATTGTTACTATCTAGCTGTCACAATCTTACTACTGCATATGGGCTGTTTATGTGTGCATGTGCAGGTTCTCTCTCTCTCTCTATCTCTAGATGTATATATAGATTATGAGGATTTCCTTCTGTATTTATTTGGTCAAAGAATTGAAATAGTAATAGACAAAGAAAATAATTTCTCTCATTTCTATAAATGATAACTTGTTTATCTTCAAGGATGATTCCTGTGATCTGTCATATTCCCATTTGGACTCTTAGGAAAATTCTGTGCTGCTGTAGGTTGTAAAGGTCTATGTCTCCGTATTTGGAGACGAAAGAGGAAAGGAAGTGGCTTTGACGGGCTTGAAGTCAAAAGCAAAATATGTAAGGAGTGAGCTAGGGAGGCGAATGAAGTTGCGACTGACTCCTGAGATTCGTTTCATTGAAGATGAGTCCCTTGAACGAGGAAGCAGGGTGAGTAATTCTAATCTATTGTCTAATTAGAGAATTGATTGGGTTTTGGTTTTGCAACCAAATCTCTCAATAATGAGGTTTAACCTTTATCTCTGACTTCCCCCTACTCAAATGATGGCCAAGTCATTGACAACACACCAAAATGACTTGTCTCTTGACCAAATCAGATGCCCATTAAACACTGGTCAGGAGCATTTTGTATATCAAGTTAAGACGTAAAATTTGCACTCGGCAGCAAGTAAAACTTGACTAGTTACCATATTAATCTCTTGCATGAGAAATAAAAGGAAAAAAATATTATATTGTCCAACAAAATCTATAAGGATTTGGTCACTAATTAAAGAAGAGTGAAGTTATTGGCCTCAATGCCCATTTTTATTCTTGACCGGTACTTCAAATGATCCACAGCTGAAACTGTTTCTTGCGTATGCAAGTTGATCTAGTGATGCTCTTGCTTAATCAACATTACTCTGTATACAAGAAAAAAATGACTTATATGGCTTTTCACACTAGAATATATTCTCGAGAGTTGAGACTGATTAAACCATGAGCCCTTTTCTGAAATGATGTAGTTATAAGGCTGTCTTCTCTTGCAGCATGGGTACTGAATCTGAAGTAGATTACAATTCTGTGATTGCTTTGCCTTTTCTGGCAGATTACTACTTTACAGTCCCTGAATGTACTTTCAGGTCATGCTTAAGGTTGAGCCAATTCTTGCAGGTACTTGCTATATTGGACAGGATTAAGGATGAGAATGAAAATAAGGATTCACCCAATGATGGATCATCTGAAAGCGATGATGATGGGGACTGGGAGGGTGACGACCCTGATGATGAAGGCATTATTTATGTTAAATAGCTTTCTAGTGCGCTCTAAACTACACAGACTCTGGACTAGACAAAAGATGTGTTGCATAAGGGTAAGTCACATGTTTATTAAGTTCAGCACATTTAAGAGTGAGCACAACACTGAGTCTCCTGTGTTGAGTCCTACACAGATTTTTCCTTTTTACTGTCAGTGTATAGCAATGTTGCTTTTCAGCTCATGTTCGTACTTGAACTACCCTTTCCATCGGCTAGTACTCAAAGAGTGTTGCTTATACAATCTTTTATAAGAAGAAGACGTAAACATCGGTAGAATATTAACATCACTTTCCAGAAGTTATCCACATTTATTTATCTCCATTACGTTGTGTTGAGTGAGCTTATTGCTACATATGATTTTAGTGGAACCTAATGACTGCTATTCCTTTTACAGGGTGAAGGTGTTTCTTTAGCATGCGAAGAACATTTGTACCCTGTTCTAAACTGTCTAGCTAGTTTATTTTCTTGTTTCTTGTATAATTCATGTCTGATGAACGAATTATCAAAGAGTATTTACTTGGCCTTCCCTGCACAGGTCTGGCCTTGCCTCTTCATTACAACTAATGTGAGTTTATTAGCTTGTTTCATCTATTTCTCGGAAGAAATCAAAAGAAAGGGGTAAGTTATATGACCACCAATTATAATAGTAGAAATTTTCATGTGAGTTTGTTCTGGATTACCAGGGTAGCAGATACTTCTTGTTATTCCTTCATAGGCAAAATTCCATGCATATCTAGTCTCCAGGATGTATTGCTACTGGGTAGTGACTATATAGGGCATTCATTATTGCCTTCTCCGTGATAGATTATGGTGGTGGTCAAAATCCATTACATGATTTAAAAACTAAAGAAAACAAAGAAAGGCATAACGATATGTCCCTTCACAATTTTCCCCAAACAGGAAAGAAAAAAAAAAACCTTGAACATAGATCATCAAGACAACAAGTCGGCATATCTTCATGATTAGTCAATCAAACACAAACTAAAAAAGCCTTTTACTGGATGAGTTGATGTAACAAGAAGATTATTATGCTAGCAGATTAATGCTAACTTTCCCCTGTTTGTCCAATATAATCCTCAAAATTGGACCACCATTATACTCATTGGACCATAAAAACATTTAATAACTCGTGAACACAAAATTGAACAGTTACAAGTCGAAAATGATGGTCAGCAACAGGGCCATATAGAAAATTGATATAATGTGATTGTCATGTATTATTTTTAACAGACAGCAGATACGGCATACTGCTCTCTTTCAGTGATGTGCCTTAGCTTCAGCTTTCTGGTGAGACTTGGCTTTAGCCTGAAATAAATAAGATGGTAAAGAGGTTACAGAGACAAGTCTACGTGAATGACAAAGGCACATTAGCTCCTACTAAAACAATGTGGAATTCTTTGGTTGAGAAAACCAAATATGCGCAGTTGATACATGGAGCATGGTGGAAATTTTGAGGCAAACATTGTCTTAATATTATCCAGGCAAATTTCAAAGAGTTCTTGGACATTAGATGACTAGAAAAAAAATTCCAAACACATCCCAACACTCAATGTGGATGGATGAAGGATTTTGGGTGCTCATGTGTCCTGAAGAAGGTCCATCACAATGAGCCAACCACACAACCACCACCAACAACAACAAAATACCATACCACAAGTGGGGTATGGGAAAGGGTAGGGTGTAAGCAGATCCCTTACCTCTACCTCAGGAGGTCAGGAGGTAGAGAGGTAGTTTTCAATACCTCAGTTTAAAGAAGAAGAAGAAGAAAAGAAAGGAAAAAAAGATGTCAAAAGCATTCTAAAAAGAAACACAACTACAACAAAATAATACGATAATCAAAGTGCAATAAAACAACAAACATCAAAGGACAAGAAACTCCATGACTGGTACTGCAACTACTAGTATGGAAAGATAGGTGAGATAATACTATGCTACCAACTAACCACCCACCCTAATCCATGTCCTCCAAAATCTCTTATCTAAGGTCATATCCTCTATAAGTTGAAATCGCACCATGCCCTATCTAATCACCTCCCACAACTACTTTTTCAACCTACCTTTACCTCTCCTGAAATCATCTATTGCCAACTTCTCACACCTCCGCACTAGCGCATTTTAACATCTCATCTTCGCATGCCGAAACCATCTCAGTCTTGCTTCATGCATCTTGCCTTCTACTGAGGTCTCCTCCCACCTTATCCCAGATCTTTTCATTTCTAATATCACTCATGGTATGGCCACACATCCAAGCACCATAGTCATCTCTGTAACTTTCATCTTTTGAACGTGAGATGAAAGTTGTGGGGATGAGTATGTTGCGTTGAATGAGCAAACTGCACCATGGATCTAAATTAGACAACTCATAAAGATAAAGATCATTTTCAGTAAAACTTCTCTTTTAATATAAGGTGACAGACTAGATAAATAGATAAAACAGGATCTACCATACTTGGAGAGGAAGAAACTAGCTCTTACCATTCAGTTCCTGCGAGCCAATGGGGTGCAAATAAGTATTCACTATAGTCTGTCTTTTATATAAAGAAACATTTGCATCCTAAACCAACAAACTGCTCTATGTATCTTTTACACTAAAGCATAAGACTGAATTTGGGCCTCTGGTTCTGTTTGTATCAACATCATACAGGCTATGAGATAATAAACCCATGGATCTCCTTCTGCTTCTGAATCCAAATTCATCTCATGGGAGTGGATCAGGTATTCTTGAAGAAATATCCCTTATATTTGCGCTATGCACAATGAGCGGTTATCGAATAGTTTCCCACCACCTACAATGGCTTCCTTTCATGTCATCTAATTTGCAATTCAGCTTGCTTTTACAATAGTTAAATTACCAAATCAGATAGAATAATTTGAGAAGTTCAACCTAACATCTAAAACATTGACTGCTAAAGCAAAAAATTACAGCTTAAAGACTTTGAAGAAACATAGCAAATGAAACAATTCACACGGAGTAGTAGCCTACAAAATCAAGCAAAACTCCAATCTTTTTCCTATCCAAAAATAGGATAAGAAGTGGGTAAACTATGAATCAAGCAAAACCCCATCCATTTTCCAATCGAAAATTACAAATAAATAACGGCGAATCTACAAAAACAAGTAACAACTCATTCTTTTACCTTGAGATACTTGAGCTTCATGCTACCATAGACAAGTCCAAATGTGAAGGCTGAAGTACGAGCCACCTGCGCCCAAAAACAATAAAATCAATCAATCAATCAATAACCTAAGGAAGCATCAATCTAATTCTCTTCCACTCAATTCAGATCCATTATTTCACTGTAATACTCTCAACAATTTGATTCTTAAGACAAATCGAACGCATTGACGATTAATGAGTACATGAGATCGAAGTAAGAAGGTAAAATAGGTTTACCAGAGCAAGGGTGCTGGTTCCAGAGTAAGGTCCAGGAAGAGGTGCCATTGTTGACTTCACAAGCAGAGAGCTTCAAGATCTCTTTTAAGCCCTAAGATGATTAGAAATTCACAAACCCTCAACTCTACCCAACAACGATAATTGGGTTATATGGTGTGAGCTGTGATCTGCTGTGCGCTCGCCTACTGAATGAGAATATCTTTATAGTTTTTCTTTTTATTATTAATTCGTTAAATCTTAGGCAATGTATATTTCCATTCTTAGCCTTAACATGAATACGAAGCCCTTATTTGTTTAAATAAAATAATTCTCGTAATATTTGTGAAAGAATAATAATTCATCTAATACTACTCCATTATCTACTTAATTCATCTAGCAATAATGTATAGTATTTTATACCCCAAGTCCTCAATGGTTAGGTAGGTATACTAAAAGGCAAAACTACACAAATCTCAATTTTAAATTTTTTTATTAACATTATCTCCTATAGTTTTACAAATTCTCAAAATTTCTCGTTTTTGCGCATCAAATTAATGTATTTCGCGCATTAGATTGGTGTATTACGTTTAAAATGTAATGTATCTTACTGATTAATATTATCAGCACTAATATTATTGTATCAGTTTAAGAGATTTTTGTAATTATAAACTTATAAGAGATAAAATAATTTTGCCTTAAAAGTATGTGATTTTTGTCTTTTAACTATTAATTGTCAATTTAAAAGAATGAAATAATTAGCCTTTTTTTTATTTCTGCCCTTAATAATTATTTTATTTTGTTTAATTGAAAAGTTATGTAGACTTTTGATATTCTTGATATAATATGGTTATATTCATCAAATTACACCTTATATTAACTTTTCTTTAATAAGAGTACATGACATTACCTGACAAATAATTATGGATTGAGAGAGTATCATATATATATATAACTACTATAATTTGGAAAAATTGAAGAGAAAATTCGGTCGAAAGATTCCGGTAATTGAACAAAAAATTTATTTTCATTAGCGCTTTGAAAAAACTGATTAAAATTAATTTAAAATATATGATAAATGAATGAATTCCTCCTAAAACTTGTACTAAAAAGTCAATTACACACTTTAACTATCATAATGATTTATAATAAACCTTAACTACTTCAAACTGAATTTAATACCATCTTGATATGTGCAACACTACTCTCGAAGTATGCATTGTATTACACTTGCTGCCACGTCAAAAATTTTATTTTTTAAATCTTTTTTACATTCTTTTCTTTATTAATTATGTTTTATTTTATTAATTATATTTTACATTAATTAATTTCTAATCAATGATTAAAGTTATCTAATAATCATGTCTTTTCATAGCAAAAGGTAAAGAAGAAACTTTTAGGAGTGACCGTTAAAAAGATTATTCGAAAATTGAAGTTTAGTTATGGAGTTCTTCCATTTCAAAATGTACCCACACGAAGGTTGCTTCAATTTCTTACATTGATTGGCCATGGAAAATGAACTTCCATTGTTATTTATTGCGCCTTGTAGTTGTAAATATTTTTCAAATCTGGACTTATATTCTATGTTCTTTTTCCATATTTTTTCATAGAGATTCTTACAAAATCAAGATAATAAAAAAATAATTTTCTTTTCATTTTCAATCGATCACCCAATTCACTCAAAATGTCCATCGAAGTTTCAATAATTGAAACCTCTCAAAATTTTACTCCTATTTAAAGTAATTAGTTTCTTGATTGCTTCTTGTTATCGATTTATTTTTAAGTTTAATGGCTTTGAAGAAGACGAGGATGGTGGTGTGTAAAGAAAAAGAGATGTGAGGGTGGGTAGTAAATATTTTGATTTTTTTTTTTTACTTTCTTAATTAATCTGATGCGTATTTTTTTTTAATTATTATTATTTTTCCATCTCAAATTTTAAGGGTAATTAATTTAGTTTTAAATAGCAAAAGTGTGTGATAAATCTTTTCGATACATAATTTATGTTTTTCCCTAAAATCTAAGTATGACTTGTAAAACACGAATGGTCGAGTATTAGATTCACTCTCACCCACTCCACTGAGAACTGAGTCGAGAGATCGTCGGCGATAGAGAGTAGGAGAAAGGAATTTGAAAGAAAAATGGCGTCGAACCAAGTGAGGGCATCCCACATACTCATCAAACACGAAGGATCTAGACGTAAATCTTCATGGAAAGATCCAGAAGGTCGCATCATCTGTAACACCACCAGAGACGCCGCCGCTTCCCAGCTCAAATCCTTTCGCGAAGACATCATCTCCGGCAAGTCCAAGTTCGAAGATGTTGCTTCTCGCTTCTCTGATTGCAGCTCTGCCAAACGCGGCGGCGATCTCGGTATTTCCTACATCTACTGTTAGTTATTGTTTTCAATGATTATTCTGCTTGTATTGATTAGTACAGTGTTATTATTATGAGTTGTTTTCATTTTGGTTGGAGATTTGTACGGATAAGATCTGAGATTTAAATGATTTCAGGTGGTAGAACAAGGCTAATTTGTTTTAGAATACAAGTTAGGATTAGGAATCAGATGGATTTGAATAGTGTAGTACGGTAAATTGGATGCATGTAGATAATTTTAACTAATTGCGTGCTATATCAATTAACAAAAGATGATTATGCTGGGTTTTGATAGGGTTTAACCAGTAATTAGCTTCAACTGTGATCTGCTTGAAAGCAAAGTGTCTGGAATATTAGCTCGTTCTTAACTCATTGGAGTTGCTATTCAATTTAGGTACTTCGATAAAGGCAGACTCTAGAAAAGATCTAGAGAAAATATTGAAGTTCAGGAAACTGGACGCTAGTTATTGAATAAGCTTATATTTGTAACTATTTGGAGACAACTTCTCAGGACAAAAGAGTTGTGAATACTTGGAAATTGGGAGTTTTGTTATGTCTATCCATTTGCTTGAAGTCTTGAGCTGCACATGCAATCTCCCCTCACCTCTTTTGTGCATCTACCAATTGGTTAGTAGATGCACCTTTATTTTTTGTGATGACAAGGGAAACCCGCAGTCGCTACCTTTGGGTGCGCATAGGGTTAAACCTCTGCTCTATGCAATAGCTCGCAAACCACATAGGAGAGGTAACCTGCACCAAGCAAGCCTGGTGTGATGAACTCGACCTAGAAGGCAAAACCCTTGCTTTCGCTGGCAAGGGGTTTCAAACTTGAGACCTCCAACATGGAAGTCCCAAGCTCAAACCAGTGGGCATGCACCTTTATATGTCAAATCATTTTTATACTATCTTTTCTGGAATGGACTGTAAGCAAGTTACGAAGAAGAAATCTTCTAATCATTTATTGCTGATAAATGAATTCACCAAAGCACTAGTCTTTTGTTTCTTCATTTATTTATTTGTAATTAGGATGGAAGCACTAGTTTCTGGTCCTGCAAAAGTTCACTAAACAACTGCTTTTTAGGTGAAAGTTTTGATTAACTATCAAGACTTCTCTAACCTGAAAAAACATTTTCTTGCAGCCTGAGGTCATTTGGTAAATATCAGTAATAGAAGCAGACAGACCTTTGCTTATCCCCTTCTTGTCTGGATAGAATAATAAGCCTTCAGCAGCATGCATTTATGCTTGTTATTTGTCATAGATTAGGAATATGGACAGGTGCTGCACCTGATTTGACACTAATCAACTTCTTTGTTTCTTCTTATTCTCCTTCCCTTTGTGTTGTTGACAACTTGAAGATGCAACCCGCTCTCACCTGACAAAAACTAGTAAATCAGTTTTACTAAAACTGGGTGATCAAACTTATTCACTGTAACAAAAGTGGTGCTTAAACCTGCTCAATCTTGTTCAGACCTTTTCTGCACATTCCTGTGGTGTTCTCTGTTTCTCGATAGCAGATTGTGCTGTTAGTTATCACATTAAACAGTTAGGAAAATAATATATCCTATAAGCTCTTTTTAGAAGAAAAAATGTTTAGTATTGGTATCAAGTAACTTGCATTAGTTTTATGCTGCTCTAATTCTAATAAAATTTCTGATTTTCAAATGTAAATGTTCAATGGATTAAGCCAGATCATTTTCTGTATAGTGTGTGATCTTTATGAGTTTCTATCACTTGAGCTGAGTCCCATGTGACTAAACTTTCTATAGCTTCATAGAATTGCTGTTTTTTGAGCTCTGTTGGTTTTGCTGGACTGGTTGGTCAATGATCTAACATCTGCATTCTTATTTTGTTTCTCTAATAATGTTGTTTTGCTACAACGATGAAGGTATACTTTCAAGATATCCTCCCTAATTGCTATTTTATTTTAATATCATAGCATGTTTATATTTGGCAGATTATTGTACTCTTGACTTATTTTATACTAGTCTGTGGATATAGTAGAGTTTTTCATCCTGTTTTAATGGCATATTTGTATCATTTCTAGCATCCTCTAAGGTGAATGCTTAATAAGCTCATTTCATTTGAAGGTCCATTTGGTCGAGGGCAGATGCAGAAACCTTTTGAAGTTGCAACCTATGCACTGGAGGTTGGTGAGATCAGCGACATCATTGATACTGACAGTGGTGCTCACATAATTCTGAGGACCGGTTAACATTGGTGGAGAAAGTATCTACAGTTTCAAGAGCAATTGCAAGTTGTAACGTTTTTTTAATTTTTATTTTGGTGTCTCAAAGACTACCCAGGTTTGATCGTTTTTTATTTTCACCACGTTTGTGATAAATTTCGATTGTATTATCAGTCAAATACAACTCCAGATGCCTGATGTTTATAAACTTTTTAATCCATGTGTTGAAAGTTCGTTAATTTATGGCACCCTCTAAATTCAATTACCTTGTGACTGATTACAATCTATATAAGGTTTGAATTCCTACTAGAGTAAAATATCATTAGATGCTCTCGACTTACATGTTTCTTTTACCTTCTGAACTTTTTAATGAAAATTTTGATTTTGTTATAAAGAGATGGTATGTGCTCAGATGAAATAGCATGCAACTTTAACTTACATACCATTATTAATTACGTATATTTTTTTTCTTTTTTTAAAATATATGGAATCTTTGTGGACCAGTTTTGGTGGTATGGCCTTTTTTTCCTGGTCCATAAGTTTATAAGCCAATTTCATTGGTGGTCAGTGGTTATGTGGTCATTGTCAAGTTGATGCACTTGCATCTCGTAATGTTGTGTTCTCTTCTTATCCATTGGTTGAAAGTTGTTTGAACAAAATGTGGACTGCGTATTTCCCTTCTTATCACAACTTGCAACTTTGACCAAAATTGTCAAATTTTGAGTGATTTTTTCCTCACTAAATGGACAGGGTTCAATAACATTTCTTTTTCGTGTGATAAATTATTTTACTACAAGGTAAAATTATTAAATAGTCGCACTTGCTTTAAGATTTTGAGTACAACAATAAATTTAGTATAATTTCATAAATGAATCAGGTGAAGATGATGTATACTAGATAAGTTGTCTCTGATTGACTCGAGAAACACACAAATAAAGGAGAATGGGAAATCAAATCTCAAGTCTATCATGCATAAATGATGAAACACATTACACACTTTTTGTGTACTCCCACTTTAATTTATCATCTAACAACAATATAATTTATTATAAACATCGGGTGTGATTAAGTTTTTTTCCGACCTGACCTGTGCTCATCTTTTCTCTTTTTCTTCTTTAATTTCATTAACTTTTTCAAGGATAGAGAAGCATTCTAATATGCATTATGTACAATGACTGTACTATGAGAAGGATATAATCTCAGAACTTGTCAATTGTCATGCCTATTTTTTTAAAAGTAACTTTGATAAATTCAAGTAAACAAAAATAATACTCGACTTTTGGGTATTCAAAAGTCAATGTTTATGGCTTGCTTTCTTCTAAACTTGGATTATATGGCTCTTCAAAATTAGAAGTTGATTAATTAAATAAAATAAAAGTATAAAACAAATAGAATCAAGTTTATAAGAGTAGCTATTTTTGTGACCATTACTTTATAGTATCCAATTTCACATCATTACGGTATCAAAACATATTAATTAATTTCAACAAGAAATAGTAAACATTCTGATTCTAATCCCCATCAAAAATTCATTTCCCACACGTTATCTTCCTACTTTGAATTATATTTTACAATCACAAATATAGAAGAGAGACGATATTTTTTCAAAAGTATTCTGATTTTCTAAAAGAACAAAAAAAAATCCTATCATAGAGTAAAATAAATTTTATTGAGATAAAAAGAAAAGAATATCAAACTTTAATTTGAATTTTAACAAAAAAATGAAAGAGAGAGAGGGGGGGGGGGGGAGTTACCCCAAGACACATTAAATAAAGTGTCACAAAACGTATTTTGAGGAAAAAAACTTTGAGAAAATAATGTTAACTATGCATTTTTTTTAGAATTGATTTGACAAAATGAATTAACGATAATAATTTAAAATTTTAAGAAAATTTAAAGTTAGGAATCTATTTTTTAAGTAGAACAATGAGTTTATCTTTATTCTTCATTTTGTGAGAAGTGTCTTGTCTTTTTGTTTCAATTTATGTGATATTTTTCATTTTTTAAGAAGTAAAGAGTTTAAATTTGATCAGAAATTTACACGTGATATCCTTAACTTTTTAAAAATGAAATTTATATATTTATAAACTATATAAAAAATATTATAAGTTATAATGATCGATAATTTAAAATATTTATAAAAAATTTAACGTAAAAAATAAATTTATTTGAATCTCGTAATTTGAAAATGTCTACGTAAAATAAAACGGAGAAGATAATACTTTTACGTCGAAAACAGAATTTCAACACAAGTTGAATTTTGCTATTACTATACACTTAAACACTTTAGGCAAAAGCCATCTAGAGAAACTAAATTGATTATTTGGCCAAAAACAAAACTCGCCGAAAGCTTATTACGACTCAATTTCGCCTTTATTAAAAATAGTATATAATATAACTATACGTCTATGCCTTCGTGTTGGAATTATTTAGTTATTCTATAATATATATGAATTTGTTATTTTAATTTTTGTTAATTATAAGATAATAAATATCAATATTTCATAATTCATATGTGTTTTATTTATACTAATTTTTGAATTTTAAATTAAATATATTAATATAATTCAGTACACACGTTATTTTAATTTTTGTTTCTGTCCGTACTTACTACTAAATGATCCTTTAGAATTCGATTGGATATGTTTTGTTAATTAATGATTTAAAGTCAAATTAATTAAAATTACAAATTTTATTTTAAATCTAAACATGAAATTTAGATTTCAAAAATTGTATATTTTGACATATATGAGGGAAAAAATCACAAATGATGAAAATTACCTAATGAGCAAATAATAATCATAAATCACATATCTTTGTACTTTTACTTTTTTTTTTGTATAAACAAAAGTCTATTATTAAAATTTCTTAAATACACATAATTTTATAAACAATTCAGTAACTAAAGTCATTTTTTTTTTTTAATATAATAATAATCTTCATCATTATCCCTAAAAATATTAAGGTAAGTATTAAATTTTTGAGCCTTATTGTCACCACACGTAATATTCAGTTGAGAAGAAGCAATAAAAGGGTCAAAACCTAAACCACTTTCTCTGGCTATTCACATAGCCCTTATTTCCTTTTATTTTCCCCTGTTTTCTCTTCCTCGCCACCCATGGCCGCCGCCGTATCCACCGCCGTCACCAACAAGTCTCATATTTCATCGGCACTCGACAGACCCTTTACCTCGCCATCCCAAAAGCTCTTATCTTTAGCCGTTAAAACCCTCCCAAAACCCTACCATCACCATCACAGAACTCTCATTACTGCGGCCTCCAAGAACCCATTAACCGACGTCGTTTCGTCCAAACCCAACCCGGATGGACGTTCTTTTGATTCTTATTTCGACGACGATGACGATAAACCCCGTGAAGAGTGCGGCGTTGTGGGTATTTACGGTGACTCTGAAGCTTCTCGTCTTTGCTATTTAGCCCTTCACGCGCTTCAACACCGTGGCCAAGAAGGCGCCGGCATTGTGTGCGTTAATGATAACGTTCTCAAGTCGATTACAGGTGTTGGGTTGGTCTCTGATGTGTTTAGTGAATCGAAACTTGACCAACTCCCTGGCGATTTGGCTATTGGTCATGTAAGGTATTCTACTGCTGGGTCTTCTATGTTAAAAAATGTTCAACCTTTTGTTGCTAGTTACAGATTTGGGTCAGTTGGTGTTGCCCATAATGGGAATTTAGTCAATTACAAACAACTTCGTGGTGAGCTTGAAGAGAATGGCTCAATTTTCAATACTAGTTCTGATACTGAGGTGGTTCTCCATCTTATTGCTATATCAAAGGCAAGACCTTTTCTTTTGAGGATTGTTGAGGCTTGTGAAAAGATTGAGGGTGCTTATTCTATGGTGTTTGCTACTGAGGATAAGTTGGTTGCTGTTAGGGATCCTTATGGATTTAGGCCATTGGTTATGGGAAGGAGAAGTAATGGTGCTGTTGTTTTCGCGTCGGAGACATGTGCTTTGGATTTGATTGAGGCTACCTATGAAAGGGAGGTTCTTCCTGGTGAGGTTGTTGTGGTGGATAAAGAAGGGGTTCAATCTATTTGTTTGATGCCTCATCCTGAGCCTAAATCTTGTATCTTTGAGCATATTTACTTTGCCTTGCCTAATTCAGTCGTGTTTGGAAGGTCTGTGTATGAGTCTAGGCGTGCATTCGGGGAAATTCTAGCTACTGAAGCTCCAGTGGAATGTGATGTTGTGATAGCTGTTCCTGATTCAGGTGTTGTGGCAGCACTTGGTTATGCTGCTAAAGCAGGGGTTCCATTTCAACAAGGTTTGATAAGGTCGCACTATGTTGGTAGGACGTTCATCGAACCATCACAGAAGATTAGGGATTTCGGAGTGAAACTCAAGCTCTCACCAGTTAGGGCAGTGTTGGAGGGGAAAAGAGTTGTGGTTGTGGATGATTCGATTGTTAGAGGGACAACCTCGTCCAAGATTGTGAGGCTGTTAAAGGAGGCAGGGGCAAAAGAAGTTCATATGAGGATTGCAAGCCCTCCGATTATAGCTTCTTGTTATTACGGAGTGGACACTCCCAGCTCAGAGGAGTTGATATCTAACAGAATGAGTGTGGAGGAGATTAGGGAGTACATTGGATCGGATTCACTAGCCTTTCTCCCAATTGAGAGCTTGAATAAGCTGTTAGGCAGTGATTCTAAAAGTTATTGCTATGCTTGCTTTTCAGGCAACTATCCTGTCGAGCCAACGGGCAAAGTTAAAAGGATTGGGGACTTCATGGATGATGGATTAAGTGGGGATATGGACTCCATTGATGGTGGTTGGCTACCAGGAAGTAGTAAAGTTCAGAAGAAGATCATCTTGAATGAAGTTAGAACCAGTTAAATTTTACATGTTGCTTTAGTTTTTGCTTTGGATTTTTCATGCTTTAACTATAGAAAATTCAAATGCTTTTCAAGTTTCTTTTTTTCTCTCCCTCCAAGTCATTCTTCTGTACTTGTATTTGGGATGTTACACGAGATTATCAATTAATCAGAATGGTTAACTATTCGACCATAGTATTTGATTTGCCAAATACACATCATTACTGTTCACAGAAGAAATATCCATAAATGGACCCAAACGATTAGGCAAAATATTCAAGTACCTAACAAGAAGGGGGGAACTTTGGCAAGTTTTGTAAGCAACTATGAATTGACAGTATCCATCTTTATGTCTAAAGTGGTCTGCTTTATAACATGTCTTTGAACTATGTTCTCTCTGTTGGAAGAGAAGTTCCATTGACATGAAAACACAAACTTGACACAACTTCTACAAAATAGAGCTTCTCATCTTACACTTCTTTTTTCTTCTCCAACGATCGCGATATTGCTTTGCTGCTTAATACAGAGATAGAAAGCAATGAAGCTTGGCTGTGATTATCATAAAATGGATGTTGATTCCATTCCATGGCATCACTAATTGTATCATCCATAACACTTTCTATATTCCAACTTTTTCCCAATTTTTGCTTGCAAGAGAATCCTTTATCTGAGGCCATGATCTGGTTCTCCTTATTTTGACTGTCAGTAAACTCAGAATTGCTTCTCAGGTACCTCTCGGGAATGGCTTCTTTCATACTTTCTTCGCGTGAAACAGGACGTTTGCAGAAACTCCCAAATCCTTTAATTCCAACTGTCACTTTTCGCGCTCTGTCCCTCTCCTTTTTCAGGAAACTCCGGTCTTCAAATAGCTTTATAACCCTCTTGGACATGTTTCTAACGCTTGATCCCCAATTAAACCTGTTTTAATGGAAAACGGATGTCAATCATAGATGATGGAATTATCAAAGATTTGAACTTTATGAATTGTGTCATTAGCTCACGGAAAAACAAAGAGATGAAGACCAACCCTTTTTCATCAACATATTGGAAACTTTCCATGTGTCTGATTACATCTTCATCACTTTGAAATTCCTCTGCAATACTTTCTGGTCCATGAGTTAACAGGTATTCTAATAACATCAAGGCCTTATAAGATGATCTCCAATTTCTTCTATCAAATTTCGACAACCTGTTTTCACAACAAACCAAAGATTCTAAATCAAGGGAAGTACAAATAAGATGAATCACTTGGTAATGCAACTAAGTAAATAAAACCTGTTATGCAGAATATCAACTATTCTCCAATAATCATCAACTTCAAAAGCTGCACGAGATATTAGTCTCATAGTTTGCATGTTTGGTGCAATCAAATCTCCAGTTGTAGCTTCTTCAGCCAGCCTTCAAGTTAAATTTCTCATCAATACACATATGTGCTACAAACTAAAAAAAAAAAAACTACAAAATTCATCTGTCGGGAAGATACAGTTGAGTATGAGTAACATCTGTAAGCGCGAGTCGAGCAGTCTTGATTTTCTCTCTGAGAAAAAAGAAAGCCTGCCTTTTGAATTCATGTAACAAAGGAGAATCCATTTCCCTCAGATGTAAGTATTACTAATTTTTGTTATGTGGATGATCAACTGAAATGCCTTTTATTACAATCCACATGCAATGGAAATGCAACTTTACTTTATAAAGTTAATATATACATGCATTTTCTTTTCTTTTCTTAGTTAGAAGGCCACAAATAAAGTTACAAGGATGAATCAGCTTTAGTCATTCTTCAACTTTCCCTTTTGGATAAAGAAAGATTTTTTTTGAACTATGTCAAACTGTAACACCTAAGAAATACAATTTAGCCCGAATCAACCCGACTTTATATGTCAATATCGAACGAGATAGTGCTTTTTCAACTCCTCTGAAAATGGAATATGTTGTGTAACACATGTGCCATGGCTTAAAAGAATGAATTCAGTATTATGACTAATACATAGCAAACAATGATAATAATAAGGCGATAATAATACATGAACAAGAATGGATGTAGACAACACTGTCCTTAACACACCATATCAAATAGTGATACACAATAGTCACAAGTAATCACACCTAAGCAAGCACCTTATATACTTGATAACTTAGATCAAATAGAGCTTCCTATCATAAGTTTTTCTTTTTTTTGCTGCTTCATCCAGAGGTGGAAAGCAACGAAGCTCGGCTATGGTTATCTCTGATATCACAAAATGGATGTTGATTCCATTCCATGGCATCACTAATTGGAGGATCATCTATAACACTTGACACATTCTTGTGTATTATAAGAGCATTTGCCAATCTTTGCTTGCAAATGAACGTCTCTGAGTCCATGATTTGGTTCTCTTTGTTTTGGCACTCAGAATTACTTCTCAGGTACCTCTCATCTTTCATGCTTTCTTGGCCTGAAACAGGACGATTGCAGAAACTCCCGAATCCTTTTATTCCAACTGTCACTTTTCGCGCTCTCTGCCTCTCCTCTTTCAGGAAACTCCTGTCTTCTAATAGCTCTATCACCCTCTCTGACATGTTTCTAACACTTGATCCCCAATTAAACCTGTTATAATGGGGAAATTTTTTAAAAACTCAATCATAGATGACGGAATCATCAAAGATTTAATCTTTACAAACTCTGTCTCTTTAACTCACTAAAGGCATGGGAAACAAAGAGATGAAAGTATAAAAACCAACCCTTTTTCATCAACATATTGAAAACTTTCCATCTGTCTGATAACATCTTCATCACTTTGAAACTCCTCTGCTATACTTTCTGGTCCATGAGTTAATAGGTATTCCAATAACATCACAGCCTTATAAGATGGTCGCCAATTTCTTCTATCAAATTTCGACAACCTGTTAAGAACAACACATCAAAAACTAAAAATCCCAAATCAAGGAGAGTACAAATAAAATCAACTAGTAATGCAAAAAAACCTCTTATGTAGAATATCAACTATCCTCCAATAATCATCAACTTCAAAAGCTGCACGCGATATTAGCCTCATGGTTTGCATGTTTGGTGCAATCAAATCTCCAGTTGTAGCTTCTTCAGCCAGCCTTTAAATTAAAATTTATCATCAATAACACATATATCATTCATAACAAGTAAAAGCTACAGAATTTATGTTTCTGGTAATTCCTGTTTTTTGAGTAGTGGAAAAAGAGGAAGGGAAGTTACAGTTGAGTATGAGTAACATCTGTAAGCGCGAGTCGAGCAGTCTTGATTTTCTCTTTGAGGAAGAAGGAAGCCTGCCTTCTGAATTCATGTAACAGAGGAGAATCCATTGGGATAATCGACTGAAATGTAGTTAGAACAAATTCTTGAATTTGACTGTTTTTTATCAAGTACACATGAGATGGAAATGCAACTACTCCATTAACTTAACAGACTAACAACTACTCTATAAAGTGGATTTGCGTATGTAATCTCATATTGACACTACTGAAAACATTAGCAAGGATTCAACACTTGACAATTACATATTATAAACCGTAACGTCAGTGGATTTTCCATTATTTTTTCAGGCCGTCTTATCTTTGGTGTATGTTTGCATATATCAAAATTAAACAGCTGGATATCCGCATTGGGCCCCAGGGCGGAGCTAATATATTTGATTTGACACAAACTCAATAACTTAAGTCTAAATCTTGTATGCGTATTAGAAGTTCAACTCGAAACTCAATTACTCATAATTGAGACCAGACCATACCATAGAATATTAAAATTCATAAAATTCAAATCTTGAATCCAACTATAGACAAGCGATTTTTTGTCAAGATATCAGCACACCTTTCAAAGTCAAAACAAAAGTGTTTGGAATTATAGCACTTAAATAGAGTACTTAATAGGTCTAATAACACCAACCAGCTTGAAATGCAAGCCGTTAATCCCGTCAGACAATATATAGGCAATGCTTAGATACCTAAAAGAGTAGTTAAAGGAAGAAAATACAGACAAGGTATCATAGTTTTTTAGTTTTTAATAAAGGTAAATGAATAAAAAAAAAAGGGTTTACCTAAATGACCAACCATCTCAGTACATTAATTAAGGAATTAATTGAAATAAGTATCTTATAAAACTAGATATCATGTTTTCTACAAATACAATTCACGTATCCGAAATGAACACTTTTAATAAGTTAACCAAGAAGAATGATCTTCTCAGTTGAGTATATCCATAAAAAAACTGTAATAATATTGATTTTTGGATAAACAAAATCGTAAGGGCTTATATAAAAACCCCAACAGTAAGCTATTATAAATTGACATATCGATCTCGTACTTGATGATAAATAAGCCACTGATCATGAGAGGAGCTCAGCAAAAATTAGAATCAGACGCATCAGTAATAACAAAATGGTCTTTAGCCGTTCTCTGCTCTGTCATAAGCATTGGACTTGTGTTTTGGTGCAAACGAATAGCCAGAAGGAACCTTCCCGAGTACCAGCTCGGAGATCCTTACCTGTCGAGGGAATATATATAGCACATTACAAGGAGAGAAGAATAAATGTTTCAAGGGCTTAACAATACTATGTGTAAAAACAATAAATTACGTACCCAGTCAGCAGCAGAATCAGAGGCCATTAGTGTCTCTAGTTCATCCCTGCCGTAGTATGAGGGTGATCGCCAATTTATTTTCTGCGGGATAATATCTAACAGGCCAACTGGAATGTACCGACATGTGTAGCTAAGCCACTCCAACAAAAAGTGTCTGGTTGTGTCTACTCCTGCGCTCATTTGGTGCAAACATTAGGTATAGATAATGATAATTTGTCTTCCAGAATTTCTCATATATAAGTATATATCGCAAACAAAGCAAACTGCAACCAGAATAAAAATGTACAGAGGAAAAACCCCATCTATTCAAGACAAACAATGGAAGGTTCTCCCAGCATACATGTAGCTCTTGCAATTACGTCTTCACAGATATTCAAGAAAAGAATGAATAACCATAGGATGTACAGGATGCATACATAAATTACTGGCTAGTGTAAAATGGATAACAAATTTAAAAAGCAGCATCACAGCCTCATATTTTTCAATGTCCAATCTAATAGGACGCTTCCTTAATATATCGGACAAGTGAACCTAATAGAAGAATGTTATAACTTAAGAAGGTAGATAAAAAGCAGTATCAATTCCTATCCTGGCTATAAAGGGCCAGATATTAAGCACAGTTCAGCAAGTCTGCACATGCCTGGAACATATTAAGCGTAAGTATAGCAATTCCACATGTTATCTTATCTCAATTTCTTATATATATGATGTAAAAGAACTGACATGTGATGATGTAAAGGCGACAACACTCAGGAAGCATGGATGCAAATATAAACATGATAGCTCTTTTTTTTTTTTTTTGGACAAAGATAACAAACATGATAACTCATCTTTATGGCATGCTTCCAATAGATTGCAACAATAAACGTCGTGTCGATTGACAAGACAAACTTCTTACTGTGCGATAACATTACTCACATAACTATATACCTTTCGAATCAGAACCCCAGTGTTGAAGGCCAAACCGTGCATAATCCTTCAAAATATCTAGCCGCTCGCCAGATGTAATGTCCCAGTGCCTCTGTTCCTTGATTTCGGTAAATATCCAAGGCTGCAAAATTATGATGTGCTGTTTAGTACAGATAAACTCTAAGAGGCACATATAGAATGAACATGCAACAGTAACAAATTTTACACAATGGAAATAGAAGAGCAGAAAACATCATACTACTAACCTTTACTAATGCACCTCGAGCAATCATACATGTAGAAAGTTCAGGACACTCAATTTTGTGGTTGTTCCAGTCTACGTAAGAAAATACATCACCATTTCCAAGGACCTGTAATGACTTGGGTGCCTTCCGTGCGCATTGATACACGTAATCCCAGTCAGCAGGTTTACTGTAGCGCTGTTGACGTGATCGGCCATGTATGGTTACTGCAGTTGCACCCCAACTACCCATATCTGCAATTAGAGAATCAATGCGATTTTTCCCCTCAAAATAAGCAGTTCGTACCTGAAGCAAGAAAACGGTATACTGTCAAGCATCTCCATAAATTTCTTAAGAAACCAAGGGCATATGTGAACCAGATTGTGAACAACATAAACCCAGAAAACCAATAAATTACTCCATAGCTACCATTGGGGTGGGGACGGGGTATGTCAAATCATAACGCCAATTCATTTTTTTTGAAACTAATCATAACACCAATTAATTGCCTATCCCAGGTATGTTGACCTCCAAGAGTTACAAAATAAAAGGGAAAGCAGTCCACCGTACCTTGATAGTTACTGGTGTACTAACTGTTGATGAAGCAGCTTCTACTACACTCTTCATCCGCATTGGTTTTGTAAGAAGAGCTGATCCAGCACCCTTGTTAACCACAACATCAATTGGGCATCCCATGTTAATATCAATGAAATCCACAGAGCATTCTTGTTCTATAAGCTCAACTGTCTTTGTAATAGTATCTGGAAATGCCCCACAAATCTGAACACCAAACAAATTTTCGGATGAATGCCGTCTCAGCAGTGCCCACTCAGCTGCTTGGCCCTGCATTAGCCATAATACGTGACTTAATAGATGGTTAAGTTACCTCAGGACCCATCCCACCCATGCTCGCATGTATGAAATGAACTCCCGGCAAGTCTCAAATAGGGAGAAGGGTTCTAGGACTTAAAACAACCAAGCAAAAGAAAAGGTCATTTGAGATGGAAAATGGTGGACAAGAGGCAAGGACACGATTATCATAGAAGCCAAAGCTACCTATCCATAACTTACAAAACCATTGCAGATGTTTCTCTAAACTTGAGGATGAGGTAGGGAACACATGAAGATTTATTTCTTGTGGAAACCAAAAGTATCACACACATATCCAATTCAGTTGCATTTGAACGAAAAACTCATGAGTCAAAGGGTTAACAAGAAAATATATGCAATTTTTATAATAGCAATCCTCGGCTTACTTCCTAACCAATAAATTACCACAGAGAGTTTTTCACTGAGCCTAACTCTCGTTCACTCTATCTTGAGGCATTCAAGAATAATTTTAATGCTAACTTGTGCCCATCATAATTAGCAGCGACTGACCTGCAAGAGATTTGTGCACATTGCCATCTCTCCACATGTTACATCAGCTCCTAGCACCTTGCAAATTCTACGAAAAGGCAGATTCCCAACTGTGGTCAAAGGAGCAAGATAGAGCTTGTCTCGAAAATCAATAAGCTTTTTTTCACGGGGGTGCAATTTAAGGCTTTTATCAGAATCTGTCATCGTATCAGCAGTTGGCTCTGATTTATTCACACCAAAGTTGTCATCAGGAACTCCCCCTTGAACACTTAAACCTGTCAGAATAGATAATATCAGGTTCATAAGCTTTTATCTCTCCATAAGAAACAGCCTGAATGCTCATAAAGGAATAAAAGCATCTAACAACCACTGCTAACTTGGGAGGGACAAATTTCACTGACAGATGACTTTGCCTTCTTTAAAGGTCTAGCATCATCAGCCAAATTATTTCCATCTACATCATCTTCTGGTGAAATGGAAGGACTGACACTGTCATTAGCAACTACATTGCTGTCTATTTTGGTGTCTGTGGCTGGCTCTTTTGGCGCGACTTGGCCATTTTCCACATTATCGGCCAATGTTTTATCTTTAGGATTGCCCTATAATAATAAGTTATAATGATTAATGAACAAGAGAAACAATACACAGAAGAAAAAAGCATACAGGTATGACACTGCTTCTTAATGCTCAAACATCTTGTTCATCAGGCTAAAAAGTCTGTCTAATGACTCTTTCCCCCAAATTTTATAATGAAGAATGGAAGAAGAAATGGCGAGCAGCACAAACCTTAAGTCCAAGAAGTTTGAGAGTGGCTTCAGCCTTGGGAAACTTCATTTTGTTTTTCCACAGAAGCTTCTGAGTGTCCTTATTGAAAAAATTTAGTTCAGAACTCTTCCCAGGCAAATTCTCAGTTGGAGCTGAAACATCGTCTCTATGAGTCCCTGCAAACCTACAAGCCAATCCATAAGGACATGGCCCTTCATAAGCCAGAAAAGGGCAGTTACCCTCTATATCAGCTGGTTTCTGCACTCAAAACAACAGCAAAGATTGTGATTTTATGGCATTCCGTAAAGCATAACACGATCAGAACGATAACAAAGATGTTATTTCTTAGTTTACCACAGCTCTAAAAGCTTCTACATCGTGACTAAACCGACATTTATCACCATATGAACACGCACTGACTTTTCTTGATTTGGCCACCACAGGACAGAGATGCAATGGAGATTTTTGTTCCTGCAATCATTTCAAACATTTCATTTGCGGAAAAAAATAAACTCAAGTTCGAATCAGCTATGTGCTAGTCGGGTGGGCTATAAATGTCATCTATCTCTTACTGTATTTAGACTACCTCATTCCAATACTAGTAAGTAACTTCTCTTCCAAATCAATTCGTCAAACAAAATTAAACTTTTTCATATATACAATGAAAATCACCTCGCGACGTTCACGCTTAATTTGGCGTTTGGATTTTTTGTCCTTAAGAAGAGGAGCTCTTTTGGCCTCAGCTGCATCATCATTTTCGACTCCGACAGTGGTGTTGTTGTTGTTATTAGTAGAAGGTCTGGAAGGTGGAGGGCGAAGATACTCTCTCTTCACGGGAGCCTTGGATTTAGCAACCAACTCTTCTGGGGTTAAAAATTCTTCACTCACTCCTCCGTCGGCGGCGTTTGATGAAGGAGGTTGCAGTGGAGTTTCCGGCTGCTCCACCGCTGTTGCGGTTGCCACCGGCAACTCGTCCACTAGGGTTTCGGTTTCCATGAAGTGTTTTAAGAGTCGAGTTCTAAGATTACGTTTGCGGTTTTAAAGTCCCGGTAAACTGTACTTATAAACGGATAAAAAATAAAGTCTCGAATTATTCGAAATAGATTAAAATTATTGTTCTAACCTATGTTTTGGACTATAAATATCTTGAAACGCTATATTATGTGCTGACAAAACAATTTAATATGGCAAAAATCTTTTCCTCTCAGTTATATTTTCTTCCTTGTTCATTTTGATAAAAAAAAAAAAAATCAAAAATAGTTTTTTTATTAATGTTGTTTGAGTTATTGTTCGAACTTTGAAGTTCCAATTTTGAAGAACTTTGTAGTTCTTTTGAGATAGTAGTTGTATATTGAATAGTCGAGTTCAGTGTTTGAGTTTTGATATTATCGAATTTGAGGTTAAAAATTTATTTCTAAAGGTTGAAAGATATTAAAAACAGTTGAAATTATCCTTTTTGTGTTGAAACTCGAAAATAGCTACTCATTTGAAAATTTATTGGTGAGAAATTTGTAACTTTTTTGAAGTACAAAATTTGTAGAGATTTAAGTGAATGTTAATAAAAATTGCTTCCAAGTAAAGCTAAAAAATTGATATTTAAAAACTAATTCTTAGTTTGAAGATTGATGCACGAAGATTTGAGTTGAAATCCCAAAATAAATAAATTAAAAAATATATGAAAGAGTTCTAAAAAGCTTGAAAATCTAAAAATCGATTATGTGACTCTATGAACCCCAAATCTAAACAATAAACTTGGTCCTTCAACATGCAATTACACTTTCAAAAACACAATTTGAAATTCAAGTTTCAAAGTTCGAACAATTCAAACAAGAATAATGGAAGAATTGTATTTTATTTTCTTTTTGTGATAGAGATAAACAAGGAAGAACAACATGATTGAGAGGAAAATATTTTTGCCATGTTGGACTATTTGGGGGGACTGTTCTAATTGTACAAATAATATTTTTAAAGGTATTTGTGGTTCATAACATTGACGGCGAGGATAGTTTTGATCCAAAACATAATTAAATGATATATATGAGCTATTTTGAATAGTTTGAAGATAACTTTAACCCTTTACCATTTTACAAATGAATATTTTCTGGAAAACAATACGACACTTTTAATATCGGAGCCAAAAGGGCAAAAAAATTGAGGTGCAAATCAAAAGGGCAACATTTGGATAGATATTATTAAATCGTTGGTTGGAAGGTACACATGTCAGCATGCGCCTTCCAACCAACGATTTAACGACATCCATCTTTATCATCAATTTTATTGCCTTTGCTCAATTATTTACCTTTTTCACTTCGGACTCTGTTATTCACCTTCTCTTACGGTCAAAATTAACAAACATATAACATTATGAATTATTATTTTTAATTTTCATACTTGTAAATATATTGTACTAACTTTTATAATTCATTTGTTACGGAATTTCAAAGTCTAGTATAACTATAAAAAAAAATCATGATTTACCTATGAACTATTGAAGAAACGTTAAGTTTTAGCATGTTTAGATTCATATTTAAATATTTTGATATAAGCTTTACAATACGAGGAATCGTTTGGTACGAGGATACAAAAAATCATATAAAGAATAACAAATTATAATAATTTTGAGATAAAATGTAAAAATATATTATAACTAATCTCATAGAGATGTCAAGAGAAAAAATGAATAAAAACGAAATAAAAAAATAAATGAATAAAAAAATAATGTCAGAAGTGGGATTTGGAACCCACGCCCTCTCACGAAGACCAGAACTTGAGTCTGGCGCCTTAGACCACTCGGCCATCCTGACTTTTCTGTCCATATTTACATAACATGTTAATATATTCATCATAGACATGTCATACAACTAATTAACCAGTTCTCATCACGCCAGAAATGGAGTTTCAGAAATAGATTATATACTTCGTCTTGCATCTATCGATGTGGTGTAAATACACGAGGCTGGTGAGTCTTAAACTTTGTCTTTACACATTTCCAATTTTAAACTTCCAATACACGAGGCTGGTGAGTCTTAAACTTTGTCTTTACACATTTCCAATTTTAAACTTCCAACCATGTGACTACTTTTCAAACTTCAAAAGTTGGTTATTTGTGAAAATCAATATGAAGTTACGAAGTTTGAGATGACACATTTTTGTAGGAAATATTCATTCCGTTCATATATTCGAACGTGGTTAAAAGAACATATGCGCCAACAAACAAAACAAAACAGGATAGGATTTTATTCTTTTCTCATATCGAATAGCTTGCATGATTTTGATGGGTATAGGACGAATCTAGGAATAAAATTTAACATATTACTTCAGAACATGCACTACTACTTGTGTATTGCATACGAAGGTAAGTCGACATATTATTCTAAAAGCATTTGTATATAATCTAAAGAAGGTGAGGATGGAGACCACAGTAATCGTAAAATGTCAGCAGAAAAATAAAAAATAAAAAACAGAAGAAATTAGTAGCCAAAGTAGTTGTAACTCAAAGGAACATGAAGTAGGCAAATTTGAATTAAACTTCCATAATAACAAAACGAGTCAAGTTCATATGACCTTGAATTCAATATCCTTGTTGAACAAAAAAGAAGAACCAACTGTATACATCACAAGACTCTTTGTGACTAAGTAAATCCAATGAACATGCATGTCCTATAGATAATAAATACCAAGACTCGGTGTGTTTTGTTGTGAATGCAGAACTAAATGAATGAATGCATTGAATGATATGAAAACACTTGCGCAACATCTATTGACAAACTAATATAAATATTATGAAGATGAGATATTTCCCAAAAGCTACTACTTCGATTCATGCTTTGAAGTCGTAGAGCTGTTAAGTTGTTGTCGTGCTTGAGCATGTTGTTGGGGCTGAGATGACTGTTGTTGCTGCTGCTGCTGTTGCAACTGATGCATGTTTAGCTGATTCGATTGTTGCTGCTGCGACTGGAACATCTGAGGATTTAGAGATAGCTGCTGAAACTTGGAAGCGTCTGCACTAAGCTCTGCGGTTGCTATCTTCAAGCGTTGAACTTCAGCAGTTAATGCTTCATTTAGAGCTGTCATGGCAAACACTATTAGGTTTCATATTTGTCTTCTATAATACCAAAGAATCTCACAAGCATAAAAATACACAAAACATCTGGCCTGTTCTCTATTAGCATTGAGGGAAACATCAAACAACATAGAAGCTTAACATCGTCAAACCCCCACCCCCAAATAAACAGAAACAAAAAAGATGGAAAATTGAAGCATAGACTGATGCTACGGGTTAGTGAATCGATTTCTAGCAACAAAAAAGTAGTGATAATTAGCAACGTAGAGAGTCACAGATGAAACATGAGCTGACAAATACATGAAGTCATAGATCAATAGAAGCAAAGTTAATACCATCACGAAGTTGAGCTTGCTGTTCCATGGCTTGCAAACGAAACTTCAGTTCACTATTTTGGCTTGTCAGCCCAGTCGCATCTCTCTGAATGCAAGTACAAGATATTGTTAAGCAGTAATAATACAATGCTTAGAAGCATTAAACAGGACAATATTGAAAAGTTTATCACCTGCAAGAGGGTCAGTTGAGCAGATAATGTGGTGGCTTCAGTCTGCAATGTCTGAACCTTGTGTTCTAATTCTGCGATGTATCTCATCTTTCTTTCTTTAGAACGAGCAGCAGATTGACGGTTGGCTAAAATCCTACAACAACAAACAACAAAATAGGGAATGTCAGCTGCAAAGCATAGAGGAATGATATTGAAAAGGCAAAAGATGCATCACTTCAAAGGGAATTTGACCTTTTGGCTCGTTTTGGATCTGCTAAAGCTATCTCTGCAAGTTTTTCATTTGCCATAATTTTCTTCAATTCAGCTCCACTAAATTCACCATTTCCAAATTCCAAACTGAAACTGTTTGAATTTCCATCAAGTGAATTGGTTGGTGAGAGTTGGCCTGGGCGTGGTCCAGGAGATGGAGGCAACTTTGGTGAATCATCTATGAAGTTTAACTTCCCCATAAAACTATCCATCGAAACACTCCTGTAGTGTCTAGTGGTTGGAGCGATATCTCCCACAGCACTCCTTTTGACCCCTTCTCTCTTCTGCATACTGCCGCTGCTACTGTCATTGACACTGCTTGTAGCTTCATTATCACTGCTGTCACCACCATTCGTCTTTGTACCACTCGCTCTACTATCTAAATCTTCACGGTTCTCAATACCCAGCTTCTCATCAGTTCCCGAAGAGTTAAATGCATCAATGTTGTCCAAATTCATATACGCAGAAAACAGGTCGTCCACAACTTCTCCTTCAGATTTCCTCTCACCCATCCCTTCAACATTGTTATTATCATTTCCTCTTTCCCACATAGATTCACGTTTAACCAACTGAACTGGTTTACCACTCAAATTATCCCTTGAAGGAACTGACCTTTCAAGAGCACCAGGACTCCTTAGCGGAACAAGTGGTGGCGATGACTGCATTATACCAGAAAAGCCGAATGGTATATCACTATTAGACCTCCTATGAGCCTTACGAGGAGGAAGACTCTCCCCTGCCCTCGATGAATTACACCTAGAGAAAGGCGTAGGCGGCAACAAAGAATGTGAATTGCCATCCTGATCACCCATTGAGACATCAGCAGATATCGGGTCAGACATAGACGTGGACGGGGATTCCCTATACGGTGAAGGGCTCAAGGGTGGCAAGGAATCCAGTGAGAAAAACGCTGGTTGTGATAAAGATCGCGAGTGTGATGGCCCTGCACTAGTAAAGTTCTGCATACCCATTTGCTGATTCCCTGGCCTGGTTACAGGGATCTGAGAATATGGTGAAATAGGAGGCATTTGCGGGTGAGAAGGCGGTATACCTACTCTTTTACTATTTTCAACACCAAAATTGGGAGAAAATTGCCTCATTTGACCCCTAAATTGAGAAGTTGTCAACTGGGGTATGTCCAATTGGTTCATCGAAATAGGTTGAAGCTGTTTAGGAAGTGAAGAAGATGATGTCCCAAATGATGATTGAAGTCTCTGGACCATATCACTATGACCTTCGTCATTGTCACCAGCCATTTATTTTTCCCCAAATTTCAACTCAACCAGTCAACCAAAAAAAAACCCTTTCAACTTTACCAAAATCCAACCTTTACAGTACTTCTATTACACCTGAATTTTCAAAGCTCATCAATTTCATAAAACCCCAAAAACAAAAAACAATGCAAAACCCCCCCAAAAAGTATCAATCTTTAACATAAAAATCAACAAATCATTAACAGGGTATTCATCTAATCATCAAGAAACCAAAATGGGTAACAAAAAAATCGACTCTTTCACAATACCTGAGTGTAAATCCACCATTTTCAACAGAAGACGCTCCTCTATTCCTCTTTGTGTGTACTTTTTTTTCCTTGTAATACTGTTTTTTCTATGATATTTTTCTTGTTTCTCTCTCTCTCTCTATCTCACTGTTATCAACGAAGATGACTACTTACAACAACTATAATTACACGGATTTCATGACAAGACTACTATACTTTCTACTACTACTTGAAAGACGCGTGAATTTAATATGAATTTCAATTTCATTTGCATTTGCATTTCAATTTGAATTTCATTCCGACTGCATTTATCCAATCTTTTTTTTTTTCTCCCTCTATCACCGCAGATTATGTAGCAATGAATCTCTCTCTTTCTTTTTCTACTTATTGTATTTTTTCTTTTTTGATCTTAGAATAAAATATTTTTTTCCTTTTTTAGTGTATAGTTCCATGTCTTGTTAGAGTTATTCGTATATTTGTAATATAAAAATAATTTACTTTATATATAAATAATTTTATTATAATATAAATTTTATATAAATAATTTATTTATTATCGCGATACTAAATGAATTGCAATCTCTTAAAAAGAACGTGTGGGATAGTCTCTTTTGAAGAGCGTGTGGAATACTGTTCTTTGATTGAAAGTTTGGACTTAAGTTAACAAATAACCATTTTCTTTGTCCTTGATATTCAAAGTTTCATCTTATTTGGGGGTGTAATAATCTTTGGTAGATATTTATTCATATCAAGCATTTTAATAAAAATTAATAAATATAAAATATACTTTTTATGTATATATTTATTACTTGACTATGTTTGAATAGTGGATTAATATTCGAATCACTTTTTAATTTTATTATTAAATTTTATTTAGGGTGTGTTTGGTATGAAGGAAAATGTTTTCCATGGAAAATGTTTTTCTAGAAAATGTTTTCTTGGGAAACAAGTAGATTTTGGACTTATTTTCTCATGTTTGGTTGATAAGTTGAAAATATTTTTTGGAAATGATTTTTAGTATTTGATTTATAAATAAAAAATATTTTTGAGGAACATCTTTTATTTTTACTAGAATAGAAAATAATTTATGAAATTGAAAATACTTTTTTAAAAACAATTTTTTTGGGGGTGGGGTGGTGGGGGTGGGGGTAGTGAGGGGAGGTAGGAGGAGGGGGTAGGAGTGAAAAAATAAAAAATTGAAGATGATAGTATTTTTAAAAAACAAAATTAATTTTTTGAGGGGTTGGGGCTGGGGGTGGGGGGCTGGCCAGGGGAGGTATGAGTTTAAAAATAAAAATTTGAAGTTGAAAAAATTATTAAAAAGCAAAATTAATTTTTTGGGATGGGGTGGGGTTGGGGGAGGGGGGCTGGGTGGAGGGTAGTCAGGGATCGGGAGGAAAAAAAATTGAAATTGAAATTATTTTTATTTTTTTAAAATTGATGTTTTTCCAAAAAAAAAAATGTAATTTAAAATTGGAGGAGAGTTTTGGAAAATGTTTTCCTTAATTTTTGAAGGGAAGTCATTTTCCTTAATTTTGAGAAAAATGAGTTGATTTGAAAAACATTTTCCAAAACTTTTGTCCCAACCAAACATGAGAAAATTGGAAAACATTTTCCAAAAAATGTTTTCCTTCATACCAAACACACTCTTAAATTATAATTTTATTTCAATTGAACATCTAAACGATAAAATATTTTTAATAGATACTTGTGGGTTAAATTCTAGAAAATAAATCAAAATCAATGAAAAAAAAATTATTTTCTTTTGTTCTTCGCACTAATCTTAATGAAAATAAATTAAACATAAAGTTTTATAACTTATGCATATAATTAAAGGAAGTGACAGTACTTAAAGTGTTTAACTTATTTGATTAATGCATGATTAGGAATATGATTAAATGGTTCTTGTAAAATTAAATTAAAATTATTTATGTATAGATATCATGTTACGTTTGTTCAATTAAAACAAATCATAGTTCAAGTATCTAAATTAAAACTTTATTAATAAATTTAAAAAGTTATCAATATACTAAGCGTAGCTAATATGGTATTTTTACTCTTAAAATTAACTTCATTAAATTAATATAAACACACTATACGATTAAATATATTTATCATATGATCCTACTTCAATATTTACCACTAAAATCATATTCCATTTTTTAAAGAGATTTTATTGGATTGTCAATACATATAGAAAATATAAAGTAGTATTTGGATTTTAAATAGTATGTGTTGTGAAGTATTTACAAGCTCTAAATTGATTACATGTTTTATATTTTTCGTGACTCGATTAAAAAATTAAATTGTGATACGATTATAATCTAAGATCATATATAAAAACATAAATTTATTACTTTTGATCTCTGTTATATATTTTAACCATCCCAATTCATAGCATGAAGCATTTAGAGCATAAATTTTTTACCATATGTATGTGAAATTAGATTGTAAGGAAATAGTACATTTTCTATATTTCTCAAAGCATAATATTATTGAAAACAAATAATAAGTAAATATTGCATTCTATTTTCGATTCTTTTTAAGTCAAACTATATTTATTTTTGCTATGTATTGTCAAAGTTTGAAATATATTGAGTAAATAATGATAGTAATAAATTAATTCTTTCTTTTTCATGATTGAAGAAAACCATTTTGCATTTTTTTAGAACTTGACAATATAAGTAAAAATTTAGTTGCAAAATATCTTATATGGGTAGGAATGCATTTAATAGTTCTGCAAAAAATTTATGAATCAAATATATATATATAGTAATTGGAAAAGAAAGGGTGAAGAGGTCCATATAAACTCTATTTCTCTTTTCTTTTTACTAGGATATTTAATTGGCAGTATATACTCCCTCTGTTCAGAAATATTTGTCATGTTATGTTTATTGAAAGTTAATTTAATTAATTTTTAAAGGTAAATTAGATTGTATTAATTAAATATTTTAAATAAAAAAAGTTAAATATTCTAAAACTATATGAAAAGTATTACAAATTACAATTTTTTCATATTAATATGATGAAAAACTGCATCTTAAAATATTTGTCAATTTTTTTTATAGTTTGACTCTAAAAATAAAAACCATGACAAACAATACCAAACGAAGGGAGTAATTATCAGTTACATTAATTGATAAAATCATCTGATTACAAAAATGATAAATTCATGGCAACGAGTGTGTAATTTGTTAATAGAAAAGAAATAACATCTCTGTTTCAAAATATATATATATATATATATATATATTTTATAATTAAACTATATGAGCTTTAGTTTATCAATATTTTAAATATACTTTCATCATATTAATAATGAAAGAATTACAACTTATACTATTTTCATATAATTAAAATTGATCTGATATGACTTCACTCCTACAATCCTATTTAATCAATAGCTTAACTTATTAATAAAAAATCTTAAGACTCTCAATATATAGAGTAAAATTTCAACATATTAAACTATTTATTGGTGTGATATGACATATATCCCAAATGAGTATTGGTTATTATATAGTACAAATAATGAACAATAACATACTCTTTATTATAATTGAGAAATTCTTGGACATAAATAAATAATATAGATCCTTAGGTTAACTGATGCATGATTCGAAAAATATTAACTATCAAATTCGATATTATTAAAGAATGATAAAAGTCTCATATCGGTAGTTAATGAAATGGGTGGACTCCTTGTAAGGCTTGTGCAATACTCCCCTCCCTAAGAGCTAACTTTTGGAGTGCGAGCTAGGCATAAAACCTAATTTCAACATAGTATCAGAGCAAAGACTATCTCGCCTAATATTGGGTGACAAAAAGTTTCACATCAAATGATTAATGAGATGAGTAAACTTTTTATAAGACTTGAACAATTCTACTTTTTTTGAGCTAACCACATATATTTATATTTTTTTTCATTTCGATAACATACTTCCTTCTGTTATAAAATTAAATTTAATGATATGCATCTAACTCACCGATTAACTTAAATTTAAATAGGTCTATATTATCGATGTGTTCATGCAAAACAAATACTAATCAACAAAAGAGTGATTATGCCTAAATTATTGGCACACATTATCGTGACGGCAATTAGTTGACTTTGACCATTGAAATATGGGGCACTATGGGCCCACTTTTCTTGTACACACCCACGTGTTTAAATCTTAGCGCTATTGGATAATATAAAAATTTATCTATTTTTCTTTGTTCTACTATTAAAATCTAGAGAGAAAAAAAAAGTTGATGTGGGTCCTCATGTCGGCATCATTGGACTTTGTAATTTTTTTTAAAAAAAACTTTTTTCAAATGGTGTCAAGTATACACATTAAAATTATAATTAATTTAAATACGTGCTTGTGTAACACATAATTTAGAAAGAAAGTGTTTCTTAATGATATTTTTTCTACATACTAATACTCTAATTCAATTTTTAATTAACAATGGAGAAATTTGATTCATTACACCGTAATTTCAATGGACCTATTTCCTATAATTAATCATGTAAATGAGGAGCTACAGTCACTTTAAGATTATTTTCTAAAATATAATGATTGTGGATATAGGAGAATGAGACTAGGGAATCGTATTCTTACTAACAAAATAAAAATTCAAATAAACAAAATAGCTTGATATTACTAAATGCGAAAGATAATTGACGATTTAAGCTGAAAAACAAGAGCGAAAGCAATATAACATCACAATCTTTTTCCCATCAAACACGAAACACATATTTATCATATTCGTATTCTGAATTCGACTCACTTTGCTTTATTTTTTTTATCATGTATAGGTGCATGAAACCAAGAAAATAATGTGGAAAATACAAATATATATATTGTAATATCACAATTTGGTGTGATATTAACATGAGCATATGTAGGTGTTGTCAACATGATGTCTGGCAGTAGATAAACAAGCCACGACCAACTTATATGGTGTTTGATATTCATGTGTAGGAAAAAATTTATAGTTAGATAAGAAATTAATTATGTTGTCTTTGACATGATACCTATTTCATTTTTTTTTTGTTTTTAAATTTGAAAGATTCATAATTTGATGCAGTGGTTGCAAAGTAAAATATTGCACATACAACTCATATGTAGTGTGCGATTAGTATAAATATATTTTTGACAAAATTGAACTACTTATATATAGTTCGAAGTAAAAAACATTAGGTATATATACACAATGTTGCATGCACAAGGAGGTAGGTCAAGATAAATACTTATCGGCATAAGATGTTTAAACTTTATATTAACTAAATAATTAATTTTACGAATAGACGATTGCATTTTTTTCCCTACTCGGAGAACCCGTGTTTTTCAAATTAACGCCGTTTAGGGCCCCTTTGGGGCGGAGGGAGCGCTCTCTAATAAAGATTTTTCATACTCAGGGCTCTAACCCGAGACCTTTGGTTAAGAGAGGAGCGATCCCATCCACTGCACCACATCCGTTGACAGTGACTTCCTTTTTCCTTGTACAATTATATTGAGAGGCGCATTAGTCAATATTTTTGTCCAGAAATTCCAGAGATTTTGATTGAAAGTAAGAAACTGTTTGGTCTAATTTGACAATCTAAGGATATTTCCTGTTGAACCATATGTGAAAATGGTTGGTTAGGATACCCTACTTTATTGGGCATAATTTTGTATGATAAAATCAACTCATTGAAACTGAAATATTCGGTGGAACAATATTGCATTTGCTTCCATATTCTGGAGTCAAAACATTGTGCTTTTCATGTTAAAAAGAAGTTGAGATCATTAATAACACTTTGTTCCTTTTAGGACTGCTTGATCTACTTTTTTGTAACGTCCAAACCAGTTTGACACACTAGTGTCAAATAACTCTATCCACCGAGACTTACATAGACAGGAAGTAACTAACTGACCGTCTCTTGTAGAACTCGTGCCACCACTTAATCGGTTATCCTAAGCATTCCTTTTAATGGGATAACAACATCAGCAGGCTGAAGTTGCTAGACGAACAGGTTAAGGTTCAACTAAGATGAGAATCATTAAAACTAGAAGCTTTCTTATTAGTTGTCTTGAATAAAGAGAAGCTCAAAATAGTATACCTGCAATTCCTAGAAACTCCTTTGTACAAGATTAAGTGCTAAAAAACAGAGAACTAACAAAGAGTACCAAAAAAGTGCTGTAAGTAACTGAACCAAAAGTCAGTTAAGAGACCTGTACTCACAGCACAAGGTCGTCGTGTGACCATCCGGAAGGGCTTTTGATCACTCATTAAGTCTAGCTCTTTGTGTTTTGCTTCCTCGACTACCTATCAAGCATCTCTGGCATCCAGGCCTAATATAGCAACTGGCTAGCAAATCAACATTGTTGCATCACTTAATGGTAATGTAGCGATTTGTACCATGTTTAGCCCAATAAGTCTTAAGATCGATGGGCATAGACAGATCACGGTCAGCTACTGCAAACCTTGTAAGCAATCTGCTAAAAACGCTTCCACTCATTTTCCTACCACTTAAACGAGCATGTCGTTTGTTTGGCAATTGTGGTAGTGGATACTCTGACAGATATGTAGTGCAGCAAGATGACTGCCAACCCCCACTTCCCCATTTGTAACACTGCCTTGGTATTCCTGTACATGTGCAAACAGGTATTGGCATGGTAGACTCGTCAAACTGGATCTGGTCTATCGAGCCAAGATCATGAGCATCCCATTCAGCTTTAGATCCATCTTTTGTAAGATGCCGATTCAAATCTTCATTCACTTTCTTTGTCTTCCTTGGGGATTTTGCTGACTTTGTTGACATGCCTTTATTTACTTTTGACCGTTTTACTTGGAGTGCTTTTGCAGCTTCAGATGATATGGCTGATATAGGAAAAGCATCAGCTACGGGCACATCCCTATTGATACAAACAGAATCTGTGTTATAGTTGCGATGATTTTTAGGTTGCTCAGGGCGCTTTGTCCCACGTGTCCTACAACCCAATGAGCCATTCGTGGTACTTTCGAGAAAGTGGAGGGCAGCTATTGCATTGTCCCTTTCTTTTATGGCAGTATCTCGCTCAGCAAATGCGGTATCTCGCTGCTGGATTGCAAAATCTCGCTCAGCGTATGCTTCCTTCTTTTCAATCACTGCTCTATTACGTTCTTCAACAGCAGCATCTCTTTCAGCAAAGACCATTCTGATTTTTGTATTCATGATGAAAGCCTCTTGGTCCTTCATCTGGTAAGGAGGTACCACGTTCCACTACAGTGAAGTAATAGTAGTGAACAACATTACTACTGATCATGATGTCAAGATATATTTTTAAAAAAATTGAAATATATTAAGAATTCTTGTTATTGGATGATTCATTATATTCAGTAAATTCTTGCAATGTATTCAGTACATTCCTAGCTAGCTTGTGATTAAGGTGTTGTAGTTGTATTGCCTTGACCTTTCATAATAATTGTACTTTTCTTACCGGTGCATAACATCCTTTGGAATAATCCATTCTGTGTCTCCTATTTTCTCGTTGGCCTCCGTCGTCCATCTTATCTGTCGTGCTTGATGAGGAGCAGACTTGTATCTGCGTCTATATAGTACCTTCTGGATCTAATATCAACTAGCTCACCACCCAGCAGTCATCCTGCAAAAATAAAGAGGGGAAGGAAATAAAAAGGTTGTAAAAATGTCTTTTTCAAACTAGCTATTCCAACGCCGATATAATAAAATAAATCATCCATTAGTGAAACAGATGAGAGTTTCAATCAATTGTTCAAATATACAAAAGCAAATTGGCATAACATAAAAGCACGGATGCTTGTTCTTTAAAGAACTGTCTGTCATGGCAACAGCCGAGCAAAAAAGAAAGAGATATTATACACTCAGTAGCAACAGCGGCCATATAAATAGTGCATCGAGCCTTTTGAAAACTAATCATCCCCAAACACGGACAAGCCTCAAGGTACGACCTACTTTCATGCAAATAGTAGGTCAAATTGACGACAATATTTGCAAGATGAAGGTGTATAGGAGTAGATATAACGGAAGGCGGTCTTCTAGTGCTTGATAATGAAACATCTTTCCATACATCATACTACCAAGCCAAAGGGACAGACTTATCTTTCTGAGTAACCCAATTTACTAGGAATTTGCACCTCCCAAATAATGCAAGAGGAAATGTATATCTAAGAAACAGACTTACTTGAGAAACAGAAAAAAAAATGTTTTTCCTAATATACACAAATGAGGAGAGATCACTTTTATAGTAGCAGGAAGATGTAGTCACTGTGCAGTCACTTGTATTCATTATCCTTTCAAATATAAATCTTCATTATGTTACACCTTCTCTCTCCACTCTTAGGCCAGTTGGTTCATATTATAATTGTCAACTTAGTTGCTGCCAGTATACATGTCTTATTGCAGATTAGAGTTGACAATATATCCTGAGCACATACAATAAAAATAGTGAAACCTTCACTTCAGAGACAAAGATTACAAAAAGAATCACCTCTACTGCAAGAAAAGAAATCGAGGTTTGAGATTACTTATCAATGTTAATGATTCTGATGCCATTACATATATAAAAGAAGAGAGGAAGAAACAGAGAATAGTGATATGGCACAACAAGTCAACTCTAGTGGAGGCAAACCAGTAAGCAAGAAAGGTGAGAATCTGCATCGAAGATTTCAACAAAACACAAGGTTACTTGTGCTGGAGGAAACAATGCCAGAAAGAAACATATCACATCCATGACATGTATGTTCACAATAACCACTGACAAAAAAAGGGAAAGAGCATCAATTTAGTATACCAATAAGCTATATGTCAGAGAGTGGAGGAGAGGGATAAACTTTGCATATCCAACATAATCTCTGCTGGTGGCTGCTAAAAAAGTCATTAATTATCGGATGAGGCTTATCATGAGACATAAGATGGCAAAATAGAACAATGAAGCAAGCATAGGAAAAAACTGATTTTAGATTCAATCTCAAGAGGTAGCTAAAAAATTTTTGGCATATGCTTCCCATCCAATTTGAGCTTTCATTAATTCAAGATTGAACCAAAGACCTGCCAACTCCAGAGTATAGCTAACCATTGGATAAAACATTACTTGGTTATTCTGATTCAAAAATTAATTTCAATTGGCCTAGTCGATCAAGTAGAGAGATTCCAATATACTAAAACGATGAAAATTTACAAAGCAATAGATAATCAAACTTCAAAATTCAAGTCAAGGCCATCGAATTCACGTTTCCTTTAACCTAAAAGGCTTAAACTCCCCTCTTTAATAAGAACCCATACATTCCATTCAAGTGAAACAAAATTTAGAAACTCACGATGAGTCATCAGAATAAATAGTAAACCTACCATTAAATTAGCAAGGCTTGATATGACTAAACCAATAACTGGGGCGTTGCCAAGGCTGAAGGGTGGTATGTTGAACAATATATATATATATATACACAATGTTGAATACCTCTAATGAAATTCGTGGCTTTGCTACTGAATTGAAGTACTTGCAGAAACAGTGAAACTAGACAAATTCATGACTACAACATCACTTTCTCGAAACATAACATCAGCAAAACGATAAACTAGGGTTTCAACGTTCAAACACACACTAAAACAACATCGACGCAGCTATAGAGAATGCTTTATTAATATGCTGTGGGTAAAAAATATGAGAGACAATCATAGAAATTGATTGAGAATGAATGACAGCGAGAAGAAGATGAAGATTGCAGAGAAAAATTACCGGCGAAGTAAGACGGCGAGTGAAGTATGATCATTACCGAATCGCCGGTGAGTGAAAACCCTTTACCGAACCGCTCCACTGGAATTTAATTATGTTTGCAACAATAAATTGTTCATTTATATTTTATAATAAAAGAAAAAGATTAATTTAATTTTTGAAATATAAACATATTTTTAAGACCAAAAGCCATTGTCCTTTATATATGCGTTTTTGATACAAATACAACAATAAATATTTAGCTAAAAAAAAATATGCGTTTAGATTTATAGTTCGTTTTACTTTGTTAAATCACTTAATAATGAAAATTGCATTGGCTTGGTGTAAACATCCGATACGAATAAATTTTTTCCCGTCAATATCTCTATGAAAACTTATTTTTACAAATGAATTACTTTAATTTTTTTTCTGTAACATAAGAAAAGTAGGTGCGAGAGGCTTTTTTCGAAGTTATTATTAGATTTTTAAAAAGCTACTTGCCACGTATTCTTTAAAGTTTGAACAACGTGTAAATTTAAGTTGTCTGTTAACGAAATTGCTTTTAGCCTCCAGGCTACCTGTTTGAGATACTTACACGTTGAAATATGCTGATTTAATTGCAAATAGAGATATTTTATTAGACGATTTAACTTCTATCTTGAATATACTAATTTGTTAATCTCATCAATATGGTAGCGCTTGATTTTCTCTGAATTTAAAGATTATTGACCTATTTATCAGTCAATTAACAAGGTTAATAAAAATAAAAAAAAACTTGGGAAATAGAAAAATTATTTAAATAGGTATCTTTTAATGAATAATTTCATTTTAATAAAAAATTTTAGTATAACCATTTATAATAATATATAGTAATAATATGATAAATCTATTATATGTTTCAAAAGTTGATTATGTATGCAATATATATGTATTATAATTATTTTAAAATATATATGCTTGTTGGTAAGATATTAGTATATTAAAATGTGTGATAAATATATTATTTATTAATAAAACTTATAATATATATATTAATAAATTATTCTTTGTAATATATATTAATATTATATTATAAATTTATTAAAAAAAATCAAGTTAAAAAATATTATTACTCTAAGCGATAAATATTTTTTTAATATAGTACATAGGTAAGTTTCCCAGTTGGAATTGCTTTAAGGGTTTGAGTTCGTACATCCTTTATTTATTTACAAACGTTATCGTTTTACTTACATTATTTCATATATAGACAAAATTAAGCAAAAACACCTCACATATTACAATATTTAGGTCCTAAGAAATTAGGCTTCTATCATTTTAAGAAACTTAGATACAATAAAGCTATAAATGTAATTTAACTATTCTTAACAGACTAATACTAATTCAATAAGAAAATTGAATAATTCATATCTTGTATCATTAGATATGTAATTATAAATTTTACTATGTTTATGAATCAGTAATTCGATAATTTACTCTCTCTCTATAAATATATATGTATGTTGTTAGGTTAGCAATTACGTTCCAATTTTGAACAATCCTAATTGCAACGACTAGACATTTGAGGAAACGGGTGTGCCGCTTAATATGAATAGGATACAATCATCAACTGACGAAAGAAAAGAGTTGGATCAACCTCGACAAAGAAATATCGAACTCTACCCGTGTAAAGTCTTGTAGCCAGGAGATTCATGGAATCAGAGAATTATATATTATAACAGTATAAAGGTTGAGAGGATAACTAAAAAGTAGCTTTGGAAGCCATATTAAAGAAGTGTATCCCCAGTTCAAACAAATATCACGCGATATCTAAACAAAAAAGAGTAAAAATACCGAGTGAAAAATTAAGAAAAAAAATGAATATTTATTTCAAATCCAACCAATTTTTTTGGACCTCTAAAGTTTTGAAGCTTTAGAAGTAGAACAAGTTATAGGTTTTTGTATCAACTTCAAATATAAACACTTTGTTTTCCCAAATTTCTATGTTAATTATGAAAAATAAATAATAATAGTATGATAATATAAAGATTTTAATAATAAGATATGAATTAAGATCAACTCAATCCTAAATTTTTCTCACCTGGGATAGTTTGCAAGTTCATTAAAAGTTAGACATACGTTTCATAAAATTTCTAAAAATATATTAATTGTCTTGAAAAATAAAGAATTATCAGTTCTCCGCATTGAAATATAAGGATTATTTTGAGTTAAATTTAAAAGAAATTATTTAATCGAGAATATATTATCATGCAATAAGTTATTCATGTATATAAAATAAATTTATCTTATCATTATGATATAAAATAAATGATTCAAAAACTACATACCACCTATGATTAAACTCATAATTAAAAAATAATATTAAAATTTATCCCAAAATTATTATAGCGGTGAGTTTAGAGCTTATATCAAAAAACTGCTAAAGGATCTTTTTTTTTGGTGTTGACTCTCAATTTTTCACTCCACAATATAGATTAATCGTCGAGATTCTTCAATTTCAAACAATTTAAAATAATTAGTTTTATAAAAAAAAATTTAAAAAAATAATCGATAAGTAATTATGTATGTAATTAGTAAATTTTATAAATATTAAAAAATTGTCTCAAAAAGATTTTAATTTTACTTAAAATTTTGTTAATTATTTTAGTTAATTAATAGTTAATATTTTTAAATTAATTAATTTAATTAATTTATTTTGTTAAGATTAAAAAGCATGTTTAATTAATTGAGTTCAAATTTCCTACACAGAGAGAGTAGCCCACCGAAAAGACTCAACCTGATCCAATTCACGTACAATATACCCAACAGTTACAATACATACCCAGAACGACCCGTTACAGCGTCTTCTTCTTCACGCGAAAATTGCGAACCAGCAGCCCTGCTCACTCGCAAGAATATTCGAGAATCGGGACTGGTGGAGAAATCTCGGTGCTCGAAAAATCAAGCGGCATGCTGCCCGGAAAAAGTAATGCTCTCTTCGTCTTTTTCTATTTCGGAATAACGTTTCGATTTAGTGAAGTTTAGTATTTCGTTGCTATGAATAATTGATTTTTAGTGACGATGTGTTGAAGTGATCCATTTGGCTTAGGTTTAATATCAGTTTTCCATTGTTCTACCTATTCGAATGTCGTCAAATCTGAGCTTTTTTCATTTATACGTCTTCAAGCATCAATGTTTCTTTATCTGGTTTGTTACTGTTAGCGTTAAGTCTGAGTTTTTGAAAATTGATTGATAAAGCCATCTCATTAGCTTAGTTTGTCTCTCTCCTGTTTTATCGCTTATAGCGAATTATTTGAGTCAAGTAGTGTTTGCTATTTGCAGTTGAGCTTTTAAAAAATGTGAGGCTTTGTTTTTTCTTTTTACATGTTAAGCTTACTACAAGCCTTGTTTTTCTCTTTACTGTTTGTCCTCTTTTAGTTCCTCATATTGATCTGAGTTTTTCTTATAAGTTGCATCAGCCTGCATAAGTCTTTAATTCATCAATCTGGATTTGTTGGTAGTTGATTACATTGTGGCGTTCGATTATTCGGTTTTGTTGGGGGCAGTAGCTCTTGTGATAAGAGTGGTTAATTATCAGTTAAGCTGTAGTTCATTTAGCATATGAATTTGGTTGTTTTCAACTTCTACAATCAGTATAGCTGCACAACTCTTGCGAGTCTTAAACTTGGATGAACTTGCTTTGTTGTTTTCCACTGTTTAAGGGAAGAGCTTGCCATATATGTTCTAGACTGAGCTTAACCTACAATTTTCCTCATTGTTGTTTCTTGTTTGATTGAGTCATAAGAGTTTTGAATAGATTAATTCATTATGCTTCGAATGTCTGTTCTCTCACTCTATTTTTACTTCTATTTCACATTAAAGTCGATGAGTTCGTAGCTTTGTTCTTGTTTGCTCTGAGAAATATTAAAATTTGTTAAAGAATGACAAAAGTCCCACATCGGTGGTTAATGAGATGGGTGGACTCCTTGTATAGCTTGGACAATCCTCCTCCCTTTGAGCTAGCTTTTGGGGTTTGAGTTAGGCCTAAGACCTAATTTCACAGAATTTAGTTTGCTGATGTATACATATCTGAAGTGTCACTAAATTTTTAGTTTGCTGATGTATACATATCTGAAGTGTCACTAAATTCTTGTCCCTTCCCTATATCTGTGCCTTGTCTTCTCATATCATTTATTCCCATGATTTCCTTATCAGTGTTCCATGTTTGTTGCTAGTTTCTATCGGAATTTGGTACTAATTCTTATCTGTTTTTGTTTTGTTTCTTTACCAAATACCTTTTTGAGTCCAAATGGATTCTGTCTCGATATCTTGCATCTCCCAATGGTTCATATTTCTCGAGTCAGCCCCATGGCAAATTGTGAAGTCGGTGAACAGGTCTTTGGAAGCTGATACAGGTTTCAGAAGTCCAATACGAAACTGGAATTAACTTATTAAGTCTCCAAAATCCAGAAAATGAGTTGTATACACGATGTATGCACTGGTATACAGACGAAAATATGGAAATATTGAGAAATGCAGAAATACAAGGTTTAAGTCGAATTTCAATGTTTCGGAAAGCTCAAAATGGGTGGGATATAGTATACACTCAATATATGCAGAATATACAGGGAAGTGGACCAAAAGTCTAGGAAATTTCACCAGCAGGTCCAAGCGAAAATTGAAATGAGTAGCAGTATATTTTGACAATTTGGGCCTAAACCCATGAATTTCAGTTGTGTTGCAGACAAGGCCCAAAGTGCAAGGAATATCAATCAATCTGTTTAGAATTAGGGAAGGTGGGCCTAGAGGCCCAGTTTCTGCTGAATTTGGGCAAGGAGCCCAAGTTCAAATTTCTCTCTTTTCAGTTTATTAACTAATCTTTTATTTTTATTGATTTTACTTTAAATTAAATTTTCCAAAAGCAAGTCATTTTTTCTACTTATATGCTCAAGTTAAAATATTTATATTTTATTTTTTACTTATTTTCTTTATGAATTATTTTATTAGTTATCTTGTCAACATGAATTATTTTTCTTAAAAGACGCTTTAGATTATTTTTCCTTGAAAATAAAAATATAGATTTTATTACTTGGTAATATTTTTTTAATTTTTTTTAAATATTTAGTCAAGTCAGTGATCAAGGACATTCAAAGGGCATAAGACATTTTCATGTAAATTGAATTTCTAACTCTCTTTGAATTTTAAAAGTTTTTTTTCTCTATTTTAAGATCTTCTGAAAATTTATCAAGTTACTTAATTTTTGACAAGTGGCTATTCTTTTAAAAGTTATTTTTCTTTAAAACCTAAGTTAAATTGATATTTCAAAATAGTGTCATTTTTATTTTCCAAAACACTCTCTACACTTCACACCTTCCACAGTAGCATTGAATTTCCTACGGTGGGAAGCAAATGCCATGGAATCTTCTCTTCTTCTTCTTCTTCTTCAAGTTTTCTTGAATATCGAGCCTTAACGCATAGCATGTTCAATACTTCACGGCACTGCATTAAGGACCCACAATTTATATGGTATCCCTGTTTTCCCTTCATTTTCCCGTGAACTCATTGAAGTTTGTATCTTTTTATATTCATTCAGTTCTGGTAACTCTATATTGTTGATAATCAGTAGGAATTCGGAAACCCCATTTGTGAATTTGAACTAATTTTTTTTTTTTTTTTTTTGTGGGATTTCGTAGAAATGGAGTTAGGGCTGGTCACCCTGTTGAGAGCTGCATGGGTTGCTGCGATATTGCCCGTTGTTATCGCTTTGATTCCTTCATCCAAAATCAGTTTTTTTCAACAATTCGTGTTAGGGTTTGCTAAGCGTGGCAAGATTATGCAGTCTTCATCAAATGTAAGTAGTCATTCAAAAATTGAAATCTTGTTGCTTGCGTGTTTGTGTTCTTACAATCTCTTTTGATATCACTAAACATTCAAGCATTGTATAGTTCAATTGGTTTAAGTTTTTCTTCAAAGATTAATCAATGTATATTAATCTTTCAGAGTCTCAACCTCACGACTTCCACAACCTTGCATGTTTAGGAAATGGTATTCTGGCATGTTAACAATCAAAGACCATGCTTTGTAATCTATACGAGCTGAACACAAAACTTGTTAGTTCTGCTTACAATTTCTCCTATATCATTATATCTCAATCTTGGTTTGGTTTCATGACTAAAGAAGTTATATTTAAGCTATCTGAAGATGTTTAGAGCGGGAATGTAGTGGTCAATGGTACAAGGCTAATGAGTTTAATTGCTGCTAGGCAATTGATATTTCTAGGCTTTAAGGTTGTTCTTGGAGGATCTAGGTGCGCACTTTCGAGAGAGTAGAGGGAAGCAATTGCATTGCCCCTTTCTTTTACAGCAGCATCTCACTCAGCAAATGTGGTATCTCACTGCTGCATTGCAAAATCTACAGTCTGATCCCCCAAAGGCTGGAACTAAGCAAATTAGAAGGGTATCTGAGCAGGATACAACTGTTAACACATGATTTTGGGGTGAAATTGGGTGTTGATTGTATCCACTGCTACAGGATCTCTAATCATCTTCACTGATCCAGATAGATAACCTCCATTCAAACTGATTTATTTTGAATGTGGCCTGTGAAAATTTAGGGATAGAATCCCTATCAAATTGAACTGATTCATTGTTACTAGCTGAGTGTTGTACTGATCAAGTTTTGGTAGTTGTCTGACTGATACATTAATGAATACTGGAAATGTACCTTTCAGAAATATGTGACATAACTGTCTAATTTGTACGTTGAGTCTGTCTTCTCTCTCTCTCTCTCTTTTGGTAGGTTTCCATCTTCTGAAGCGAAGCGCTAATATATATTTCTTGATCCTAGTGTGTCTATCATGCCATGTTCGCCTTGCACTTATTGTTTCAACTTTAGTAAAAAAAATCTGTTCTGTGAAGTAAAGTTCAGTTTCAATTATTTGGTGACCTGTGTCTTGATACAAAGTTCTATTTCAAGTACATGGTCACTTGTCTCATGTTACAAGCTTAAGTATGTGGTATTTGCAACCCTTGTATAAGGTAGAATGAACCCTCAAAGTACTTGTTATTAGTACAAATAAAGTAAGTTTGTAGTTGCAAGCACAACTCTGTTATATGGATGATGACTAGTTTTTTTTTAAATATCAATTTATTTCTTCTCTGGCAATTGATTTTTTCTATGAAATTGATAATTTCTGCAACTTTTAAAAGAATAAGGAGTTTCTGCAACAACTTAATTGACCTGACACTCTTTTTGGTTTGTTCAATTGCAGAAATTGTCTGTTCCACAGAAACTCTTCATTCACTTCTACATTCTAGCTTCTGTTTGGACAACACTTCTGTTAGTTGCAACCTGGCTTTATGATTATTGTACAATGCCAAAGATCACAGAACCATTGCTTTTTTCTAGTATTGCTAGCCACTTGACGGGAGGATCGCGTATCTTCTCTTCGCACAGTTCTCATACATCAAAGGAATATAGAAGCAGGATTGCTGTATCGATCTTTCTTCTTTTATTAATGGAAGCTCAAGTACTGCGACGCCTGTTTGAGTCAATATACGTGTTTAAATATAGTCCTTCAGCCAGGATGCACATTTTAGGCTACCTCACAGGTTTATTGTAAGTTGGTATCTCACTGTCTTTTTTTCGTAAATATTTCCATATTTCTTGTTGCGTTTTATCAGCTGGTAAGTAACATTCTTTGCCATAGTCATGGTGGATTACTCGTAGACTGTCTAAGGGCACAGTTGACTCCTGGTGTGTTCTGTGTGTGTGTTCCTTTTTCTTTTTGGTGTGTTATTTTCTTTCTTTAATAGGAACTTCAATTTTGGCCATCATATATTTACTTTGATAAAAATATCCATGGCCTAGTAAAAGGATCTAATCTTTGACCATTACATGTCTATCTTTTTATGGAGCATATATTCTTTATCTATATGTAGAATTTTCAACCAGACTTTAGTTTTGATAAACTGCATTGTAATTGTATAGAAAATTGTTTGAAATGGTTCATACTTTATCGAAGTCATAGTCCCTATTTCCTGTTTGGACAACACTAGTATATTCTCTTTTAGTGCCTAACTTCTTATAGTTTCCATAGCACATCAACTCCAAGTTGTCTGATGGACAGAACACTTGCTGAATTTGTTCTTTTTCTTGATTTAAGTTTCTATACAGCAGTTCCCATCTCTCTTTGCTGCAATCATGCTACAGAGGTATACAAGTTCGGGTTGAGTTTGATTCAAGAGTTTATTGTCAAAGGAAAAGATAGGATGCTAGCAACTGAGGTTAATTGGTGGAGATTTTTGAACCCTCTCATTCAACTACGATGGTACTCATGGATTGGTGCAGCTATATTTTTTTGGGGCTGGATTCATCAACACCGTTGTCATGCAATTCTGGTAAGTTGCATGTGCTATTGAATATGGATTTGGATTTGTCTTTGAAGTTAGAATTGTCTTTTGTTACTTGGTTAATATATTATGTGCTTGTCCTTGGGCCCTACTTCTTCTATGTGAGGATTACTTGGTTATTATAATTTATATCGTGGAAGAAAAAAGGCTATTGGTATTTTCAATAAAACCCTAAAAAAGGGTTTAACTGTAGTCTAAAAATTGTTAAAAGTGTTGATCATATTTCCTGTCGCCTAATGGTTTCGGTCTCTTAAGCCCTTCTTATTCACTAGAGCTCACCCACCTTGATTAAATAGAGCACAATCACCACATTACAAGAATTGAACTTAAAGAGCACAAAATAAGTGTGGCATATTATTTAAATAGATGAAGCAAAAGCACTTCTGATTTTCAAGTTAGAGTCAACTAATTTTTATTTGCCTCCATGTGATTAATGGTTTTGCTATTATTTACCTATAAAAAAGGGCATCCCGGTGTACAAAGCATCCCACTTTCATGCAGGGTCCGCAGAAGGGCTGCACCTAAGGGGCGTATGTAGACAACCTAGCCTAATGCAAGCATTAGTGACTGCTTTCTTGGCTTGAACCCGTGACCTATAGGTCACCGAGACAGCTTTACTGTTTCTCCAAGGCTGGCCTTTCACCTATATAAAAGAAAAGAAAATCTCTATCTATTCACAGAAATGGCCTAAATCCAAGTATATTAATTGTGGCAATCTGGTCAAGGTTGTATTCAGGTAAGAATATGGATTCTTGACCTTAAGTATTTTGTTGGTTCTAAATGTCGATATGTGTGAGTGGGGGATGGATCTCACTGTCATTAAGACCGACTGTTAGAGTTAGTTCTTTTTCCCAAGGCACATTGGTGGTTGAGTGGTTGTGAAATCTGAAAACTTTAGCTGCTCTAGATATTATAACTGGATGTGGTTTAACTTTTTATGGTTGATTCTCGATTGCAAATACAAGGATGAACAGATAGTGAGGTTGATGTGATAGCATATAATGATACAATAGTTGAAGTAATAACCTGTGAAGGTGAATAACCAAGCTTATCCACTTCTTTTTAATCTATATAAATAAATCTTATACGCTGGATAAATTCAGTTCATTAATAAGCTGAAGCAAATTGAAGCAATAAGTTGAAATTCAGCTTATTGATAATTATGGAGGTGCAAAATACGCCGCAACAAAAGTACATGAGCTTATAAGAGGTTTGACTAACTTCTATGTCTGTTGCTTCATTCTGTTTTTTTTTTTTTATTATGCTGGCTTGTAAAATTTTCTTTTCCGAATTTCCCTGTTAACGTAAAGGCATTTCTCTTTGAACTTGACAGCTGATTCTTTTATTATGTTTGTGTCGGTCATTGAGCCATAGTTATTGTATGCTTGTATCGGTTATTTCATTGATGGTAGCCTTAGAAATCCTTAGAGCATCACTGTGATAATAACATCTTTACATTGCCAATCAGGGATCATTGAGGGAGAAGAGAGAAGACAATGATGAATATGCAGTTCCTTATGGTGATTGGTTTCAATATGTTTCATCTCCACACTATTTGGCTGAGATTGTAACTTCTCTTTCTCTTACTAATGTTGTAGGAGTATTTATTTCATGTCTCAGTACACACAAGAAGCTGACCTTTGCAGGCTCTAATTTACAAGTTCCTTTTTGCTTTTCACTTGTACTTAAGGTTGTATATGCTGGCTTTGTGGTTGCTAGTGGATGTTCGGACCTCACTATATGGCTACTCTGGGGATTCACGGTACAACTCTATTCAAAATCTTGAGAAGCACTCCCTGTTCACCACCCTGTATTCTTGGGTGTTCATTTTCATTTCTACAGCATGATGCATCGTGTTGCAATTTCAGGTGGCAAATCTTGTCTTAGCAGCAGCAGAAACACACAGATGGTATTTGCACAAGTTTGACAACTATCCTAGGAATCGTTTTGCTATTTTTCCATATGTTTATTGATGCTCAATGACCAAGTTCTGCTATATTATTTCTTTGAGCGGATCTGTGTATGTATATATAGGTTCTGCAGGCTAGATGTGAAATTGTTTCTTAGGTTAGCCTAGAGACACCATGGATACAACTCTATGGATCTGAATATGCCCAACTGTTGTTTTAGTGAGTACTTCTGGTCTTTGCCTTTTGTTTTTTTTTATTGCCTTAACTATCATGTAACATAAACATAATGAATAAAAAGTGTTGGATGTTGCAGAAATAAAATCACTAAGGTCTTCATTTTTACTGTTTGGCCCATAAATCCTTATTTTTTTGTCTTGTGCTTTAAGGATCTTATTCAGTCCCATTATACAGCATTGATGCTATTGCTAAAGTTGTCAATCAACCTCTTTTTGAGTAATCTGCTCCACTAGTTCAAGTTTAAACGAGTGGGACTTGACTTGAACTCAAAATGACCTATCAAACTATTAGGTCATTAAAGTAGAACCTGCAGGTCAAATTATAAACTTAAAATATCATACTTCCACACTTTTTTTTTCTTCAAAAAATCAAGTAAAAGAGAAAGAATTTTGCAGCATTTTAGTAGCCAATAGCTTTATTTGCCGTTGGATGGGAAATGTGTTGCCCCAGAGTTAAGGGGCATGCACATTCTCCCAGAAACTAAACCATCATTCATCAGCCTTGGTAAACAAGTTCGATATGGAAAAAACATAACTACATCATAGGTAGAGCAGTAAATGGTCTCTCTCATGCTAAACATAAACTCACTTTTCCATATTCAAATGAGATGCTGGTCTTAAGAAGTTTAGTCCCCCTATCCTGGTGCCTTTGGTGTCAAAATGAGACATCAAATATGAAGCTTTTAGGCATACAGATCTACGCCCCAAAACTTTGCAGGTTGGTTGGTCCTATAGTTGCGGTCCAAGCTTTTGATGAGGTCCATGTCTTCTTTGGTGAGTTCAAAGTCAAGTACGTTGAAATTTTCCTGCAGTCTCTCCAGTTTTGATGATTTCGGAATCACAACTGTGTTTCGTTGGATGCCCCAGCGCAGAATGACCTGGGCCACAGTCTTCTTATATTTCTCAGCTAGACCCTGATGCAATAAGTAAAACACAAAACAACCTCAATTACACCAAACCAGCAAATATGAAACAAATTTTTTGCGAAACTTCCAGAAGAACAGTTCATGAAATATGGAAAATAAAAGAGCACAACGATTTACTTTTAGAGCTGGATCCTCCAGGCATGACACTGAACCAAACCACTCAGTATTAGCGGCAGCACCACCTAGTGGGGTGTGTGCTGTAACACAGATGCCATGCTTTTGGCAAAATTTGACAAGAGATTCACGCTGGAAATAAGGATGAGTCTCGATTTGATTCACAGCAGGCTTCACTTTGGAATATGCTAGGCAATCTCGGGTGAGAAAGATGTCGTAGTTGCTGCACATCGATTGCAAGAGTAAGAATACAAGCCTATTAATAATTCAAATTTTAATAGCATAGCATGATAACTTACTGCTTGCGCCTAAACTAACGTAGTTATGCACCATAACTGAAAGTAAACATGTAAAGATGTAGGTGATAGAGTTGGCTTTTCACAATTTTATAAGGGCTGTAGACAAGACAAGATGACTTCGAGAAGGATAAATTCATTTCAAGCAATACTGAGCAGTTAAGTTTGTGATATGCAATTTTCAATTTTTCAAAAAGTGCCTATATATGTATTAAAGAATTAAATTTCCATTTTTAGATTGTTTGTTCGTTGAAACACTACATATTTGTCAGTGCATTGGAGCGACACAAACTCATGGAAGAAATCGCTAGTTAAATGGCCAAACAATATCTGATTTTCGTCAAAAATGCCAGACTTCAGCAATACTATTATCCACAGCACAATAGTATCATGAAGCAGAAGAATGAATCTGCTGGCCATAGCAGCTGAATAAAGGGTAGTACAGGTTTTTAAGTCGTAAGCCTACCTGATTCCTATGCTGCGAACCAAGCCCAAGGATACTAGATTTTCCATTCCGTGCCAAGTAGTCTCCAATGATATGGTGGTATCTATATCAAGAACACCATCCTCACCCAATGCACTAGCTGTTGTACCAACTCCTGAATGCATTTAGAAGAAACACAATGAGCCATTTCAAAAAGAGAAAATTCTTTGAGTTCAAGCCAAGGCCAATATTAAAGTAGAGTATTGATTACTAGATGTTTAGATCAATGCTATATGTATTGAAATCAAATATTGATTTTGCTGAATAGTTCATTTGGGTTTTAAGGTATATAAAGTCAATCACCAAATAATTGGAAATCAGGGAATTTAAGCATCAATATTCAGCTAACAATCACCTATGCGCCGTTGATCCAAGCAGTAGTTGTCGAAATATCAGCTGTTTGTTTTTGCCATACAGTTATTATGTACAACATCCTTCAGTGTGAGATGTGCAATAAGCATAAAAATCATGATTTGAATGATAAAAATGCAATAGCTAATATGCTGTATCAGCCATAAGTTATGGTCTCCCCCCCCCCCCCAAAACTCAAAAAAAGGTAAACGGAAAAAAGAGATAAGTGCACAAAAGTTTGAAGAAGTCGAAGGTAATAAGACCAGCAGCTTTACCTGTATGTTTTGTGGCTACAGGGAAGTGAACAAGGTAGAGATCCAGGTAATCCAGGCGTAACTTCTTAAGACTGTCTTTACAGGCCTCAAGAACATGACCATGGTCTGAGTTCCAAAGCTGCAAAAAGAGAGAGTCGATATTCATTGCCAGCTATATGTAATTCTCAGTGAAATGCTAAAATGTGTCGACAGATGAAATTAACATTTTTGCACTAACCTTTGTTGTAATGAAAAGATCCTCCCTCTTCACGAGCCCTGTCTGAAATGCTTCTGCGAGTGCTTCCCCAACTTCAGCTTCATTTTGATAGTCAGCTGCAAGGATTACCAAATGTCAGGTCACAATAATCCAAGAACATATCTAGTAGCAAAGACACATTCATAAGTTAAGTGGAGCAGTGAAGAGGAGCATTACACCTATTACTTGTCTGTGACAACGTGCACACACTTAACATAAATATACATCTTTAAACATTTTTCAAAACATAAAGGTATGTCCCAGCAGCTTACTTGTTCCACCTGGTACCTCCTCCCACTAGCAGATGTATGGTTAAGTGATAAACTATCCCAGCCCGGGACTTAACAATCTACTAACTAAGTAGACATAACGCGTGTAGAAGAAGATCGATACAGCTGAAACTTTACTTAAAGATGTAATCTCCACTACTCCAACTTGTAAGGAGCAATACTCTAGTATTATCAAAAGCAAAAAAGTTGTAAAGGTATGTTAGAGACTACAGAGGAAAGAAAAAATTACAAATATATATGTTTAGTCCAAGACTAATAACCTAAACACGATTAACAAATATATGGAGAATAAAGTGAAAAACCAATTGTATATTGTATCCTCGGAAAAAGCTCATTGACAAGGAAAAGTTTATCTTATTAACTTGATGATAATACATTTAAGCGAAACAAAACGCTCAACATGTTTTAGACCTCGCTTTTAGGGCTAAAATGGTGGTCATACAATCCAGAATTATCCATGAGTGAAAATCAAGAAATCACATTCAATCTAGCAATCCAAACGGAGGAACTATTTCTATGTATATAATCAAGATTCAAGAATGAAAAGAGCAAGAAAGTAGAATCAAGAAAAGTAGTTTACCAGCACAATCAAAGTGACGGTAGCCAATCTTGATGGCGTTGATGAGAAGATCTTTTATATCTTTTCCTTCCATTCGCCAAACACCCAATCCCACAATCGGCATCTTGTAGCCGCTGTTCAGTGTTATCGCCATTTCTGCTCTCTCTGTGTGTGTTGTTTCTCTTTGATTGCTTGAAAAGTTGAAACTACTGAACCTGCAATTGACTGGTGTTTCACTGTCTTATATAAATGGGCTTGCAAAAGGAGTTTTATGGGCTCCCAATTTTATATGTTGGCCCAATTAATCTTCTCAGCATGTCAAGGAAAATGACAACTAACAACACGGATATAAAGACCGTTTATCACTTTATATCCTATCGTAAACCAATATTATCCTTATTTGTGAGAGTATAGTGGGTATCTTATTGTTATATTTACAATTACTTTTTGAGTATCCGATATTGAACGTAAAAGATTCTTACACTATCTATGTGTCTATAATATTCTCACTAATTGGTGGCATCGGAGTCTCAAGTGTTTTTGCCGATAAGGAATCTCATTCACTGTACAAAAAGCAACATTAGAAATCTGTTATCTTCATTCCTATGGTATGGTATGGTAGTGGATATATGGGGCAATTCGTATCTTTCTTGCCAACACAAACAACAAAAGCAAATAAAATATATTGAATTTTATACGCACACCACCATGTCCAAAAAAGCAAAACTCTTTTTCTGTTTCAAAGGCCACTCTATGTCAACAATAACTTAAACTACGTGCCAAGATGAACAAATGTCTTAAAACAAGTTAAAAATGATACAGCTCCACCTACTCCCTTGTACAAAATAAAACATTATCATGAACGAATCTAAGCCACCTACCCCCATAAGGAGGCGATTCAATCATCATATACTAAAACAAAACACAAGGAGGCGATTCAATCATCATATACTTAAAACAAAAAAAGCATGCATTAATATAAAACTGATTCGGTCATAACATAAGCTTAGTTGCAATAGGAGATGACAGTCTACTGCATCTATTTCAAACAAAAGTAATTAACATGCACCCAAACTAAGGGGTGGGATTATTGAAAAAAACAGACGACCTCGACAACAAACTAAAACAAACTGGAGATGCTAACAAGACACTTCAAAGCAGAGTTCAGTAGGACCAAATCTCATCTTCCTCTGCTGCAGCATTGTCTTCACTGTAGTAGTAATAGCCACCATTATTGGTATTGGTATTGGCATTGGCAGTGGCTTCTGCAGTGAAGCAGCAAGATGAAAGGTAAGGCATGTTGTGGAAGGACTGAGCTAAGCTGCTGGTCAAAGATCCAACGGCAAGACCTTCTCCTTCTCCTTCTCCTTGTTCCAAGAATTCCTCTGCACGGTGCTTGAGAGTCTCGAACATGAGTTCAGGCTCAAACTGCATCGCCCGGAGCACATCAGCACACGATGGACCAGGGACAGAGCGAGTCACCGCAAAGCTGTGAGGGCTATCGCTCTGCATCACGCGAACAACGCTTGGTCCACCAAATAGATTGTGGAGTCCTCCGAGCGCCTCCTCATAAGCCCCACCCAAAAACATCCCCAGATAATAACGCCCACCATCACCACTTCCAATTTCATGGAGCGGCAAGCTTGACTCGCCCCCAATGAACTTATCAACCTTTCCATCACTGTCACACGTCAGGTCAGACAGTATTCCTCTCATTGTAGGCTTTTCATCCAGACGGTGAATTGGAACAATAGGAAACAATTGGCTGAAGCCCCAAAAATCAGGGATTGAGGTGAAAACTGACAGATTCACATGGTAAGTGCGGACAGGATCAGCAACCCCGATAGCCTTCGACACCCAATCACAAATGCTATCCACTGCAGCGAGCTGCTCAATATCCAAGGACCCATCTTTGAACTGTTCAACACATCTCTGTTTTAACTGATCAGAATAGATGAGACATGTATCATATTCTCCACGGACAGCAGCAGCAGATAAGTTTCTGTAGTCAGCACGGGCATCTTCATTGAGAGTCTCCACCAAGGATTGTAAACCACCCGAAGATGGCTGTGTAGAAACATGAGTAGTAGAAGCAGACACGGCTTCAAAAATCAGAATTGAATGGTGAGAAACAATTGCCCTGCCACTTTCGCTGCAAATCACTGGATGCTTTACGCCCTTACGATCACAGACATAGAGGACCGCTTGGACAACAGCAGAGGCATATTCTTCAATGCTATAGCAAACAGAGACATCAGAATTGCTTGATTTAGAACCGTCATAGTCGATTCCAAGCCCCCCTCCGATATCAATGAATTTCATACCAGCTCCAAGACGGACTAATTCAGAGTATATCTGAGTGGCCTCACCAACACCATCAGCAAGCAACTCTGTTGTGGGGATCTGAGATCCAATGTGAAAATGCAATAACTGGAGACAATCCAGCATTCCAGATTCATCAAGCTTCTTCACTACACGAAGAATCTGGGTTGTTGTCAACCCAAACTTACCCTTTTCACCAGAAGTGGATCCAAAATGGCCAGAATGCTTGGTCCTGAGTTTAGCACGAAGTCCAATTACAGGCCGGACAGACATCTTACGGCTGATATCAATCACCAGGTCTAGCTCCTCCTCTTGTTCAAGCACAATCACACTGTTCAAAAGGAGCTTTCTTGCGACCAAAGCAAGCGAAATATACTCAGTGTCCTTGAAACCATTGCAAACAAGAAGAGCATCAGCACTGCCCTTTGACAGGCAGTTCATCGCCAACAGGAGCTCCGGTTTAGACCCGGCTTCCAGCCCGAATCGGTATGGCGACCCGAATTTCACGATATCCTCCACCACGAACCTATCTTGATTGCATTTCACCGGATAAACACCTTGATAGTGAGCCTCATAGCCTTGAGAATTAATCGCCATGTCAAAAGCCGATTGCAGAGTCTCCAAACGGTTCTTCAGAACATCAGGAAAACGGACAACAAGAGGCATCTGGAGCCCAAGTCCACCCAAATTTTTCGGGTCAGAAGCCTTCTTCACAACCTTAAGAAGGTCAATCTCCTGGTGAGGAAGAGTATCCTTACCATGTGGACGGACGGAAATATCCCCGGAAGAGTTCACGGAGAAATAAGGAGCACCCCACCCATCTACCCGGTACAAATCAGATGACAGATCCGTAGACCAATGAGAACCGGTGGAAACGGCGGCGGCGTTTGCCGCCGGAGGTACGCCGGAGGAAAACAACTCCGGCGCGGGAAGAGAGCTATCCCTAGAAAAGGCATAGCCGAGAGGAGGGGAAACAGAAGCGTCTACACAACAACCTAAGGCCGGCATCTCTTCCCCGATCTGTTTTGATTTGTTAAGAAGAAAGAATCAAAGAATAAAAAAGAAAAACTAACTTAAGGGTTTGTACAGATTGATGTTCTTCTTCCCAATGTTGTAATAGTTGGGGGCTATTAAAACCCGCCGAGGCCGAGGCCCCGGCTACCCCCTCAAAAGAAGCAAAAAAACAAGTGAATCAAAAGATAATCACCCTCTAACACACTTTTACACGATCCAAAAATCCCCACCCTGACTTCAGAAGAAGCTAATTTCTTGATTTAAACAAAGAAAATTAAAGATTAACAAGAATTCAAAGCCCAAATCTAGAATTCAAAAAAGAAGAACACCATACAGATAGTAATGGAGAAGAAGAAGTGGACGGAAACCTAGCGGCTGTAATGGAAATTGGGAAGAGAACGTGAAACTAACAGCTTATGAAGTGAGCGAGATTTGCATGAGACGAAGACGCTTTATATAGGGCTAAAATCCGTGGCTGGGCCGTGGGCCCCATTTTTCGGCCCATCGAAACTCTCTCACTTTCTCTTTTCCTTCTTCTTCTTGGAGTAGGAATTCTAAATTAGGTTAAATTGCGTAAATATCGCTAGTTTAGATTTTAATTATTACTAACATTTACGACTATTTCGAATATTATTTTATATGATATTTCATAAGTTTGATACATGTATCTGATAAATTGAAGAAGTATGATCGATATTTATTGAGGATTGTAGCTAAGATACTTAATTTAAGGAAGAAAGCACTTTTTTAACAACTTTTTAACTAAAAGTAATCTAACAACTTTTAAAAAAGTTTTTAAAAATCATAATTTGTTTCATTATTTTTTAGCAACAATAAAGTGATTTTTCTTTTCAGAAATTAAAATTTTCTTCTCTGACTTTTGAGCTTCATCTTTCGATTATATGTATGGGTGTGCAAAAACAGATTTAATCAATAAATCGAATCAAGAAACACTATTGGTTATTGATATTGATGGAACAAGCTTTTGTTTCTTTGACTGTGAGCTCATAGGGAGCTGAAACGAACTTGTTAGCTGGGACGTTAATGGGTTAACTTTTTTTAAACGGTTTTGCAAAAATTTTTTATTAGGTTATCGATTTGATTTTTGATTTTATGATTTTTGTTAATAGTTAAACCGATAACCCAATAAGATTATACTAAGATTACTATTTTATCCCTAGATTAGTAAACCCTAATTATATGACATTTTACAAACCCTATTGTGTTAGTGTTAGTATTACTTAAAACCCTATTACCTCTTTGCCTATGCTAAATTTACTATTATAACCTTAAACAAGTAAACCCTAATTATATAACGTAATACAAACCCTATAATTACTTTAATCTCGTTATTACTCAAAACTCTATTACCTATTTGCCTCTTGGCTTAAGTGACACAATGACCCCAAACCAATTAACCCTAATTATATAACATTTTACAAATCCTATAATTACTTTAATCTCGATATTACTCAAAACCCTATTACCTCTTTGCCTCTTGGCTTATGCGACACAACGACCTCAAACCAGTAAACCCTAATTATATAGTATTTTACAAACCCTATAATTACTTTAGTTTCGGTATTACTCAAAATTCTATTACCTCTTGGCTTATGCGACACAGCGATCCCAAACCAGTAAACCCTGATTATTTAACATTTTACATACCCTATAATTACTTTAATCTCGGTATTATTCAAAACCTTATTACCTCTTTGCATCTTGGCTTATGCGACACAACGACCCCAAACGAGTTAAATCCTAATTATATAACATTTTACAAACACATAATTACTTTAATCTCGGTATTACTCAAAATCCTATTACATCTTTGCCTCTTGGCTTCTACGACACAACGACAATGAGGACGACATGTTTTTTCACATTTTTTTCTTTGAATGTGTCTAGTGTTTAGATTTGCAAGAAAAATGATTGTTACTTTTATGATTATTACTTTCATGCCCAAATACCAAAAAAATCATATGGTTTATATGAATTTTTTTTATAGTGTAAATTAATATATAAGAGTATCTTTTTATTGCTTAAATCAAAAATCGAATCGTTAAATATCATATCGATTAACTAAAAATCGATAAGAAATATGTTATTGATTTGATTATCGATTTGATGTATTACAATACGAAAATCAATAAATCGTATAAATAATACATAAAACTGAATTGACCGATGTACAGCCTAGATAAATGTATCTCAAATATGTTCCTTTTTCAGACACATTGCTTTTGACAATCTGTAGCATAAATACTTCCTTACAAAATCAAAAATCTTGAAATGTTATTAAACACGTTAATTTTGGAGTTTAAATGTGAAAATAATTAATCAATTTTAATTTTAAAGAATTGCATCTTTAATAATACATGATATAAGATATCAAAAGTGATAATATATGTAATTGTTTAAAAGTAAAAGTAATAATGATATATGTAATAGTGAGGTAGATCTAATTAGGTAGTTTGCCTTCTAAATTATTTAGACTTTGATATTTAATATTTATTTAATTTATACCTAGTTAGAATTTATTTTATCTTTTAAGTTAAATGTGATCTTGGATATGAAATTCTCAACAAACAAGAACTAAGATTTATATTTTTAAAATTAAAAATAAATTATAATAATTAACAATTGAAAGTATTTAAAATATATATATAAAAAATTTCAATAAAAAATAAATTCTATTTAAATTTTGTCACGTCTCAATAGAATAACTAATATGCAAAAAAAAAAAAGTACACTTGATAAGTAAAAATAATCAATAAATAAAAAAATTTATGAAAAAAGAAATAAAAAAATGGCAAGAGTATGAATATTGTTCTTATTTAAGTGGGCGAGAGATTCTCACGAACAGTGGATAGACAACGGAGAGCTGCCGCGTGGCGCTAGGTGGACCCCATTATCTTATCTTATCGTTAAGCGAGAAGATAGGGTAAGTGTTAGGTATGATAATATCGTGAGTATTTGAGGAGATATTGGTTTGCTTACGAACACGAAGCTTCCTTTAGATTTTCGTAATTAAACGTTCAGAGATAATTAGGCGGCGGAAAATTAAGCCGTATAGATTTTACTTAAAAAAATTTAAAAGGTAATCGTTTTATTTTTATCTTTTTTTGGAGTTTTATCTTGTAGAAAATAATATTATCACAGTAAATTTAAATAAATTAACTCATATTACTTAAGTTTATTCAAGTATTTTTTAAGTTGGTCAAATATAATCTATTGATATTATCCAAAGCTATTTAATCATTTAAAATTAATTTATATTATTCAATTATTTAAGAATCAGTGAATATAAATAAATTCATATTATGTGAAGTTATTTAATTATTTATTTGGTGGTCAAAAATAAATCAACCCATATTATTCGACACTTTCATAAGGTAAGATTTAACATAACCTTATCTTTTTTTCATCTTTACTCATTTGCTATCTCTACATATTTGTTCATTTAGTTTAGTTCTTGTTCTTTTTTTTGATTATATGGAAAGCTAAATATAATAATTCATACTGATTTCTTAAAATTTTCATTCTATATTTCATTTCTTATGAAGTGAATATTTGGAATTGAGAATCTATTCTATTATCTAATATAGGTCAAGTAGAATGGAGCGGACCAAAATAATTCTTTAACACATCAAATTTTGAATAGTCTATATATAATTTCAAACACATCAAATTTTGGATAACATGTTAAAATTTGAATAGTCTATAAGATAAGTTAAATAGGAACTCAAGTTTTAATAATTATTTTAGACCAATTTATTATAATTTTGTAATTTAATTAGCACAACTTTGTTTGAAAAAACTAGAGCAAGAAGTGTTGTTATCTACAAACACAAATACACGTAGCTCTCTTTCATTATGGGGACCAAATACACATAACCCTAACTCATAAACTCAAACGAGAATCATGCGAATAAAATGAGTGGCCGTAATTTTTAATTCTAATTTTGTATTATATGTATATTAATTTTTTTGAAAACTAAACTAATTCTGTAAAATCATATACGGTTTTTAGATTTTTTTTTTATTCGTTATATGGTTACAATAAAGCCCTTATAATTAGTTAGGCTTTGGTAGCACAACATGAAAACTCCTTAATTCTTATTTAGTACTCTTTTGAATCCAATTTTACATAATAAATCTAAATTTAAGTTTAAACTAAATAAATCAAAGTTTAATACATCTTAAACGTTATAATTTGGAACTCAAATTTATAAAATTTAAATTTTTAATTTTTCTTTTTTGTGTTATTATAATTTTTTCTCACTCTGTGTTTATATTTTTGTTTTCAAAAAAGAGAAAGTAGTCCTAGTGGTAACACATAGAATCTGCGTATCTGAATGATGAAAGGAGAGGCCCACGGCGGTGGCCTATTATTGACGCGCTTCGCACACTCTCTTTACTCTCATCGAATTGAAACTTCACTGAACCAATCTAATCTTTCTAGATACGTCCACTCGGATTCCAAAATTTATTATGATATAATATATATCGATTTTGTAATATAATTTTTTGAATTATTTCTTTTATGAAAACAGACAAGTGTCTAAAATATCCTTAAAGTATTAAAAATGGTACAAAATTACCCTTCATCCATCTATTGGCTTCAAAATACCCTTTCCACCCACTTATTGGGTCCGAAATACCCTTGTCATCCACCTTTTGGTTCAAAATTAACCACTTATTTGACGGTTTTATATTTAAACTATTTAATTATTTTTTAAAATACGTGACGCTCAACTATTTGTTATAATTTAACTTATTAGTATAATTTATAAATCAATCCACTACCCACGCCATTATTAATTAAATCCCTCTAAATTAATGAACACGTCACGTTATTAATGCAAGCTACTGCCAAATGAGTGTTTTTAAAAATTATAGAAGTAATTATCATAAATTCAAGTGGCTAAATAAAAATCATTGATGAACTGAAAAGTCTGACTATGTTCATCTTAATTATTCTTACGTCTCAATTATGTGATGTTACTTCATAGGTAATTTTTTTTCAAAATAATGTATTAAAGTTTTAAAGCAAATCATAAATATTTATAAAATTATATTTAAAAAAGTGCATAAATTAATTCGGGATATATTACTTCTTTACCTTTAATCATAAATTTCTAATTCAATTTTGAAAGAAAGTGTCCTCCTAAATAAGCGGCTCAACCTAAATTTAATTGGAGCTTCGATTCAGACTCGAATAATTTTGAATGTCATTTTCAAAAATCTATAATTTCATTGTGTTTTAGTAGTGTTTATGATGATTTTGATATTATAATTGGATTATTAATTGGCTGAGGTCTAGCTAGTAATGAGTGGTAGTGGGTTGGTTTATAAATTATATTAATAAATTATAATTCTAAACAATAATCGAACGCCAAATATTTTTAAAAATATTTAAAGAGTTTAATTTTAATATAATTAAAAAAGTGATCAATTTTGAACCCAAAGGTGGATAACAAGGGTATTTTGGAGTCAATAGGTGGATGAAAAGGCATTTTGGAGCCAATAGGTGGATGAAGGGTAATTTTGTACCATTTTCAATATTTTAGAGGTATTTTAGGCACTTGTCCGTTATAAAAAATCATCTTCGTCGAAAAATTAGGCAATTTTTTCTCATATGTTTAATCACTTTCAATACACACCCAAAAAAAGAAAAAAAATTAATAACCTATTTCGTTGTGGTCATAATACATATATTAGACCCTAAACTTGACTTCAAATTTTAACTTTAACCTCAAACTTTTATAGTGCACAAATAGGCACTTTAACTATCTTATCTTTCAATAAATAAACACGTGATTTTTAGAACCAAGGTGCGTGAAATGCAAATGCTCCCACGTGTATTAGTGAGTCAATCAGTGAATGCCAACTAACTAAACATTTTACATGTATTTTTTTTAAAAAAAAAATATCTTACATGTCATTTTGAAATTTTAAAAAAATTAAAATTAATTTTAATTAATATAAAAGAGATTCATTAAGGATAGAATTGTCATTTCAGTATTTTCTTTACCTTCGTGGGCCTAAAAATTTACCCCTCACTTGAGCAAAATGCGTGCATTGTAGAAATCGGGTGTTTATTTATTGAAAGATGGGATAGTTAAAGTGTCTATTTGTGCACTATGAAAGTTTGAAGTCAAAGTTAAAATTTGAAGTCAAGTTTAAGATTCAATATATTATTATGCCTTATAATTATCATATTGTTTAATATTTTAATTTTAACGTTAAAATTTATTTATACGTCATCATATTTTTTTTGGATTTGTTAGATTTTTATATTAATACTTCCTTTATTTTATATTACTTTTTTGTGTCACATATGACTCGTGTGTTAATTTATTTAAAACTTATATAATTAAAGTGTCTGTTTATGCATTTTGAAAGTTGAAGATCAAAATTAGAATTTAAAACTAAATTTATGATCTAATATATATATTATGCCTAATTGAATTAACAATCTCTATCTCGATTAAATTTTAAAATAAGGTAAATATATATACCAGAAAATTGGACAAAGGAATATTGTATACTATATTTGATTGTTTCATTAAAGATTTTGTGTGGAACCCAACACATCATCATTTCCACCTTTGGCTTATCTTTTTTTTTTAAAAAAAAAATAATAATAATAAGCAAAGTTGTGGATTGGTAAAGTAGTTGATTTTTTAGTTCTTCATTCAGCGTGATTAACGTTTACGAGTATTTCAAAACTCTTAAGAAAATTATACAAAATTATTTTATATACCCAATTTTTAAATTTAAAAAATAATTTTTTAAATGTTTTGTATGTAAAAAAATTAGTTCAAGAATATTTGTATATTATTTAAATAAATATTATAAGAGGTGAGAGTGAAAATTTTAAGAGTGGGAACATGGATAAATATAATATACGTTGTAGAGTTGGGAGGAGATCTAAATTTTGATTTTTTCAAAAAAAAATATTTACCAAAAATTTAACTAATAGAATATAGAAAAATATTTTATTCAGTACAAATACGTTTTAAAAGTTTTTAGATTGTTCCATCGAAATTTTTAATACAACTTTATCCTATTTCTTTAGGAGTCATTTGATATGAGGAATAATAATTCTAAGATAAGATATAATTAATTTATCTATCCAATTTTAATTAGTAATACAAATTAGTCTCGAATTTATCTATTCCATATGTATATTATATTGATAAAATAAATTACTATATATAACATAAAATAATTAATTTCATACAATATCTCCGTCCGAAAATTACTTTGCGTATCTAATTTCCCTATCAAACAATCTTTAAAGTTAACCACCCACTTTGTTTAACTTTAAATTAAAAATTAAAGAGTATACGCAATTAAAAAATATATGAACATATTATAGGTCATGAATATAGGAGTAGGGCAAAAAAGAAAAAGAGCATATTGAAGTAGAGGAAATGGTCAAAATAGTCCTTGAAATTTAGGTTTAGACTCAAAATAGTCCCTTAAAATATAAGTTTGAAGCACTAATAGTCCTTAGAATTTTGAGAAATGGTACACTTTTTAGCTGTTATTATGGAAGGAGACTATTAACAATACCAAACAGAACACATGTTTTCTCCCAATTAGAGTAAAATAAAAAAGTATCATTTATTGGCCAATATTATTACTTCACCTAATAAAGCTATTATTTAAAGAATAAAATATCAACACTAACACTTTGTTTGGATCATTGTTACCCATTGTTTCATAATTTATTGTATTATATTGTACTCTATTGTACTGTATTGTATGGTAGATACAGTATTTGGTTAGATTGTATTGTTTGTTGTTGTTTAGTAACATTTTAATTGTTTGATTTGATTGTATCGTACTGTATTGTATGGTAGATACAATGTTTGGCTAGATTGTATTGTTTGTTGTTGTGTAGTAACATTTTAATTGTTTGGTTTGATTGTATCGTATTATAATTTATAAATTTACTTAAATATCCTTAATTATTCTAGGGTAGGAAGTTTGATTAAATTTAAATAATTAAGGTACATGATAAAATAGTATTTTAATGTATTATGTAAAAATATAATTGAAAAAAGAAATTAAGTAACAATGGAAACACACCAAATTGATTGTTTAATAAAATAGAGTTTCTATTGTTACGTAACAACAAAATTTGATAATATAATATAATATATTTTAAGTAATAATAAAAAAAATATAATAGGTAATGTTGATAAAGTATAAATATACGATGAGACTATTTCCCCTATTTTAAGTCTCAAGTCTAAGTTAAGTAATTTATTAAAAATTTAAATTCAGTCAAAGTCGTTACCGATATTTTAGCTTAGCCGACCATCGAACAATACAAGGTTAGCTCAAAGACGACAAAACATGTGCGATGGTCTCATTTTATTGGGTACCAAGAAAACAACAATTCCTTCTAGAACACTTAATTTTAATTTTAAAATAAACTATTGATCCGTATAAATTATAATTTAAAATTAAATTGATTTGAAGGTGAAACTTTATTTAGACATGCAATTTAGTTTTTTTTTAAAAAAATTATACTTTCCTTCTAGAACTCTTATTTTTAATTTTAAAAGAAATTATTGATCTGTTTGAATATGTAATAAAAAATCATGATTTAAAAATTAGATTGATCTGAAATTGAAATTTTATTTGGACATGCAATTTGGTTTTTGTTTTTTGAAAAAATATACTTTTCCTTCTAGAACATTTACTTTTAATTTTAAAATAAATAATTGATCCGTTTGAACATGTAATATAAAATCATGATTTAAAACTAGATTGATTTGAAGTTGAATTTTATTTGGACATGCAATTTGTTTTTTAAAAAAAAATTATACTTTTTTCTTATAAACACAAACATTATAAATTATGAAAACTATTAATATTTTTTCATTTTTATACAATTTTACCAAATAAACAAATTATATATGATAAACACAATTCAGAATAATAAGAAACCGCATTGAATAACCACAATCTTTATGTTTCTTCTACTAGTCAACAATAACAACTAGTTTGTAATTCTTCACTATAAATTTTTCATATAATATAAACAGTCAACAATAACTAGTTAGTAATTCTTTTCTATAATTTTTTCATATAATATAAACTTTCAACAATAACTAGTTAGTAATTCTTTTCTATAATTTTTTCATATAATATAAACAGTCAACAATAACAATAACTAGTTAGTAATTCTTTACTATAGTTTTTTCATATAATACAAACAATCTCTTCAATTATGTTCCTGAGTCTTTCTTTTCAAAATTAAATAATAACTTTTTTTAAAAAAATAATATAAACTATAAACATATAAAACTTCACATTTAAAATAAAATCACAAATTATGTCATTTAATAAATTTAAAATATAAAATTATTACTTCAAATCACATGTTTGAAATGCTAATTTAAAATTATGATAGGAAAGTTAAGTCTTTTTTCTTATTCTTACTTTTCAATATCCTTTTTTCTGTTTTTGTTAGATAATGGGATTTGGCAAGTCACGACTAATCGGATTGATGTTAATGCCATATATCTTGCAAATGGCTTAACACTTGTCTGTTTTGTAGAATCATATAATTTTGTAAATTTCAAAACGATGATAAATCAGACGCAAAAAAATATATATTTTTAATTACAATATATAAATATGATAATGAGTAGTTGCTATTCCTTACCAGCCATATTTATTGACGTCAACTTTGTCACTTTGTTTTTTTCATAAAATTTTCACGTGCCCAATTCAAGTCACTAAATGCCACATATAATCGGTTTATTTTATTGAAATTTTCGATTTATATATTGGTGATATTATTTATAAGATATTATTTGAGATGCAGAGACTTCAACCACTAACATTAACAGAAAGGGAAAACAAAATTTTATATAATCTGATAAGAGAAATGGAGCTGTCAAAGCTATGCAATTGAGTAATATTAGGAGTAAATAATAATGTAATACCTGGGAGCTGATCTAAATTATATATTTTAAAAAATCAGATCTCTACAAAAATGATTAAGATCTAAAAGATTAATATATTAAACATAAATAATTAGGAAATGTCCAATTACAAATCTCTCTATATATATAAATAAGGATCATAGAGGAGGTGACGTGGCACCTCTTTATGACCTGTATTCATTTTTTCTTATTTTTCTTTCTTTTACTTGACATTTTTTCTTTTCTTTTTTTTAATTATTTTTTTTTTTATAAACTTATACCTCTTCAATCATATAAATTTTATTCTTAAATTAGTATTAATAATATCCATAACTCTCAAACCTTTCATATTCATAACCTCTTAAGCCTTTCATATTCATAACTTCTAATTATTTAATGTGAAAGCTTACATTAGCACTATAAAATCACACTAAAATTGTGTGTTATTTTGTAGTCATCTTTGGTTAGAGAATTAGTGGAACACATGTTACAATATTTGTAAGCTTTAAGATGCATTATCTTTTTCAAATATTATTTCAATATATTACTTTTAATTAGCAAGTAAAGCTAATATGTCAACATATTTTTATTTCTTCTAAATAAATTATTTTGTTTTGTTATCTTTAAGATTCATTTATTACTAATAATGTATTTGTTATTATTCTTCTTGACTCTTCTATATAGGATGAAATGATAACATTAGGGGATGAAGATTAATGAATTTTGAGTTATATATATTGATTATTCTTTACTTTTTTAAGTTCTTAAGAAATAATGTTTCTATTATATATTTTCCTTTTGAGTTAGTTATGTTTTGTCAAAAATGATTATGTAGGATAATTTATGATTAAATGTAATTTTTCCTTATTCTGCATGAGATATTATATTTTATTTTGTTAACTTTGAGATTCATTTTAGGACTAATAATTTATTTGTTATTATTTTTCTTGACTTTTGTATATAGGATGAAATGTGAGAAGGAGATTAATGGATTTTGAGCTATATAGCGATTATTCTTTATTTTTTTTAGGTGCTTAAGAAGTAATGTTTCTATTATATTATTTCCTTTTGAATTATTTATGTTTTGTCAAAAATGATTATATGTGTTTAAATGTTGTTTTCTCCTTACTCTTTATCTTTTTCTTCTTTTGGTGAATAATTTTTTAATTCATTTAATCAGATTTTCCGATTACAGGAGATATATCTATAATGAATATGGTTAGACATTCTTGCATAATTTGACTTTACAAGAAAAAATAATTTGACATGTCTAATATAATTACAACTTTTTTTTTTGTTGAAATCATACATTTAATATTATTTGTTTGTGTTCATGAAGATAAAAATCTTGAGTTTTTACAGAAAAATATCTAATTTATTCTCTTTAGACCTCTATATGATTCTTAGATAATTTAATTATATTATAATGATAACACTCTTCAAAAATAATTATTTGTTCAGGTAAATTCATCTCACTTTTTTATTGATAATATTAGTTTATTGTGTTTGTGGCGTATAATATTTTAAAACATACAAGTAGAAATGAGTAAGTGAATATTGATATGCTACTTACAGAAATACATACATATACTTTCATAGTCTGGAAAACAATTTTTATTAACAAAACTGATAGAACATAAGAATGTAAAGTTAATTTATAATTTTGAAAATACACATGGTATTATTAAAAATAAATTATTTATTAACATGTTCTATTCTTAAATTTTTCATTTTTGTTGTTTTTTTTAGAAGATTTCAAGTTGTTAATTAATAAGTCTTTATATTTTCATATTTGTTATTTTTCGAGAGTTCTAAAGTTATTTCAAAATTACGATTAATTTATAGTTTTAAAATGTAGTTGGTTTCCTTCCTTTTAATTTACTTATAGTGTCTCAATAACTCTAATTTGTTTGTCTTTTCATTTTCTATAGTTAATATTCTTTATTAGTGTAATAATATACAAATATTACTCTTATTATGTTACAAAACTTCAAATTCATATTATTAATCATCTTAATTACTATGACTTTTTATTCTTAGAAATTTATTATATTAAATGTAATATTATTTAAAATGTGAAATATAATTTTTACTATTTTGTGTTTAAGCTAAACAAAATTAAAAGAAATATGAATTTTGTATGTGTCATTTTCTTGAATCTTTTTTGCATAGTTAATTCTCTCTTTTTTTTCTTTTTTATGTTATTTTTAAATTTTGCATTTTTTCCCAATATAAGTTGTCCCAAAAATAATTGAATATCTAAACTAAGTATAATGATGATAACAACAACAATAATAATAATAATAATAATAAGATATGAAATTTAACTAATTAAGATTGTTAAACTTTTTTTATTTAAAATTTAATTATTAAAAAGTTATTAATACAAATATTAAATTAATCTAATATTGTACAATAAAAATAATTCAAACATGTGATGATTGGGTGATGACGAGGATAAGTAATAGTAATTGTGGATAATGATTTATAATAGTGTTGGCTAACTATATAGTAATGAATACTAACTATTAATAGCAATCCGAGTTACACATTGCCGAAAAATTATACTAAGAATATAATTAAAAAGATTACGGATAAGCATAAAAGAACGATCAGATTTCAAGTTAACATAAATATATTTAAATTATACTAAAAAAATCTCAAATAAAAAAGAAAAAAATGATCACAAGTTTACATTTAAGTAGTTCTAATATTACCCAATTCTTATTACCTTTCCTTTTTCTCTATAAAATTTATTTTTAATATTTAACTTCGAAGTTTACATATATTGATTTCTTAATAAATTTCATATTTAATCTAAATATTTTTCATAGCTTCTCTTCTATAAAGTTATGTGATTAACAAATTTTTTTTTTATTAAAGTAATTATTGATATTGATATATAATTTTATTTTAATTCTTTTTATAACTGCACGAAACGCGGCTAAGTATACTAATTAATTAAAATTAATGAGACAACAAATTAAATACATAAAAAGTTGAATCTTCTCCCTCAGAATATTGCAAATCATTACTCCCTTTGTCCCATATTAATTTAGCATCTATTTAAAAATATTTATTTTATATTAATGGTTTATTTTACTAGATCCAAAAATATTTAATTAATATTTTTTTATATTATGCTTACGATTTTTTTTTTTATAGTATTCACATTTGCTGTAGAATTTTAAATGTTTTTAAGGAGTGAATTACTAAATTATTTCTTATTTTAATATGAGTGTCAAAAAAAATTGACTAACATAAAATAAAGTGAGTAATTTCCAAGCATCCTTGATGGTTAATTTCACTAGAGCGTTCTTAAACAATTAATATAATTCAAATTAAGGATAAGGTTGTACACATAAATTCTCATTGTTCGATTTTTCTCTAAATCTCATATATTAAGTAAAAGCTTAATACACTGAACCGTCTAAATTAGAGAAATATCAGATCATTAGCAACTCTGTATGCACATGTGTCGAGATTATATTTCTACAACATGATCAACTAACGTTTCCACGTGCTAACTTAATAATATTATATAAATTAGAAAAATACATTTAAAAAGACTAGAAAAATCATAACATGTACAATGCAACTTGCTAAATATGAATATTTAGTACAAAAACAATTAGTTGCATTATCAATGAATGTGCATGTATGTACTGCAGTACAGGCGTTTTAATTAATTATGAAAACTTGCAATAATGATGAGGTCCAATTGCTTAATTATATACGATGAATATAAGAAATTAATTAAATGATATATTCGACTTTATCTTATACTTATTATCTACTACAAATATTTAGTAACATCGCATGTTCATATGTAGTTGAGTACACGCTACAAACATGTAAATAAAATGAAAAAAATGAGGTTAAAATGCGATTTTAAAAATAAAGTCAAGATATTTATTTCCCATTTCACACTTAGTCTTAGCATTTAGTTCATGCGTAATTTTGATTTTGAGGGCCTCAACATTATATGAGACGGGTTGTGCTCTGATACCATGTGAAATTAGGTTTTAGAACTAATTCACGTCCCAAAAATTAGCTCAAAAAGAAGAGGATTGTCCAAGCCTTATAGTAAGTTCACGCATCTCATTAACCACTAAAATGAACTTTTGTCATTTTTTAAAAGTTAGTAATAAAGATAAAATTGAAAAAAATATCTTAATTTATTAAGAATATAATAAGTAAAAGGAAAATATATTTTATATACTGGACTAATGAAACATAATGGAGCAGTAGGAATTTTTTTATTAAATATATATTTTCATCGTATTGATATGCAAAATATTAGAATTCTAATATTTTTGTATAGTTTTTAAATATCTAAATGTATTTAAAATATTAAATTAATATAATTTAATTTAATTTTAGAACTAAGCATTTTTATTTTTTAAATAATTCCAAGGTATAATGTGCTTGGGATTGATGAACCGTAACGTTCATTTTTAAAAATTGTCGAGACTTGTGTTTTACGAAGGTACAGAGACAGATATTTTGCGTCTTAATTTAGATTTGACAATTCTTTTTTATATTAATTTCTTAATATTAATAAAAATTATATAAAAAATAATTTATTTAACAAATATTATATAAAAAATAATTTATTTAACAAATATTTTTAAAATAAATTAACACAAATACGTGTGTCTTTTATCCAACAAAAATAAAAATCTTCATTTAAGCTGACCTACCATTTTTACCAAATATTAACTCTTCATCTCTATTTTATCTTTATCAATTCACGTAGATTTTTTCCTCACAATAACCCATCATTTTTTGGTAACAAGTTCTTCAAATAAAAGATAAAAATGAACTCTCCAAGAGAGAAGTTCGATAAGAACAATCAGATTTTATTCTAGATAAGCATTTTCACAAGCGAAGAAGAAATATCATCCAACGAATAGAGATAAATCGTTGAAAATTATATCTAAACTTTTTGTCTTCTTTCATTATATAATTTATATCACCTTCAAATTATAAACACAATATATATTAGGTTTGATTTAGTGAATTTTTCCCTTAAAAAAATGCTTTCAAGTTAAGAATTTAAGCACAATTTTATTTGATAAGTAACTGGAAGTTGAGGTAAATAATGATTTGACTTTTGAGGTGTAATAAGGTAATTAATATAAGATAATGGAAGAACATGTAGTCATGATAGTTACATGATCTAACAATATTTTAGTGATGGCATTTATCTCCACTTTTCTCTTTAAAGAAATATGATTGCGTGTACTAAACTTTCATTATATTTATCGTTCATAAAAGAATTAGATTACAAAAATTTATCATCCACAAATATATTCTATATTCATATGTAAAGGATATTATTTTTCAGATCGCAGTAACATCTTGATCACATTTATTTATCAGTATATATATCTTTTCCACTTAATGCCTTCTTATATACTGTATACTTTAATATTTTAATATTAAAATACTTGAAAGTCCAACACAATAAATAATTAACATATAGAAAGCAGAAACATTAAATATAATGGCCTATCGTAGAAAACGTGAAAGAAGAAAATGAATTTGGTCATGCAAAGCCTAATGCACGTTATAAAGAAAAACAAAATAAAATAAAATATGGAGTTTCTTAAGAAAAGTTCGACATTCAATATTAACGTTATATTAGTTGTCCACATTATTAAAATAATTATTTTAAATTATTTGTCAATAAAATTACTTATCTTTTCCCATTCAACCCTTGTAATTAGTACTAATTATGCTTTTCATGAAGTAATTGAATAAATTCATAAAGTTCTAAAAGTTGTCTTGTTAAAAAATAAATTAGCAAATTACTTTTCTATTAATAATTTTTAAAGAGAAAAAGAACGATTAATATAACACAAAAGAAATAATAAATCTATACACTTTATTTTAGAGGGCTGCCTATCTTCATTAATTATTAATCACGCACTAAGTTAATGTTGTCATTAACTGTCTTTTTTCTAAACATTTTCGTGTTGCTTCATAGTTTAGATAACACGTTAGTTACGTTATTTTAATATATTATTTTTTTGATTCCAATTTGGTAGGCTATAAGAGTCTGTAATATGTATACAGTGACGCAAAATAAACCAACCTTTTACTTCATCTTAGATGAAATATTTTGAAATAAGTTACTTCTGAATTTGCACCTTGAATTGGTCAAATTACATCAATTGTGCCATGAAATTAAAACCTCACTTAGAAACATAAGGTATAAAATAATAATATCGATATATTAAGTATAATTTATAAATCATATATCAGAAGAATATTATGCATATACAGATCTCAATCATCATCTCTATTTCTGTGAGGTTAAGGTTGTTTTCAACGAAACCTTCATCTCAAAAGAAATTTATTCAAAGAAGAGCTGCAAGAATATATGACAAGCAAGATAGCAAAATACAAAACAAATGAAACGATAAATACAATACACGTTGAATAAAAATTAAAAATATGTAATTACTAATTATTAATATTACTGATAAGGATAAAAGGACAAAAAGTTTTATTTTTTTAAAATCGCTGCCTCAGCAGCGATTTACCTTATTTTTTTAAAAAAAAAAATAAAATCGCTGCCAAGGTAGCGCTTTCATTTTTTTTTTTTAAAAAAAAAATCACATGATGCAGCGATTTTACCATTTTGGTTAATATAAAATTTTATATATAATTTTAAAATTTTTGTTAATATTTTGTACCCTTTAGGCTCCAGACTCCTCAATTACCTACTCATTAAAAGAGTAATCTCACTAAAAAAATTAAATTCAATCTTTCATTATTTTTTTTCCTTTTAATTGCAGATAATCTTACATAATATCATCCTCTTTTACTAAAAAAAAACATTTAACATAACAAAAGTAATCATACTATATAATGTCTATATACATTGTTATTGTTAAAAGACAACAAATTAAATAATTATGTCCTGTAGTTAGGTCATGGTGTGAAATGTGTGGAAGTCCTTCAACATAACCAAAAGACAAGATAAATAAATTTTTCTTTTTTCAAAGATGAGCTAATCAATTGATGACATTACAAAATTAGTATCCATTTTAATAATGTCATAGTAGTTATTTTGAAAAAAATTATCCTCTACTGTGGTAGTATTTTATTTATTTTTCGATCCTGTATTCTATATAATAAAGTACATGTTTAATTGACATAATAATTTATCCACTATGTAATAATTTCTCTATAACTATTTATTAGGTATGTTTTATATTTATATAATTATTTTAACTGTTTTGACATATGAATTATTCGAGTCAAGTATCTTTACTAAGGTAGGAATAAGTCTTTCCTTCTATTCTTTCAAATTTCTTCTATATAATAATATTGAATATGTTATTAAAATAATAAAACGCAAAATAAATTTAAAAAAAACAAGACTTTGTTGATATCATCAACGGAATATTATTATACAATTCATTGGTACATCAAAACCTAAATAGATTGCGTTGCAAGCACAAGGAAAAGGAAAACAATGATATTAAACAATTGAAAATCTTTCATAAATTTGACACATTTGCATTTAATCAAGACCTAATTTGTTTAGGTCACTCTCTATGGGCCATGGCTGACCTAATCCTCCTAAAAGAACATATTCTCTTTACAAAAGGTCATATAACTATAATCTATGATTACTTTATATCATAGGAGTTTAAGTTTCTTTATTTATATATACCATATATACCAACAGTGCAAAAGTAGTTATACTTATACAACCATTTTTTTTAAGGTGGCTACATGTAAATATTTATAATAAGAATTAAATCATAATAAGAAGTTCAAGGATACGTTTAAACTTTTTTTGCAAAGAATTTGAATACATGGAGTTCATTTTTATCACGTTGGAGTTTTATTAATACTTAAGGACGAATACAAGATTATTTATTAGTGCCAAAAAATAAATAGACCAAAAATATAAAGGACGATAAAATTGAACGATTTGAATAATAAATGGCAAGTTTTGAACTTTTCCCATATTAAAAATAAAAAAATGTTTAGGCCATGCCCTAATTTATTATTCTATCTTATCTATCCAATTTTTAAAAAATGCAAAATCAGAAGTGTAAGACATGTGATAATGTTTTTAAATCTAAGTAGGGTTTTTTTTTCCCTTCTTTTTTCTGTCATTGGAAATCAAATGCATGATATGTAAGATGACAAAACCAAATGAATTGGAGTAATTAAGTAAGAAAATGAAGAAAATGATTTAGAAAATCTTCATAAAAAAGGACATTCATTAATAATATAGAAAAGGAAAAATTAGCAAATTAGGAAAAATTCCTAACTTAATTATTTTAAAAACATCTACACTTTAAAATAATAATTGAAATTGTCAAAATATCAATATTTTAGAAAATAATTTGTATTCAAATTTTATTTTTCAAAACAGTCCAACTTTGAATCAAATTCTACATCCATTACCTATTTACACTACTTCCTATGTTTTAGTACCATTAAATTTATTTTTCATCTCACTTTTTATTTTTTTTTCTCTGTTTCATCAACTTTTCAATTTTCACCATTCCATCATTCACTTTTTTCTTTTGTTTTCTTTTATCAAAATTTCATCATTATTCTCTCTCATTGTTGAAGAATAATTAATTATTCAGGTTTGTAATAATTTATTCAAATCTATCAATTAATCAAGAAATCTCTCAATTGATAAAGATATTTTTGAATTCATCATTGATTTTGCGAGATTTTGTGTTCAAAATCACACATTATGTTGAATTTTCGGATTATATGTATTGAGGATTTTCCGTCATTTTTTTAAATTTTTATGTGAGTTTGTTAACATGTTCATCAAATATTTATGTACTTCAAATTTTTAGTGTTTAAAATATTTTTTGTCGATATTTCAATTTAGTAGAATCTACATAAGCATTTAGGTATTGAGTTGTTTCGTAAAAGTATTTGAAAGTATTTTGAATGTTATGTAGTTTGTAGTCAAATTTATTTTTACAAAGCGATAATCTAAATATAAACCTGTATTTTGATTATTTAACATTGTGAATGAATACGAAATCAAAGATAAACTAGTTTGAATAAACATATAATGAGCAAAATAAAATACAAAACTATTTGACTAATGCAGTTAGGATGAATTTACATATAATGAATACATAAATAAACTATATTTTTATTATTTATAGTTGACAATGAATACGAAATCAAAATATAAATACAAAATTTTATGGTATACATTAGGATGAATATGAAATCAAATGTGAATACAAACTTTATGGTATACAAAATCAATTCTAAATACAAACTATTTGGTATACATTAAGATGAATACAAAATCAAATCTAAATACAAGCTATTTGATATACAAAGTGATATTGGAAATAAATAAAATAAAATATATATCTTGATGAATACCTATATCATAAATACATGAGTATTGTATTCTGAATACAAGAGAAATTTCTTAAAAGAAGATACAAAAACTTCATAACCTTAACATGTTTTAGCCAAGTAACTTCATAAAATTTCAGACATTTTTAAAGATAAATATAATTTCATAACGTCAAAATGATGTCTTAATAGAATAAATTTGTTCAAATATGATGGTAAATAAACGTGTTTAAAAACAAAAAAAAAAAATTAAAAAAAATGAATATTAAATTTTTAGAACAATGAGTCCTATTAAATATCAAAATATTGACATTTTAAAAATTTTCCTTCTTTTTAATATTGCTCAAATTCTAAAAAATATTTAATAAATTATATCTCGTATCTCTTTAGATAAGAAACAAGTGGAGTAATTGTAATCATTTTTTCTACTACTTAAAAAAAAAAATTTAAGTGAGACAATAATATTCACTTATAAATTATGGTTTTTTTCCTTTCAAATGAAAATTATGTTCAAACGTAAAAACTTTCATACATATTTTCATCTTGAACTCCAAATATTTAGTATTCATCAACTGTAATACTTTCTTTTATTCCTATTATTTGTACATTATTAAATTAACACACTTATTAAAAAGCAATTATTTATATAGTAAGCTTATTATTTTATTTTTATTAATTATGAAGTAGATAGATTAAAAATTTAAGATTTTCAAGAAATTGTACCTTTTTCAAAGTAATTAAATGAGTGTCTAATATGTAAAATTATTTTGTTCTTTCTTGATTTGTCAAAATAGACAATCATTACTTATCCATTTTTCCTTTTTCAGTTGTCCCCAATTACTTTGTCCACTTTGACAAATTAGGAAAGGACAATTTTTTAAAACTTATTCAACCCTCAATTAATTAATTTGAAAAATGTAAAGCTTCTTTAAAATCTTATGTATTTTTAGTTCACCCATATCGTAATTAATATGGGGTGTGTTAATTTAAAAGTAGATAAATAATTAAAAAACACGAGAATAGTTAACAAAAATAAAACAAAAGAATAAGAACCACATTATTATCACAGCAATTATTGGAACGATTATTATAACTTGATTGGGGTGCTAGACTATAATGCAGACAAAAACACAAATCAAATAGACAAATGAAATAAATTGTTAAGGCAATATACATTTTATAATTGACGATAAATCAAGAAATAAATGAGACGATGGCCCATAATGGCGTAAGCAATCAGTTAACTATAAATAAAAATAAAAATAATAATGTAAGGTAATACACTTCTTAAAAAATATTTTTATTAGACGTGGTACATAGAGATTGGAGAATGGAAAACGTTAAAGAGAAAAAGTTTTAAAAAAACTGAACCCCATATCTGTTTTTTTTTATGCAAGAGACTTTGAGCTTGTTATTGAGTAAATAAAAAAGATATTTTAAAATACTTACTTTTATGTAAAAAAAAATATAAGTTAAACTATAATTCTGTGATATTATTAGATTATGACAATTGTACTGTGCAACAAGAATTAGTTAGAGCATTTTTTATCGAAAAAATATATTGTATATAAAAAATTTATATAAAATATATAAGTTATAAATTACTTTTCGTACATACATATTTATTCTTCAACATTCTTAGAAAATATTTTACTTTACCGTTGTCAGGCAACAAATATTTTTCTCCAGCTACCATATTGATAAATCATTTGGCTGAAATCCTCTTACAAATATGATTACTCCATTTTTATATTCTAGTTATATCAAAGATGCTTCTTAGTTTGTTACACATAAAGGACCACATCAACGAACAATAATAATATAGACACTATAATTCATAAGTGGAGTTTAAAAAGGAGTGTATTATTTCTATCCACACTTTATGCGATAAGAAAGTTGTTTTTGACTTGAGCAAGGATCAAGTTTTGACCGGATTTTTTGATATTTGCACACAGTGGCGGACTCAAAATTTTCGTCTCGAAATTCGAAAATAAAAGTATAAACGTATATATAAGCCAACAAAACGAAATTTCAAGGAAGTAGTATATAATTTTAATGGCATACCCTTGTTTTTTTTTTTTTTTGGATTTGAAACCACGCTTTTAGCATGTTTTGTAAAATAAAAAAACTAAAAAAATTGTGAAATCCGAAACTGAAACTGAAAAAGAAAAAATATTTTTTTGGGGTTTGAAACCATGCTTTTAGCATGTTTTATAAAATAAAAAACTAAAAATAAAAAAAAGGGATCTGCTAGGCTATCCGTTTTAGTTTATCATTTAGGAAGTTCAAATTGTATATCTTCACATAAATACAGAAAATTATCTTATACATACCGTATAATTTTTTATATAGGAGGTTCACTACGTGGATCCGCCCCTATTTGCACGTATATCATAGTAAAATAGAGTTGATAAGCCAACCTTACTCTGATCGGGAAGACGTTATAGTGCCAACAATAAGTCCATAAAGAGCCAAAGCTTCAGCAAAAATGAGAATGAGGATCATCCCCGTTGACACCAAATTATGACCTTTCAAATAATAAATTAAATATTTTATTTCTTTAATTTCAAATAATTTGAAATAATTAATTTTATAAAATTTAAGATATTTATTTGTTATATTTTTTGTAATTTTATCATTTAAAAAATAATATATATATATATATAGAGATAGATAGATAGATAGATAGATATATGTATGTATATATATATGTATGTATGTATTCAAAAATCATCTCAAAAAGATTTTGTAAATTAGTACTAGTTAGTCAATAGTTATTATTTTTTTAGTAAATTATTTTATTTTGTTAAAGATTAAGAAGCTCGTTACTTAGTTATATTAATTCATTTCATTCACTTTTTAGCTAAATTCACTTATAACTCAAATTGATTACATATTAAATTTAGCATTTTCGAGTTCAAACAACGTCCTTTATTTATCACGTTTGTCACTATTTACAACAATAGTATAAATTTTTTGTTTTGATGATCTAATGCCACTCTTTCTATGCTTTCTGTATATGTAATGCATGTGAAATCAATTTAAGTCCACTTTGAACTCATTCCTAGTATTTCATCGAGTTGAATTTCTTTGAGTTAGCCGCATCGGTGTTCGAGCGAGAGGGAAGATGAAACACAGGGCAAATGAAAGCTTAATATACAAGAGCTGAAGGTAAAATAGGTAGATATATCTCTCATATACATAGATTATACTCAATATACACACAGCGTAACAGAGACGAAAAATGGGCCAAGACCCAATTTTTTGCAAGGCAGGTCCAGAAAGAAGAGAAAAGGGTTGAGGCCTGCCTTATTTCAGCAGGACCCATTTTAGAATGGGAAAATTGTATAAAATAGCAAACTAATAACCTAAATTAAATGGAATAGCTAGGGTTTGATTTAATTGTGTTCCATAGCAAACGTTGGCAAAACTTTGCCAGGCGTCTCTCTCCCAGAAGTCTCGCTCGCCACTCTCCCATTCTCGCCTCTCTCGCTTTATACACAGAAGTGTATAATTTCTGTTTCTGTTTTGTATAAAGCGAGAAAAAATTGTATATACACATGCAAAAATGTATATCTTCGTGTTATACACTTAATTATATAATTTACAAACATTTTACTTCAAATATTGCAGAGAAAAAGGCCAAAGAATTATACAATTGTGAATTATACAATTGCAGTGAAATACAATTTTTTCTAGCTTTATACAACAGAAGTGTATATATTGTGTTTCTGTTTTTGTATAAAGCAAGAAAAACATATATCTTCTTGCTATACACTTATAATTATGCAATATACATACATTTTAATTCGATTCAACTGTATGCAAAGCTAATTATACAATTGCAGCGAAATAGGCCAGCGAATTATACAATTTAGGCCAGCGAATTATACACTTTTATATGTATAGCGAATTATACAGTTTTTATGTTTGCTATGGAGCGCAATTATGCAAAGTTTGCTATATTATACAAATATGATTTTTTTGTTTGCTATATGTGAAAGTTGCCCTTTTAGAATTAGGACAAGTTTGGGCTGCCAAGCCCAATAAATTGAATTTGGGCGAAGAGCCCAAATTTGAAATTATTCCTTCATTCCTTTGTTATTATTTGCTTATTGTTATTTGTATATAACACTAGCTTTATTTTTTAAAAGGTTTTGTTTCAATTTTTTTTTTAACGGTCGAATCCTAAAAATTAATAAACTAAGTTATGAAACGTTTTAAACTAATTTAAAAGAGGGTCTTAAAAACTCATATATAAATATATTATCCCATTAACAAATTTATAATGATCACATTACTATTATAAAATACTATTTCTTTAAACGTACAAATATGTATATAAGACAATTTAGTGAAATATGATTTTATTGTGTTTTTTAAGTTAAAATTTAAATCTAGATGAAGTTCATCTCTAAATTTTCTTATTGCATTCAAAAGTTATGGTGTTATTGCAGGTGTAGATCTTTTCGAGTGTTAGTGGAATGATCTTTTTACTACTTTAGATATTTGATCTTTCATTCTTGATTTTATAACACCTTTTAAACGACAAAACTATTTTTGGATGTGATTTTAAGAAATTTCCTATATTGCTTGTATAGTTTATTTCCTTACCATCATACAATGAACAATAAAAATACAAATGACAAATATTTAATTATTAAGAAACAATAAACGCTACGTATAATAAATTATACATACATATCCTTTTTGGTAGTTTCAAGTCCCTTGCAAATCTTGCCCTGTTAATACTCATCCATAAAGGCATTGTTTGTTCTATTACTCTAAGTTTCGTGGTCTTTAATTTTTGCTCATCAAATTTGTGTTTTTTAGTTTTTATCTTAGCTTTTCATTTAATGAAAGTTTTATGGGCTAAAGTTCTTTTATTGTTGACCTAATTTCGCTCGGCACTAGTTTTGCCTTACACGACACAACTTTTGAGTGCATGTAATGATTTAAAGGTTTTGGTGAAACTAATTGGCTACAATACAAATTTTGAGTTTTGAAATTGTACTTATGCCTATAATGATTTAAAGGTTTCAGTGAAATTAATTGGCTTCGAAAATGTTTAAGTGTTAAGTTTGTAGGAACTAGTTAGCATAATTTGTGAATGTTGTGTCTTGAAATTGAACTTATGCCTCTATTGATGTAAAATTAATGATGGAACTAATTGGTTTATGAATTGAAGTTTCTTAATTTTAACACCACATGATACAAAACAAAAAAAAAAAATTGATAAGAAAAACTAACAAGACCAAACGTTCTTCTGACTTTTTCTTGTTTTATGTGCTTCTTTTCTTTTTGAATCACATTTACTTGGGTGATTTACATAGAGTATTATTTTAAGATTTAAATATTCATATTCACATTAGTTTTGATATTACGTTTTTAATCATATTTTGAGTTTTGGGTATCTTGTATCAATGAGTGTTTTAATTAAGCAATAACTTTAAATGGTATGACACATCACAATTTTTTAAAGGAAATCAAAACAATTGAGGTGTTTCCTTTTGTGATTAAATCAAGTTTAGATTTTTCAACTCAAATTCATCAGTAATGTGTCAGATATATTAATGATATGTAAAAATCTCTAATATATGCGTATATTTATTCATATACATATACACATAATTGGATACTCTGATAAAAATTAATACATATTAACTTAACTTAATAATGTGTCGATATATCAATAAATTTAATTCGATTCAAAAAGTTTTTTTTCTCATCTTTTCCTCGTTAAGGTTTATCATAGTTACTGCATAAACCTTCTTTACATTTTCAACAAATCACATACTTTCTCTTTTATTCGTCAAGGTTGTTACATTTTTGAAATTTTAAATTTAAGCAACTGAAAAAAATTGAGAATTACAGTGGTAATTTTCGTGCCTTTTTCGAGCAACAACAACAAATTAACATTATTCTCATTTTGAAAATCACTAGCCAAGAAAAAAAACTCTAAATTAATGGAGCTTTACCTTGACTTTCAAAAACTAGAATACAACATAATTGAGTTCTATCGCGAACACATGACTTTGAAAAAGATTAAACAAACACAAATCTCAAATTGTATATCTTCAATAATATACGGATCAAAATATAAAAAGTGGTAATATATTATACAAATATAATTTTTTGAAAGTATACATGGTACGGACTCGAACTCCTTCTAACAATTTATGCATTTTGTTATCATTTTCAATCGGATGATCCATTAATCCAACTAGTAGAGGATTATAAATGGATCAATTTTTTTGATTTTCATTGAAGATTAGGAATAGATGGACTTTCTATAGGATCCATTTTATTAACAGGATTTATCACTACTTTAGCGACTTTAGCGGCTTGGCCAGTTACTCGAGATTCTAGATTATTCCATTTTCTCATGTTAGCAATGTATAGTGATCTGTGATGTATGTCTAATAAGGTAATTTAACCAATTTACTTCCGGACTCAATATTGGCCCATATCCGGAATTCCTCTTAGTGGGCCGGCCCAAACATATAGATAGAGCTTTCAGCATCAAATTCTTGCTCTTCTTTTCTTTTTCAACACGAATTCCTCACATTCTCTTTCTCTGAAGGAATCGAATTTGTATGTTTCTCTATCTTTTTCTCTCTGAATCCCCAGCCCCCCTTTTTTTCCTGTATGATTCTAAGTAGAAGATGAAACTTTGTTCTTTTTGCGATGATTGTGAAACACGAATTTACTGAAATTGGATGAGTTCTAGTCTAATATCACAGATCTCTGCAATTTTTTTGCAAGTTAGATAAATTTTTCTTATTTGTTGTTGGAATAATAATTCAAGGTTGGAATAATAACCCTAAGTTGTTTATGATTTGTTATTTTTGGTATTTAATTAATTATGTATAGTTAGTATTTCTTTTTCCTAGTTCATATGGAAATATGTTTTCTAGTTTAGTTTGATTTGGTTCTTACTATTATAAATGGGGATGTTGTAGTTAGTTTTCAATATACAGAAAATATTAGAAGATACAGAAACACGCATACAAGAAAAACTTTTGAGGTTATAAATTAAATAAAGGGTTGAACTTGCGATTGTGTGCTAAATTTGCTGTAAAATCTGAAATAGTACAAAACTATTGAAAATTGTGTGTATTTTTAATTATGTTCTCTTTTTCTGTTACTGTTCTTTTATAGGTTAGCTGAAACAGTTGAGTTCGGGGTACTCAGAGACAGAAATCATGGTAAATTTTCTGTTTTTTCATGATTAATATGCAGGAGAAGTGTTATTGATTATTGTTATATACTCCCATGGTTGTTCTGATTTTTTTTTTTTTAGTATAACTTAGTAAGACTATTTTAAGAATAGAAAGGACAGCCTGGTGCAATAAGCTAGGGCAAGGGTCAGGCCATATAGGATTTAGCGGAAGTTGTGTTGTGTTTCTGCTAGAGGCTGTTTTAAGAATATCATCTAATAATTTGTTCCCTTGAATAAAAGATGGAATTAGATCATGACTGAAGTTATACTCAGGGGTTTCTTAATTTAGTAAGAGCTGAAGCATCGAATTTGTGAATAGAATGTCCATCTGTAGGGTCTCACTTCCTCCTTTTGGAAAAGAAAACTGAGAAAAGAAGAGGAAAATGATCTTTATGGTAGTTATGAGACAAGAGTGCATTAAGTTACAAAAAGTTTGTTGTCAATTTCAAAAGGGCATGGACAACGGTTTCTGAGAGTCATCGGTTGTATATTTGGTTCATACACTTGAGCAAATATGGATATTATGGATTCCCATTGATGTTATTACCAATAATACACCAGGATGAAGTAACAAAAAATATCCCTTCTCCAAAAAAAACGGGCTTGTCCTAACATTTACAGGCTCATATCCTGTCTCCAAAGAAGCCGTGTACACTTGCAACAGAAGTTAAGTTTTGTTTAGAGAAGCATACTATTGAGAGCGCACAGCCTTTAATTGGAACTGGCTAAACTGACTTGATATTCTTTTAGCTTCCCTAAACACAGCCAATCATTAAATACATCTGCCTTCGAAGGGGCATTTCCTTTGTTGAAGGCAGTGATCTTGTTTATTTAATTCTGTTTCATAGCCTTTACTTAAAAGACTACCACTGACCCTATTGACACATATCTGTGTCATTAGTGTTATCTTCATTTGTCATTATTGGTACTTTTTTATTTGTGATTTGCAGTTTTTTGATGGATATGGATATCATGGACGATCATTTGAGCAGACTTACCGGTGCTATCCTGCATCTTTCATTGATAAGGTTGGAATGCTTTTGAAAAGACAAATTTCATTTACTACTCTAATCTACTGTGGTAATTACCTGTGATGGTTTCACCAAAATTGTCTCATTCCTTTAGCTTCCATTAGATTGTCATGCTCACGAAATTTTGCTTAGTTCATTTTAATTTTTCATTCTTCTAATGTAGGTCTATGATTTATTTTGAGATAAATATCTAGAAGAGCTTTCCTCAAAATTTATTTTTAAGTTTCATTACATCTTATTTCAGCTGGTTGCATCATTCTCATTTTGTTGTTATTGTAGAGAAAGGGGTTGGGGAGTGAATGAATTTTCTTTTATTAAGGTAAGAGGGAACAATTTAACTGTTTAGTAGTTCTTCTTGGTATAGTTGTACGCTGTAAGAAGACTTTCTTTTTTTACCTGTATGCTATATATATGTGGTGGGAGATGGGTCTTCTATGTGTATTAAATTTGTAATTCAGATGTTTGTCCCACATATCACTTCTCCCACTGCAATTTATTTTTGCTTGGTATTTGTTTGTGTTTTTTTTCTTAAATTCTGATTATGTATGTTCCATCTTTGCAGCCACAAATAGAAAATGGAGACAAAAGTAAGTAATGTCAATAGTTCTTTTCTGCATTTGCGGAAGGTTATTCGAGCTTTAAGTCTTATATTGTTTTTTCTTTATTTTTTTCCCAGTTATAATGCCTCCCTCTGCTCTTGATCGTCTAGGTCAGTATCCTTGTTCTTGTATCTGGGCATTTTCAGTTATTTAAATTTTGCACTTTTTCAGTTGGCAACTGTTTCTTTTCTTAACTGTAGTCAACGTTGAATGTAAAATTTTGTAGCATCACTTCATATTGATTATCCAATGTTGTTTGAGCTTCGAAATGATTCCACGGAACGGGTTTCTCACTGTGGGGTTTTGGAGTTCATTGCAGAAGAGGGCTTGATATATATGCCATATTGGGTACAGCTCATTTCTGTGTAATTCTATTTTCTTGGTTTCAGTTCGACTACTGTGCACACACTCATTTTAATGTGGACCTTGTAGATGATGGAAAATTTATGCCTACAAGAAGGCGACACTGTGACAGTGAAAAATGTAACTCTTCCTAAGGGTAAATATGTCAAGCTGCAACCCCACACGAAGGATTTTCTGGATATTTCTAACCCAAAGGCCATGTAAGTTTGCTGAATTTTTTTTTCCTTTTTAATGACTTTCTGTGGATCGGTTCCATTTTATGCTAGTATTTGGGTAGCCACAAATGTTTCTGCATAATTTATATAATTCATGGCACACTCAAAAGGAAATATCAGCGAAGACAAAAGAAGTGCTCTTCACACTCTTTTTGTGGGGCATGATGATTGAGTTAAGAATTGAAACTTGTGTAAAAATGAAAGTGGGTTTAAAGACTGGATGAAGTAATCTTTTTGAAATTAGTTAGTGCTTCTTCAAATTATAAAGTAGGTTCCATAGCTTATTCTAATATTAACAGATTATTGAAAAAGTATAACATTTTGTCGGTAATAAGTTTATCTGACAGGTTTGGAAAAGAACATAAGAAGTATGAGAATAAATTGGTAACAAGTATAAGAGATAGTGGTCATCAAAATAGGAGAGTAGGGTGTTGTAAAAAATAAGAAGATGAAGTCAATCCATGTTCTTGGGTTAAAGAGGAATTTGAGGACAATTTGTATTTAAACATTTAGGAGGGATCACTGAGATTACAATTTATTGTTGGTGTAGATAGATAATTACTAAAAATTAGAGTTTGACTAGTCTAATGCCACAATGCACTAGTTATTGTTCTTAATGAGTTAAAATCTATCTTAATTTTAAAGTGAGATTGCTTCAGCAATAAGATGTATAAGAACTTTTTTTAAAAAAATTGGGATGTATAAGAACTTCATAGAGCAATATCACCTCTTTATTGCTGGATTGACTTTTTATGAGATGGTTTATGAGGTAAAATTTTCCTTGTAGAACTCGAAATACAAATTGGAGTGTCTTTGGAAAATGAGAAACATTATGTTATCCAGGATTGAAGTTCTTTTGTCTGACATGTATTTAAGTATAGAAGGAGGGCCTAGGGGAGGAGATAGTGATCCATGCAGGGAGTGCTCTTACCTTCAAATACTTCCCCAATTAGTTTTTCTCGTTATTCTTTTACATTGAGAGAAAAGGATGATCCAATGCAGTGGTTGAAATTTTGACCGATAAAACATGAATATATATAGTCCTTTCTGTGTTAAATTTATGAATATGCTCAGGATTGACTTCTTGATGACCAAATTCATAGTATTACACCTTTCTATAATTGCTACTATATTATTTGTATGAGACTTCATGCTTGAGGGCTAAGCATAGCTAAGTGAGATGATTGACAAGTAAAAATTATTTTCTTTTTTAATTTGAATTAGGAGAATAAAGAATTACATCTGCTAACTGGTATAACCGATATTTGCTTGTTCAGTTGCTTATTAATCTAATTTCATTTGCAAAATGCCTGCATACTAATAGGAGGTTTAAAGTTTTGACTTATTTCCTTTACTGATGCAGCTTGGAGACGACACTCAGAAACTTTTCCTGCTTAACCACAGGAGATAGTATTATGGTGGCTTACAACAATAAAAAATACTATATAGATATTGTGGAGACCAAACCTTCTAATGGAATAAGTATTATTGAGACAGACTGTGAAGTAGACTTTGCTCCCCCACTTGATTACAAAGAACCTGAAAGAACGGCTCCTTCTCGTCCAAGCAACTCTCCAGCAGAAGGTGCATATTCTTCAAATTTTCTGAAGTTAATTACTGTCTTCATAAATTCTAATAGTAGCACATATCAGTGTTATCAAAAAGCTATTTTAGGATAAAGTGAAATACCAATTGTGTAGAGTCACCTCTTCAAGAAACTCTCATTCACAAGGATTTTTTTTTGTCTTTTAGCCTTAATGATGACATTGAATCGTACATTAAGCAGCAAAGTGCTCAATGTGTTTTGAGCCTCACTTTAGGCTTTAAGCATGCCTTTGACAACATTGGACATATTGCTTAAATTAGTTGATTGTGCGTGTGATTTCACATTTCGAACATATTTTTTTTTTTTTGGGAAATACTGATGATCACCTCCTATAATCTATTCAAACTCTTTATCTTATACTATTCAAATGGACAGCATCTTATTGAGACGAAGGCAGTATCTTGTATGGTTGTAGAGATCGGTTCTACAAATTCTTAATAACACTAGAGCTTGTTTGGTATTGCAATTGCCCAACCTATGTGTTTAAAAATGGCAGTCCAGGCCCCAATGCACTAAGCTTGCGACTTCAGTGTTGTGAATTTATGCTGTTCACAATATATATTGTACTTGGATATCCTGAACTGGAAAACCTTTGATCAAGAATGCGTCATCCTTCTTTTTTTTGTTGGACTTCTTGGAAATGCAAAATACTATGATACTTCCAGGTTGGGATATTTGGTGACAATGTCTGGCAAATTTTGTTTCGCCCTTATGGTGCAGTTCTAGGACTTCACTTCACTTGTAATTGTTTCTTCCTATAGATTACTTGTTACTGCAGAACTTCTGAACTTCTTTCTATGGCTTAATAATTGTTCGCTCATGCAGTTCAAGAGGATGCAACAGAAGTTGAGCCAAAATTCAACCCTTTTACTGGTGGAGCGAGACGTTTGGATGGTAAACCCTTAAAACAGCAGCTTCCACCTTCTTCTTCCTCTTCTGGGTCCTCAGATAAGCAAGTCAATCCTACTAATGGCGGTAAGAAATCTGCTGCTGCTCCAAGCTCCCAAAGCTCTAGTCGTCAGTCACAAGGGAAGCTTGTATTTGGTTCAAATGCAAACCGTGCTCCTGAAAAACAGAAGGTTTTATATCTCTCTCTATATGCTAATAATAGGAGTCCTTTAAAAAATCTTTACTTGTAAGAAGCTTGCTAGTCTCAGCCTGTTAATGCTCTTGTTCATATGCAGGAACCTGTGAAAGAGGAACCTCAAAAGAAAGAAGAGCCCAAGTTTCAGGCTTTCTCTGGGAAAAAGTACTCCTTGAGGGGTTAATTGCGTATTAACCTTTTCTTTTGTCAGTCAAATATCTTAATTATGTGTAACTTGTTGACTATATTTTATACAATTTGATTTTCATTGCAAATGATGGAATGATGTACTCCCTAATTAATTGAGGAGCACATCCAGAATGGTTGGCCAACTCGATCCAAAATTTAAGAAGATTGAAGAAACTTCTCACAATCTTGGGTTTTAAATTCAAGACGTGTAATGTATAAAATGATCATTTAGTGACATCTCCTTTAAATATATTAAAAAGGAAAAAATAAGATAAAATAAAGATGACACTAGTTAAATTAACTAGCAACATTGACTTTTGGTATATCGAAAAATCACTTTTCCAAAAAAATATTTCTCAACACAATTATTTTCTAAAATAAATTTCGTATAGTTGATTAGTGAGTGAACATATATTGTTAGTAAATTAGATAATGCCTCGTACGAGAATATTTAAGTAATAAATATCGACAATAATTTAAAAAAAAAACATTATTTGGCAATCCAGTTGCAGAAAATCGATTTATTTCTAAGCATATTGCTGAATTTATATGATTAAATTTGTAATAATTAAAAAATCATCTAATATTTTTTCAAAATTATGAAAAAAATCGAAAACCTGTTAAATTCGTACATAATGGTAGAAAAAGAAATCAAAAAGAAAAAATTTAATCAGAGTTTTTATCTTCCCCTTTTCTTTCTTCATTTTCTTTTGGTCTGGGAATTTCCAGTTCAGGGCTAGGGTTTAAGGTACAGGGAAACAGGGTAAAATCGGAGATGGCGATGACACAATGGTGCTGCACTGTAGCGAGGAGACTGATGACTGTTATGGAGCAACGAATGGCATATTCATCTTCAGCTGCTCCGTCGGCGGCGATGGGAGGTCCGATCCTTTGCGGACGAGGGGACAAGAGGACGAAGAAAGGGAAGAGATTCAAAGATTCGTATGGAAATTCAAGACCTAAAAAGGAGAAGAAAATTGAACGCATCAAGGATAAAGTTGAGGTCCCCAGGTCTACACCTTGGCCTCTTCCTTTCAAACTCATTTGATTTCATTTTCTGTACCCTTCAAAAAAAAATCTAGTCTTGTTTCTCTTTGCAATCCTCTGATTAGAAGATAGATTATGTTTTTTCTTATGATGAATCTGAATGTATTGACGTCTGGGCAAAATTGTGTTTCAATTGCTTTGTTTGGCCTTACGATTTGCATTCCATATGGCATTCTAATTAGGAGTTGAGAATAAATGCTGAATTACTGTTTCTGTTTCATGAAGGCCACTGTGATTAATCGGTGCCATATCAAAATCACTTTTGGTTATTTGGTGTCATAACACAACTTAGCTCCACTGTCTAAATTCAGTTGGGGTAAGCTATATGAATCGTAGTTTGACTATTTTTAATGACATTAACTGTCGACCTAAGGCGAAAGCTTCCTGTTTTGTCCGGGTTTGGGACTGTTATGGTTTTGCATGTATTTTAGTCCAGAAAAACTGAAGATCCCGATTTAGTTATCTCAGCTACTGCTCATCAAAAAAGATCTAATCTTTATAGACATCAGCATGTCGGTTGTCCAAATTTGGGGTATAAGAGATACTTGTTGCTCTAGTTATCCTGCAGCAAATATTGTGGGGTGATATATATCTGTTTTCCTTGATTGAAATGACTTTATGAGCTGATCTACTCTTGTGCCCGAGTTAAGATAGTGTGAGATTCAAATTAAAATATAGGCTAAAGGAGAAGAAAAGGATATGAATTTGTTTTTTTTCATGTTGTTAATGTAGTTGCTTGGCTTGAAGGGTGTGTCTGTAGTTTTGGAACTCAGCCACTTCTGGCAGAACTGGTCTGATATATGGGTGGAATCAAACTAATCTTCGATCTAGAGAGAAATTTTTTAAGAAAAAGTTGCATAACTCTCCTTAAAACATCCTTGGGGAGGGACGGGGTAGAGTTAATTGACTTGATGAAACTGCAGGAGCAGCTTTCAACATTGAACTTCATGTTTTTGTGTGTATGGCATCATCCTCGCAATTTCTTTAAAAGTTGATGCTGAGCAAGAGATCTTCTCGCCTATTGACAGTTTATCTCATTAGATAAACTTGTGGAAGAGATTTGACACCTTTCTAAAGTGACAGTCGACTGACTTAATACTCATGCTGGAGTACATACATAATGATGTATTCACATATTCGAAGTAAAGGCAAAAGAGTGCAATTATGCAAAGGGCCTAGATGATCTCCTCTCTACTCTGTCAGTAGATGTTAGAATTGATATGACAGAGAGAACTGAATGGAGAACAATGAAATGTGATGTTCAATGATTTTGCCAATTACTGTTTTCTGGTGAAATTAATCTTTTGACGTAGACACTGTGATACATACATGTCTGCAGAGATATGAGTTTGCTCGTTCTTATAGAATATGCAATAACAACATATGACACCTCTTTTAAAGAAGGTGAATTGTGCGTTTTTCGTAATCCAGAGCTAATAGGCTGCTCTCTTATGCCGTGCAAATGAAATACAAAGGATGATTTTAGGTTGAATTTTTTCTTGCATTCGTTTGTTGTTCAATGAAAATGTGTAAATGTTATACGGTGCATCAGGGCATTTTGACATAGTAGTCGAATGAACCATAATAAGTTTGAATAACCATATGTTCAGGGGAAGCATGCAAAGTGCAAATGTAGCATTATTTTGCTATTATGAGAACCCTTTGCGGGTTTTATACATTATAGGATCATTTGATGCAAGGTCAGTAAGAGATTATGAGTTTTAGATGTAATGACTAATTAGCAATGGTCCCATTTGATTAATACACATTAAAAACACGTACGGAGTTCAACCAAAACCCAACGCATGAGTAGCAAAACCATCTGTAGTTTACAACTCTATCAAAACTTTGCGAAGGTTGTTATAGATGATTAAACTTAGTTCAGGTGAAAAGCCAATTTGAAGTAGGAAAAGTCACTGTTATAAATCCTTTTAGCTGATTTTTAAGTTGATAGATAAGAATAAGAGAAGACATCAATCTAATGCGACTTTGCTTGCTCTACTATGTATCTCTCATTTCATCTCCCTTCTAATCCAAGAGAGTACAATCACATCTATCTGCCAAACAAATGGGACAACTATTTGTCCGTCACTCTTGCAATAAAGGCAAGTAATGATAGCTCACAATACTTTTAAAAAGAAGGTTAAGACAATGAATAATGATTACTGAAATTCGACAAATTGTAAGCCAAACAAATCCTCAACTTGGTCTATTTCAAATCAAAATCTGACATTTATTTTTGCAATTCTTGATGTGCAGCTCACAACTACTAAACGGTCAATTTTAAGTGAGCATAGTGCCATTGCCAATTCCCATTTCTCTAAATATCAAACCACAAAACATATTTAACGCTTCATTGTTCAAAGCTAGATGGAATCACTAAAAAAGAAGACAGGACTGGATGCAACTCTCCTTGCATGCCCACAACTTTATGAACCTGCCACCGAAAAAATGAAAATATTCAATCAAATGGTAAAATTTACAGATATAGATCTTTACAAATGTCATGGACGTTGTTCAGTTTTTATTCATTGACATGTTTAAGGTGATAGTTGAAACTACTTGGCATTCATGACAGATATCGTGTATGCCCAGTTAGCTGACAATAGTTTACTAGCTCAAAATTTACCAAAACTCAGGCCAGAATTTTCTTCCACTAGTTTTACAGGTGGTTGGGGTGTACTCTTCAGTTGTTGGGGCGGGGGAGGCAACAGAGGTGATAAACATGAGAGTATTTAGAAACGCAAATGTGTGAAGATTTTACCTTTTATTCATTTCATGGGAGAATATCATACTAGTTCAGCCTCTTCCTTGCCATAGTCATACACTATCTCAATCTGCATCAAGAGTCAAGGAGTTATTAAACATAAGGGATCCATAAAGTCTGCTTGGTATAACAAGAATACAAGAATTTGGGTGGCAATTGACATCAAATAACATTTTTCTTATGTGAAAAGGTAAATAGTGATCTATTGACCACCGCAGCACCAAGTTGGTGTTGCAGATACCAAAAGCAAAGAAACAAAAGTATTGTCGATTCTGTAGGAATTAGTGAACTCTATCATGGTTTCTGTGCATTTACATCAACTCCATTACACACCCAAACAAAGAAAAACTAATACAGTTGTATTGTAAATTTGTAACTTCCTAGTACAAAAGACACCAAAGTGATTGCATCTGGACCATACATATACAACAAGTTTGACCCTTCTTTTACTTTGTTATTCTGGCTACCTCGAAGGGGATACCCTTTTTGGGTCAAATATGGTCATAAATGGATGAGATCTGGATTCAGATAATTTTTTACACAATGAGTCAGGTTAAGTGGGTCAGGGGAGAGAGAGAGCATAAAGGTAGCTGCAAGTGTGTAACATTTGGACAAACATCAATCCAGATCTACTCCACTCCAACACTAATCTTTTGGACCACAACTATTCCCAATTCAAATTACTCCAAGATGAAGAGAATACATGGACACACGTCTGAGTGGATCCCTGGGAAGGAAATGAAATATGGCAGCAACCCATCCTGAATACTTGAGAGATGCAGCATTCCCTGGATACTTTTCTAATAAAACTATTCACTAGTAAAAAAATTACCACTCTTTAATGATCACAAGCAGGTTCAAACAAGGACTTGACTTGTATGGGGGGAGCAGAGCATCTACTCCTTTAGTCAGAATATCCTTGTCCTACTTTTCTTGCTACTGTTGTAGATTTTCATCTAGTAATTACCAGTAGTACAACTAAGTATGACGTTGACGTGACATCTTTTTGATAAGCTCCCTCTTTGACAGTTTATTTAACTATCTTAACATCAACAATTTTTTTTAAAATCAAGAAGAATTTCCTCATGAATTGTGAATATAATTGGTATAAACCACCCGTTGTGGTCATATAAATGGAGGACAATAAGGATAAAATGTCAGATAGCGATTCATGATGAGAAAATAAAGATCCACACATGACATGACATTTAGAAAAGAATGAATTAACAAGTGTAAACAGATAGAAAAATTAACAGTTGAAGAGTATTCCTGATGGTTGCAAAAACTGACGAAACAGGAAAGTAAATCGCTTAAGCAACTAGCATAAACTGACACATTGTCCGTGATGTAAATAAATGTTTAAGCAAATTACCCCTTCTGGCGGCACTGGATTTCTGTTGAACTTGGAACCACCAGGAGCCCATGGAACTGCTCATCATTGAAAGACAAACTATTACCAGAAGTCTACAGCATAAAATAGTTCACTCAACTTTTCATGTTTCCACAATTTACCACATTTCGAAAGTGTGTCACAAAATCAAAAGACTATGTCCTTTCAAAATCTAATAAGAAGTTGTTTTTTTGCATATCCTTTTTATATCTATCCACATAAAAAAAAAAAGCAATCTGTTTACTGCTGTCAATATTTGACAAAAGTTATATGAACAAAAAAGATCATCACATAATCCAACAAGGAACATGCAAAGGTAAGTAGGACAAGACTTAAGGTAATCACTTGTGAATTAGCATCTACAAACTTCAACATAGATAAAAATTTAGATGAGACATATCCTGCAGATATTTTTCTTTTCTTCCTTTTTTTTCTCATGATCCACAAGACATTTCATCATTAGAGGCAGTCTCTTTTCACATGAAAAAACAATACTCCCTACTTAGCACCCCTAACAGTTGGGAAAGATGTGAAAGATTTCAACAGAACTTATGTCGGCTATAATTTCAAGGCTTCTTGATAGCTGAGAAATCCCTGCTTGCCAGTAGTGACATTTTCAAATTCAGTCGAAAATGGGCTCCGCCCTCTACCCTTCACTCAAAATACCAGCCTTTTTTTAAAATATAATTTAAAATACCAGGCTTTTATCTGTGACATGCGCCTAACCCCACACAGTACAAACTGCTCTCTCACCACTAGACCAAAACCCAAACCCTGGGGGTCCTCATTCAGTTCAAAACCTGTATCTCATATAATATAGACTCCTCATATCCTTAACATGTTTGTGGTTCATTGGATTGAAAATCCAGTTTATTGATAGCAAAAAACTCACAAAGAATACATAGATAGTGAGGATTCATATAGCAAACTTCAACTTGCTTGGGATCGAAGTGCAGTTGTTTGATACAAAACTCATAAAGAAACATACCAATGTAAGGATCAGGGTGCCGCCACTTATTGTAGGATGCTTCACCATCAGCTATAAGTCTATCAATAGTTTCAACATCTTCCTGAATGTCAACAAACCAAGACAGAATGAACTTAAAGATAAAACTGCAAAAAAGAAAAACATAATGCAAAATATGTAACTACAGAATTACAATTTCACTTGTTGAAAATTGCTCACTCATTTGGCCATGAAATTAGCCATCACTAAGATGAAAGCAGCGGTAAATTTTCATCATCCATAAAGAACTTTAATACAGAACACTCAATCCCAGAAAGTTACTAATTGAACCAAAACCAATCCGGAACTAATTGTTCTTACTATATAGCAGAATCTGCAACATTGACCTTACACTATTTCCAGCATCACTTGTGCATCAAATACGAATTGAGCATGACAAAGGTGAATTCTTTTTTCGAAACACATATGATCAGAACATATCATGTCCAAATATCGAGCTAAACACATATGATTCCACCAGCAAATGCCAATTTGTATACTCCAAAAATGTGCTAGTACACATAAAAATCACAACAAAAACAAGGAAAAGAAGAATGAAATGAACACTTCTGGACTCATACAGTCTAAAAATTTTTATTGTACCCTTCACAAATACTTCTATCACTATTTGTATTCAATACTAATTAATACTTCAGCATTTTATTTGATAAATGTGAACTTTTATTGTTTTTTTGATAAACATACATAATTAAAACATTACACATAACAAGTCGCTCTGTATAACACTAAAACATACAGACTTCACTCCCAACATCAAGCTAAAACCATATAATCCTTATCAGAAAAATGAAAAGTCACATAAAAAGGATAAGAAGAAGGAAAATAAAAACAAACCACTTTTCTGTTGACCTCAAATCGCTCCCTTAGGGCATCCGCCTGAAAACAAACAAACAAACAAATAAACTAATCAATAAAATGAATCACCAGTTATATATAAGTAAAAACAAGAACATATAGAGATCGAATGAAGGAAATGTGGAAAAAACGAATCAATGGAAGAAACCCTAGGAATTGGGATAAACATTTTTACATCAGGATAGAAGAGATGACGATGGACGGCCCAATTAAGAGTGTCTCTGAGAGCACGCCTGTAGAGGATCCGAACCCTCTCCCTCTGCGACGCTCTTCGAGCTAAGAACGATACCGATGCTATTCCGCTCATCGCTTTCTCAATCTCTCTCCCTCTGGTTTACTCAGAGCTCTCTCCCCCTTTCTGGATCTTTGTATTCAGAACTACTTCCTACGACGTCGTTCCACAACATACCTTTTCATTTATTATAGGGTTTTTCATTTTTATTTGTCTTATTGGTGGTTTGTTAAAAATAATAATTATGTTATTTTAATTAGGTTAGTCCTTCTGAATAATGACATATGATCTATTACAAGCTAGTTAAGTTGGTAACAACTTTGAAGAAATGTGAATGGAAAATAAGAATAATTAAGAAAGATGTATATTGTAATTAAGGTTTGCTTGGAAAGAGAGATATAGTTGAACAGTTTGATAAGTTTATTTTAAATTTAAGCCTAAAATAAATTTAATTTTATTCAACAAAAAAATTAATATGCATGATAAGCAATTATTAAATAATTCTTCAACAAATAATTGTGACGGAATGAATAAATTTCTTTACTCTTTAATTTTAATAAGAGGTAATGTTTCCTTTAAGGAATTTCATGCGGCATGAATTTGAATGGGTCATCAAAGGCAAGTTCTACGAAGACCAGGATCTGAAAGAGAGGATTCACTTTTCGAAATTCCAAGTGACATAATTCCTCCTTTAGAAGCTAAAGTTGAATGATCGAAGTCTCCTTTAGGTTCAGTCAAAGAGATCGAAACGAAGTCATCAATTCAACCATTCAAATGGTCTTTCCCTGAGATTGACCTCTTTTCCAAATAAACCGATACAAAGTTCCAAAATCAGGAACTACAGAATTAAAAGAACATGGTTATACATATCCTTGTGATACGTATAATAAAGAAAAATATTGCTAAAATTCTTGCAAATCTATTGTATGACACGATAAACGGTGTAAAAAAATGTAGACTTCCTATGTCATTTAACTGGTTCTGGTAATCGCCAATTTATGGCTTGTATATAGATAGGTACAGCATACAAGTAATTGGTTTTATAATGTCATATGCCAAAAGAGTTACGAACACTTTCTCCAATTCCAGATTTAGATTGTTAAGAACATTATCTATTACTATCAAATATGAAGCAAAAAATTATAATTGATTCCCCAAAGTAGTATTGTTACAAACTTAAGCAAACTAATAAAAGAAACTATTCATCAATCCTCTAAATCAGTGAATTGGCAACATGTATCCAATCCAATTACATTCATCATAAGACTATTGCTAATTTCACCTATATCTTTTCTTTTGCTACCGAACTTTCAAAAAGCTCAGATAAGGGATGACATACTGTTCTTCCAGCCAAAAGATCTCCTGCTCTTCCTCGGAGGAGGTGTAATGCTAAGCCCAAACATCTCCTTGAGGGCCGGACCCTGGTCAGAGAACCCAATCAGCTTCGCGACAATGGCAGCACTATCTATCACATGATTCAGATCTGTGTCATTCCAAAGACGATGAACCAGTTGGTGTCTCCTCCTTTTGGAGTTCAAATTTATGCCCCATTTCTGGTATATTTCGTTTCTTTCAGCTCCTGGTAACTTTTTATATATGAGTCGACAGAGCATACTTTTCTCGCGTCTAAGAGCTTTGAGGCTGTTAAATCATATTAGCAGATGTTATACAGAGATGGTAGTTACAAAATTTTCATGATACCAGGCTATACATAAAGTTTAAGCTAGTATTTTCAGTCCATACGCCTCTTGACAAATTTATATTGGCGTCATTTCACTTAAAACTGTTGCATTAATACACAAGACTAGTTTGTATGCACAGCAAGCGCATACACACCAAAAAGTGGGACGGGAATAGGAATATGAGAGATGCAGGGTAGAGAATATACCTAGATGCAAGAGTGATTGTCTGACCGCCTTGCACAGCTGAATTTCCATTTGAAAGTATTTCCTTGAGGAAGGAAAGTCTTCTTACCTCTACCTCCATGTAAATAGAATCCATTTGGTCACCTTTAAACAGCAGGAGGAAGTATGTCCTGTGGATCAATGAAATATGGCAAGTTTGCCATAGTCCAATGATCATTTTCTGTAGCCTTCCAAATTCAAGAGGCCAATCTGAAGGAGCCTCCACTGAGTCCAGCATCGGGTCCACTCCAATACTTTTGAAGCTCCTTTTTGACTTTCCAGCCTCTTGACCCTGTGACATTGATATTATTTTTATACATACAAAACGATGATAAAGTGACATAAATCAAGTTCCGTCAAGTTATAAATTTAATGCTTACTACAAATCATTGCAAAAATAGCTTAAACAATACTCTCAAATTGTTAATTGCTTACACATAATTCAATCTGAATAGTTGTTTTAGTATTACCTAGCACAATTACCCCGTCATGCCCACGACCAAAAATAAGAGAAAGCAAAAACAGATCAAACAGCAAGAACTGATCATGCAAGCAGTATCTGTCATCAAATCGACCAAAATAACATGATGCACAAAAACCAAATGATGCAGACATGTTCCAGTAATCCCATGCATGAAAACAAGCAAAAAAGTGTGAGCAACTCTAAACACACACACAGCTGGTTCTGAGATATTTCATACCTGATCATGAAGTTGCTTAGCCATCTCCTTAAGACCTGCCACAAAATTGTCAACACTTGGGATATCCTCATCTCCAGGGACATTATTCCCATCCACAAAAGCACTACCAATGGAAGACTGTGAATTGTTTCTAGATAAGTTAGATCTGTTTGCTCCATATATTAACAGGGGTAGTTTCCAGTGCTTCCGTTGGAAACCCTCAGGTCTTCCTGGAAAATCCTTATCCAGCACATTAGGTGGGGTGGTCTGGTTTTCTTCAGCTGTCTCAGTGTTGGGTGAAAGTGAGCCAATCATAAAATTAGCTCTACAGCTTTTGCTTCTTGTTAATTTATGGCTTCTGGAACCTGATATACTTGTTGAAAGGGAAGGTAAAGAAGAATCATCAGGGAAAGGTCTGACAAGAGAATTGATTGTATTCTGGATATCAAGCATTTTCTGCTCCCAGGCCCCATGAAGAGAACGACCGCTGGTGCTGCTTGCTTGTCCAAGTAACATTGGTGATTGCTGTTGGAGGTCAGAATGTCTGATACTGGAAGCAGGAGGCATTGACATTCTTTCTCCATAGTCAGTGTTTGACAAACTGATGGATGCAGAGGTTTGCTTTTCACTAGATTCATCTATCTCAATACATCGAACTTCCTTGCAATGGTCATCACAATCTTCTTCTGACAAATTTACAGAGTCTTTTACCCTCTGCTGTTGACCAGCAGCAGGCACAGCATACGAGGTAGCATCACTTTCATTGTCCCTGATATAGGACCCTGCTACAGCTGATGAGCAAGACACAGAACATTCGTCTTCATATGTGTTCCCTTCTGAAGGTAGCCTTGATATGTCCTGAAACTTTGCGTAAAATAAGTAAAAGATAAAGGAACATCTCTAATGGATAATCTAAATAGGTTACTTAATACAAACCTTTTGGCTGGAGGTTTTATCACTTTTAAGCGTCTGCAGCAAATCCTTAACCCGCGATTGAGCAAGATCACGTTGCTTAGTTAGTTCCCTCACTTCTTTCTCTAGCTGCAGATATTTACCAGATTAACTATATAAACATTCTATAAACAAACGAATATCACATTTAATTGAACTCATTTCAATACAACTGTGGAGCCAACAATTTTTCAGATGGACAGATAAAATTCAGAATTGAAAACATTTCAATTTGTATAACCCTTGGAAAATTTTGCTGTAACATGAAAGCAAGGATAACTGACAAATAAAATGTAAAATAACGGAGTGAAGAATAAGTGATTCAGCAGTAAGATAAAAGCCTTGGCATGAACAGAAAATAGATTAACAATTGGTTAATTGGATCAATTCAACTGCTCGTGGTAACCAATCCAAAGTCTAGTGGCTGAAATTTCCAGAAGAAGCAACAGTTAGGAAAGAAAACTCACCTTTTCAATCTGCTGGTCTTTCTTTCTCAGCAATACCACATGATCACAAGTAGTTGTGGGGGTTTTTAATTCACTCTCTAATCTAGCCAACTCTTTCTGCAAATGCTTCACCAATGCCTTGTCAGACATTACAACATTGACTTGTGCATTAGTGGTCACTTCTTTGGCACAACAGGCAAATAGAAGTGTATTTCTAGATTGTTCTACATGGCTTCGAGCAGGACTCAGGGTGCAGATTATGCCAGTTCTTGCATTGCCCCCCAAAGCAGGTTGAAGGATACGAGTTAGCTTAGAATCTCTGTAATTGACATGCCCATGTCTTCCCTTGCTGCAATTAAGTTAAATCGTTACATGCAGTGAAGCTTCAACAATAGGGTAGTGGAAAAAGATTAATCGAATGCACACATCTTGAATGTATATACAAACAGTCAAAGGGCGTGATGGATGTCCATACTGTGGTTAACATCATTCCATGTACTATTAATAACATACGCAATTCACATAGCAATACTATTCGACACCATAAAGCTTTTCTTAGCTAATCTGAGAAATGAAAAAGAAAAAAATCCCCAACTTGCAATGTGGACATCAAAACTGAATAAATTTTTAAAGATCATTCTGACATGTAACCAAGTGCAGCAAATTTAGATGCCTTAACAAGATGACTTAAGTAACAAGCAATCAACCTTAGCTTGCGAATAACAGTTCCCAAAGTCAACAAACTACGATTAATATGACAGCCTTCTTTCAGTCTCTGCCCAACTGACAGAGACTGAGATGCACGTTCGCTACCTGCTAGATCAACAAAATTCTGCATTCAAAGATCATAAAAATTTGCCATCAGCAACTCAGGCTTCCATGAAGAGACTGTCAATAAAATCCTAAAGTGAACTAACTGATGCATACCACACTAGCAGAAAGAGTTGTTTTGTTGTCCTTCCCTATAAACTCACGGGCTGAACTTTCAATTGTCTGAAACAGAACGACAAAAAAGTATCAGAAGTATTCACACATCTCTATTCCATGATAGTATTTTACTGTTCTGTACAGAGAACAAAATATGCCAATACCAACTTTATCAAAAGGAAAAAAGGAAAGGAAGGCAATACCAGTCTAAGAATCTGATGAGACCTGGAGCTATTTTCATTAAGATAAGTTTCGCCAATTTGTCTTTGAGCTGCATAAGGACCATAAAAACTAGTAAATTCTGGAAAAGATATATAGGTGCTAACTTCTATATTGTGATTAAAACTAAAGCGTAGAGTTGGAGATTGGCACTACCTTCACATACCGACAAGAGATCTTTCAGATGGTCCCAGTCCCTTAAAGTTTCTTCTGTGAGTTTCTCAATAATGGTCCCTTTCTACAAAACTCAAAATCATTAGAAACCTTCATCTGCTCACTGTAAAACTAAGAAACAGAAACTCACTTCAGGATCATCGAGCAGCCTTAGAGGAGAACTATCTGAGCTGAGGAGGTCTCGGACAACTTCATTGTAGATCTCCATTGCAGAAAACTTCAAAACAAAAGCTCTTTCTTCGTGCTGAAAAAGCGAAGGAAATATCATGTTTGCAATAAATAAAGAAAAAAAGAAGATAAGATGCATTACATCATGCACTGCTCAAACATTCCAAGTCAAAGAATATAATGTGACAGTTAACGTTAATTACCTTTCGCATATAATCATATATGTCTGCTACAGTAAACTCTGTAATTCCATTCATTGTGTAGGTCTTTCCACTGCTTGTTTGACCATACGCAAAGATAGTTGCTGCATAATATGTTTAGGTAGTTGTAACAGTGAGTTTTCTTTCAAATGAACAATGAATCTGCAACAAAATGTGAAAGGCATATGACTGGAACACTCACAGTTGATTCCGCTTACAACAGAAAGAGCAATGTCCTTTGTTCCTCCCTCATACACTTCCCTTGTTGAGCAATCACCTCTATACACCCTGTCTAATCTCAGAAAAGAAAAGCAAGAAGATATGTGTAGCATCAGTAAATCATTTATAAATCGCACTTGAAATTACCCCGACAAATATAAATAGTTCTGCAGAGTATAACAGCCCAACCCAGGAATTGATGTCAGACGGAGTTTCCAAGCTAAAATATCCAGATCTAAACCTCAATTCACCTCACTGTCATTTCTCATTCTACAATAATCAGGTTTACATGCAAAGGATGAAATAGGGAATTTTCTTACCAAAGGTATAAGCAGTCGGCAATCCAGACCGTTCCTGGAGACTGTTCCTATATAAGATGCTGGTCTCATTGATACATTCCCAATCTGAAACTTCATTCCTTGAAATTTCCTTTTCACTAAGAGGCCTCAGCCTTACCAACACCAATATCTTCTCTTCACCGCCCAATGCAGCCCCTTGCATTTTCTCCCACTTCTTCAACTCTTCCCCACCAATAGCTCCCATGCCTATCTTTTCCCCCCCTCCTCTCTTTGTAGCCACTCCAATCACAATGCCAACAACGGACCCATAATCAATGGTCACCCAAAGGTAAGCGTAAAAAGAAGAAAACTTCTCACTGCCTCATATTGCTGCTGCCAAAACCCAACAGAAAAAGGAAAAGACAGTTAGAATGTTTGAGACATGGTGGTTGTGATTGCTAAAAGAATACAGTAGCCATTGAATGATCTATAACTAATCGTAGAAAGTATTTAAAAAATTAACCACACGATTAGGTAGGTCAATTCATGTGTTAGTTGTGATTAAGCACTTTGCTTAAAAACCTTAACACCCAATTTTTTCAAAACCTAAAGTTCCATAAAAAGCGCCATAACTCAATCCACTTTACTTTGCTTAACGGGGACCAATATTGGGACCCAAGTATGCTTCAGCACCAAGTGACAATACTATTCTACTATGAAATTTCCACAGTAGCTCTGAAGCTTTTGAAACTTTTAGCAAGGTGGACCCCAAAACCTATATAGAATACAAATATCCAAACAACAACAACAAACCCAGTGCAATCCCCCACAAGTTGAGTTTCAACAAGATAGGATGTTCGAGATTGTTGCAAATAGCCAAACAACAAATTTTATATACATATGCTGATATAAAAATAGAAGCCACATTGACAAAAAGTTGACTGTTCACCTTCTCTTTTGTTTCCACTGAAATAATGAGGACCTCAGAGATAGATAAGGGATTTCAATTCAACGGTCTGCTTCAATCCTTGTGCTGAGATTTAAATAACAAAAATGTAACGTAGATATTAAATTCTCACAAGATCCTAACGGTAAAAAAAAAATCGTGTTTATTCAGATTGAACAATTTAATAAATAATATTTCAACGGGAAAAAAAGTATTAAAAGAACAAGATCCGGATTATTCGATGCATACAATTTTTTATAAAAATAAATAAATAAAAGAGCTTGAAAACTGAATAGTCCTTTTCTTCAGCTGATTAACAAAAAAAACACAGATTGAACTTGAAGCTAATATACTATTGAAGCGTCATTCTCAGAAGCTCAGTACAGAAAGATGAAGCTTTACGCATCGAATAAAGTTGATCATGAATGAGAAAAAGAGAAGAAAAAAAAACCATATCAGTAAATATTACCTCCATTCTCAAATTCTCCATTAAAATAAACAACAATTTCAGTGGAGAAGACGAAGTAAAATACACACAAAGAAAATCACAGTGCACAAAATTTCCTCTTCTGGGAACTGCATACAGTTTTATGGATCGAAGAGAGAGCGTCAACGTCTTTTTTTCGTGTGATGGTGTAATGACAAAATTACCCTCTCTTGGTATGAACCACGTGACCACGTGGCTCTGGGATATCGGTTAGTAAATACGAAGCTTTATTTTAACCGTATGGATTTATGACACGTGTTATTGGAGGTAGTGGTCCACTAAAACAGGGACCATTTTGGGACTATTTATTTCTTTAATTTAATTCGGTTAATATTTAATTAGTATTTCCTCTTGTTTGGTCATTCTTATACCAAACAATACTTTAATTAATTGGGAAACTATTTAATTTATTTTCACGATTCTATGAGTATTTTATTAGTAGACAAAACAATTGTCAAAACGACTTCTTGTCATAATAAGAACTAAAGACATGGTTTGGTAGGCAATTTATGATTATTTTTTCAAGAGATATAAAAAAATCATTTTCTCTTATTTAATTGGACATTGATCAAAAAAATTAATTTTCTTATTTTCTTCGTATAATGTGTGTTTGATATGGATAGTTTTCTTATCGATCAAAATTCTAGAATTTTTTTTTTTTAGAAAAAACAATTTTTTTGAAAATGAGGTCAAAGACAAGAATAGATTAATGATATTTCATATTAATTGTGTCATTTTGACCCTTTAACATATCATATTTTCACCTCATCCCCTTGCGCCCAACCAACATCACTTTTTTCCGCTCTTATTTTTTATCTTGTCGTGTTTGTTTAAATTATATATACATATATATTTTTTTAAAGAAAATTTAATGATACTTTCAAGAAAATTGGCTTGACTAAGCATTTCCACCGGGTAAACATTTTGAACTTACATGATTGGCATGACTTTCCTCCTTTCGGCCTAAGGAATATTCGGCCCAATCAACCACCCTCCGATTAAAATAAATTTGATTCGGTACAAAATTAAAAGTTTTAAAAGAATTAAATTTTATAATGCTAACTCAAAGATTTATAAACATATGTCAAAATATTGTTTTAAACTCATTATCTTAATTATGTCATGAAATTAAAAATCGAAACAGACCGAGAACAATTACCACATTAATTTCTAGGAGATGATTTTTTTCAAATACTTATTATTAAAAAATGAAATTAAGGTGATTGTTAAATTCTAGTAGTTCTAAGAGTTCAAAGTGTCAATAGTAACATATGAGACTCTGGCATATGGATATAACTTTCAGATGTAATAATAATTTTCTTTGAGAAATCTAAAATGAGAAATATATTATTTTATTATTTAGAATAAGAGAAAAAGGTAATTCGATTCATCATGAAAATTGAAAGGTAAACCAAAGAAAAAGAAGTTATAGGAAAAAGTTGAAATGAGTAGTCATGGCCCTTGTCGGTTGAAGCAACTTCCATACACTTTCAAAAATAACTGCTTCTGCCCATTTTATTAGTACGTGATTGGGATTTAAATATTAAGTGTTAAATTAAAAAAAGAAATGCTTAGGTTTATACATTTATCTTTGATTAACGATAACATATAATGACAAAAGATATAAATATCATGTCACAAGAGCTAGAAATTCTAATTATTTCAGTGTTATCATTATCACAAAAGATATTTCTCGTAGTTAATTAAATACGTGAAAAACAATATGTATCAAAAACATAATTAAGTAAATTACACAAGAAAAACTCTTAACAATTTAAATTTTTAGGTGAATTGAACTTTTACTTCTTACATGTATTATAAAATTACATTAATCGTATCTCATATAATGATAATTCAGTTGTTGCCAGGAGGAAAAGAAAAAAAAAACAAGGCCTTTAATTTGTTTCCATTTCCCAAAAGTGGATCAAATCTGTAATTAAAATGTTAATAACTTGCTAAGATTTAGCTGAAAAGAGTTGGTTAATATAATGTCAAACCCGGCATTCACGCATCAGTGATTGCTTCAGCTGTCTAGTTATTCAGTACAGCTTTGCAGTGTTTTTTTTTTTTTTTATCGACTAATTTAAATTCACATAATAAAATTTACAACGGCATAAGATATTTTTATAAATAAATTTATATCTAAAATCTAAATTTAAAATCTATAAATTAAGAATTTACCACTTCATCATAATATTTATTATTATCTTGATTCAAAAAATAAAATGTAGTTATTATTTATTATTGTATACATAGTTGAAAAGTAAAAGAGATAGCAGATGAAAAGGGCATAGTTCACATGGTTTAATAATTATGAAGATGCTCGATTTATCGTGACACCCACCGCAATTTTCTCATTCTTTAAAGTACAACTAAAGTTTATATATTACAGTCATATTTTAAAAAGCAGTAATTTCAATTTGCAGATAACTTAATTTAATAATGTTAGTTGATATTGATAACTTTAAATAACTAAATCATGATAACATGTGAAATTACTGTTTGTATAAAAAAAATCATTACTCTATTATTATAATTTAAATCCCATTTCTTATGAGGGTTTTACCTTATATTACTACTAATAACACATTTAAAAACAAAATTATATACATTACTCAATAATAATCCCTTAAAGACTCATTTTATTATGTCATGAACTCGTGTTATTTGATTGTGCATGAAATAACATTAGTGAAATATAAGACAATATGACTCTTGTACTTAATTTCATTTGTCAATCAGATCTATATATTTACCACTTTGTTAATTGAATTCTTAAAAAAAAAATTATCCAAACCAAATACGAATGTAATACAAATAAGTACACATGAAATTTCATGTCGTTTTCTAATGACACACAAAATAAACATTAAATATAAAATACTCTTTTAATTTAATATTAAGGAATTAAGTGACACGTAAAAAATTGCTACAAAGTTCCTCTGTTTTGACAAGTCCAATTTCTACAAAAGTAAATATAATGACTCTTTTCAATTTACTCACATTTTGGTGAAATTGGTTATCATTCACCAGAAACCATCTAATAAAAAGATTCTTATTATGGTTTTTTAGTTAAATTGGAAATTTCAGAAATAATATTAATGAGTACTATTTATTTATTCCATTGCCCCCACCAACCGCACCATTTGAAGACCAACAACAAAATAAGTATATATTATCTACCTTCTTAAATTTTCCTATAATTAAAACGTTATCTAACTTTTTTGAACTTGGGCGTGTTTGGCACTAATCAAGGAAGATGTGTTTTACAATAAATATAATATTTTTAAAGATAAGTGATTTTTTTTATTTGGTAGATAAGTAAAAAATATCAATTAAAAAATATTTTTCTTCATATCAAATATTTTTATGATTTAAACAAATACTAAAAGAGACTAAAGATGAATGAAGATGAGGTGTGTTGAAATATAAGTCAGCAACGACTATCATGGAATGTCATCAGCTTATTTTTTCTTGGCCAGACTCATAAATAAATCCCTAAACTTGTTGGATTTTCCCTCTCAAGTATTTCAACTACGTCATTTTCCTATTGAATCATTGAACCACCCATAATTTGTTCCTTTTAAACATTGTTGGTTGATTTTGATCGATTTTTTTATTGTAAATACCTTCGATTGTGTTCGTATTGTAATTTTTTTAATTAAAGAATAGTCTCATTTATTTTCTAATGTGTTCAAATGATTTGAAATAAAACATAATTATTCAAAAACAATTTTCACTATCAATTGGACTAATGTGTTCGGGAACAAACATATGTATCCTTTATTGATACCCCTCAAAAATTTGATTCTACATCAGCCAACGGTGTTTGTTTAAAAGGAATAAATTATGAGTGGTTCAATGATTTAATAGGAAAATGACATGGTTAAGGTATCTGAAAGAAAAAAACCAACAAATTTAGGAATATGTTTATGTATTTGCCCTTTTCCTTTGTTTTTATTCGAAAAGTTTGTTTTATCATTTATAATAAAACTATTTTTCTAGATGAAAAAATTTAAAAACGAATTTTTTCTCCATACCACACCCACTCTTTATCTTTTCAAATGCCATGATTAATCCCTCGAAACACTAATTGAGATAATCAACTCACCTTTTTCCATAGTCAAATTAAACCTTGATAAGGCTTTGTCATAGCTTATAATTATAAAAAAAAAAAGTAAATTATATTAACAATGTTTTTAGCTTACAATAGTATGTTACTTATCAATTTTATCAATATCAATAATATATACTAAAGGTTTATATGTAACTTTTTATAATAAAAAGTATTCTTATCGTGGAAATATTTCTTTGAAGTTGCATATATGGAATTATAACTTTGAAAGATAAAAGATAAAAAAGATTAAGCCCTTCTCTTCCTTAACTAACTAGTTGTTCTTTTTTATTTCAACATCGTGCTCCTTAAACTTAATTGAGCATCTTATTATAATTGGGTAGTTCAATTTACCATTTTTATAATTTCAAATGGAGCTTAGAAAACTCGTTAAAATAAAAACCAAACAATAACATCAATGAAATTTGTTTATGGTTTAATTGCAAAGATCATTAGTGTTAGGTTCATTTAAGGCTACCACGTTAGGAACGTTTCTTACATGTTGACCTAATTAATAAATCTATGTCTGTTGGTGGTTGCTTAAATAGAGTCTAACGTAATTTGATTAGGTGTATAAGTTGTTAATTAGTATTATTTGGTAAATAATTTAGAAATACGAACAAAGTCCTCTCCTTTCCCCTCTTACCTTTGAATGAGGGAGAAAGTCAAGTTCAAATTCATTTAAATGATTTATTTGTTTCAATTTGTTTGTCCTAATATATTTGTAGTCTGTTTTAAAAGGGAATGTTTTTTTTCCCTCTTTTTAATTACTATTTAATTAAAATATTCTACATAGACATATTTAAGGTGACAAGAATAAAATGACATTTTTTTATACATTTTTATATTAATCAAGACCACAAAAAGATTAAAAGTTTTTTTTCTTTCTTAAAAAAAATTATCAAGTTAAAACATGACAATTAAATTAAAATATTCCGTTAGTTATTATGAACAATGTGTTGGTATATAGACAGACTCGTGAAGAAGCAAACAAAAGTATGTTTGCTTGTTGTGATGGTTGTAGCTCACTTTTTACAAGTTATTTGAGAAATTGAAAATTTACATATCTATATAATCACAAAAATGGGCGGTGTACTTTTTTTCCTCCTTTTAAGAAAAAAATGCACAAGGACCATCCTTTTATTACGACGTCCTCCTCAAAATTTAATTAAGAAATTTTCACATATAATCACTTAAAAATAATTAAATACTATCAATAGCTATAATTTGATAATTATAACTTGTAGTTACATGTTGTATGAAGGAGAGAGGCGAGCGGGAGAGTGAAGAGAGTGGGAGAGAGGTTGAATTGTATATGTATATAATTGTGTATTATACATATGTATTTGTATATATGGAAAGCGAGATTGGGAGAGGAAGGAGAGAGGAGAGAGGCGAGCAAGAGAGGGCAGAGAGTGGGAGAGAGGTAAAGTGTATATGTATATAGGTTAAATAATTGTATATTATGCATATGTATTTGTATATCCAGACGAATTATACATATACAAACGTGACTAATCATACAAACTCGAAGTCAATCCACGTAATTAATGTATAATGTTAGTCGCAAGTAATAATTATAGCAAAGTATAACTATGATGAGTAATTAAATAATATAAGTTTACCTAGCTACGTAATTTTCCCAATTTAATATTCATATTGACCATGAAAAAATAATCAAGTCGAGAGACGTCGACGGAGCTTTGAAAGAATTTAATGGACCAATTTATTTGGGCCATAGCAAAGTATGCTTGAGAAGGTCTAGCCCATTGCTGTAACGATCCGATATTAGCAGGTACAAATAAGGAAACCAACCAAAATCTCAAAGTCAATTGATGTAATTAATTCAACTTTTTATAAAAAACAATATTATTATTTTTTTGTTATAGAATTTTCTTTAGGTTAGCTGATTAAAAGTAGTCGATAAGTAGCAATTAGTAATTACAGAAATACATGAAAATTAATATAAATAATTACTTTGTAAAGTTTAAATGAATAAGTAAAAATGAACGGACAGAACATAATACTTGATTATTTCAAATCCTACTTTAAATTATCTTTTTTAGACTTTGATAGACTCGCAACTATATTTTGAACGTAGTTATTATATATTTTAGTGGATGATATATTAATTACTAGTAAACCATCCAACACAGTTGAAACATGTGTTGGAAATCTAAAGATGAATAGTAGAAGATGTTGGAAGTAATGTCATCACCATAATTTGGTAGAGTGGAGTCATTCATAAAAAAATTATCATGAAAAAATAATGGCATTAAAGATGTAACCTAACTATCAATATAAAAAAATACTTCATAAGAGATGCCAATTTAAATAGAAAAAATATATATAATAATTTCTTTTTATTTGTTTTAAGTTTCAATTAATATAATTAACTAATATTTATATTCATAATTAACAAACATCATAATTAAACGTAAATGAAAAGATGGGACCCGAAAGAGAAAGGAATTAGTGGATGAAAATAAAGGAAGAGGACTTTAGAAGTATGTGGCTAAAAATTGTTGTTTTGATCCTACTTTGTAAATTAGGACAATCTTGTGTATCAATAAAATCTCCAATAGCCACACCCTTGTTGATTCTCACGTGTCCAATGACCATGGCCCATCTTATTGGATTACTTGTGGACCTCATTTTTATCTACTTTTTATTTCAAATCCCCTTACCCACCAAACTCAAAATGGATACTCTTTCTGTCATATTTTATATAAATTAATTTAATTTAATATAAAATTTATAAATAAAGAATTATTTTTTTGAAATTTATAGTTGAAATAAGTAATAGATTATAGATATTTGTGTGTTCGTAAATCATTAGTAACATTAAACTGTTATTTAATATAAAAATATATTATTCTTTCTGAGACTGATTAAAACGAAAGTAAGTTATACAAAAAAATATGTTTTTTTGATTTTGTGGTTTAAAGTTTAAGAAATATCAAATATATCAAAATACTCGTTAATCTTATATTCTTAAATATGTCATGTGAAAAAATTTGAAATTAATGAACTGCTAAAAAAAAGGAAATGATCATTCTTTTTAAAGCGAACGAAGAAAGAAACAGTCAATAACATATAACGGACCAAGTAAAAAGAAGTCTTGTGGGGGGCAAAATGAAGAGGCGAAATACACTTGATTAAATTTGAAGCCTTCAATAATTTTTTTGTAGTTACTTATTTACAATATGTTAGAGCAATTGGATAGTGTAAAACTTACAATATGTTAGAGCAAATATGTTCTATTGTAATTTTCTATCATCCAAAAGATGAAACAAGTAATTGGTGGTGTGTATGATAATTGTCATTTCTAGGATAAAAAAGTAAATACAATTGACATTTCAAATGTAGAACTATTGCCATCATTTCATTTAGGGAAAAGGCTCAAATATGCCATCGAACTTTCAAAAAAGGCTCATTTATGCCATCCGTTAAAAGTTTGGCTCATCCATGCCACTACCGTTTAAAAAAAGGCTCATTCATGCCATTTTTTTTTAACGGTGGTTTTACAAAACCACTTTTTACACGTGTCAGATTAAAATTCTTCCACGTCATTTTTTATTTATACTAGGGAAAAAGCTCAAATATGCCATCGAACTTTCAAAAAAGGCTCATTTATGCCATCCGTTAAAAGTTTGGCTCATTCATGCCACTACCGTTTCAAAAAAGGCTCATTCATGCCATTTCTTTTTTAACAGCGGTTTTTCAAAGCCACTTTTTACACGTGTCAGATTAAAATTCGTCCACGTCATTTTTATTTATAATAAAAAATCAAAAATTTGAAAAATTATTAAATATAAAACCCTATATGTACACCCAAATTATTATATTTTAAATTATTTTTATTATATTTGGCATAAATGAAGATTTTAAAGTTCGATGATATATTTAGCTGCTAAATTATTTTTAAAAAAAAGTTATTTAATGTAGGTGATTTTTTTACCAAAATAATCAAAATCAGCATTTTTACAAAAAAAGTTTTTTCTTTTAAATAAAAAAATCTGCTTCTAGAAATTTTTTCTTTATAAAAATATCGTCGCCAATTATTTTTTTTAAAAAGTCATATTAAATATTGGTGATTTTTTTTTATTTTGATAAAAATAAAAATCGCATTATAATTTTAAGTGTTTTTTTATTTAAAATCACTGCAATTGCAGCATATGTATATTAAGAATTTTTTTTCTTGGCTGTTACTTTCTTGATTTTTTAAAATTAAAGATCGCAACTTGGTGGAATTTTTTTATAAAAAATCAGTGACAATTTTTGTAAAAAATCGTTGAATTATTTTTTTAAAAAAAACTTCATCAACATTTAATATGATTTACTTAAAAAAATTGGCAGCGATAATTTAATTAAAATTTGTTAACTAAAGTAGCTGCCAAGATTTAAAAAGAAAAAAGAAAAGAAATTCACATAAATCGCTTTCTTGGCAGCGATTATTTTAATTTGGGTGGGTCTTTATTTGGGTGGGTTTTTTATTTAATAATTTTTCAGATTTTTGATTTTTTATTATAAATAAAAAATGACGTGGACGAATTTTAATCTGACACTTGTAAAAAGTCGTTTTGTAAAACGACCGTTAAAAAAAATGGCATGAATGAGCCTTTTTTTAAACAGTAGTGGCATGGATGAACCAAACTTTTAACGGATGGCATAAATGAGCCTTTTTTGAAAGTTCGATGGCATATTTGAGCTTTTTCCCTAGTATAAATAAAAAATGACGTGGACGAATTTTAATCTGACACGTGTAAAAAGTGGTTTTGTAAAACCATCGTTAAAAAAAAATGGCATGAATGAGCCTTTTTTTAAATGGTAGTGGCATGGATGAGCCAAACTTTTAACGGATGGCATAAATGAGCCTTTTTTGAAAGTTCGATGGCATATTTGAGCCTTTTCCCTTTCATTTAATGAAATTTGTATTAGCCTTTCATATCATAGAAAATATAACAAAAGGCTAGGGTAGTGTGGGGGCAGGACAAGAGGAATAAGAAGGTTATAGGGGGGGGGGGGAATGGATTGTGTTGGCAAAGTCACAATGGCAACTTAAAACAAGGCTAAAGTAAGGGGCCTAAAAGATTGTGGGGAGGGTTTATTTGATTTTGTCATCAAGATTAGCAATTTGAATTTTAATGTAGTATAATATATTGTCTAAAGATGCAAATTTTCATTTTTTTTATAGGGGTTTAGTGGAAATTTGTAACTATCAACACCAAATAAATAAATAAATATTGTTTTATCTTACTCTACTTGCTAATATTTCAATTTCATAATACATCAAGTAAAAGAAAAAAAAAATGAAATCCAAAAGACGACAACTAAACTACGTTGGTTCACACCTTGATTATTTTACTTTTTAGTAACATGTTTTAACTATTTCATCATATAATTGACATCTCTCTTAACACGTATATTAAATAATTTTTCTCAATTAAGGATAAAGAAATCACCTAAAGTATTCTAGTTTGTATTATCAAAGCGGGTAACACTGATATTTAGATACATACCAACACTGGTATTAGATACATACCTCTGCGAGGCTTAAGCTGAAAAATCGATCTAAAGTGTTTTGGCTAATATCATCAAGTCCATGAAACTTGAAACTTGCTAACTGGTCATAGCAAAATCCGTATTTTTATTTTTTGTAATGATGTTGTTCGGATCAACTTATACAAAAACTCAATTATTTTATCAGACAATCTCTACTTCTCACCAACGCCAACAATACTAATAAGTACCTCTATTAGGCTTAAGCCGAAAACACGACCTAAATTATTCCTGACTATATCGAATAACGAAACCTTTTAATTATACAAAACACAATCAATATTTTAACTTTTTGTAACTATATTGTTCGAATCAACTTGTACATCTCAACTTTCACCAACATTCAATCGTTTTATCAAACAATCACTACCTCCCACCAGAACCACCAACCAATACTATATAAGTAGCTCCGTAAAGCTTACACCAAAGAAGTGACATAAATGTTCTTGGCTATGCCATAAAAATTTCAAAACCATGTAACATGATAATTGGACGCAACATCATCTGTGTGCCAAAAAAACATAAACCAAAACAAACCACTTAACATGCTAATTTGGCAACATAATGGATTAAAAAAGGCAATTTAGACAAGAAAATAGGAACATTAGAGCTTGAAGACTCAAATTATATATATTGTTGTGTCTCTGTGTGGGTCTGTCTCTCTGTTGATCCCATTTGTCCTCCACGCTTTTTTTTTTCTCCTCTCTTTCCTCATTCAGCATTCTTCTTCTTTTCTTAGCACAGCTCGACCACTTCTTCTTTTCTTGTCAAGACCCCAAGATTCCTTTTTTGTCTCTTTATTTTAACTCTTTCTCTATCTTTGGCAAAAAAAACTAAAACTTTATTTCATACAGATTTGTGGGTGTTCTTTGTTTTTTGTTAAATCGACAGTATGATAAGCCTGAAGTGGATTCTTGAAAAATGAGTAAAGGAAATTGAAGAGTGAAAATATAGAAACAAATATGAGAACCCTTTGTGATGTTTGTGAAAGTGCTGCGGCAATACTTTTCTGTGCTGCTGATGAGGCTGCTCTCTGCCGTTCTTGTGACGAAAAGGTATTTGTCGAATTCCAATTTTTCAGTGTAACTTGATTTCTTGGTTCTTGATAGAGAATAAGTTGTCTAAATCTTGGGTTACTCATGGATCGAATTGTTGTTGTTTATGTTTAAAGATTGTCCGTTTGTTGTTGTACTATGATATCTTGAATTGGTTGGTTCATTATCTTAGTATTTGCCTTATTCATGTAGTTTCTTGATTTTGATATATGTTACCATTCATGTAGTTTCTTGCTTTTGACATATGTTGCCATCTCTGTTTTGGCTATAGCATTGATTTGTTGTTGTTATTGTTCCTTGTCAGGATGTTCTGTACTGTTTTCCTTATTAATTGCCGTATTTTCATTACTGCCATTTCTCTCCATAACTACTTGATTTGCTGCACTTGAGCTTGGGGTCTTTCAAATACAGTTTCTCTACCTCCACGAGTTAGCAACAAGATCTGGGTACTCTCTGTACTCCTGTGACCCTAGTTGTGGGATTTCATTGGGTATGTTGTTGTTTGTTGTATTCCAACTCAGGGTTTCTGCTTTATGAAGTAGTACAAACTATCTAACTAAAGGGATGGAATTATCTTCTTTGAGGTCCATTCTGTTAGTTACCACTTTGTTGTGCAGAGAGGGATCTAGGATTTTTAGATACTTTACATCTTCCACTGATGTAGTGCATATGGTGGTCTATGTTTCTTTCTTTGTACTTACTACTTATACTATGCCTTCTCTTCTAGAATATATAATTCAATGCAATCCCTTTTGGTACTGCACCTTCTGAAATTCCACATCCACACTGTTGATCAACCTGAATGGACTAGATGCCTTATTTTTGTTTGATAAAGGTGACGTCCAGCCCATCTCCTCACTTGATTATTCCACTGAGTACCTCCTATCTCCCACCAATATAGGTAACATTACTCTCCTCCCCAAAGCTTAGGCAAGGTGAGAAGAAATCCTTAGATTCTGTTGTCTCTGTGATTTTAACTGTGGTTTCTGATGGTTTTCATTGACCTCTAAACCACACCCTTGGGTGCTAATGGACTATTAAGGCTTTCTTTGGAATTATTCTCTTCATAACACCTTTATCTAGTTAGGCTTATATATTCTGATGCGTGTTGGAAACTTCTCCATATCCAGCATTTGCTCATTCACGCCTCGTCTCACCTATATTTACTTCCCTTGTCTGATCTTCCAAGGAACTACTAGTGTTTGAGAACACAAAAATGATATGCATGTTGCAGAATAGAAGAACATTCACTTGTAAGGAATTAATTTGGTAAAATATAATCTTCTGTCACATTTCGTTAGTACCTGCTTCTTCACATTTGTAATTCACTAGTTTTAATTCATCTGTTTTCTACTGAAAGAAATTCACGGTCCTTGATATATCTGATATTAGGTCCATATGTTCTGTCACATTTGTTTGGGATCTGCTTGTTCACTTTTGTGACACAAATTTTAATTCATCTGTTTTCTACTGAAAGAAATTCACGGTCCTTGTTATATTTGATATTAGGTCCATATGTTCTGTAACATTTGGTTGGTATCTGCTTGTTCACTTTTGTGACTCACAAGTTTTAATTCATCTGTTTTCTACTGAAAGAAATTCACGGTCCTTTATATCTGATATTAGGTACATTTGTGCAACAAGCTTGCAAGTCGACATGTAAGAGTTGGGCTAGCTGACCCCAGTAAAATCCAACGTTGCGACATATGCGAAAATGCACCTGGTATGTAGCTTCATTTCTTCTCTTTCCTCATCCTGTTTCTTTTGGCCAAGATGGCTACATTATATGAAGTTTTTGCTTCTTTGCTGGATACATGTATGTAGCTTTCTTTTATTGTGAGATCGATGGAAGTTCCCTTTGTTTGCAATGTGATATGATTGTCCATGTTGGAGGTAAACGAACCCATGGAAGATATCTCCTTATAAGGCAGAGGATTGAGGTTTGTAAATTCATGCTAAGACAAGCCCTGCTTCAAGTTCTTGTTGTGTTTAGGGAAGAGTCTATTTTATTACTTCTTTTATGTCCTGTAGTTTCCGGGGGATAAATTGGGCCCTTCAAATGAGCAAGGATTGCCATCTACTGAACAAGGTGATGTAAGGAGGGAGCCTGCACAGTCCTTTAAACTCCCTATGATAGACAATCACCAACCAAACAGGGAGACTGCTATGACAGCAGTAGAAAATAACGTGAATAATAGCGTAAAAGTGGAGAATGAGTTGATTGACCTTAACTCCAGACCTCAAAGGATGCATGGTCAAACGTCAAATAATCAGGTATCTACTCAAATTGGTAGTACTATCTCAGTCACTTTGTTCAGCTATTGGTCTCTAGTAATTATAAAATTTAATGCAGGAACAAGTAATGGACATGCTTGGTGGTAGCAATCATGAGTCTGTCAGCGTGGTTCCTGATGGGCCCTTCAAAAGAGAACCAGAGAAGTGATCAAGGTATGTACTCTACTGAGTGAATTTGAGTTTAATGCCCTTCTATCAACTTTGTCAAAGTCTTGGAGTACCTTGAATAGTACTATTAATTTTTTACCATTACAAATTACAATGTGCATGTACATATGCAATATTCTATTCAGTCAGACATTTTATGGGTTGTGACGCCTTTTTCCATTAAGAGTGTATATAAGCAATGAAAGAATGATTGTCACTTTCTGCAAAAGGATCTGTGCTGTACTTAATTGCAGATTCTGAAGAAGTATTTAAGGACGTTTAGGTGCGCTTCAAGGTGGCTGGGTTAAAAAAGGTACTTGAGAGGCATTTGAACCTTTTCGGCTGAGATCACTGCAGTTTCTCTTGAGTGCCTCGCTGCTGCTAAGCAGTTACATGATGAGGATAACAAGTTTAACAAAGAGAAGAGGAATAAACCATTTTCAGCAAGGAAGAAATTGAAGAATCGGTGAGATCAAAATATCTCATTTCTGGAGAAGCTGGAAGGAGATATAGAGCAGGAATGGGAGAAGAAGGATTGCCTTCCCAACTATTTCAATTTGATGGATTTGGTGGTAGTGGAAATAAACTACATACATGAATTGTACTTGGGCAGTTTTGAATTAGACTAAAAAAACTGTTTATTTTGGTTCTATAAACCAATAAAGGAAGGTAACAGACGTAAAAATGTTGTTCATGCATCAAAGAGGATCATTTATCATTTTGTTTTTTGATGGGGTACTTATAAAGAATTGAGTTATGCAGAATGCACGAAGGCACTTAGTAGAATGAGTTTTCTTTTAAGACAACTGATAATGATAGGATATTTAGTACAACAATAAGATACCCAGTGTGATCCCCAAGTGTGGTCTGTGGATGGTAGAGTGTACACCGACCTTAACCCCGATCTTGTGAGGTATAGGCGCTGTTTTGGATAGACCTTCGCTTCAAGAAAAACATTTCAAGGCTGATAGGATGTTTTGTAAGAGAGAAATACTTTCTAGGTATGCAGGAATAGTGAAGGCACTTACTACACCAAATCAAACAGTGCATAAGAAATAAGCTCAGCATAACTAGTATACACCCACCCTATCCAGCTCTATTCTTATACACCCTACTAAAGAACCCTAATAGAGTTGTAAAAGCAGTAAGATAGTGAACTGGGTGCTAGATTTTCATCTTGAGCTGGGTACCGAATATGTACTTCAAAATGTAACATTTCAGTAAAATATCTAGCTTGAACTGTTCAGTTCTACGATGTTCATGGTCAATTTTGCAGCACTTATGTTCATTGTATGCAATACATGTTCTTTGACTATGTATGTAAAAATATAACAAAGCGAAACTTTGAAGATGTCTAAGTTTGAACTCGTGGAATTGTACTTGATAAATACTGCTCAGTTTATAAGGCTTGTAAGCATAACTTTCTATCTCTCTCGCATGCTTATCGTTTCCCTTTTTTGAAGTGTAGATGTGAGCTGCTGCCATTCCAAATTTCAAACTTGAATTATGAATTGGAGTTGCCGGCCCCAGCTGAGTTCTATGCAATGTCAAAGCTTTAAGAGAAGCTTTTGAACTAGCCGGGACCAAGTTGAGGTATTTCTTGAGTGAAGAGCTCTCTGAAGTTCATTATTCAACCACTTCATGCATATACTTTGAGAAGAGGATCAGAAAGAAATTCTGCCATCTCGCTTTGGAGAGAGGATAAGGCTGCAGTCACCACATTTGCCTCTGTAATTTCCTGTAATGAGAACAAACAATCTCTACAGATTCAAGATGAACTGTATAGCAGTGAACATTCATTTATTGTTGTTTTTATTCATCAAGTTTCCACCATTACTATTGTAATTCATCTGGTTTGAATTCTGTTAAACTTTATAATCATTCAAGGTTGACACAAACTACTGGGGAGTTAATCCCCAGTACCAAACATGTTGAGTCCGATTCAGTTTAACCAAAGCATAAGACTGCTCTGGAATCTTATGACTGGCATTTCCAGGACTGGATTCAACATTTTCTTCTCTTGGATGTTCATCTATGAGGTTAACTCTAGGTGATCTTGTGGATTCTGTAACCAGGTTTCGAGTTTGAGTCCTTTGGGATGGAAACATTCTTTGTTAAGAAGCGTTTTTTCCAGTAATAAGCACAAAGTATTACGCCAGTGGGATCTGGATATCGACATGCAACCCGGTTCAGATTTCCTGGAACACTGCCTCAACAGTAAGAAGCTCTACACTATTTCCTTCTAATCTTTAGATTGATCTTGGAGCTAAGGTAAAGTTGTCTTTGTGTGGTCGTCACGGGCTCGAGCCATAAAAGCAACCACTACTACTTGCAGTAGGTAGGTTGTCTATATTACATGGGGTGCGGCTGTTATGATATACTTGCAAGGAATGGCCTTGAGTCTCACATTGGTTAAATGGGGAGCCGATGTGGGGCGTATATTGCATCGGGCTCTCCCACCCAACCTCAATTAGCTAGCTTATAGGGTGTGGTTCTAGTGAGGTTGTATCAAAGATTACAGGTCTTCAACAATGAAGACCACAACTACTGCATATATCAATGTAGTTTTGTAAAAGGGATCTTACTTTCTAACTTGCTAATTTTTCAAAATGTACATAAAAAGTACTGAAGTCCTTAAACAGAGTGATATAGACGGTGAGTATTCATATAGTCGATCCGAGCTAGCCTGGGATGAAATCGTAGTAGTTGTTGTTGTATAGTAAGTAATGAAATGTCTCTCGGTGCAGGGGATCAAGATATATTTAGCCTCCTTGGATAAAAGAATAGAATCTATCATCTATTGGTAACAAGTATTGCTTTTAAAATGTCTGAAAACCATATGCTCACAATAAGTAATTTTCATTATTCAGTATGCATAATAAAACAAAGAGCTGGTTTATAATTTCATAAAGCAACACTAACTAGTCTCAATCAGCAAGAAAGTTTATTAAAGTTGTAAAAAAAAAGTGCAGGTAATCAAATGAACAAAAATACTCTTCTCTATGGCTTTACTAATTGCATAACTTAGTAGTATGAGATAATTCATCATTTCTCTGCTTCATTATGAACCATTCAGCTCATAATCTTTGTTTTTTTTGCCCCTATTCTTCAAGACTTCAGTGCCTAATAACTTAGTAGACATAGCCCTTTACAAACATTCCTTGTTTAGCTTCATCGGATTCACCCTCACCGGTGTACTTTCCGAGCTGAGCAAGAGAGTTCGCTTTGGCCCTGACAAGTAAAGTATCCTGAGCAGCCTTCACATTCTCAGGTTGTCCTCCCCATGTCTTCAAGCAAGTGTTCTGAAGAGCCCTTGCGTAAGAGAACGACACGTGCCACGGGTTTGGAGCTTGGTTCATGGCATTCAAGTTCAATGTAGCCTCAACTTCTGATTGCCCACCAGACAAGAACTGCTCACAACCCAACAATATTGAATCAATTAGCATAAGGTATGTACTTTCACTTATTCATCTACCCCTAGCAATGAACTAACAATTCATATTCTATATGTTGGGAAAGTAAAGTTACTATAAACTTCTTATTTTGCCCTTAATGTCATGCTCTTATAGCCTGTTAGAATGTTCAAGACCTAAGTTTTAAAGGTACTTCTGATATGTGGCAAAAATTTTCTTTCTTAAACTTTGTGCTTAATCAGACGGTCATATAAAATAAAACGGAGAGAAACTTGCCATGATTCCAGGGACAGCTGGGGGAATCCTCCTCTTGAGGAGACTGAGAGTATAGTCTGCGACCTGCTGAGGAGTGGCCCTGTCTTTGCATTCAGCACCAGGAGTAACCATGCTTGGTTTCAAGAGGATACCCTCAAACATGACATTGTTCTCAGCCAAGTAGAAGAAGACTTCAGCCCAGACCTTCTGTGCTACCTCAAAAGTCCTGTCAATGCCGTGTTCACCGTCCAACAAGATCTCTGGCTCCACAATTGGGACCAAACCATTGTCCTGAGAAATGGCAGCGTAGCGAGCCAAGCCCCATGCTGCTTCCTTCACAGCCAATGCAGATGGTCCGTTGGGAATGCTCACCACGGTACGCCTATAAGTTACCATAATTTTAGCATTAATCTTAACATGGGTCGGGTATATGAATCTTCACTGACTTGTCGCTCTATTTTAATTCATCTCATACCAATATTGTGCAAAATAAGGATAGATTAGCATATAAACTTCTAACATGATGAAAAAGACCCTTTGAAACAACTATTTGGTATCGTCCATATAAAAATTTTTCTTCTTCCGTTGTGCATTATGAGAAAATAACAAAGTGAATTAGGACTCCAAATGTACCATTTGGCGAAACGTGCTCCCTGTTGGTAGTATGCAGCAGAGCGCGAGGCAAGTCCATCAAGACCTTGACACCATGACTCATCATTTGAACCAGCAAGGGGAACCAAACCCTGTGAACAGATATAATGATTAGGAGATTGACAGAAATCTCATTTCAGTATAACTTGTTCTTGTTAAACAGTTATAACCCTGCCTTTCCTCTTCTATTGTTAGTATAACCACATATATGACCAAGCAAGTTGGGGTCGGTTATAGAAATCCTTACTGATCATGTCATCCATTTAAGTTTCTGCTCAGACCAATATTATACAAAATAAAAGTTCGCTATATTTTTTCACCAGCAACAATAACTCTTTACTATTGTCCTTTTTCAAGTTGTGGGTGCAGGTTAATATACCTTGTCAACTTTGATACCAGGAACAATGTTTTGCTCAATAAGAACATCAACTATTTTGCGTCCATCCACGGTAGACTGGTAGAGGGTCTCCTCAAAAAGAATAGCACCAGAGATGTACTGTCCAAGGCCTGGAGCTGACACCAGCAAGGTACGGTAAGCTTGACGGTTAGCCTCAGTGTTTTCCAAACCAATGGAAGCCAAACGCTTTCCACAAGTGGCATTCGACTCATCCATGGCCAAAATTCCACGGCCTGGTGATGCAACAGTTTTCTACAAATAACAAACACTTCATTGTTAGCAACAAAAAATTTGTACGGTACACTAATTCAAAGCTAAGAGTTTTAAGTTATACACAGTGACAGTGTAAAGTTTTTTGTGTACCATCATAAAATTCATAGTTATGCACATTTGTGCGACAGATAACTGATTGATGCATAAAATTTAATCTTACAGTACACAAAACATGAACTCGTTAAACTAAAACTTACAGCGGTTTTAATGAGCTCATCAGCATAAGAGGAAGCAGCACGGACAGTAAGAGAAGTAGCATTGGTGGGATGACAACGGACCACTGAGACAGAAGGCTGACGAAGGCTTTGCCCCTTTAAAAACTCAGATTTGTCAAGAACTGGGGATGACTTTAGTAGAGATGCTGAGGCCATTTTTTTTTCTTTACTTCAAATTTTTTCCTCTCTACAAGAAATCTCCTTATCTCTCAGCACAATCTATTCTCAGTGTCACTCTTTGCCACACAAATTTCTCAAGCAGAGTGCTAAAATTTATAACTGTGCTAAAGTGTAATTGAAGATGTATCATTTGAGGTGGTTATGAGCCAACCAATGACTTTTCGACATGTAATTTTGATTAGTTTGTCTACTTGGCACATTGTACAAGTTGTTGATTTAGATGGAATTATTGTAATGGTAGACAAACGTGAGGCTCTGATTAGCAATCCTACCTTGAGTGGCTTGGTAACATTTCCTTTTTGTTTTGGTTATCCCAAGGTGATCAGTGGTCATGGTTCAGTTCCAGGATTGGGTTTGACAGTGACTTTCAAATATTTCTAACAATTCTTTTTTAATAATAACGTCCAAACCAACTTTTGCGCACCTCATATAGTCCAGGATACCTCCAAAATTTGTAAATGAAAAGTATATCTAACTACTTTTAGACGAGCTTTCACCTATTGCGGAAAATTCCTCACTGCTTACCGTCTCACGGCTGAAAGAAAAACTCAGAGGAATTTCATGCACCGAATCTAAAATCCCATTTATTGTATCAGCTAACAGACTCCAGTTCAAAAGGAAGGAAAGCATTAACTAAGTAAACTATATACCAATATACAAGGAAAGTTGAAGGACAAAACCCTGTTTTCTTATACTAGTTGTACTTAATAATCAAGCTAAATAACTAAAACATTGAGCAACATCTGCAAATTTATGCCTGAGCGTATATGATCGTCTTTCCTTCTTGGACCATGCACAGACATGCCAACCTCTTTCTACGAGAAATCAAGTCAGAAACAGTAAGCTGCAAAACGGATTCGTTGAAGTTTTCTTTAAACTACCTCGAGCTTTGCATCTAAAGCAGCATGCTCCAGATCAGAATTTGGATTTGCAACATAACTTAATCAGTTGTTGGATTCAATGACATGTCATCGAGGCCAGAAACGATATCATCAACCAACTTGTTGACCAGTACCTCGACATTTTCAGAAGCTGGAGGGATGGAGTCCACGGAGCTTCCTACAAGGGCTTTGTTGAGCTGTTTAACAAGTCCATCTTCCTCATCGGGAATGTCAAGTTCCCAGACCTTGAATATATCGTCATCCAAATTTTCTTCAACAAATGTTGAAAACTCTGAATCTACTTCAGAATCGGAGGCTTCAACTACTCTCATGTCCTCGTTATAGGTGGAAGAAAAAACTTTTTCTAAGTTAATTCTGGACCAAAAAATATCTGGATCTTTGTTATTAATCAGATGACGAGTAGTGTCCCCTTCTTGTTCATTAATTGGAGAAAAATCATAAATCGAGTCATCTAAAATCCCTGAAATTTCTGTCTCTTCAATGGAGGGGACAATACGAGAGTCTTGAGGAGAGTCATCCCTTACCACTGCAGAAAAGATTGCTTGGGAAGGAAAAGTTTCCAGTAAGACATGTTTCAAAGAATCCATGCCTTGGTCCAATATAGCAAGATCATTAATGAGGCATGAGTCAGCCCATGCTACATCCTCAGGTGAAAGCACATCTCCACTCTTGTTGCTATCTATAGAAATGAGGTCAAGCGGAGAATCACTGTCATCTTTCATGTCATCATCAACAGCCATGGCCATGGCCATGGAGAGAAGTTCAGTCATATTCCTTAGCAACCACCCTGCAACAGAAAGTACATAAGTAAAGCCTTCAGGAACCATCAACAAACATTTTATGATAATAGGATCCAAGATACCATCCCCTCATCAGTTTATGACTCCAAGCACAAGTAATTAAAATAAGACCACAATACAACGGTTTCAAATGTCATGAAACTGAGGTTTCAATAACAAAAAGATGGCAAAAAGTGGATTACTAGCATCACCAATTCATCACCAGGGAAATCTTCGGGATCAAACCTTAACAATTATAATACCAAGCAACAAAGAGACAGATGAATATCTTCAGCTGTTGTAGCAGACTAGTACTGCCTATAATTGATGAAATCAGTTCAAAGGCTTGGTGTGAGTGTCACTACTAAGAGCTAGACAACAATTAAACATACAGAAGCATCAAGGGAAGGAGGATTCAATAATATACTCCCTATTTGACCATACAGAAAGAGAGAAGCAAACTTCATTCAAATGAAAGAACCACTCATTATGAAAGGTCTCGGTGTACTTGATAGAATCCAAAGACAGAACCATTGAAGATGCAGCAGACATAGCCAGCATAATATTATCAGGAGTGACAGAGTAACCACTAGATTTGCATTTACTCAAACATCAGCGCTAAAACGTTAAACATCTTCTAAATCAAATCCTAAACTTCGACTATGATATGTCATTTTCTTTTAATTGGTAAGACATGTCATTTAATATTCAGAGACAATAAGCAGAGTAATCAAAAGTGTCCTTCACATAGAAACCAATTATATGCTACTATTCCTCAAGGATGTAATTCTATGGTGACTAATACTTAAATGTATAACCTTTACTCTGTTAAGTTTTCACAGCAACACGAATTCAGTATTAGCTCATCACTACAGCTCCTACCTTGCATCCTTACCGGCCCTTCCTTTCCACTTCTGCCTACCTCAAGCTTCTCTCACACACAGCAAAAGGGTGAAAGTAGCTGGTTAGTCCAAACTTAACAATATTCTTTTCAGAACAAATTCTTTCATATTGACTTTGGAATGAATAAGCAGAGGTTTTAGACATAGAAATATGAAGTACTATCAAAAATGCTAAAGCACCCAATCTTTTTCATGTACCAATGAAACAATCAGCACTTCTTTTTTTGATAACCATGGTGTCTCTCACACCTTGACTAATTGCACTACCACCTCCCACCAAAAAACAAGTTCCTGATAACTTTGTCCACCAAGACTAGGACACGTACGAAAAAATCACCTATAGTCTCAGGTTAAACTTGAACCTGTAAGCTTCTTGACTAATTCCACGGATACCTGCCACCTCCCACCAATAACAAATATCAGGTAACACTATCTACCAAGACTAGTACATACGCAAAGGAATCACCTTTATGTTTTCGTCTCTGCTGATATTTGAACCTGAGACCTAATGAAACAGTGAAATACTTTACAATCACATTTTCTAAACCAGACACATTCTGCAAATAGTTTAGCACAATATATTTTCACTTTCTTCAATCATGCAATGCTCTTCTAACAAAACCGAATCCAGCAGCAAGTATATGTTTTTTAGACTCAAACTCGAGTTCAATAGTTCCTCATATAATTGAATTTCTTTATAACCTAAGATAATCGAAACAACGAATCAAGACGAAAAACAGAGAGTAAATCGCCTAACTTTAAATAGCAGCAAAAATGTCAAAAGGATTGAAACGAAACCAAACTTGAAAGCTTGAACTCCTTTACAGAAATCATAGATACCTTAATTTATGAGTTCCAAAATGTGGAAGCACAAACCAAGAAAACCCCAACAAACTTATATTCCCACCGCCCACCGTTTCGTTTCTCTCAAAGAAGAGAAAAGAAGTAATAAAAGCGATCTAATCAATGTTTCAGCTTCAAGTACAAACTTAGAATACAGGGATTCTTTTTTGAGGGAATGTTAGAATTTGGGCCTTTGAATAGAGGGATTTGGGCTGTATTTTTTGGGTGGGTAGAGAAAAAAAGGAAAGGAACTTTTTTAGAAAAAAAAATTTAAAAATATAATTCCGTTGCCGGGACTTGAACCCGGGTCTCTCGGGTGAGAGCCGAGTATCCTAACCAACTAGACTACAACGGATTTGTTATTTATTTTTTATTTATGTAATAAATATTAAAACACAATATTTTTTTATTATGTGGTTTACCCTTTTCATATGGAAAAGGTTATATTATTAAAATATCTCGGAGAAAAAAGATAGAAATCTCATCTTTAAGTTCTCTTATTAACATTATTCCCTATTAGTTTTACAAATCTCCAAAATCCCTCATTTTCACGCATTATATTTATGTATCAGCGCATCAAGTTAATGTATATCAAGCATCAAATTAAATTAATGTATCTCGAGCATCGGATTAATGTATCTCACGCATCAGATTAGTGTATCATGTATGTATCTTGTTTAACGATCAATGTATCTCGTGCATCAGATTAATGTATCAACGCTTATATTATTGTATTAGTTTGAGGAATTTTTGTATAATTATAAACTTATAAGATATAAATGAAAATTTTACCTTAAAAATATGCAATTTCTATCTTATGTCCAAATGACTTTGTACCGATCACAAAATAATATTTGAACTGAACTTCTTGAAATGTCATAAAATATAGTGTAGTCACGTGATATATCGTAATTTTCTCTTGTGGGAAGAGTAGTAAGTCAACATATCAATGCAAAGATCATATAATTTTAAGTGTGTGTTTGTCAAAATATTGATTAGACAATTGAATGTATAAAAAACAATATATGGTCGTTCGGATCTAATAGGCTCAATGGAATAGAGACAATTCTGATTAGGATTCAAAATTACAATCGTGTTTACGTCATCATTTGAATAGATCATGATATATATTTAGCACGATATATAACGATAATAATCTATCTCATTATAAAATAAAGTGTTAATAGATTATTTTTTGTTCCAATAAGATATAGTTTACCAAGTGACTAATTCCAAAAAAAAAGATTTGACGTTTACTTTAGTAATTATATATTCTTATGACTTTATAATATAATGATTTTAACGTGTAGATGATGATTATTATTAAGATGGAATACATGGGAGACGTTATATAGGGCTTAGATTATAATATTGAACACCTCTTCAACTGTAACCTAATTTGTTTTTGTTCTCATTTTTATATAAATAAAAAGAATATTTAATTTCAATATTTCGTATATCTTCTTGACCTTTAATCATCAATTTAATAAGGACCTTATTGACAAATATTTAATAACCTTATTGAGAAATGAATGCCCACGCGTCTCTATCTGCCCCATGCCTTGTCATTTAATATGTGTGTCTGATTTGTCTATGTTGCTTCTTTTATTTCTTCCTTTTCCTTTTGACCAAATACTAAAAAGAAAATTGCAAATTGAAATGAATTCTTTGCATTTGGATAATATTATTAATAATCATCACCATTAATAGAAGAGGTTTGTTGACAAATTTACTTCATGACAATGGCATATCTGAAATTTCAATTTTTTTCATTGATTTGTTTAATATATTTTTAGAATTTTTATATATATATATATTTTAAAATTTTAAGTTATTTTACATATGTTTTTTTATTATTAATTCAACCACGACAATAAAAATTTTTTATCAAAGATATGAGATGCAAAATATATATATATATATATATAAATATTAATAATTTCATTAAATGTTATCAATAAGAAAATATATCATTTTTTTATAATCGTCTAAAAAATAAAAATATGTTACATGAATAAATTAGGACCCAAATAAATAAGACTACTTTTAAATATGATTTGTGAGTCCGTACCAGCATGGGGCTTTGCATCTTGTATCATTTATGAATGTTCGAATAATCAATAACTAATTAATAGATAATTGATTCCTTTGATTGAAAGCTCAAACTAATTATTTCAATGGAAGCGTAAAAAATTAAAGCAATGTAGAATAGATAAATAGATCAAATTCTCATTTGTCAAAATATTGATAGAGAGAGGATCCAACTATTTCAATTGCAAAATAGCCTTACATTCATCAAAATTAACAACATAAATTTCATGGTTAAAGAATGTTCCCTTTACATTCTTTTTCCAAAATAAAAGCAAACATGCAAGATTTTTACATGTTAAAAACTTGAACAACTTAATAATAATATACTCACTCTCTATAAAATGTCACAATAAGTCATTGTGACAATACATTCTCACATCATTTAAAATCCAAATTAACAAGGTTATTAAAAAGCCTCTTCCTTCTTTGCATGTGCAAGATGAGAGACTATTTAATTATATATACAAGTCATCACCATAATATTAAATTAGGTATGGTGATCATCTAATTAACGTTAGGATTAGCTGCAAAGTAAGCAAGTGCACCAACAAATGGTGCATTAATATAAGTAGTTGGCTCAGATTTACGAAATTCATCTCTATTATCATCATAAACATCATCTTCTCCAGGGCCACCAACAATTGCACCAACTAAAACATTAGGATTAGGCTGCGATGAGTTAAAATAAATCGAGCCCTCGTTGCATCCAATGACCTGAGGATGATCTTTGATCGATGGAATCGTCGATCCGCGATGATGAATTTTTTGAGGATAGTAATTACTATAACCAACCATGTATGATATACCTTTAGGATTTTCACCTAAAATGTAATCGACTTGTCTCTTACCAATTTTTCGAAGCATCGATGGACTCACACTTATAGTACCACAATTCAATATTTGTGATGATTTTTCTAAGTAATTTGCGTAGACTAGTAGTAGGAATGTGATTGTTGTGGCATGTTGTAAATTGCTTCCACCAGGCTTGTAAATTAGTCCACCAGGAGAGTATTGTATATGAGAAGATGATGATTCTGGGATTAATGTACACATGAAACTATCTGCTGATGCTTTATAAGATTGAAGGGAGTACGTGGTCCCATCCAACACTTCCTGCATTATTAATCTCTGCATTATACTCTATGGTAGATTTACAATATGTCTAACTTATTGTTATTTGATGCGTTTGGTATGATAAAAATAAAAATTTGAATCTGACCTTGGAAACAAGAACATTTACGCCTGCGTGTTTATTATCCCATCCAAATTCATTAATATTGTCATCCGCACCAAGAGTCTGCCGATTTTCTTGTATGTAACTTAGATAATCGTCTCCTTGCGTAGCCCTTCTTAGCCACGCTGCTCCCCACAACAATTCATCCTAATCATTATTGTTCAAACACTTTAATTAGTTATATATAATGTTAACATCAATTTTGTTTCGTTGTAATTTTAACTTTGACACATAATTTAACAAAAGTAAAGAAAATTAAGCTGTTTTTCAGAAGGTAAAAGTTTTTTCCAAGTACTTTTGAGAAAACTTAAGACTTGGACAAACACTAATAGCTACTCAAAAGAATTTTTAAAAAATTCATGTGAATTAAACTCTAGTCAAAATTACTCTTTTAATTCGTTTATGTGAATTAACTCTAGAGTCCAAGGGCAACTAAGTAATACTAACAGGTATTTGAATTGACTTAAAAGTTAGTCGAATCTATTTTTGAATTTGATTTTAATTTCTGAAAGTAGTTGACAAACATATAATAATTAAAAATAAGTATTTGACAAAGTTAAAATATAACTTAAAATAGGTTAAAAACCAAAAGTAGATTTCCTCTGCTTTTTATTTTTGACTTAAAAATTATTTCAGATTTGACTTTTATTTTGAACTTAGAAAAATTATTTTTTTAAGTAAGCTCGTTAGACCCCCCCCCTCCTTTTTTTTTTACCCCTTAAAAATATACGTACTTGATTGTTCTTTCTGTCCTAAAATAAGTATTAATCATTTCAACCATGTGAAAGAAAAATAATAACTTACATAGTTTACAAAAGTCATCCTTATTTATTTTGTTGAAAAAATTGAACACTATCAAGCTATTTTCTTTTTTCTAATTATATAAGTATAGTTAAAAATAATTATGGTGTGTTAGGTCAAAATTTCTTGTATCTACAATAATGAGCTAATTAGTTTGAACGTTTTAACCAAACTAAGCCATTATATAACACCATTCATCAAAATAATATGTTTTTCTAAAATTTTACAAAACTAGTATAAACGTATTCCACAGTAACGTTTTAGGATATATTTTATTTTTTAAAAGTTAATGGCGTCAGATTGATATACGTTACTCACAGTAAAGTTTTACTCCTAAAATGTTACTTACAGTAACGTATATCAACCTAATACTGTTAGTTTTTAAAAAATAAAATATACCCTAAAACGTTACTGTGAAATACATTGATACTAATTTTGTAAAATTTTAAAAAAATGTATTACTTTGGTAAATTATTTTATATAATGACTTAGTTTGATTAAAAATTCATTTGTATGAGATGAAGAATGCTTGCCTGATATCCATCAAAATCACAATAATATGGACAAACTCCTTCTCTAATATTGTTATTATCACTGTAAGCTCCACGGTTCCTATCTGCAAAATCAAACACCCTTGTGGATGTTCTCAAAAGTGTCTCCGCGTATCCGGGATCTGAGGGCCGGAAAGCTATAGATGCAGCTGCCAGGGCAGCTGCAGTCTCTCCGGCCACATCAGATGCCGGATTTGGGGCATCCACTGTGTACACTGTCCTAGCAGTGTCCATATCTTCTGGCCTTTCCCAACAGTCATGGTCCAGTACAGGATCACCCACCTAATTAAATCATCAATATACAAAAAGTAAATATGTCAGCTACCAAAAGTGATGGCTACTAATGTCCCATTTAATTTTTTTCTAACCAAACAAATAAAGCATCACATGAGATACTCCTACTAGTTTTTTTTACACCTACTAAATACTCATATTTTGGTCTCTCAATTATTTATAAGTTATATATTCTGGTTTAGTCCTACTTGTTTATGGATCTAATATTTAACCTTTTATTAATTTAAGTGTATGATTTTAGGTCCTTTATGTATATGTTATATAGAAGTATATCACCCTTAAATATGGGTAATTAAATAGTGAAACAATAGATAATTCTGAATTTTTTTATGAACAGTCACATATAAATGGTTCGAAAGTGAAATTTTCAAATAATTGAAAATTATATATACTTTAGTCCAACAATAATACTAATGCTAATTATAATAAGAATTAACCGATGATTGAGAGACCAAAAGTGATATTAAGTTTTTACTTAAAGCTAGTAAATTATTTTAAACTAGTTTCAGAATTAACACTTGAACTCATTTTTATGAACGATAACAAGTTTTTAAATAAAATCATAGTGAATCAGAGAGAATTGTTCAAATAGTAAGTTATTTTTTCGTTTTCAACGATTAAGATAACAAATTTGAATGATAAAGTAGGGAAGCTTATAGGGAGGGACAATTAATCTTGACCAAGAGAAATACAATTTACGCAACGTAGGACCAACATTATAGGTTCACGTGCTTGGAGTACGACAAGTTACTATATATCTATGTATAGCTCCATACAAACCTATACTTTTTATAATTAAAAGATGTACGAAAGTTATATATCTATGTATAGCTCCATACTAACCTATACTTTTTATAATTAAAAAATAAAGACGTTGAAACAAAAATTACTGCCTACTCACCCTAATATCCTAGCTATGTCCCTAAATTATGCATAGGAACATGTTTTGTTGCGTATGCAAATATCGAAAGGATAACACTAAACCAAAAAAAAAAAAAAAACTAATTTTACTAAATTGAAAAGACAGAAAAGTTCCACACGCAATAAGGTTTAATAATAAATATAATAAATTAAGCATACATTTAACCATATTTACATCAGAAATTAATAAATATAATAAATTATTTATTAAATTATTTCTATTTAACTATATTATTTTGAAAATTGAACACTATTAAGATAAGGAGTATAAAGATATAATGGGAAAAACGCACGTTCACATATATATCATGTTAAATTTTTAAAATAACACTTGTTTTGAAGCAAAATCATTTTAATAAAATAACACTTATTTTGAAATAGAAAAAATATATTAATTTAGATCCTCTTTTTTTTCCCTCTATATAAAGAAATAGATATAGTTATTTATTATTAACTTTATTTATTTTTTTAAAAAAAATAAAAACAAAAAGATAATTTTACTATATTATCCTATGAAAATAATTTACTTTTAAAAAAAAAATAAAAAAAAATCGCGCCGTATGACCCAAAAGAGAAACCAACAAACACATCCATTCCAAGAATAAATTTCAACCAACCCATCTTATTATCAACGTACCCATTCCAAGAATAAATTTCAACCAACCCATCTTATTATCAACGTACATGTTTCTCTTTATCAGAACCACTATACCTGCCACTGTAATACTCCTTTATAAATCCAACCGATTCATAAGCAAATCAAGTTTTTTCCCACCTAAACATTGAAAATTCTAAAAGATAATGACACGTCTAATTCAATCCTACAAGCTAATTCAGGGAGGTATTTGTTCAAATCTATATAAATAGATTGTTATTTTATTACTATAGTATTCTATTTGAAACTTTCATCCATACTAACAAAAGTTAAAAAAGGACAAGTCTTTTATAAGTTTTTCTTAATTACTCTTTTCGTTTAAAAAAATATGATCTAATCTGACTTGAAATGAAGTTTAAAAAAAGAAATAAGATTTTTTAATCTTGTGATTCTAAATTAAATTTATATCAAAAGTACCAAAATTTTCTTTGATCGTGTGGTTAAAGTGTTGTCAGAAAAGAAAATAAATCATTATTTTTTAAACAAAAAAAAAAATGAGATCATTTTTTTTTAAACAAATAAAATACTATTTATCAACTCAGAGCGATAAAAGTGTGATCTAACCGTTAATAAAGCTAACAAAAGTCATGATATTAATGTTCATAACCTTGCAAGGACTTTATAAAATGCTATTAAGTTATTTTTTTCTTTTGATAATTTTTTAATTATAATATTCCACGTAAATACAAAAAAATGTTTCAATACAATTTTGTAGATTTTTAATTTAAAATTATAATTTTTAAAAAAATATTTAAATTCTATGTTTAAAACAAGCTGCTCGTACCATCAATGTCCAGCTCAAAGTCACTTTATTAAGCACTTTAAATCACTTGTTAAGCTAATCAATGTCAATTACTGACGTATGTATTCCATCAGTTTCATTTCACGTAGAACTCATTTACTTTTTGAGTTTATTTTTCAGAAAATATTTTTAATATTTTCATGTTTAATTAAATAAGAATAAAGATTATTTATTTGAAAAATAGAGAAATAAATTTCATATTATTAATTGTTTCTCTAGCCTCTCCATCACATTTCATTTTCATTTGACGGTGCAATTTCCACCATTAGTTCTCATCCTCACTACACTCCTCCCACTTGCCTTACATTACACTCCCAACCAATTTATGTGATTTATTTTATATTAAGTTTCAATTTAAATATAAAATGTTTGTTCTATTTTTAATGAAATATTCACATAAATTTCTATTATTTATATTATTTCTTTTTAATCAAAAATTTTAAAAGGGTTCATTTCTTTCTTAAATTCCATTCCGAATTAAATTATCTCACATAAAATAAGAATACTTATTTAAATTATATAGGTAGTTTAAAATTACATATTATTTTACTAATTAAATATAACAACAATATAAACGAGAAATTTACTTTTTTTAAAAAAAAAAAAAAAAATCTTTTCTATACCGAACCCACTATTAATCTTTTATAAAAAAATAATGAAAATTTCGTATTTCTAATATTTTGGCTAATTTTTTCTTAAAAAAACATTACCTCTTAATTAATTAATGACATTCTTATAATCACAAAATGTAAAAACAGAGGAGTAATATCTTTACATGCACAAAACATACAAAGTCCAGTAGAAACAGAGCATAAAATAGTTGGTTTGTTTGCGAAAACAGTCTTTATATCTCTGCAAAAAGTATACGTTTTACCCTCTCTATATTCTACTTGCGAGATTTCCTGTTGTTGATGTTGTTGTTAATTTTGTTCGTTTAGTCCCATCCAAAAAATAATAATTAAAAAAGTGAATAACCAACCTGGACGAAAATGCGATCTGGCTGAGAAACAGTTTTGAGAAGATAATCAGTGGACCAACGGATAGCGACTAAAGCATTCCGTAATTCAGCAGGCGGCATAATTTCCCCAAATTCAATTACACTCCACGCAAGCAACGTCGTCGTAAACGCCATCGGAAAATTAAACTTCACATTATCTCCGGCGTCGTAGTAACCGCCGGTCAAATCAACATTCATCTCCCATCCATCGCTTAAACCTGAATGTCCTCGCCAGTTCATTCTCTGGTCCTGCGGTAAAAAGCCGGAGCGTTGGCCTTCGAAGAAGAGAATGGATTTGGTTAATGCTTCTGTATAATCAAGGTAGCTTCCATGGCAGTTTAATAATGGAAGAAGAAGGAGAAGAAGCAGCATTAATTTTGAAGAAATAATTTTTTTCTTCATTTTTTTTTTCTAAGCTTCTTCTCTTCTTACTACTATTACTAGTAGATGTGTGAAAATGTTTGGTTGGGTTGCTGAATTTATAGTAGTAGTAGAATATAGTGATCTCTCTTTGTTTTATTTTATTTTTATTTACACGACTGCCTTGTGATCCTGTATAAGCATTAAGCTATTTAGAGCCTAGAGGTAGTCTGTTAGCGACTTATTTTTATTATTTTGATTTTAAAATAAATGTTTATAAATATATTTAATTTTATCTAAATATCTTAAAATTATTTAAAAATTATTTTAGCTTAAAAACACTTAAAATAGGTCAATTCAAACGAACACTTACTTCATCCGTCGATTCTTATTTCTCACATTGTGCTTTTTTAATATTCATTTAATTAATTTTTAAAATTAAATTAGATGACATTAATTCAATATTTTTGCAACAAAATATTTAAATTTTTAAAAATTATATGAAGACTATTATAAATCGCTTTGCTTTCATATCAATATGATTAAAAAAATATATTTTAAAATATTATTAATTTATGTTTTTTATAATTTGACTCTAGAAAAAAAAATTATGACAATTAAAAATTGACAGTAATAGTAGATGATTAGAGTTGAGTAGCTATTTCTTTTTTAAATTATTATTGTTATTATTAGAGTTAGTTACAGGTGAATTCATATATTACTTCACATAAAGATTAATTGTCAAAGATTTTAATTATTTATGTATTTTTATCATTATTTTATATATGTTTTAGTTATACAATTTTGAGTTATAAAACTATCATATAAAGAATGTTACTAAAATATAATAATAATACTTATGCATGATTTAATATATATAATATAAATAACTTACCTCTAAATCACCTATCAAATATTTCAATGTTAAGTTAGGATGCGCAAAGAAATAAAAATAAATTAACAAAGAAAACTCTCTATGTATATTTAAAAGATAAGTTATACAATACAAAAAAAAACTCTCTATCTATGTGAAAAAACAACAACTTGTTTTATGATACAATTTTCCAATTAACCGTACAATTGATATTCTTTGGATGAAGGGTGACTTTGCCGCGATAAATATGAATTAATGATAAAGTTAGAATTTTCAATAAGAAAAATTAAAATATAAAATATAAATTTTTTATCATCTATTATATTTATATAAAAAATTATTTAAATATTATATAACTTTTTTAAAAAATTAGCTTTATCCTGTTTATGATATATTTATGATTATAAAATTCTAGTATTAAAGGAAAAAATCCTATATTTACATAAATAGTATATAATAATTTAATGGTAAATTAATAATTTTTTCCCCTTAGAATTGTGTTTTCAAATATTCTCTTCTTCTTTTTTTTTTTTAGAACAAATATGTATTATAATGTGAATCACCATATAATTTTTAAAATAATATAAATTTTTCTATATATATATATAATTTTAAGAAAAAAAATATTAAACAAAATATTAGTGGTTGCAAAAAGATAGGAAGGGTCACGGGAGAGGAAAAATGAAGAGCAAGGATTGGATGAGTCGAAAGAAAGTGAAAGCAAATAAGCGCCGACAGAAGACAAAAGAGGACCAGTGTCAGTTAAATTCACGTGTAGAGAGAAATGTGACTCTCTAGCATTTTTTTTAAAGAAAAATATTCTATTCCGTATTTAAATATTATTTTTAAGCTCGATTAAATTTAAATTTCTATTAAAATATGTGTATTAAAATATAAAATATTTAATCATAAAAACAATTTCATATCAAATAAAATTTAAATTTAAAACAGTAAATTAATAATAAATAAATATGTATCATCCAGCACCATCTTTTAGGGCCACTCCTCTAACATAACTCCTATTATGTCCCCATAATATTTGGTTTGTTAGCTACTTCAACTATTTCCACCCAACAAGTTTTTCTACAATTCATTTTTTAGGGGGGAAGGGGGGGGGGGGGGGTTAAAGAAGAAAAGAATCACAAGAATTGGAAGTATTTCACATTTTCACTTAGGATGTGTATTTTTTAATATGTAAATTAAAAAATTATTTAGAAAATTTCCTTTTTTCTTTTCTTACTATTATAGAAGAGTGGGATTACTCTTGAGGGATCAGCATGTATGCTTTGTCATTTCATGATTGATTGTTGTAATTTAAAAAAAAAAAATTATATGCATAATATTAAGAGATCCACAAAATTATATATGCATAATTATTAATGAAAATCTATTCCTTCATATTGTTTGTTCATTTTTTTATTTACACGCTTTTTGAAAAATCATAAATAACAAAAATATTTCCCTAATTTACCTTTTAATTCTTTTTAATACTTTATTCCTTCCTATTGTTTGTTTATATTTTTATCTACGCACTTTTTAAAAAATCATTAACAAAAAAAATATTTTTTAATTTAATTTTAATTATTTTTAATAATTTTTTACTTTGTACTTATTACATTCGTACTTGATATATTTATTAAAAAAACAACGATTGACGTGATTATTGAAGAGTATTTTTTACTAATTTACCTTTCAATTCTTTTTAATATTTTTCGTTTACTTTTTATTTATCACATTTGAATTTGAAGTATCTATTTAGAAAATAATTATTGACATGACTATTTTACTACATTTACCATAATAATTGTTGTTAGTATTGTTGATATTATATGAAAGTTTTAATTTAAATAGATTGTTCATGAAAGAACATGACTCTTGAGTAATATATTCATTAAAGAACATGATTCTTATGAAAAATCATCTCTTTAAGTTCTATAAATATAAACACTCTCTATAAGTTGTCTAAGAAAAATCTGCATGTATAAATAAAGCATTTTGTTGTATCCTAGAGGGATTCGTTTGTATTTTTCCAAGATGTATACATATAATATCTCTTTAAAAAAAGTGATTTTACACGCTTCAAAGCCATCTTATTCGTCAATTATATTTTGTATTTTTTTCTAACAAGCATTAAGTCTTGGAAACTAATTTAGGAAATAAGTAACTAATGTTAAGGATTAAACATACTAAAGTTTGAACCTTTTATTTTATGGTAGATCGAACACTCATCAACCCATTTGCCTAAACTCGAAATTCTAGAACTATTACAATTCATATTCAAATCAAATGAATTCAATTTAATAAATATTATTTAAATTAATTGAATTATAATTATTTTTATTTACCTAAGGCATGTGCTCGCATGGGCTTACCATCCTCTAGTATTATTATGTAACTTAGCAGATTATTACTTTATTTTGGGGGGTGGGAGTAGAGTATTAGGGCCCGTTTGACCATGTGATATGGTATCACAAAATGGAATCATGATATGATATCATAATATAAAATTATGAAATGAAATTAAAGTTTTGTTTTGACATGCGATATCAAATTTTTATGTTGTATATATTGTCATAAACATAAAAATTCATAATTTGTAAAACTATTGAGATAGTCCCAATTATTTATTCAATATTACCAAATAAATAAAAAATTATAAAATTTCATAATAAATTATTAGAAAGCTATTTGTTCTTCATTTAAGTAATTGTTTCATCTAACTTTAATTCATTTTTTTTAAAAAATGAACATTAAATGTAGTGTACTAATCTTTAATATAATACTTCTACAAAGTACGGGCAATTTCCTTCCATTAAACTTGCATTTTTCGATCATGTGACCGAGAAGACGAATCAACATTGTTGCTTTGAGTTGCAATAAATACAAAACGGTAGAAGTAATAAATTGATTTTGGAGTAAATGAAAACAAATTTTTTACTCAACAATCGATTAGTGTGAGTTAAAGTGACTATATATGGTGATAATAATAAAATTTATGTTGGTGAGAATCATAAATTTTATTTACATATGAAATAAATTGTTAGTAGATATAAATGTGGGGTTGTTTAAAGGAATATAAACTTGTGGATCATCTTTTGTAATAAAAATATTTCAAATCATGATATGAATTTCTCATATCATGTTTTTTTTTAAGAATATGAAATCACATTTATGATATGGAATCAACGTAAAATCACATATCCAAACAATGATTCCATCTCACGATACAATATCGCATGACGAAACGCCTAATTAGAATCCCTAATTCAGGAATAGGCAGATGGCTCGGGAGCGGAGAGGGGTAAAAAAAGTAAAAAATAATTTTTACATATTTGAGAGTTCAGACTCTTAATTTAAATGTCTTACGTTATTTTTTTAAAAAAATATATTATTTTAAAAATATACAATAAAAAATTTATAAATGTTAAAAAATAAATATAAAGTATTGTCGGTCTAGATGAACATAACTGATAACACTATTGAAGCTAAAAAGCAGTTTACTTTCCGCTGAGAAACCGTCGGTTACACTCCAACAATAGACTGGACGGTTAAAAGGACAAAACAAAGCCAGGATTCATGTTTACTTTTATTTATTTATTATTATTTTATTTTTATTTTTAATGTATTTTTTGCACCAGGCTTCATTAATACTTCAATTAGAATAGCGTCATCCTAAAGAAAATAAATATGCCTGAAAAAGAGATAAAGTTGTTCAATTTTTTTTCTTGGTTGTTTATATTGGTGTGTGTCACATATATTTATTTATTCCAATTTAAAATGTATTTGAATTTGATGAATATTGGGGCAAATATGAACTATTTGAATATCAACATCAAATAATTAGTAGGAAAAGGGACCAGTATATTTATTTATTTATATTCTTATCTCATTTAAATTAAGGCATTTTTAAAAAAGGACACCATGAGTACTTGCTAGTTAGTGTATACCGTGATGGTTAAGTGACCACTCACCAACCAAATTGTGAAGTGGAATAGTAAGGTTTTACTATTTTTGATTAGATGTATCAAGTTCAATAGATGCTAAATAAATGATTTGATTTTATGATAATTATAATTTGACTCGTTGGTTGGTTGTTATTAGCACAATTAGATGGTGTCCTACTATAGCGTAGGCGAATGCATCGTAACCAATTATATAGTGTGTTTAAAATCAGAACAGACTTATCAATAGATCAACTATCAAATTATTTTTGAGTGAGTTGAATCATAATGATAATTTTACCCATTGAACTAGCTGATATTGAACCCTTGAAAAAGGACAAAAACAAATAACTCGTACGTTATCACACAAATCCTTAACCTACTTTACAAGATCTACAAACAGTAAAATCCAATACATATTTGTTTGTTCTTTTATTATTTAATTTTGATTCAAGTGAGGATTGGAGAAAAAGATTGTGATTTGTGCAGAGTTAGAGAAAGAAACGGAAAATTTGATTTTGTAATCTATTACAAATTTATTTGTAGTTTAAAGCTCGTGACAAGTAATATGTGTGGTGTTATTTTATAATTTCATTATACCACGTATAAAATCAAAATAAATTATAAATTTGTTTTTTAATAAACTGATCTACCAGAGCCATCTTATAGGTTAGCTAGATGTTATTGCTTCGATCAAAGCACTAAATGAAAAAGATCACGCATAAACAACACAAGTACCCTATTAGTAAAAAAAAAATGTAGAAACTGCTAAAACTTTTATATTCATTTTTCTAAACAATCTTTTTAAAGAATTAGTTAAATTAGTAAATTTGAACACACTACGTACTTTTAAAAAATAAAAATAAAGAAGTTGCACCCAAACAAATCATAGACCCACTTTAAAAGATCTACAAACAGTAAGATGGAATAGTTTTTTTGTTTTGCTCTTTTATATTTTTGGATTTTTGTTTGAGTGAGATGGGAGAAAAGAATTGTGATTTGTTTAGAGTTAGAGAAAGCAGGGGTACTAAATAGTGCATAAATAGAACACATTGCCAATGGCATAAAGCTAAATTTATTTTATATTTAGAAATAGACATAAAAATCGAGGATTGTCACCTACTCCCTCCATCTATTTTTTCATATTTATTTCCAAAAATCAAAAAATAATTATTAATCTTTTTAAATTTATTTTATTTTTGTCACTAACCACTATTTATTTTTTAATATTTAAACAAGTCATAACAATAAAAAATAATATGATGAAATTATCATTTAATTTATTATTTCTTAAAAAATATGTCACGTCTCTATAAAAAAAGTATTAAATAAAAAAATAAATTAAGAATGGTGTCCTTAGCTAAGTGGACATACCAAACAATTAATAAAAACGATATCTAAAAAAAGGACCCACCAATTAATTAATGGGAAAATTATATATAATGGTAAGCTAATAAATCAAATTAGTTGTTATAATAATCTTTTAATTTAATTGTGCCCTGTAGCAAACTGTTTGTCAGTCACCTCTCTCCCTCGCCACTCTCTTCTGTCGCTCCATCTCTCGCTTGCTTTCTCTCACTTTTATACAACCACTAGTGTATAAAATATGTTTCTATTTGTATAGAACGAGAGGAAATTGTATAAATACATATATTTTTGTTTACCCTCTCTCCCCTCTCTCAGATTTCGTTGTCACTCTCCCTAATCTCGCTTGCCACCATCACTTATACAAACAGAAATGAAATGTATAAATTGTGTTTCTGTTGGTATAAAGCGAGAAAAAATTGTATGTACACATGCAAATACATATATTTTCGTCCTATACACTTATAATTATACAATAAAAATACTCCCATGTCCAGTTTCTTTTGCCTTTCTCTCTTTCTCGTTTATACAAATTCAAATTATATATAATTAATTTGTTTCTCGTTTTATACAATTCATTGTATATTTCCTGCCCAAGTCTCTTTTGCCTTTCTCTCTTTCTCATTTTATACAAATTCAAATTGTATATAATCGTTTTATACACTTATAATATACAATTCGTTTTATACACTTCGTTCTATACAAATCTCTCCCAAGTCTCTTTCTCTTTCTCGTTTTATACACTTCATTTTATACAATTCACTTAAATTGTATATGTATGGCGAATTATACATATATATATGTTTTATGTGTTTGCTATGGAGTGCAATTATGCAAACTTTCTTATAATATATAAATATAAATTTTATTTTTTGCTATATGTGAAAGTTGACCTTAATTAATTGAATTACTGGCCCATAAACTATTACGTATCTAAAAAATCTGACAGGAATTTTAATTTTTTTTGCACCATAAATATTTTGTGGGAGCACTTACCTTATATTCTTGTCGCATACTTCTTTTTTCTTCTTTATGTACCACATTTATGTCCATATGGAGAACTAAAAAAATCAAATTTTGTTTTCTTCCTCTAATTGTAAGCCTTAGACACAATATTGTTTAAGTGTGTGAAACACTAATTTCTAGCTAAGTGTACAAAGCTTCCTATATTGGGAACGTAAATCAATTTAGTATACTAACTTACAATCCTTAATCATACTACAATTCTTTGTGATAAAATTCATTAAACTCTCAACCTTATCCCTTTAAACTCCGATCAAAAGTTATTTTGAGGTGGTTCAGACTTGATCAAATATTATCTTGAGGTGTGTTGTGTATTAGACACGTGGAGCATATGAATCCACACATAACTTTAGGGATGGTTCAGGGTCGTAAAAATATTAATCGTTTCATTGTAGGAGCAAACAAAAGTAGCTTAGTGGTAAAATAAATCTGATATTTATTTTTTTCATAAAGATTAGCTAGTGATCGATGCTCGTTATAAGTATGTGAGAAACTTGAGCACTAAAAATTACGCAAGGCCTAGCATTGAGCTACTCACCACAAACATTTCAACACAGAGGCCACAATCAAGATTTAAAGACAGTAGGTGCGCCATCAAAGGCTAATGCACCTCAGTTAAAGCATATTATTCAAGATGGATTTGTGTAATTATTTTATTTAACATAGAACTATAAAACTAATGTATTAACATGTAAATATGAATTAAATGACTGTTGTATGTATGTTGTCGTTTTCTCACTAATGAATTTTTTTACCAAAAGTGTTCAGTGCATCTATCCCAATGCAGAATTGCAGATCTATCTTTTATATGTGACTGCATTTACCTGAAGTACAAGCAAGAGGGCCATTCAGATATTTATAAAAAAACAATCCCTTCTTCCTGTGATGTAGGAAAAAAAAGCTTAGTGCTGTATTTTGCCGGTGGGAATTTGAATGATCTGACCCAAGGAGTACCAAATGTTTCCAATAATATTATAACACCGACGAGCTTCAATATAAGACTCAACGAAGGCAACTGTCAGTACTTACTCAGACACAAACATGGACGGTTGAGTAGTGGGTTATAGAATTTAATTTATATGCACGGACGAGTTATTCAGTTCATAAATTACAATGAAAAGATTATTCAACTACTAGAGGAGGGTCCATATGAAATGTTATGCATTTCAATACTCTGTACAAGTGGATGAACACATAACAAGTGATCCAGATCCATTATTGGAAGTCTAAAACACAAAAATCCAACATTCAAGTCTGTCAGTCATGAACACTAATATCACATATACCAAGAAAACATGTATAACAAAACCCCATCTCTTCATCAACCAGCAGAATCACCAACTAAATGTCGATCGTCTAACTGAAAGTTACCATTCTATACAACAATGTTAACTTTGAATGAGAACAGAACGTTTTAAACAAAAGGAATCAAAATTACAATTTCAAAATCCAAGATAGTTCAAATGTCAACTTCACTTCACTAACAAGAGGGAACAAGATATCATCACCCCCCACCTTATCATCATGCCATATTTCATCTATAGTATCTTGTAAGGATTGGTCTATAGGCGAGAGGCATTCAAATGGTGTCCTCCCCTCCCACCCACGCCCCAAGGAGGGACAAATCATCGTGAGCACAGCTACCTGCAGACAATGTCCTATTATCCTCCACCACCAAAGGCCCAAAGTCCAGTACCCAGTCTTCAACAACAATGGACCTAGGACAACTTTCACATTCACCTCAACTATTTAACCGGATACCTAATATACATTCAATATTTTTATATGTACACAGTAATTCTATCCACCGAAGCTAAGACAAATGGGAGATAAAAGCACCAAATAGGACTAAGCAATGAGAATTTCAACTGTTTGAATACAGCAGCAGAAAATTTCCAAGAAATAAACGTGTTTTAAAGAGAGTGATTTTGTGCTATAATGAACAGTAAAGTATACAGCCTGAAACATTTGCTAGAAATTTGATGTCTTCCTACAGAAGAGCTGCCGGGTAGAAGTCAGACAAGTAAATCAATCTTGCATGGAGCCACGTAACTGACTTCCAGTTCAAGATGACCATCTGCTAGAAATCTGATGTTTTCTTGAGAAAATTATAACCGAATATATTCAGTGTAAAACATGTAACACAGATTGGTCAGACTCTTATCTTAAACCTGTATTATACTGGGTAAGAATAGCTTTGGTTGCTCCAGTTAAAGCATAAAACAAATAAATCACTAAGTTCCCACACATGAACATAGATGGATTATCCAGTAAATTACTAGACTAGCTGAAATATAATTTGCTGAAAAAAATCAAAAAGCTATTTCTTAAATCCTTACTACAGATCTGAAGATGTCTCTTTACCCTCACAAAGGTAGGGGTAAGGTATGCGTATATCCTACCCTCTCCAGACCCCACTTGTGGAATTATATTGGGTATGTTGTTGTTGTTGTTACTTGTTACTGCACATCAGAAAAAGGTGTATAAACCAAGAATGAGTGACTACTCATATAACTGGAGATGAAGGCCCTTCCAACTGAGGTTGGCTGAGAATAGGCTAACTCTGAGCGTTTAAGAACTAAATCCTTGCAAAAAGTATCCCTGAAAATGAGAAGCTAGTTCAAACTAAGTAAATAGGAAGCAATGAAAATATACGTGGAGCTTAGGCATTCCAGACTGCAAATGGCAAAGAGGGATTTCAATTTTAAGAGAATAATTACTAGCCTTTTCGTTTTGCGAAGGTGACATATTTATATATATAAAAATTAACTACACAAAAACTGTGTAGTCATCCATATTAACAGTGTGATGCAATTTAGATGGAGCACACTCTGGTAGGATTTTCTCATACCACAAAGATAATACTTGCATACCAGGACCCCTTTCAGAAATGATTATTAAGTGCAAGTGAAGAAGAATTCAGCTACAAGTTCACAAAGACACTCTTGTCAAGTCAGAGCAATAGACTATTCAAGCTATGAGAACTAGCTTTGTTGGATCCGTGACAGTTGTATTTCTTCCTTTTCCAGTGGTCTTGTTTCATGAACCTGTTCTTTTCTAATTAAAACTAAAGTAGAAGTTATTAGTTTTAACCACAACAGTTGTCTTTTTAGATTTAGTGAAGTCAATTCCTTGCTCAATCCTCCTCTGAGGGGCATTTCTATTTAAGCTTTAGAGAATCCTGTTCAAGTGGAAGACTACGTAAGGTACAGTATAAGGTACAATCAATCACCTCCAACAGTTAATAGACGGCTCTGACATGACTACAGTCAATCAGTCTATTCTTCTGGTTCTATATAGTCTAACCCTATCCCCAGTTTCGACAACAAATATAGGTTCTATAACCAGACCATGCACACTAAGAACAAAGCGGATTAGAAGGAACAAGAGGTTCTGCTCATCAAAGTATGAGACACAAGGTCAGGAGATTTTAACTTCATTAAGCATGCATGATGCAACGTATTTTCAAAGAACCATAACTCTGAGAAAGTGAATGGTGTTACCTAGCAGCATCCAGCAAATAGCTGGCTATATGTTTTCTTCTGTTGGGGAGTAACCCAAATGGCTCTAATACCACATAATGCAGATACAGCTTGCTTCTCACACGAGACTATTCCAATGACGCTTTCATCTGACTGTTCACAACTTCTGGTTGAGTGATTTCTTCCTATCATTTCCCTCTGGAAACTCACTCCCCCAAATTGGAGTGTGGTTGAAGTCCGTCTCACTTCCTTCTCAGGTGAAACATTACACTTTCTGCCCACTGGTTTTGAGAGAATCTTATAAGCCTTCTTTATGGGCTCTGCTACCTGTTAACGGGAAAATATATCAGAGTTTCATTCACAGAGCTAGTCAAACTCAGCCTGTCACATAACCACCACACAAAGGGAGAATTCTTCATAAAAATTAGCCAGCAAATGAGAACAACCATTGAATGTCAGAGGATGATTACGAAACCACATTGAACTCAATTAACTAATACTCAACTTATAAAATAAAACGTAGCAGAGAATAGAAGCTGGACAGTTGAGATTTGATGTTGATTTGAGCAAAATTTTCAACAATGAGGTTTGCTTTCTATTACTATAAGTTTCATAAAATTGCAAGAGAACAAAACCTTGCATAGCTGATGATATATCCACCCATCTCCAAGTTCCATCTCCATCATCTTCAGAACTTGCTGTACCTGTCAATAACACACTCTCTAAGTCTATGACCTATGCTTATCTCTAAGTCTGTGAGCTATGCTTAACGCGATTAACTAGGGAAATATCAATTGTGAAAGTCAAGACATGGTTTTTCATGCATAACCAAATAGTATATATAAACCTTGTTTCTCTGAGGAGGAGTGTCATCGTCCAGCACCAGGATAATTCTTCCAATTTCAAGTGAAGGAATTCGAAGGTTTCTTTCGTTCCGCCAACCCTGGACATTTTATCGAAGCATGGTACAATAGAACTTTAATCTTTTACTAACTGTATATCATCAAGCAGAACAGAAAATTTTGAAATACCAGAATTTGTTGCAGAATTACCTTAAATGGAATACCATGCGTATAATTCTTGTGAGACGTCTTATGGAACTTTTCATCCTCTTCATCACCTCTGGCATACTTAAAGCCACAGACAGTACAAGTGTGTAAATAAAGATCAGACTGACCCATTTCCAAATAGAATTGGGCATAGTTTCTCTTCTTATTCAGAACTTCCCCTGACTTCATCACCCTTAGGTTTGGCACAATATTCTCCGAGTCTACTTCCTTGGATGCTTCACTAGTTGACGCACCATTCTTTTCACTGGAAAATCAGCTTAGCATAAGCAAACAACTTGAAGAGGAAAGACAAAAGTTCATTAATGTTAGGGTAGCAACAACTCTGGTGTATAATTTCTCTTTAAACACATGCTAGACAAATTTTTATGCTAAATTTGGTCAAGAAAATTAAGAAATATTGTGTAAGGTGGAGGTACTCAAATGAACTGGAGTTGGTATTGTCAAAATCTACAGGTGTGGTGTTACTAGTTATGGTTTCAGTTACATAGTCCATGCCTATGAAAATATCGTCTTTGAGGTCTCTACAAATGTTTATGATATTTGGCATATCAGCTAGGAAATGATAACTACTACTATAAGATTATTAAAAAAGGAAGTGCTTAAACGGTTGTTGGCTGAAAAAAAGAAACAATTAATTGAAGAGAAATGTGACAACAAATATCATACCAAATTGAATTTTGAGGTCTTCGCTGGTATGTGACCAGAATTTCTGGCTGTACCCTCCCATAATCGAACTCAGCCATGCAACACTGAGATGGGTTTGTACTCTTCCATGTAGGGGATGAAGAAGACAAGGGCTTGAAAAAGTTGTTAATCTTCGATTGCATGCTTCAATTTCTTTTTTGTTCAAAAAAATTATATTTGTATCCTATAGCAAAGTTTGCATAATTGCGCTTTATAGCAAACATAAAACTGTATAATTCGCTATACATATACAATTGTATAATTCGCCGACTTAAATTGTATAATTCGCTGGCCTATTTCGCTGCAATTGTATAATTCGCTATCCTATTTCACTGCGATTGTATAATGCACAATTGTATAATTCACTTTTTTTATTTCGCTGCAATATTTTTATAAAATTTGTTTTGCATACAGTTGAATCGAATTAAAAATGTATGTATATTGCATAATTATAAGTGTATAGCTAGAAGAAATATGTTTTTCTCTCGCTTTATACAAAAACAAAAACACAATATATACACTTCTGTTGTATAAAGCTAGAGAAAATTGTATTTCACTGCAATTATATAATTCGCAATTGTATAAATCGTTGGCCTTTTTCTCTGCAATATTTGAAGTAAAATGTTTGTAAATTGTATAATTAAGTGTATAACACGAAAATATATATTTTTGCATGTGTATATACAATTTTCTCTCGTTTTATACAAAATAGAAACAAAATTTATACACTTCTCTGTATAAAGCGAGAGAGGTGAGCGAGAATGGAGAGTGTCGAGCGAGATTTTTGGGAGAGAGACGCTTGGCAAACTTTAGCAAACATTTGCTATGGAACACAATTAAACCAAACCCTAGCTACTTCATTTATTTTAGGTTATTAGTTTGCTATTATATACAATTTTCCCTTTTTTATTTTATTTTTCTAAAATGTGTAATTTTGGCAGAAAGTTTTATTAATGTGTATTTGTTGAGAATTTTAAAAATGTAATTATTTACTAATTAGGAAAGTAAATGCGTAGTTCGTTATTAATATCATTTAAAAGTTTGTGATTTAATTATTTGAAAATTTTTGTATGTCATATAACTTTTAACATCATCACATCATATGTACATAGAAAAAACACGCTCAATCTTTTATCTTAGAAGGTTAGTTAGATAGTAAAATATTTTATCATTAATTTTTTCATATTAGTCATTGTATTAATTTGATGATTTTTTGTTATTTGATCTTTGTTATTATATTTTTGTTTTATTATATTTAAAATATTGTATGATTTTGTTATAGTTAATGTTCTTATATAAGAATATTTCAGACATTTTTTATTTTTTGTTTTATCATTACGTTTTCATTTTTGTTTTGGAAGACTTCTATTTAAACTCATAATTTTTCAAAAATACTTTTTTTTTTATCTTTCAAGGATGTGGAAGGTCAAGTATAACTCTATACGAGAAATTTATACGGAATAGGAAACATTTATCCAATATTATGACTACATCTATAATTTAAGAAAAAATTGTATTTGCGAGTACAATTTCTTCAATTTTTGCTATTTGATTTTTGAATTGTATAAATTCAGAATTTGTATAATTTTGTTTCTGATTGTATATGCTTATTTATGTACGATTTATGAAAAAATCATAATAAATTGCCCTATTTATTTATTGACAATTGAAATAGACAAAGAGGCAAGCAAAATATATAAACCACAATCTCTGATGGCAAATAAAACAATAACTATAAAACACAATTATCAAACTTAGCTATAAAGTGTATAGTATTATACTTATTTGTTATTTCTGAAATTTTCTCCTTTTTAAAGTCTAGCCTTACAGAATTAATTTGGATTTGTTGTTGCTGTTAAGTTTATTTTAACTCTTTTTAATTCTTCTTTATCCTTCATTAATTCAACATTGGGACTCCAAATGTCAGAAAGAAAATGGAAAAAGAAACCGATAGCATACAAATAGAATTAAAATCAGCCGTAGGATAGCAAAAAGACGTTGAAATTAATTTCTTCCGCCATAAACAATGTACAACTAACTTGTAAAATTCATTAACCAACACAAGTCACTGACCAATCTTAGCTTGAATCTCGCGTTTCTCTCTATCAGTCCACACCTTTCAATATATATATATATATTACATACATTTTACGATTCATCATTTACTCCGGATTTGACTACAAATTTCTTCTTAATTTGTTCTCATTGCTGCATTTTCAGTTATTAGTATCTGAAAGAATCAAACAATTTTTTAATTTTTTTTTTGCTCGCAAAATCCAGGTTTCTGTTAGGATAATGCGAGCAAAACTTTGAAGAAATTTAATGGCTGCTGTTAAGCGAGTGGTTCCATTAGGTGTTAATTACGGTATTAGTTTGTCCAAATTGGGAGGGATTAACAATGTAGCAATTAATGTTCATGCAGCTTCATTGCTTGTAAATAGGTCTCAATGCATAGCCGATGGATATAATTTCAAATTTTACAGTTCGTATTCGTCTAAATCTTCTGCTCATAACAAGTTTGGGTATAGGCAGATGTGTCAAATGGTTAAGCTGGATGGAAAACGTGCCTTTCTCGTTGATACATTAGCTATGGTAATTTCCTTGTTTTGAAATATGATACAATCAAACCTCTCTATAACAACGTCATTTATCCCATATTTTTTAATTGCTAAAGCAAATACTGTTGTAGAGAATATATATTGTGTTATATAATACAATATGAACGATTGGTTCCACAAAAGACCTAGTTGTTACAGTGAAAATGTTGTTACAGAAGATGGCGCTTATAAAGAGGTATAACTGTAATTTACAATTTTAGGCAATTTTCTAGTTTGTTCGTTTTGATATGATGTTATATATTTATGCCCTTTTCGAGTACATATATTGTCTGGTATAATATTGGTTCGAGAGATGAGTTTAAATGGAGCGACATTGCTAATGAGGATTTTTTATAGCGACCTTAACTTGCTTGAAATTGATTTGAGTTGTTGTTGTTATAATTAGGAATTTGGTATGTTTTTTACAGGTTCGTAGATTAGAAGCACAAGGTGTACCTTCAAAGCAGGCAGAGGCAATAACTTCTGCGATCACTGAGGTTTTAAACGACAGCTTGGAAAATATTTCTAATTCTTTTGTTTCACTAGCTGAAATGCAGAAAGTAAGAGATTCTCAGATAATAATTTATTTATTTTTTGGTTTTATAACAATGCACTATCGTTATACCAATATGAAAATGTTCTTTTATGTGTTTGTCTCTGTAGTCTGATTTGGTTCAAGAAGCCAATCTTTCCAAGTTCAAATCCCTACTACAAAATTCTCAGGTAAATATATTTCAAGTTTTTAAGTTGTCAGAAGGTCTCATCATGTGATATATATCAATCTGCTTTTTTTTTTCTTTTCTAGTTTGTTGAATTATTACTAATCAAATATCAAATGTAAACCTTTTGATTCTCTTCTCCGCCTATTTCGTACCAGTAGTCTAACTTTGTCTAATCTGGTTATGAAAATGTAATGCGTGGAGATGTATGATTTTGAATGCTGTTTGGAGCCAAACAGTTCATTGTTGAGTTTGTGAAAAGATGCAATCCTAATGTGACAGTTATAAATGGTTCTATCTTCTTCTCCTCTCATCAGGCTATAAATAGAGATTCTAAGGTGTATTTTGAGTTGGATCTGCATAGGGCTCTGCACGTATTTCTTAGGATCGAGAGGCATGGATATTTGGCGGTTATTCCTATTTGCTACATCAATTAAACATTGTTGGAACTCCTAATCGATGCATTAAGTTTCTTAGTCCAGATATTGATTCATAAAAATTCTTCACATTTACGGTTTGAATTTTTCTAAGCTGAGTGAACTATCTAGACTTACATCACAAACTTTTCACGATGTTCTTTCAGTTGCAGCGGAAGAGGGAATCTTCCAATTCTGAATTTATTGTTTGAAATGATTGCAATTACACAGTCAAAGTTCAATTATCTTGGACCCTCTTGTTACCTTACGTCCTTTTACTTTGTTTAGTTTAAGGACTGGCTAGCCATATTGATCAAAATCCTGTCAGAAACAGCTTTTGCTAGAAGTTCTCTCAAATCATTTTTAGATGGCTAAGCACAATACTTCGAATATTTTCTCACAGTTCTTCTAGATGGCTCCTAATAGTTCCTATTGTTTTTCCATAAAAATACTCCAGTAGTTGAGGATTGTAGTTTGATACCCCTTTTTCCAAGTCATTTTCTTGAAATCTAGACTTTAAACTGTATGCTCAAAAGACCAAGACGTAGTTGTTGTTGTACGTTCAAAACACTATCTCTGTAGTTCCAGATACAAATTCCTTTATCAGAAAAGCTTATCCCTATTCTTCAAGATTTCAATTTAGGTCAAGGTGAATCCATACATGTACTTTGATTCAAAAGTACATAAGAAAGTGAACACAGAATATAGCCAAACAACTCGCCAATATAATTTATTCGGTGATTACTCAGATAGGTTCTAACAATATATCCAAGTTTAGGGAAGTCATTTTCCCAGGATGCTATTGATTGGATCAGATTGTGTATCCTTTAATGAAAGGCTCGCTACATCCACAGTGTTATGAACGGATCAAACGAAGAACCAAAAAGATCTAGTTAAGCTTGCCAATTGGAAGAATGACAGACTATGTGACATTATGTGAACACTGAATCTTTGGATCACAATATCACATAGTCCATGATTCCTCCATTTAATCAGAGGAATTAGCTTTGAAGGAGCAATCCACTTATGCTATTCAGGCAGTTTTTTTGAATCTTCTACTACAGAGCAATCTAAAGTAACGCTACCTTACTAATGGTATGTACGGAAAGTCTGGTGGCTTGAAATGAAAGTTCGACCTTGTTCATATGACTGAGTTGTTCAGTCGATCTCCTTATCTAATTAGTGAGTGATGTGATGTCATAGCTCCTAATCTTATGCATAAAAGTTGCGATGATGCAATGTGGACTGTTGATCATTATTGCTTACTGTAATGCCTTGTGCTTTTATGTTTCCAGACTTGCAAAAACTGATTTTGAGTTTAACATCTAAAGTTCTCTGATTGCAGGAAAATCATCTGTCTCTATTGCAACATGAAACTGAAAAGTTTCGGAATGATATTGAGAAAGTGCGTACTGAATTGAGGTACATTTGAATTGTGTGAAAGTTGTTTCTACTTCTATTTGCCTACTTTGTGAATTACTTATTTGCTTATATAGGTATGAGATTGATAAGCTTACTGCTGGTCAACGTTTGGATTTAAATCTCGAAAGAGGGTAAGACTTTGTAGAGTTCCTAACTAATAATGATGGACATTTGTATACTCCATAATAAATCAATATCTAGTAGTGGTTCACTCCAAATTGCAACATGTTGCAGAAGCATTCGCGATGAACTTGCCAAGCAGAGTACAGGGACCACCTACCTTACAAACAAGCTAGATCGAGTAAGTGTTTTCTCTTGGTTACAATAGCGGAACTACACTAGACATAGTTACTTCTAACTCAGATCTTCTGTCTATATAATATTATACTAAAAGTGGGAAGCTCCAAAGTTCACTAAGTTTTGTTAATATTGTGATACGTGAATAGGAAATCCATGCCATGAGGGCCCAACTTGAAGCTGGAAAATATGAAGTGATCAAATATTGTATAGGAAGCCTTGTGTCCATCTCAGCTGTTGGCCTTGCTGTGCTTCGATTATATACTTAAAAGAGATGTTCCAAAAGATATTTATATTGACTCAAAAATAGGGGTGGGCATTCGGTATTTCGGTTCGGTTCGGTTTTTTTTTTTCGGTTTTTTCGGTTTTCGGTTTTTTAAAATGACGTACCGAATACCGAACCGAAATATTTCGGTTCGGTTCGGTTTTTGTTAATTCGGTTCGGTTTTTTTTAATTCGGTTCGGTTTTTTATTTCGGTTTTTTAATGGGCCTATTTAGTGGGCTTTTTAAAATTTTAAATTTTACAATTTTTTGTTTGATTTTTCAACTTAATGGGCTAAAAAAGTAAAAATAGACAATAAATCAAAAAAGTGCATTACTAATTTACTACCAAATTTCAATATATCAATTATCAATGATTCAAATCTTCAATATGTCATTAGGCATTAACACCGCAAATTTTAAATTCACAATGACAGTAAAACAAAAGTTGCATTGTAGATTTGTAGTTAATAACTTAATGTCTTCACAAATACAACATATTAAGAATCTAACAAGTAACAATAAAGTCTCTCATTAACTCATAATAAACAATAATAAGCAACAAACAATGTTGACTTTCATGAGATTACTTTCAACAATAACAAACAACAATAATGATTAATGAGTTTCTTGACTTTCATGAGATTACTTTCAACAATAACAAACAACAAAATTATTTCTTCATTGTCTTAACCCTTGGACCTTTTAGAAACTTAGAATACTACTTTTAAGATTTAAAAATGATATGATTAAATAAATGATGTATTAAACTCACCGCTTGCAAGTCAATCATAGATCAACAATGGAAGAGCTTCTTCCACTATTTGCCATCTCTACAATTAATAAAAAGAAACATGTCATACAAGATACAACACAATAAGTATTTTATTTTTTCCATAAATAAATAAAAAATAAAAAGTCTTACCAAGTTCAATTTTTTCAAGAAACTCCAAACTTTCTTCAACACAAATAGGCTTGGTTTCTTGTCTAAGCCAATCTTGGACACAAATAAGACATTGCACACATTTGGAAGTCAATGAACTTCTAAAGGGATCTAGAATTCGACCACCGGTGCTAAATGCACATTCCGATGCCACACTCGACATAGGAATAGCCAATACATCTCGAGCCAACTGTGAAAGTACTGGAAATCTAGGAGAATTAACTTTCCACCAACTCAAAATATCAAAATCTTCAGATTCAGGTTCTTGGTCTTCAAGAAGATATTTATCCAACTCAGATTTCACACCTAAACTTCCAGAATCATTCTTTTGTTTCTTCATGTGCAACTTAGTTCTCAAAGAATTTTTGGACATATTTTGAGAAATACCACTACCAGAAGAATCAGATGAGTTAGATGAAGATGGTTGACTTTTGGAACCTTTTCCATACTTACTTACATATTTCGCAAACAAATCCCTCAAGTAAGCCTCTACTTTCGTATTCACTACATTTCCCGTTTCTTCCCCAAGTAATTCTTGAAGAGCAAAACTAACATAGACAAATTTATTGCGAGGATCCAAAACAGAAGCAATAAAAATCATTTTGTTCATTTTTTCAGGAGTCCCCCAATATTTCTTGAATTTTTCTTTCATTTCCAAAGCCATTTTACTCAAATCAAGGTCATCACTTGCTACACATAATTTCAAATAAGCATCAAGTTCACATATATCTTCAAAATGAACATTACAAGTAACATACCGTGAACCTGAAACTTTCAAAGTAAGTTCATAAAATTTTTCAAGAAACTTTGTGACATTCCTCACATTAGCCCAATCTTCATATTGAATTGACCCTGCGATACTTCCATCTTCACAAACATCAGTAGCAAGAAAAGAATGAAAATTACCATCATAAAGATCAAACCTCTCAAAAGCCTTCTCAAACTTTTCTGCCGTGTCTAACATCAAATAGGTGGAATTCCACCTAGTAGGCACATCTAAAGACAACATCTTATCACATTCTATCTTTTGCATTTCAACACATTTCAAGAAATTTCTTGCCCTTGAAGAAGATGATCTAACATATTTCACCATTTGTCTCACCTTTTTGATAGAAGGACCAATTTCTTTCAAACCATCTTGCACAATTAGATTAAGTATGTGAGCCATACATCTCACATGGAGATGTTTACCTTCCATCAAATTAGTTCCCCACATATCTAATTTTTTGGACAACTCTAAAACTGCCACATCATTTGAAGAAGCATTATCAACCGTAACAGTAAAAACGTTATCCAACTTCCAATCAAGTAAACAATTACTAATAGACTCAGCCAAATGTTCACCTTTATGACTAGTGATAGGACAAAAATTCAATATTCTTTTATGAAGCACCCAATCCCTATCAATAAAGTGAGCAGTCAAACACATATAATTGATTCTTTGCACTGAAGTCCATGTGTCTGTTGTGAGACAAATTCTTGGTTGTATTTCTCTTAAAGATAGTTTCAAATTTATTCTCAATTCACCATAAACTTCATAACAATCCCTTCTTATGGTTCTACGAGAAGGAATATGAAACAAAGGCTGGACTTTACTCATAAACTTCTTAAAGCCTTCTTTTTCAACAAAACTAAAAGGTAGTTCATCCAAAATAATCATCTCAACTAAAGCTCTCCTACATACCTCTTGCTCAAATTTCCAAGTCTCTAAATTGTTATTTTGAATATTTAATAATTTTTGAATACCGGGTGCAACAGTCGGAGGTTTATACACTTTACACCGATAAGTCAAATGTTGTTTTAGTCCACTTGTTCCATTTCTTGTTGTATTGGCAGCATAATATTGTTTACAATGTAAGCACTTTGCTTTAACTAATACATCATTTTCAAAAACCTTTTCAAAGTGTTGCCAAACAAGAGACCTAGGATCCATTTCTTTTCTTTTTTTTGTTATTTCTGTACCAATCGACAAATCATTGCTATTAGTAGGTGTATTATCCGTAGAATCAGCCATACTTATTCGACTTTGATCAGCTACACCCATATTTAATTCTGTTTGTTCAGCCATCTATATATATAAAAAAATCATAAGAAATTCCCAATAGGCAATAACTATTAACTAGTAATAAAAACAAAATCAGATAAAAAAAATCAAAAAAAAAATCAAAAAAACTGAAATTACGATTTACATACCTGCACCTGGGTTGGCTGGTGGCTGGCTGCTGCTGACCTGCTGTCGCCGGCGGCTGGCTGCGGCTGACCTGCTGACCTGCTGTCGCGGCTCGCGGGCTGCTGCTGCGGCTGGCTGCTGCGGCTGTCTGCTGCGGCTGTCTGCTGCGGCTGGCTGCTGCGGCTGGCTGCTACTGCTGTCTGCTGCGGCTGGCTGCTGCGGCTGGCTGCTGCGGCTGCTACTGGCTGCTGCTCGACGGCTGCTGCTGCTGGCTGCTGCTCGACGGCTGCTGCTGCTGGCTGCTGCTCGACGAGGACGGCGACTGAAGAGTGAAGAAAAGAGGATGAAGTTGAAGAGAGAGGAAGAGGATGAAGTTGAAGAGAGAGGATGAAGTTGAAGAGAGACTGCTGAAGTGAAGAATGAAGAAGATTAGGGTATTAGGGATTTAGATTTTAGGGTATTTTATTTAAAAAAAATTATTTAATATTAATAATTATTAAATATAATATAATTTATAAATTAAAATAATAATATTTCGGTTTAAACCGAAATACCGAATTACAAAGTCATACGTACCGAAAACCGAACCGAAATACCGAAAATACAAAAAAATAAACCGAATACCGAACCGAAAACCGAAAAACCGAAACCGAAATTTTAAAAAAATTCGGTTCGGTTCGGTGTTTCGGTTTTTCGGTGTTTATGCCCACCCCTACTCAAAAATAGGAAGAAATATGGTCTCTTTTGGGAGCTTAAGAAGATGTTTACTCGTAGATGAACCAATTGTAATAGTATTCGTAGTGGCAGAAAGGTTAACAACTTTGTACAGATGAGTACTATAATTTAACATAATGTATCTTAACAGGAAGGAATTTTCCTTTTTTTCTTTGTTACTTTTTTTGAAAATAAACCCATGCTAGAAAATTATTACGTTCAAGTTCAACCTTTTTAGTGGACAATACACATTCTTGCAATTATAGACTCGTCGGCTAAGCTTCTAGGTGGCCCATGATACGGCGATTGAGAGTACTCCTGCTATAATTCAAGGGTCATTCCAAGAAATATGTCAAGGAGCAGTTAAACGGGCGGGAGATAATAACAGAATAATTATTTGTGTAGGTAGATCTAAAGAAAGTCTCTACGGGAGTCGAAGGTCATATGACCAAGAGAGAGAGAGAAAAAAGGCAATGGCCATCATACTATGTTCATAGAATGAGCACATTTTTTAAATTGTTAATACAATTAAATGATTCTATTCGAGATTATCTTTTTCCCTTTCAGAATTGCATAGAATTATTTTTATTCGTTATTGATGAATTATTCTTTAGAATCAACATTCTTTTTCCCCAAAAAAAAACACTTTTTGAAGATATTTTGGCTCTATAATTGATCTATTTGAAGTGCTAATGCAAATAAACTTGAAACTTTAGACTTACCTACATTAATTCCTATAATCCTATTATTACTATAATATACTAGTATTTGACTCAATCTTTAAAAAACCAAAATCAATGAATTACCTTTCTCATATTCTTCAAAAATCAGATATCACAGCTAACAATCCATTGCGTAATGTTTTATTTTTTACCCCAAAAATAATGATTGTATAAAAATTAAAATAGTGTAAGAAAACGACAGTTATGGGCAGACGAACCCCATGTTCTTTCATTACAGTTAGCACGTCCTTAATGATTCCTAACTACTCCACCATTTCACATGTCCACATGACATGCCCCCAAAATTATTTATTTACACCCACAATATTTATATCAAGTCCAAAAAAAAAATTAAGAGTAAATATAAAAATTTAACCATGAAAATATAATATATCAATTAATAATAATGAACTTATATGAATATATATCATATCCACATAATATCTCCGGCATATATTGTCTCTCTAAATATAAGGTTTGTATAATTTTCTTTGTTATTATCAGCACTTGGTGTTTACAGAATTTAACATCACAATCTCTCTACATTAATTGGTTAGGTGTAAATTGTAATATGGGCCTCATTATGGATGGGCCATATGTCTATTACGGCCCAACTGGCCCAACCTTCCAAGAAAACCTATGATAGGGCCCAAGTTAATGAAGTTAATAAAAAATGGGCAACTTTCACATATAGCAAACAAAAAAATCATATTTGTATAATATAGCAAACTTTGCATAATTGCGCTCCATAGCAAACATAAAAACTGTATAATTCGCTATACATATAAAAGTGTATAATTCGCTGGCCTAAATTGTATAATTCGCTGGCCTAAATTGTATAATTCGCTGGCCTATTTCGCTGCAATTGTATAATTAGCTTTGCATACAGTTGAATCGAATTAAAATGTATGTATATTGCATAATTATAAGTGTATAGCAAGAAGATATATGTTTTTCTCGCTTTATACAAAAACAGAAACACAATATATACACTTCTGTTGTATAAAGCTAGAAAAAATTGTATTTCACTGCAATTGTATAATTCACAATTGTATAATTCTTTGGCCTTTTTCCCTGCAATATTTGAAGTAAAATGTTTGTAAATTATATAATTAAGCGTATAACACGAAGATATACATTTTTGCATATGTATATACAATTTTCTCTCGCTTTATACAAAACAGAAACAGAAATTATACACTTCTGTGTATAAAGCGAGAGAGGCGAGAATGGGAGAGTGGCGAGCGAGACTTCTGGGAGAGAGACGCCTGGCAAATTTTTGCCAATGTTTGCTATGGAGCACAATTAAATCAAACCCTAGCTATTCAATTTAATTTAGGTTATTAGTTTGCTATTTTATACAATTTTTCCATAAAAAATTGAATCATTTTAATTGGATAGAAGAATAGAGTGAGTCAGAGAGCATTAAAAGTGGTTACAACTCATTACTGAAATTCTCAATTATTATAGAGGGAGCTGTGGTATTTCTCATACTTCTATTACTTCTTTATTATGTTTCTCTTAAGCCGAGTTGAATCACAAAAAATCTTTTTACTTTTATACTTCTTTATTATGTTTCTCTTAAGTCGAGCGTGTCACAAAAAATCTTTTTACTTTTATAAGAGTTACAGCTGCATACACTTTATCATACCTAAATTTATTTTATAAAAATCATACTTAATATGTTATTATTGTTATTGTTATAGCAAGAGATATTACACCAATAAAGGTGGGCATATATACCACACACCACACCACCCTTTGTGGGCTCCAACCCACCTAATGACGTAAATACGAAATGGGCCCATTTACGTTTGCCTTTAACGTTACGATAAACTACACTCACCAATGCATTGAATGTTCCCTCTTTCTTTTCCTTCCTTTCTTTATTGTAAGTAAGGTAGTGATAACTGATAACATACCAACATGAGTGGTATACGGAGTAAAACTGATTCATAGAAAGCTTGAATAGTGATACAGTTTCACTCTTAATCAGAATGTTTGTGTTTGAGCCTTAAATATAAAGAAAATTATATTGAGAGCGTCACATCAAAATAATTCTCGCAGTGCACGATCCAAGTTTAGTCAGAGCTTCAATATGAACTCTGAATATCGAATAAAAAATAAAAAAAGGGTTGATAACTTGATTTTTACATACTCTCTTCGTTTCAATTTATATAGTTAAATTTTACTCAATAGGAAATATATATCAAATATTCTTTTAATCTCATGATTTTTAGCATGTAATATACAATAATGAGTGTGAAATGTTAAGAAACTGACATTCTTCTTAAAGCAAATTATCAGTTAAAAAATAAATAAAGTGAGATAGATCAATTGGATGTTGACTTTTCTAAATCAGTGTTCTAATCTAAAAATAGAACAATGTTAGTGATTATATATAGCTGACATTCAAAGAAATGAAGTCAAGGGGCATATGTTAAATATTGACAAAATAGTTTTGACCAAATTGTCAGTGTTAAAGAAATTTTATTAAGTATATAAAAATTTAATTGATTAGTTAAACATTCTTTGTAAAAAAAATAATAAAAAATTATAAAAGTTCTGTTAGCTTATATGGTTATTTCTAACAAATTAAAAGACTAATATGGTTGTACTTTGATCTGCAGTTGTTGTACTAAATTTGGCAAATGAATTAATTATATGAGCATTTAGATTTTTTAGAGTTGTCAGAAACCGCTCAACCGTTTTGAATTTTTCCAACCTACTTTTATCAAAAATAAAAATAATAAAAAACAAATGAATGGTTTCTATAAGATTGACCACTAAACTGCAAATAAATTAGATTTTACACTGCAAAAAAAGAAATTTAAAACTGATATATAAAAAATAAAAAAAAAGTAGCAAAATTCTAAAAGTAAAAATTACAATAACCTCCCTAAAATACGTTACATTTCTACGTCTACCCTTCCTACTTCCCACAATTTACCAAAATTTTCACATTTAAACCGCAACCGAGCTAGACCTACTAGACCGCTTTTTCAACTGAACCGGGTTTTTTCATTTCAACAAGTTGAAATCATAGAAGCTAAACCGGAGTCAATAACCTCACCGGTTTCCTTCTTCCGCCGCATCTCCAAAACTTTCCGGTGGCTATTTGAGTGAACTTCTAAAGAAAAAGTTGGACTACAAGCCGGTCTATACTCAGGAAAAAGCCGTCCGGATTTGTATCTAACACCACAAGCGTTGCACAAAGTTTTTGGACCCAATGGACCGGCTCGCCACTGGGGTGTTTTTTGAACCTGACAATGAGTACACCGACGGCCTGAACCGGTCTCTGCTGATGGATTCTTTTTTGGTTTCTTCAACGGTGGCTTTTCTACGCTACAAAACAAGTCACCGTCATAAACCGGGTTCGTGAAAAAACCAGACGGAAACGGTGAAGAACCGTACGACGAAGAAGTTGGAGAAGAAGAGTCTCCTGAAACTGCCGACGACGGAAAAGACCATGTTCTTCCGGCCTGTCTGGACCGTTTGCTTCTCGGTTTCACAGGAAACGGTAAAGGGAAACATGGAACTCTCGTTTTCTTAACAACTGGTCTAACCACCGGTTCAGACCGGGACTCTGTAAAACCACCGGTTTTGTCCTTGAAACTTTCGGCAGGACACAACAACGAAAATTCCGACGGAGTATCATCCACAAATTGGGATAACCATTCAAGATTCTCCATATCATCAACCTGTTAAAATGGTTTTCCATAAAAATCCAAATATTACAAAAAAAGAATTAAAAAAAAATTGGCAAATTTCTCTTTTTCCCAAGGCGAAGGCCATGAGTTTTTACCGGAATAGGGAGTTCGCCGGCTAAAGAACCAAAGCTTTCCATGCCGGAAAAAGTAGAATCCTGTGAATTTCTTTTCTGAGAAGACCCAGAAAAAGAGGTTTTCTCATCATCTTCATGCAGTTCTGGGTCTTTGAAATCTTTGCCAGAAAAATCCAAAAGATCATCAACTGAAAAATCCTCACTCGCTCCATTATTTATCCCTGTTACACACCATATATCGTCAAGAAAAACTTGTTGGGTATTTTTCATAGCCATATCTGAGAGAAAACTGGATTTCAATGCTCTTGCTTCAATCAACTCCATAGAAAAATAAATTGAAAACTAACACCAAAAAAATGAAGTTTTATTTTTAAAGGTACAGAGTAGTTTACGTTGATTTTTATGGTATAAAAATTGTGAAGAAGAAGTTGTATAATTGCAGAAGAAAAAAAAGTAGAGAAGATGAGTTTTTGGGTTAAAGCACTGAAAAGGGGGCGAAACTAGTGGGTGGGTTATTGTTTTTTTCCTCTTTTTATCTACTTTTTCTCTCTCTTTTTTATCAGAAAAATAACTGTAGAATTGAATTATTATTTTTTTGTTTAATAATTGAGGAGTACTATTTATTATTACGGTGGGCCGTTACGCATGAAGTTTTAATTTACAGATGTTGTAATATTATTGGCTAGGTGACAAGTCTTTTCTTTTGTGACTGGTTCAGAATTTCAAGTAGATTTTTTGTAATATTCTGCTTTTTAATTGTATTTGTTGGAAAATATTTAAAAAGAAGGATATTTATTTGATTTATGGTTTACGATTCAAAGCCGGGAAAGTGAAAATGAAAGCTTTGATTAAATTTCAAAAAAAAAAATTAGAAGAAAAATAAGAAGAAAAAAAAAAGGTCAAAGAGAGAGGGCTATTCTAGAAAGACTGCCCTTAAATTGTCAAGTTATTACCGCGTTGAATTTTAATTGAAGTTTTGTAAATATAGATAAGTTCTAATTCTCTCTGGTCCATTTGAATATAATATTTACCATAAATAAATGATTTAAAATAATTAAATTTATCTTAACTACTTTAATCCGTCCAAAATATTTGTCATGTTACGCTTATCAAAAATTGATTTCATTAATTTTTAAAAATAAATTAGTTTGCATTAATTTGATATTTTAAACAAAAAAATTAGATATTCTAAAACTATATGAAAGTATTATAAATTATAATTTTTTCGTATTAATATGATGAAAAATATATATCTTAAAATGTTAGTTAAATTCTTTATAATTTAACTCTAAAAATAAAAACTATAACAATAATATCGAACGGAAAAAATATTAAGTATGAAAAGATAAAATAAAATTTAAGAACATACGAAAAAAAATATGTGACGTAAAATTAATTGTGAAGTGATTAAATTTAGCTGCGATTCACTAGGCATATACGCGCAAATACACAAGTTTAAGCAACAAATGGACCTCGATTTCATCAACATTGAGATACAAATAAATAAATACTTCATTTTTTATTTATTTTTTTGGTTGACTTAATTATTCAATATTTTTAGCAAACATAAATAATAAACAGTCAATCAAGTAGTGGGAAAATAACAGTTTTGATGAAATCTCACCTTTTAGCTTGTGAAAATTAGTTTTTCTAGCACCTCATGAAATATAAAATTCCAAAAGTTCACTCCATTTTATTTTTCTAATTCTAATTTTGGGCAACCATTTTTCATTAAATAGATAATATTATTTATTTTATATAGAACTACATATTTTTTGGCTGATTAGTGATGGAATGATTTTTCTTTATTTTATTACTCTCTAGTTTCATTTTATATGTTCAATACGCATTCTTTTGTACTAACATTAAATTAATGATGCTTTTGTTTTACTAATTCTTTTAAATTTGATACATTTTGAAATTCTAAAATTAAAAAAAAATATTATAAATATGATAGTGAAATTGAAGAAAAAAAACTCATATCATTATTCGCTAAAATGAGTTAGTAAACAATAAGATTTTCAATTTTAGAAAATCCAAATAAAATAAAATATTTGATTTGTGTGATCAAATATTAGTAGTCACATGTGGTCCTATTTGCCAGCAAATATTAGTAGATATTATAAGCATGTATTTAACACAATGACAGAGATCTTGTCAATAAATTTAAATTTTTAGAGGGGGTGATTATTGGGTTGGTGGGGGTAGTATAGGTCAATAATCAAAACTTTAGTTAGGCAACACAATGATTATTGTCTTCATGGTGGTTTATCGAGAAGCATTTGCTTCTTTTCTTCTTTTTTTTCAAATTTACGAGGGAAAAATTTCATGTATGAAATTTTTATATTCGAATTGAATATTGAAATAGAGTTAATAGTCTGCATGAGTTTCAGTTGAACTCGATAAATTTTAGGCCTAAGTCATCTCTAGCCATTCAAAGTTGTCCGCATAATTCATTTAGACACCTCAACTAATCCTTGTGCCAATTGAACACTTTATTTGTTCAAAGGTCATTCCTATTAGACACAAAATGCTGACATGGCAAAAAACGTGTAATTCACTTTCCTTGAGCGCGTTAATTTATTAAAAATAATTTTTTTTTTCTCTTAATTTATACCTCTAAGTTAATTTTTTTATTCTTCTTCCCTATTTCTATCAACCCCAACCCACCCCACCCCAACCCCATACCCATACACAAGTGGGTATCTTCTTCCCCCGTCATTCTAATGATTTCAAAATTTTTAGTATCAGTGGTTATCTTCTTCCCCATCATTCTAATGGTTTCAAAATTCTTAGCATTTTGTTTCATTTATAAATTTTTCGAAGAGATTCTTTTCCCCATCTTTCTGTACCTAAAAAATGAGATGAAGTAAAAAGTTATAATTAATAAAAAAGCTGATTGAAAAAAAATTGTCGGATTAAAGATGGAACTGTACAGGGAGGGGAGGGTAGCCATTAATGAAACTAGAGGAAATGTATGTTTTGTTCCAGTTGAAGGCAGAGAAGTTTAGGTTTTACTTTTTTTTTTCCAGTTTTTTTACTTTAAAATAATTTTTATTTTTTTTACTTTATAATATAATGTTTAAATAATTTTTTGGATTAAAAAATAACACATGTCATTATTTGATTGGTCAAATTGACATGTCAGCGCGAGTGTATTTCACGCATTCTCTATTTTTTGTTTATTCTCGAAAAAATGTTCAAATGGTTCAAATTCAGAATGGTTGAAGTGTTCAATAGGTAGTATGTCTAGTTGAGGTGTCTAAATGAATAATCGGGACAAGTTTGAGTGGCCGCATATGATTTTGGCCTAAATTGTTTTTAGACATTCAATTATATTAATAAGTTCATTAAATACATACATATATTAAATTTAAAATTTATTTATTATAACTTAAATCGTTATTATTAAATTTTATAGGTTTTACAGATTTTCACAGTTCATTAAATACATACATAAAAGATTTTCACTATTTGAATGCATTCTAAATATTTGAAGTTGTATAATTTGAATTTTGAAATTCAAATTTGAAAAAAAAAAAAAAAGAATGCTAAATATATCGTGATGATATTGATGGTAAGCATTTCCAATGTCATGAACGACAACTTTGTATTATAAAAGAGAGAAAAATAAATAATTCATATCATAAAAGGACAAGAATAATGTGAATGAATAGTTGGAAAATATGGCGCTATGAAAATTCAAAAAAATCAAATTATACCATCTATTGATTTTTCTTTTAGACATATATTTATTTCTGTTCAAATATAGTTTTTCATTATTAATTTGATTTATCTTAAAAAATAATAAATTATAAAGATACTATCACAGTATTGTCTTTCCCTTTATTAAATCTTCATTTTAATCCATTGAAAATATATAGAACAGATAAATAATATTTGATAAAAAAATTTTAAAAAATAATAATAATATTATTTTTAATTTTTTAAATTAGACAAGTATTGTTGAATAACAATCTTGCGGGGATATTTTTGACAAAACGAGAGAAAGTAGCCAAACTTTGCCGCGTTGATTGCGCCGCTATGATTTGGTATATTTTGGAACTTTCATCAATCATTCTCCCGCCTCATCCATTCCTATTTTGATTTTGAATGATATACAATGCGCCAAAAAGATTACTCCTCACGTCTCAATTGGTATGATTTAATTTAATTTATTATAAAGTTTAAAAAGTTAAAAATATTTTTAAAATCTGTATTATATAATAAGTTATAGATATTTATATAGCAAAAAATTATTTTATTAAACATGAATGGACATTTAAATATGTTATTTTTTGGGATATTTGTTAAAAAGCAAAATAAATTATATAAATTGAACATACGAAATAAATATTTTTATTGCCCGAAGTGGCTCAACGAACTTGATAATAAAGGTCAAATTTATATTGAAAAATTGTTTTTTAATGATAAAATTCATATGATAATGTGATATGGAAGAAACTCACCTGACTTTTATCTGGTGATAAATGGTAATAGCGCAATAAATAATGTGTGAACTAGACATAAATTTAGAAGATAAAATTTTATGCAAATATATGTCATTTAAGTTTAGAAGGTAGTTGAAAAATTATTTTTTAATTATAAAATTCATATGATAATGTGATATGGAAGAAACTCACCTGACTTTTATCTGGTGATAAATGGTAATAGCGCAATAAATAATGTGTGAACTAGACATAAATTTAGAAGATAAAATTTTATGCAAATATATGTCATTTAAGTTTTGAAGGTAGTTGAAAAAACATTTTTAAACGTATAGTTCCAAAATATGTTATTGAAAAGAACATTTTAGAGTAAAATATGTGTGCAAGAAAATATAAATTTGAATAAGAGTAAGTATTCAAATAAAGGGTGTTGTAGAAGCAAGCAATAATTAGTATGTATGTTGTGTTTTTAATGTAAGAGTAAAATCTCTCAAAATTATTATAGGTGGACCATAAAATATTAATATTTTATAAAGATATTATTAAATAGTAATTAATATTATATTTATTAATTTAACAAATATTTTGACACTAAAAAAATTATGTTGGGAAAAAATCACAGAGAATTTGAAAGAATTTATTTGTGAAAATTTTATACATGAACGTGAGATCGTAATTAATGATTTCAATTGCCGCAATAATATGGAAGTTAATTATATATTGAATGGTAAAAATGATACATGTTCAGAAGTTCAGAGTTTTATTCAAATTATGGATATCATTGGATAAACAATGTTGACGATGAAGTTAAAAATTTAAAACTTGTTACACGTAAGTAAGCACTTATCACGTCTATAACTCTTCACAATTTTATAGTGTAATTAGAAAAGATTACATCAAAACTTTTGGATGCAACAACAAAAGTTAGAGATGAGCTTCGATTATATATTTTTTACCAAAGGACAGAACATAATAAAATCATATTTCACTAAATTGTCTTAGATATATTTGTACTTTTAAGAAATTGTTACTCCATATATAATATTAATGAAACCATATATTAATCGGTTGTCCTCTAAAAATATATTATCTGATTATCTTATCGAAATGAGTGATTTTTTCAATTGTTCAAATCGAAATAAAAAATTATTTTAAAGAGATTATTAATTAATCGAGTATTAATTTAGTAAGATTTTACTATAATATTTTATAGACTAAGCATTATTCATTTTCATTATACATTTAAATTGCTTGATTTTGCAAAACATACTACGTGCTGATTAATATTTATCATATAGATTTATTTTAATTATGTATTTTCCCTTAGATTTTACCGAACTTATGTGAAAATAGGAATATATTATAAATCATACACCAAAGTAGTAGTTGGCTAGTTGGAGGCGTGTCTTTCATGAATAGTTCACATCGTGCGTCGCCTGGCCGGCAACTACCAAACTTTTCCAAACGGCGAAAAGTCATCGGACCATCCCACCACTTCCACACTTTTTATTTTATTTTTTTCCATTTTTGAAAAAAAAAAGTGATTGAAAAATGAGTCAGCGTCCTTGAATTTCATTTTATTTTATATGATACTATACAATTTAATATAATTATTTTAAAATGATCCAATTTTATAATTTATATGATTAAAGTAAAAAATTAAAAATTGAACTATTTTATTTATTTATAATAAAATGAATTTTTTTGTAGGATGAAATAAAAAAATAAAAATGTCAAGCAAAATAAAATGAAAGGAGTTCATAATTTATTTAATTTTTTTTTAAAAAAAGTCAAAAGCGGAAGCTACAGCGCAGGAGTGAGGAGCTCCACATGTGAGTTCTATCTGTCAATTTTTCATTTTTTATATATATAAAAAAGAAAGTGTACATTTTTTTTTGTTTTGTTTGGCTTTTTTTTTTTTTACGTCAACTTGATTTTTAATAACAGTAGTTACTACTAACATAGAGTTTTACTAGTTCCCTAATATATGGCTTACTAGTCAACAATTTGGACAACTTGAACTCTTATATTATGAGTTTGACTGTTAATGGTGATTTTTATGGAATTTTCGTTTTGTGATACTTTCCCTTTGTAGTCAATTTGAAAAAAACGATATATATATTTTTTTATTTTTCATAGTTTTATAGTTTTCATTTTTTATATGGCATATTTAAAATTATATAATTTAAAAATATTTTTAATTTTATAATTTGTGTTAAATTAGAATAAGATAGATAACTTTTGAGGGAATACATGAAAATAAATTAACTGCATTTTGATCTTAAATTAGTTTGAGGCGGCTTTAATTTATAGACTTTCTATTTATAATCATTTCAAAAAATTGAAGTAATAGATAATTTTGTATTTTACTAAAATAAAAGTGTTAGAATTTTTAACGCGAATCACATGATCACACTATACATTATAGTAATTGTACCAAAAATAACGTTGCTAAACACTAATCCCCGGCTATATATTTACTCATTGTGAATCATTTGCTTTTTTAAAAATAAATAAAACTGCATTAAAAATGGTGTTAGAGGAAGGAGAATTGGGAGAGCGGGAATTATAAAAGTGAGAAGTCGAATTCTCATTCGTAAAGTGATAGTAAGGCAGCCGCATAACAAAATCGAATCATGTGTTTGCTTCTATTTATTATATGAACATAATAGAAATATTGTAGTGTATTCACAATTTAATCATCGTTTTTTCTATGACTTTAATATCCATGTCAACTTACGCACACCTTAACTAATTTTAAACAACAAATAACAAATAACTCTATCTATAAAAACTAAAATAGATGAGAAAAAACTACACCTGTTATATGTCTCCTACTGGGATTTACATATTGCATTACTACTAATTCTCAGTTTGCATGAAAAATTTACATTATACAACCAAATTAAACCATAATATATAATTTCCATAATATATAATTTCTCATTCTCTCCATCCTCTTATTCGTTGACAACATTTTAATTAAAAACGTTTAATAATAAGTAGTGCTAGTCAACCATATTATACAACGAGCTAGGACCAAATTAAACAATGAACTTGCGAAGACGACAATTTTTCGTGGTCCTTTAGTTTCATCTCGTTTTAAATGAGCCTATATTCTAGAATATTCAAGTGTTCAATATATTAGACACTTTTTTTTTTGTAATTAAGGAAAAAAATACTACTATATTTATTATTACATATAAAAGTAATACGTGCCTGCATATAATTTGAGTTGTTTAATAATTTTATTATTATTATTATTATTATTATTATTATGAAAATTGCTAGTCAAAAGTCTTCCACAAACTAGCACGATTGGGAACGACAAAGTTTGGCCTGCATACTACGTCTTTTCTCCGCCAATTAGATGTCAGTCATGTAGTATTTGTTATCTTTTTCTCTAATTTTTTTTCCTAATTAAAGAAAAAGATTTGTTTTTGTTTTGATAAAAATAAAATAAAATATGTTACTCGATATTTAAAGTATTCATGAGCCAGTTTAGCCAAACAATCAATATTTTCGTAAATATATTTGTGTGTGACAAATATGGAGATGGCGGCAGAATGATGTGGGGTTTGATTTATGGTTGTTGCCCCGTTTATGTATTGGTTTACTATTTTTATTTGTAGCTTAAAAATATACACAAAAATAAATAATAAAACGTCTATGGGCTTGGACATTTAGTAGACCATAGTAATGATTTTAGTGACATATTAATATCCAAATTAGTGTTTTATGAGTCTAGTAATACCCTTCTCCACATAGTCAAGAGGCATTAAAATTTCTTTATTTGTAAACTTAATTGTGAAAACATATTTAAAACCATAAAGACTAGCATTAATCTAATTATAAATGTATCGCGAACGGTTGACTACTATCGAGCTACAAATCATAGTAAATTGATACAACTTTTTGGGGTTCATAATTGTACAAAGTTGTTAGATGAATTAAAAGATTGGACTTAAATTATTTTAGAAGTTATTATTATTATTCATTTCGATATTCAACCTTAGACTTATTAGAAATTGAGATATAATATTGATTTTTAATAAGTGCATGTTATGCAATACTGTAGGCCTATTATGCTTACGTACGTTGTAAAAAAACTACTAGTACGCATATTTTTCACATCAATTTTACCTAATTATCACCAAACCTTATTTGACTAGCTAGTCACAACTCACTTGTCCACAATTTGATAGAATACCAGCTGGCCAATTTTTCTTTAATATTAATATAATACTACTACTCCCAGTTGATACGCATTAAAAATAAATTATTGAGTGGTGTGGAGTGGGGAATCCATGTCATGTGTAACAAGAAAAATAATACTTTTAAAATAATACTTCAATACAATTGCTATACTAATACAAGATAATATTACACACAATTTTTGTGTCATTTGTAATTACTGGTATAATCAGAAATTTTATAAAAAAAAAATTAAATTTAATTATTGCAAACACATAAATTAACGAAAAAGAATTTAAAATTTATTATATATATTTAAAAAATTATCTTAATCACATATAATAAAAAAATTTCATCAAAGGGGTTCGAATTAACCCCATACAACACGTGGCTTTGCCCATGGGTCATGTGTTAGATGCGATAAAAAATATTTTTTAAAAAATAAATGATTTTTTAAATTATTTTATTGTATTCGATCATAAATACAAAAAAATAATTATTTTAAAATAATTATATATATGATGTGTTTGATACGAAAATGAATATTTTTCTACGGAAATTAGGAAAATAAATGATTGCGTATTTATTTTCTTGGATTCGACATGCAACTAATTTTTTTAATCTTCTAACCAGATTTATACATTCAACACAAAAATATGAGGAGGGGTGGTGGATTACTATAATGAAGGAAGTAATTTTTTTAAAAAATAACTCGTTTTCATAAATAAAAATCCCAATGAATTTGTGTATGAATATTCGCTAATTAGTGAATTTAATGACTTTCTTTCATTCTTTTTTTTTTTTTTTAAAAAAAATTTCAGCTAAGTCTGGTACTTTATAAAAATTGAAACAAATGAAAAATTCCAAATGATATATTCTTCTTTAAAAAATAAAAAGAAAAAAAAACATTAGATTGATGTTAACATCGTACACATCTAAGATAGGAGTAATCAGGAATCCAATAACAAGAAAATGAAAAATAAGTGTATTTATTCCTTTTTCGTGTTTGGCAGGCATTCCACTTCCACTATGCAATCCTTCTCATAATAGTACTAGAATTAGAAAGTCAACTGTAACATATATGCTTACATACATTCTTCAATTTATTTTATTTATCGTTCTTATTATATTATATAATATAAATAATTACCATTTAAAAATGAGAAAATATCCTCTCAATTTATGTCCGAAATTACAGAGACACTCTTATATTATACTAAGATCCTATTACCCCTGAACTTATTTTATAAGTAATTTTCTATCCCTTTTCGGCCTATGTAACACTAACTTGAAAAAAAATCAACCAACATTGGGCCCACAAGATAGTGTCATGTAGAGCCGAAAAGGGATAGAAAATTATTAATAAAATAAGTTCAGGGACCTTAGTATAGTATAAGTGTGTCTCTGAGATTTCGGACATAGATTGAGGGATAATTGTGCATTATCCCTTTAAAAATCAAGATATAATTATTTTTAATCCTTAAATAATAAATATAAAAATTAATAATACGGTACAAAAGAGAAAAAAGTAGTAATAAAATAAATAAATTAGTTAGACCATCGCTAGTTAAAAGAAATACTGAAGAATAATTGTTATCCTTTTTCTTTTACGGGGGTGGGGAGTTTTTCTTTTTAAACCACTAAAATTTTTAAAAAGGCACCAATAATCCTAAAATTCAACCATCGTAAACAAACGCAAATTTATAACTACAACTCCACTACTATATGTAGCATATATTTCTCATTAAATTCCTAAGTGGGACTTTATTTGTATTTTCACTTTAAATAACTACAGTTTTAGTATGATGGAAGTTTATTAAGCTATTATCATTAGAGATTTTATGCAACAACTTATTAACTTATCTTATGTTGCACGTTTGGATCTTTTATATTTTTGTTGTTAGCAAAACTTTCTCATATTTGTCGGTAACTCTAGTAGAGATATAACCAAGGTAACGGATTTTGATGTTTTTCTAAAGATAATTATTGAAAATATTTTGAATTTGAACTTTTCTCCGAGCACTTAATATTTTTAGCGTGTAAAAATGTAAACAATAAAATAATATAATACATAAGGTAAAATTAAGATAATTCAGATTAAATTTGGAGTTGTTTTTCAATTGGGTTGAAAATTTAAAAATATTAATCTCATAAATGAACTTTTAATCCATAAATCTTCTTTTAACTTAATTACTTCATGCTTAAAATTTATAGGGGTATACATTTGACTTTCAACGGTTATATGAAATGAATTATTCATGTATTGTAATTATATAGAACTTAAATTTATCGTGTAAAAGCAATAGGAACAATATGTACCCTCTTGAGTGAATTGGTGGGTCGCCACAACCATGCTTATAGGCCCTAAATCTAGAAGAAGAAGAAGAAGAAGTGAAGAATTGGCATAAATAGCCGCACATTAAAATAATAGTTAATAAATATATATTTTTTGTATATTATAAAATGGCGTACGTAGAAATATTACACTTTCGATACAAAATAGTATATGTATTTTTCTATGTCTAGATAGCAAATGTAATTATTTTTATGAATTGACCTATCGTTCTAAATTATAATTCATCCAAAAAGGAAAAACAAGGCTCCAGCCTCCATGACTTAAAAGAGTGTCAAATTCAGTCCATGTAAGTGTAACATATCAAGTCAGCCCATTTTGGGTGAGTTGGGTTCGAAATTGCATCCAAGAAGTTTGTTAGGCCCGTTTACAAATTTCTCAAATAAAATATAGGGAAAATTGTATATAATTGCAAACTAATAAATTAAATTAATTGCTATAATCATTTTTTGATTTAATTATGCCCGTAGCAAGTCACATCTCTCCCTCAAACTCTCGCTTGCCACTCTACTCTCGCACTCCATCTCTCGCTCGCTTCCTCTCACTTTTATACAAACACAAGTGTATAAAATCTGTTTCTATTTGTATAAAGCGAGAGGGAATTGTATAAATATATAGACGTTTGTTCCCCTATTTCCTCTCTCCCAGATCTCACTCGCCACTCTTTCTAGTTTCACTCGCCACCCTCATCTCTCTCGCTTATACAAATAGAAACGAAATGTATAAATTGTGTTTCTGTTTGTATAAAGCGAGAAAAAATTGTATATACACATGCAAATATATATATATTTTCGTGCTATACACATATAATTATACAATAAAAATACTCCCTTGCCCAATTTCTTTTGCCTTTCTCTCTTTCTCGTTTTATACAAATTCAATTTCTATATAATTTATTTCTTTCTCGTTTTATACAATTCGATTCAATTGTATATTCCCTGCCCAAGTCTCTTTTTCCTTTCTCTCTTTCTCATTTTATACAAATTCAAATTGTATATTATCGTTCTATACACATAAATTCGTTTTATACACTTTATTTTATACAATTCTCTGTCCAAGTCTCTTTCTCTTTCTCGTTTTGTACACTTCGTGTCAATTGTATATGTATAGCGAATAATACATATATATGTTTGCTATGGAGTGCAATTATGCTATAGCATACAAATATGAATTTTATGTTTGCTATATTTGAAAATTGCCCTAAAATAAATAGGGTTTGTCCATGCAATTTGTTATTATTTGACAAAAATTTTTGGCAAATAACACCAAAAATTTAACTATTTGAAAAAATTAGTATCTGGGTCGAGTTCATTATTTGAAAACTTTTAATAATTCAAATTTTATACCATTTTTTTTACAAAAACACCCTCTATAGTAGTTGTTTTATATGATTTTTTACGTGAACATCAAAGTAGTGATAGAATATTTAATAAATATGAAAGTGATGATATGATTTTGATGGAAAGATAACAATCGGCTTCGGGTAACAAATATGTGCTATGTAATACAAATACATGGTTAATTTTGATAGTTGTAAAAACTTATGAGTATAAATTATATTTCTTCAAAAGGAGAAATATATTTCATTAATACTATAATGAAACATATGATAAAATTTCATCCAAAATTTCAACCAAATAATATTTGAAAGTTTATGACGAAATACTAGTTTAAATAAGGATACATGGCTAACCTTAAATTGATCTTTCCATAGTACGAAAACATGATTTATTTGTTATGATTTGATTGTCTTTGTCAAATTATTATTTTTTTACCTTGAAACAAATTGAACATACCAGACTAATATCACAACAAAATCATATCCTAAAGACGTACTCATTGCGATTATAACAAATGTCAGCAAGCCATCAACATTATTGACCACTATTTTAGAAAAATCAATATTCCACTTGAACAAATGAGTAATATTCCTCTAGCTACTGCATGTAAAAAATTAATGATTATGTCACCTTATATTTGAGCATAACCCTTTAAACAATAATAGTGTTCTAACAATTTTTGTGATTTAAATATAGCTAAGTCCGAATAAATAGAAAGAATAGGGTAAATTGTTTGTGCTTTCAAAATCGTATCAATTGATTGAATGAGACTTGCTTATTCCTTATTTATATCTAATTTTTTCGATACTTGATTAGTGGGATTGATATCTTTTTCACTAAATAACTTAATCCACGTTATTATATATACATACTACATACGACCTTAATTGTCTTTATTTTAAGCAATTATTTGCTCCAAAATGCACAAATGATAACTTTTTCATTTTTATAATTTGTTTAAAAAATCAACTTACTTTCGACTCCACTCACTAGCTATAAGCTTTTATAACAATGCAAATATTATAACATATTTAAGACCATACATTTCAAAAATATTATATTTATAAAAATTTTATGGCATGTTGGAAAATATTTATATTGCTTGAGGAATATTTCTTATTCAAGCTAAATGATGAAACAAATAGGTTCACATAAAATAAAAATAACAAGAAGAAGGGTAACTTCTTGAATTTCAAAAACCTCAGGGGAAATAGTGCAATTTACAGAACTTGTTCAAGTGATATTTCCCTATTTTCTGAAACAACCCCATTCGAATTTAATTTTCTCATTTCGAAAATTGGCTGTCCGTAATAAGGGAATATCACGCTCCGACGAATCGGTCCTAATCGCACAATCTCAAATCTCTCTGAATTGCTACAGATTTTGAAGGTCCTCACTTGGTTCGTCAATGGAAGCGATCCGAAAGCAAGCTACAAGGCTCAGGGAACAGGTCGCTCGCCAACAGCAAGTACGATCGGTTTCCTCTCTTTACATATAGGCATATTGTTACTCTGTAATTCGTAAATTCTGTAGGTTTGTTGATGTTTCTGTAGTATATGTATTGATCCGTTGTAAGCTAATTGTATCAATTTTATCGTGTAATTGTTCAGTGATTGCATTGATCTGTGAAATCGTGCCTTGTTCTGGTGTATTCTAGCTCAACTTTTGAATATCCTTATTTCCTTGTTCAGTTATTTGTTGATTCATGTGCATCCGTAGATTTTACGCATCAGGTGTTTGATAATTTTAACTCTGTGAAATTTATTTTGATTGATTTTAAGTAGATGTAATATACTACTTTTCTATCACCGTTAAAGTAGTATCATATCTAAGTAATGCCCAGTTATAGTCGGTTTTGTGTTATATGTGCTTGTGGACTGATGGTAGTAAAGTTTAAATTTGTTTTGATGTATTGTCAAATTATACATAAACATTCCCCGTGTAATTCCACTCCGGGGGTAGAGTGTAGGTAGACCTTACCACTACCGCAGAGATAGAGAGTGATAAATCCTCGGCTCAAGGAAAAATATTGTTAAAATAATCAAAGAGCTAATAATGGGATGTGTACTAAAATTCCCTGATTTTGGGCAATTATGCTTTTTGCTAGGCCTGATAATCTAGTAATTTTGGATGCTTTGAGGGGATAAACTCATCATCTACGATGAGAATGCATTGTTTGTTGTGAAATGTCTACACTATGAAATCCTTATGACTTGCCTTAGGCACTCTTTAATTAGTACAACACTTGGATTTTCTTATAATTTTGTTCAGTCTTTTGATATATTAGATATCGAAAATGTTGAACCTGAAGCCCTATGTTATATTTTAGTTCGGTGTGTGGCACTCGAATACTTGTAACAATCTTGCAACTAACTTCTGAGTGCTCTTCAATTTATTTATGAAGTGATTTTTCTTGTCCAAATATCACAAACTATACCAGATTGAGTCATATTTTCTTGTATTATAGTTATAGCTTAGGAAATTAATGTTCGAGAAGTAACGTTTTAGGAGGTTAGTTTGTCTCGTGGAAGATTGAGTTCAAAGTCTTACGTTATGATTATATCTATTTTGCGGCCCATGATTTCCATCACAATATTTATCAAGGCCTCTATCTAGCTCCGTCATTTATAGATTCTTGATCCAGGTTAGCTTGTCCAGCTTTAGCTTTGATCTCATGTTTGTGGCTCCAATCATCTATATCTGGTCTCAATTCTTTGCTCTTTAGGATTGTCTTTTTAATGAATAGTTCTGGTATTTAGTTGTTGCAATTGATCAAATTACTGCTATTGAAAGCCCTAAATATTTTCTTCACTTCTCTCCTTTCAGGCTGTCCTCAAGCAGTTTGGGGCTGGGGGATATGGTTCAGATCTTGTGACTGATGAAGCTGAGATGCAGCAGCATCATAAGCTCGAAAGGCTTTACATATCCACTCGTGCTGCAAAGGTTGCTCTTGCTAGCTGATAATATTCCCTTTCCCCCCTGATTTGTAGGAGGCCTTCGCATTGAGATTAGGAAGTTGAGTCTCACTTGCATATAAGTTGATGTAATCTCTTAATTAATCTCTCATTTTATCTTCTGCTGCATGGTATATCTGTTTGATTGATTTACATAATCATAGTTTTGATATTCTCATTTATAGAATCTTATTGTAGATGAACTATGCCACATACAGACATACTTGTAATGCTTTAGTTGCATTACTTCGAATTAACCAACCAGTCAATTACTTCTCAATTCATAATGAGTTGGGATTGGTTATGTAAATCCTCCAAAATGCATTTCTGCCCTAATCTAAGTTCTTTTTGTTCTAATTTTAAATATTTGCTTTCTAAGGAAAACTAGATATTTTCTAAATTTCATACTTACACCTACAAAATAATTAGTTTTTGTTCCTATACAGACTACTTCTTTCGTTGCTAGTTGTATTTCTTCTCCTTTCTAACTGGAGATACATATACAGAGTCTTTGAGCTAAAGCGTGAATAATTAAACATTTGTCATCTTCTGAAATGCAGCACTTTCAAAGGGATATTGTCCGTGGTGTTGAAGGCTATATTGTTACTGGGTCTAAGCAAGTTGAAATAGGTCATTTTCTGATCTCTTCCTGATTGTTTTCTAAGGCCAAAAGCTAAGCTTATATATCTGTTGACCACCATGGGCTTCTCTCCAACAGGAACTAAACTGTCAGAAGATAGTAGGAAATATGGCGCTGAAAATACATGTACAAGTGGTACTACATTGTCAAAAGCTGCATTAGGTTTTTCACGTGCTCGTGCTCAGATGGAGAAGGAGCGAGGGAATCTATTGAAAGCCCTTGGAACACAGGTTAATGAGATAGTCTCATTTTTATAACCTTCTCAATTATATATAATGTCACTCCCTGGAACAAGTAGATCTATCTAATTCTTATTTTGGATGCGTGGTTCATCTTTGGTATTAGGCGGAAATTGAAGTGAATTGGCTCCAACAATACTCTGTACTTCTAAAATTCATCTTGTCTTGTGGGACCTTTCTATGTTTTGTGCATGTGTATATCGCTCTTTTTAAGTGCTTCCTTTTTCCTTCTAATCCAGGCATCAAATAAGGCACAGAATCATTTTGGATCAGTACCTCTTGTACTGTAACCACCTTTTTATTGTTGGGGACCATTTTTCTGCTAAGCCATCTATTGTTTTGGCGATGGCGTGATTTTCCAGGGGAACTATAGTTGTAGTTTTTTACTAAACGTTCTATGTTTTGTGAGAGTTTATTGTAAATTGACACGTTTTATGCTACATGGTAGCATAACGCAATCCCTTTCCTTATCCAGGCTTGGGACCAGCAATATGAACAAATTCATACTAGGTTCTTTTTTAACTTTTAGAAAATGTCAGTTTCTTTAAAATGCCGAGCACTCTGTCAAATATAATTAACAAAGGACTAGTGAAAACTTGGAGAATGGTATTCATTGTATTGCTTGCACATCACAACCAAGCTGGAGAGTCTTATTTGTATCATCTGATTGTCATGTGGTAACTCTTTTTAGTCTTCCATGAACCTGCAATGTGTTTAAAGCTTTTGTTTTGGGCAAGATTATGCCTCATACAATAAATGAAGTCAAGTGGAAGGCTGTAGGTTCTTGAGATTGACCTTGGTCGTACTTGAAGTTCTTTGGGTCAAAGAAAAGGGGGTTGGATTTTGTCCCATTAGATCAAAGATGAACTGGATTTATATGTTTCTCTAGATAACAATGTTCTTTGAGGTTTCAAAATCATGCTGCATCAATCAATTGATGGTTTTGGTTCCATATGTTCTATTTGTAGCAGCCAAGATTTGATGAGCTTTAGAAAACATTATTTATTTATTTTAGATCAGAGAGTATCCTTTTCTTCACTTATGTTGAAAGTTCAGAAAGACACTTCATTTTGGTCTAACCGTTTAGGACTCAAGTGTGAAGACCCTTCAATTGTTCTCTGTCCGGCATGCCAATCTGTTTCATGCCATCTACTTGACTGTTGATGTTGTCTTTCCAGGTTGCAGAACCATTAAGGGCCATGGTGATGGGAGCCCCATTGGAAGATGCTCGACATCTAGCTCAAAGATATGACAGAATGCGGCAAGAGGCAGAAGCACAGGTATTTAGTTGCTTCACTGTTTAAAATTTTAAGGCAGGACTCCAAAACAATTTATGTGGCAATTTTTTCTTACACATAATGTAATGTGTTGTTTTAAGTTACTTTGATGAAAATAAAATTGTTGGAGCAGTTGATTGCACTTGCTAGATGCCAGTTCTCTTTTCTGACTAACCTAGATAGGCTGTTGAAGTATCCAGACGACAAGCTAAATTGAGAGAAGGAACAGGTCATCCTGACATGGCATACAAACTGGAAGCAGCTGAAACAAAGCTAGACGACTTGAAGTCAAACACAAATACATTAGGAAAAGAAGCCGCAGCAGCTATGGCTGCTGTTGAAGCTCAGCAGCAAAGATTGACTCTCCAACGATTGATTGCCATGGTAACCATCCTCCTGGAGCTATGTGCTGTTAAAAGACATCACATAAAGTAAATTTGATTATTATAAATGCCATTTCATCTTTGTGATTAGGTTGAATCAGAACGGTCATACCATCAGAGAATCCTTCAAATTCTTGATCAGCTAGAAGCTGAGGTACGTGTGATTTGTTTAAATAGTTCCTTAATATGATGGACTCCCACTTATTCCCACTTCACTGAGCAACTAAGGGTAATTTCTTTTATGATTCAGATGTTATCAGAGCGTCAACGTATTGAAGCAGCTCCTGCTCCTGCTCCTCCCCTGGATACTATGCCTCCACCTCCCTCATATGAAGAAGTAAATGGTGTCTCTACTTCACCCGTACAAAATGGATCAACTGATAATATGGGTTACTTTCTCGGAGAAGTGAGTATTTTGAAATTTCAAGTAGATGAAATAAATCTACCAAACTCGTAGACTGCTCAATAATATTGCTTCTTTCTCGGTTGGTAACAGGTCATGTACCCATATCAAGCTGAATCTGATGTAGAGCTTAATTTGTCTGTTGGAGAATATATTGTTATTCGCAAGGTTTGTTAGTTTATTTTGCTCTGCTCAAAATGCACTTCTGCATGGTGGTGTCATGATTTTATGGGTATTTCTCATCTAAACTTGAGAAATGACTTTAAACAAAAGGCAGTATGATGTATTTACTAAAATTTTCTGGAAGTTTTTAGGTGCCACTAATGTTAGTTACAGGTGTTTTACTGAATATCCTCAGCCTGTGATTCAACTCCTACTGATCTGAACTGTTATTTTGCATATTGGCAACCTCTACGGCTAATAGACTTCTTGAAGTTCATGATGTTTGAGAGAGTGATATTCTATCTCGGAGTTGGCTGTGCTGTAACATCTGTGTTCTGCTAGAATTCTGTCAACTCTAACAGTGTATATTTTATGAATTGTTGATTTTGTCCAATTCTCTTATAGATAACTAGCCAGTGTGTTCCATTGTTTTATGCAGGTTTCCAACAATGGTTGGGCCGAAGGTGAATGCAAGGGCAGAGCAGGATGGTTTCCTTTTGGTTACATTGAAAGAAGGGATCGCGTCCTAGCTAGCAAAGTTGCCGAAGTTTTCTGAAATGCAGGGATTTCTTTTATTCTGAAGGAGCCATCAGACTTCTGTATCTTCTGCTGCTTGCAATCGTTGCTGTCTTTTTGTAACATCTTTATGTTGTCCCCTTAAATACTCCTTATAGGGGTCTTTTTTTCATTTTTCTTTTTCTTGATGGTTTATTCGATTTTGTGGGTATTCTCATTTATTTTCTTTTTTAAGGACTTGGAGATTATTGTTGTATGTTGCAATTTTTGTGATTAATTTTGTAGCAATAGCTATCTTAGTGACATATGTTCCTCTCGCAAGTTGCAACTCCTTATAATTTGTTCCCTTTTTATATTGGATTTCAAAGAATGTGAGGAAGTAATTGTGTTTTGCCGTTAGCAGATAAGACAGCTTCTTGATAACATTGAAGAATTCTATATCAATACATTTCAAACTGCATAGTCTGGCCACAACACACTAAAAAATAAGCTTTTTTTTTTTAAATGTAGCCAGGTAGATACACACTCCACAAGGCCAGAACATGGGTGATGGCTCCACAACACTTTTAACCTACTGGCGTTCCACAATCAACAACTCTCATTCGAAAAAGCAGAGAAGAGTGATGGACAGGATAAGGCTGTAAAGAACAGGGACTAAGATGGCCTAAACCCTAAACCGATAATTATTAGATGACTTACCATAAGAGATTTCAACCCTTAATTCACTTCGGAGTGCGATTAGAATTTTCCCTATGACAGGTAAGTTGGATCAGCTTGTCTACACTTCAATATTACACCAGTACTAGCTACCTTCCACTGACATGGGTTAACTATACTCACTAGGAGATAGATAGGAAGTAATTACATGATGTTTTTATTCAAACTTGAAGCCTCAGTTATATTTCCACTTAGATTAACCACTACGCCACGTCCTCGAAACGGAAAATTATCATGTGCAGACTGCAGATGCAGATAAGGATAACAATAACGTTCCAGGAAAGGTCCTCGAGTACTACAAATATGAATTGTTCTCTTCACCAGGTAGAAGTATTTTCCTTGCGTGTATTTTACAAAAATATTTTCCTTAAAGGGATATTGCACCCACTAAGGGACGCGTCACTCTTCATTTCATTTTCACTTAACTGCAATTTGCTTCCACTTCTGGAGAAACCTCTGAAAATGTGTTGGCCCAAATATAACGGCTTTCTGTGAACACGTCAATTTACCACAAAATTGGACATGGTATTAAAATGAAATGTGCATTACGGAAAAACGTCTCTACAACACTTGGAATTTGCTTTCCTAGCTTGCAAACAAATACATACCCACCTAACTGCCATAAATAGGCTTTCGTAATTATCTGGTCTGGTTGAAGATGCAACTATTAACTTAATGAACATAGTAATACAAACATAACAATTAGCACTACATAATTGGCCAAGAGTTTGTGCTGTCTTCCTTGACCGTACTTCATTTTGTAGACCAATCTACAAATCAGGACAAAAGAATCCGGGTTAACACTCTCCACCATAAAACTGAAAGGGATACAATTTCCATGTCTTTATGTTGACTCTTAACATAGTTTTCCTTAAATTTCTGAAACACATTTTCTATAATTTGTTCTTTTTCACTTGGAATTGGAAATTTGTGATGGCAGAAGAATGACATAAGCAAAATTAGTTGTCAAATACGTTCAAGGATAGGAGGAAAGTGGTGGCTTCTTTTAAAAAACGAATTGGGTTGAGTTGGGAGGAAATGTTTGTGTTTATTCAGAAAAACAATGCAATCTTAAATAGCAGGTAATAGAAAAAAAAGAAAAGAGAGGATACAAATCATAATTTGGAAAATTACTGTGCTTATTGTTTAAAGGCTAGATTTAAAAAAAGGTCATATAAATGACACATGCTTATCATTAGACATCAAGTCAGAAGCTTAGGAGCATAGAGGGTATATTTCTGAACTACCGAGGCATGCATCTAAATAATTGGCATGCTACTCAAGTATCTCATGATTAGATACTTACAAATGGTCTAAGACCGGCTGCCAGAAAGTTGTGCAAGAATAATAGCCAGTATGATGAAGATGACAACAATCTGCAGTAAATTTGAGAGAATAAGAAAACATCTAATGCTAGAGACATATTGTATCTACAGCATTAATAAACAATCAGAGCATTGAACATTTACCAGAACTGGACTGTAATTAGGCTCGTTCCTGATTATGTAAGATTTCCTGTTGATAGGTACATTCATTAGTTGATATTCACAGAATTGTGAAGATGAGAGCAACAAGGATATGTGCAAACCTTTTGTTCAAGGTTCCCGAGTCTCTGCAAGTTTTCAGGATGGCGTCAAGCCTCTTCAAAGTTTTTGTTGCATTTGGATCGTTATTATTAACCTAAAACAATAGCAAGGCAGCTTTAGTGGCAAGTCTTTACATGAAGAAAGGGAACTTTGATATATATATTTAAAAAAAGAACACAGATAGCAGACCGAATGAAATCCCATTACTATTGGCCATTGAGCAAAAGTTTCACCAATTTTGTACCACCAGTTCAAATAGATGATAGATGTATCAGTTCAATTGCTAAGAGATATCAGTATTATAATAGGCGCATGTTACATTTAGAAGTGCACTAATTTGTTCTATTCTTGAACTACACAGTTGTACATAAAAGAGAGAGAGAGAGAGAGAGAGAGAGAGAGAGTTTACTGGGATAACTAATTTGCAAACAACAATAAGTATTTCTGGAAAAGGACTTCTAAATCTATGGAGTGACAGCCATTTGTATGCACAAGGGTTTCTCGTAGCATGATGCAAGGGTCCAGATAGACACTAAGCCACAAAGGCACACTGCGCATATACTTCTTCCAAGACAAGACATGGATTGTTAGCAAAGGAAGGCGTAATCCTCAATGACCCAACAAATTCAACATTATCACATTATAACTGGGTAATTAGGTATAATACAGAATTAAATAAGTTCCACACCTTGGATTTCAGCATACAAGAAAAGTCAAAAAAAGCACCATATACATCTGCAATAGTCTTGGTCCGGTCAATGACCTTAGCAGTAAGACCTACAAAGAAGAAACCAAAAGTTAGTATTATGATAGGTAGAAGACGGATATATTAAGAAGCCGAACATGCATAGATATATTAAAAACTGAAGCCACAATAATATTCAAAAAACACAATCTATTATAAAAAATATCAATCTGCAAATGTAGTAGAACATATAGATGCATGAATAATACATAGATACAGGGAGCTGTGGAAAATCTGAAAGAATGACCATAAGGTGAGGAAGTTAGATTTTATTCAACCAATGAATATACAGTAGACAGTGTTTAAGATTAAACCCCATAATTACATGATGAATTCTAGAGGAAGAAAGTCACTTTGCGTATGACAATATTACTATTGTCAAAAGGATATAATTAAAAAAAGTGGCTGAACTTCAAGGAGTCAGATCGCAATCGGGTATGAAGTCACAAGAAATGCATGTTGACAAAAATAGTTCTTACCACGCCTCATTTTTACCACTCCTCTGAAGACTTCAATGTTGTCGTAGCACATAGCTAATGTCCCAATTGCCATGACCTGATACCATTAGACAACACAAGAAGGCAAAAGTGTGGTAAAGAAGGATGCTTAGCAAATTACTAGTGTAAATCAATGTTTCTGTACGCTGTAGAAGGCAAATGGAACAAAAACAGTAAAAAAAATTCTTCTTCCCAGCCTACAAGCTCATATTTAAAGAAATGTGCCCAATCTATTTTCTTTTTTGATCGCTAATGTGCCATCTTCATGTAGGAAGCTTTTAGCTTGATAGATAAATAGAAAGTAGAAAGCCTAGAAAATAATCAAGAGGATACCTGTGGAATGGCACAGAATCGAAAGATGGCAGGATCATGCAAATTGAACATGTAAGTCAAACAATCTTCTACATGTGACAAAGCATTGGTCACCATGTCATTGAGACATTGCACTGCCTTAACCGAGTTCTCCTCGTACTTTAAGTCCTGTGGGAAATAAACAGAGATGTCAATTAAATTATAAAATGAAACCATCTTTGGACTTGGACCCAAACAACAGCACTTGCTACTGTGCACTCAAGTTAATTTGATACCTATGATGTCAGGGGAAAACAAAATGAGAAATTCATACAAGACCAGGGAGATGAAGAACTCAAACCTCAAGTTTGTTAACATATTTACTCCAAATCTCACGGGGCCAGAACATACGGCACTTGGGTACTTCATTTATATCTTCCAAATAATCTCTGATAATGTTTGTTTTCTGCAATATATAGCAAATATGTTAGTATTAGTGCCCTAAACAAAGAAGAATCTGAACAAACGACAGTTGTGCCTTCCACACATGTTAAGCTCCAAACCTGAAGAAATAAACCCATGGAGTTGGAGAGAGAATCTGAAGCCAGATCTTCTTTCCCAGAGGCGTGGAACAGTTTTGACAATCCTAGCCCAACAAGCCCAGCTACATAGTGACAGTATTCGTCATAATCATCAGTTGTTTCCACCTGCAGGAAGAGATTTATTGAAGCTGAAATACGCAGGGATTGAAGAGCATTCTAGAAATGAAACTTGGAGCAAAAAATTACTAACTCGGTAAAGTAGCTACACATTAGGCGCGCTTAAAGGTTTAAATTACCTCTCAAAACCTAACAAGATTTAGCGCTAGTCAACCAAATAACATATACTTGTTTTCTATTGTTAATAACCATGTTTTGCTTAACAAACAAAGACTGCCACAATAATTCAACAAATATCATAGTATTCATACATGCTAACAATGCTTAAATTCGTAGAACAAAAATTTACCAGTAAATATCCAAGGAATATATGGGTGAAAAGGACACCTAATCTCAAATAGCATAAATACTAGTAACCACGCCAATCACAATGTACTGAAGCAGAGATCATGGTTTATACTCTTGAGGAGGTGGAATAATCCAATGTCTTGAAGACGAGGAATTGCATGAAAAAGGAAACTTGAGATTCTAGCCAATTCATACAAACAAAAAAGGCAAACAAGTATAAATTGCATTTTGTGAGTATCAGAAAATTTGATCTTATTCTTTTTGGTATATCTTGCATACCTCCTTGCATATAAATTTTGCCATTCCTGCACCCATCCTCATGGTAATGTCCTCAATTGCCTGCTGATAACTGCACAGATATAAGAACATAATCTTCATTATAACCTAAACCTACTATTCATACAAAAGGAACCCAGAAGTATACAGCATACCAATGTTATCCCACAAGTGGAGTGTAATCCCGCAGAGTTTATAAGTTTTGAAATTCAGACTACAATCAGAGTTCACATTTTTTGTTTCATAAGTAATATGATTTTAGGTTGAGCAGGAAAGAGAGAACTGCACCGCTCATAAGTAACATTTCTGATTCACATTAGGTCACGTGGATTGAGTGTTGAGTTTGGAATTCTCCAAGCCTTGCAAAAGAGTTCAAATTCTGGAGGACACACTGCTACATTATATATATTGCGTGTCTGAATATTGACTTGAATTGATGTGAGACTTGTCATTATTTGACATGATTGCCAGGGAATAATCATCACAAACAGGAAATTCGCACAAAGCAATTATTTAAATGAGAAGATAAAACTCAAGAAAGTCTCTAGTTCTAACAGCAAGAACCCTGTCCAGTGATCTATTTCATCCAAAATGATATCCTAAAATCCCTGATAGAAAGCTTCACGCTCGCTATTCCATGAAACTCTTTACAAGTTTCCAAGTATAAAGGGGCTTCTAAATTGTCATCATAAGAACACTCGAGCGATTTCTGACTTAACTTTTATTTTATACCAACATTTAAGGTCAGAAGAGAGCGCCCATTATCCCGAGTTTTGAATGTTGTTGGGGAAAAAACTGTCTTTACAAAATATGCTGATTGTAACCTCTCAATTGAGCAAAATCGTAGTATCAGAAAAACACAAAAGCTGGGTAAGAACTCACAGTTTTCCAAGTTCCAGAAAAGCAGTCGAAACATGATGAAACTGGTCCATGAGAACCTTGTACTCCTTCGTACCACCTAACATGTTAAAATCGGAATTAGGAAATCAGTCTATAATGCTTCAAGTTGTTCAGGAAAAAATGATCATGGTCCACCCAAGACAGAATGTCTTTGTAGGGAGGGCAATGTGCATTTCAAATGATTAGAGTAAGAAAAAGCAATTCCAATATAAATAATGAAAGAGAAAAGAACTTATATTTAGTGTAAGAACTAAACAAGTAATATGAATTTCAGAAGATTCCTAGCTTGCTCCCTTCCCCTTAGCATCCTACCTTTGAGTCAGGTTCACCGATAGGGCCAACATGTCAAGACAATTTCAGGAGAAAATTGACAAAAGAGCCAATTACAACCACTAATAATGCGGAAACCATTCCAGGGTTAAAACATAGATTTTGAAGCTCATTTCCCTATCGGCATCCTACTATTTGTATATCGAAAGAAATAAAATCAACATAGGTTATTTACCCAGAGCAAATGAAAAATTAGATTAGAGGACCCACTAGAATGTCCTAGGACTTCACATATTATCTTATTCAGCTGAATGTTCTAGTGCTGGCTATCCATCAGATGTGAAAGCTCCTTCACGTTTATACATGAACCAACAGGTGTATAGTATAACTAGCAATACAAATCACAACGACCTGCCATGAGCATACAGATGATGAGCTAGTAATGATAGGGTCTTTAGTTTTATCCCCCTCCCCCCCTAAAGTATGGATTTTTTAAAAAAAATCAAAAGGTTATTGAGAACGAGACATAATATAATTATGGAATCAATAGTGTGCTCTCTCTAACAATTTAAGTTTTTAGATAAAACCAACATGATATTAGAGAGAAAGGGACCCTATTTCAAATCTCACAGCCACCTAAAAAGAAAAGCAAAACAAATTTCCATGTGTTTGGCCCATGAAAAAGAATCAAATCCACACATGAGAGGGTCTGCTGCAACATATATAATTCAGTAAATAGAAAATGGTGCTTCTTTTAACAGGATTTCAAGGATTATGAATTGTTTGATGTTGAATGACTCATGTCGACAGTGTCTCTAATATGGTAGTAAATAGGAAATTCAAGAGGAAGCTATGGCATTTTGCAAAGTGTGTTTTGACAGACGACAACTTGAGAACAGGGAATGCATTATGGACCGCTGGTGACTGGTGCAGTATGTGCAAGAAAATAGTAAAGGACGTGAATCTTGGATCACTGGTAACTTACAGCATATGTGCAGCAAAAGAAAATTTTTTTGGGTAGACAGTGAAATATTTTGCATTGGTTTCCATCTGACTTATTCAAAATATCTCCTTAGTAACCTCTAAAAAGTAGTGGAAGTCATTCCAACTTGGGATTCTTCAATTGCAAAAGTACGCTCATAATAAGAGAGCAGCAATATTGAGAACTTAGGGAGATCAACAAGTTGCATTCAGAGACTTACATGCAAAGTGCCATTCGCGATCATAAACATGCTGATGAAAAGAGATCAAAATAGGAACTTTAACATCGGTGGGTATGCTGGTATCATCCTCTGTCCACAATAAGAACATCCAAATATGAAAAATAAGCAAAATATGTGTTACTCAAAAATATGACTGCAACAACCCTTGAATCAACTAAGATTACAACCTAAAAACTACCTTGTGAATGTCTAAAATGAAATAATAAGTAGCATATGATAATTCCTACTAGTATTTAAGCAATAAAAGTTAGTCAGAACTTGTTTATAACCAAGAAGAGTTCAACAGGAAGCTGGTAGGCAGCTCAGTATCATATAAGCTAAATATCAAATACCAATATAACTAGTATGAGAAGAACGACTTGCTTCTATTCCTTTTTCTTTTCTTTTTTTGACAAGGAAGAACAGCTTGCATCTTTTCCTCTTTTTAATTAATAAGCAGTTGAAATTTTCAACAAGTTATTATTCCCTCTCTCGTCATCTTTTGTTCCTCTCAAGAAGCAATAGAAGATAAGCATGATGAACTGAATCAACGATTCAACCTACTCTTTCAAAGATAGAAGACTAAATTAATGACACCAAATTTTGCACAAAAAATGAAGAACTAATACTTTCTGACTTTCATATCTCCTAAGCATTCATAAAGTACAAACAAATTGAGATGATAGTAATTGAGCTTACCAACAGTGTCAAGTGCTCGAAGGACCAAATAGAATATGCATACCTGCAACGTTCAATGGAAGTTCAAAAAACAAATTTAAAACAATAGTAATATTAACACATCTATCCAGCAAAATTAACACAAATCAAAAGGAATAACAATAGATTATATCAATTCCGATCAATTCACAGAAGCAGAATATAAATTCTTCCTAATTAAGCAAAATACAAACTTCTACAAAACGAATATACGCGCACACAGAGAAAAATTTAAAACAGATTGAAAACCAAACAGAAATTTAACGAATCGCAAGCGGTATAGCATAAAATGCCAGAGAAAACATTTCTTCTGAAGAGAAAAAACAAACTTACAGCATCACGAAGCTCGACAGGAAGCTGTTGAATGACGAGAGCAAAACTACGAGAGACCTTTTGAAGCATTAAGTAACAGAAGCCCCAATGTGGCTCCGGCGGGATCTGCTTCTCCGCATGTCTAGCCGCTAGTTTAAGCTTTATCAATGGATACAAATCATCTGGATTCTTCAGAATTGCCCTCAATGTTCCCATTCTTCTCAACAAATTTCAAAAACTGTCCCGATCCACAATCAAATCACACACAAATACGTGTTGATGTATGAAGAAAACAAATCCAGAAAGCGAAAGGGAGAGAGGGAATGGCGTGGGAGTGTTCGGTAGAGGAGAGCGTTTGCAAAATGACAGTATATGTAGAAGTTATTGAATAATGAATTTGTGGAAAAACGACTATACCTATGTATAATGGTGTAATATTATCGTCTGACGTTAAAGGAATCTTCCTGCTGTAATTTTTACTACACTTATTTACAAAATTTGGAATTATATATCTATCTGCGTATAAAATAATAAAATTACATTTTTCAAACATTTTTATAAATCACTTCTGGGATTTTTGTATATAAATAAGTAATTTTTTAATAATTATAGATACATATTATTTTTAATATAATAATTAATTACTCACTAAAAAATCTTTCAAAATAATCTTATTATAACTTGTCTTCAAATGAATTTTTTTTGTATTTGCTAGCACGTCTCACATCGATAAAGGAATAGAAATTCGGTCTTTTTTATATGGACTTGAACAAACCTCCCCCGTGAGATAGCTTTTGGAATGTGCATTAGGTCTAAGACCTAAAATTTAACATAGTAATAGAGCCAGACCAATCCTAATTTGTTATTCACCAGTGATGGGCTCCCATTTAGAAGTGTTCACGCTCCAGTTAAACGTGCAGGAGAGTGTTAAGATGCTAGATCGATAGAGAAAGTGAGTTAGACTTAAGACCTAATTTCATAATGTTGATCCATATGTTTGATACGACTAGGCCTGTTTGGCTCAGCTTTTAAGCTGGTCAAACTGACTTAAAAGCTGGTTTTTGACTTATTTGACTGTTTGGCAATACTCAAAACAGCTTATTTTAAGCTAAAAAAAACTTATTTTAAGCCAAAAGTTAAAAGCTGGGGTAGGGGTGCTTTTTTTTTTTAGCTTATAAGCTGTTTTAAGTTGACTTCACTTTTACCCTTTTGCCCTTAATATTTTTATATAATCCCCAAATTACCTATCCTTATCCTTACATTTTCTTCCATTTTTCCTTCTCACGCTTGGCACATATAACTTAAATAAAAATTTATATTCCTCTTATAAATAATTTGTGATAATAAAAAAATATGTGAATGATAGATAATTATTATTACATATGGATGAAACTATAATAAATCTTAAATCGTTCTTTGATCTATTCAAATTAAATATCTTTAAAATCTATAATAAGTTTATATTCCTCTTATAAATAATTTGTGATTAGAAAGAAATTGTGAATGATAGCAAAATATAATTATTTATGACTGTAAAATATAAATTAATTAACTTTTATTATGTTAACAGTTTTTAAGGGTATTTCAGACATTTTGATTTAAAAGCTATTTATCAGCACTTATTTGCCAAACACATCAACAACTTTTTTTTTAACTTCAGCACTTTTATCCAAACACATAACTGCTTATTTTAAAAATAAGTTTCAGCACTTTCAAAAGTACTTTTTTAAAGCTGCTTTTATTAAGCCCATCCAAACGGGCCCTAAGAGAACCAACCCCATCTCCAACTCTAAACCCATCTCCAACTCTAAAGATATAGTAACTTATAAGTAAGAGGTAACATATATTATGTTCATTGTAATTAAAATGACATGAAAATTTACTTTAAAAAATTATACTTTTTTCCATACTCAAAAATTAATTGAGATGAAGGTCTTTTAAAAATTATTTCTCTAATTTATTGAAATGTAATAAAATTTTACGTATATTATAATTTATAATATTCTTTAGAAATTTCAGTAAAGATATTATTATCCAAAATCATTAACCCTTTCACCACATATACCATTGTTTTCAACTAAATATTATAAAATTATTTGTAAAGTGGTTAGGTGTGATTTCTACTCTGATATGGTTTGTAACTTGAAGCCTAATTATAAGACTGTATTTACTTAACACCTGACTGCTTCATTAAAAGATTATTATTTTATATAATCATTAATATTATACTTATATTATTAGTATTATATTGAGATGATTATTTAATTATTTATTAGCCCACATTGTTTGACGAACTTCCCGTTGAAACGGGGTATGGAGTTTAGATGTTTAATGACTAATACCGCGTTTGGCACGATTAGTAGGTTTTACTCCTATTCTTCTATGGTGCTACTTCAACTAATTCAGTGGATATACTGTTCTCTTCCTTCTTTTTGAAAGTAAAAAAATGACTTAATTATGATGGATTAGGATTTTTCGCACTTGTCAAAGAATTAAATAAGTGATAATTGCAACCCAAAACCACTAAGAAGTTGTTTGGGTGTGTGATGCAGATATTTTTTTTAAAAATATAATACATAAACGTGTTATTCAATTTGATATTTATACCTTTCAGATTTGACATTTAAATTTCAATCTTATATAGAATTGAACAAATATATATATGCATTTATGTAACAATTCGCGTCCTATGTAACATCTTACTTGACATTCTATGTTTATAATATCACGTATGATATACAAAACTACGTGTTCAATTTATACAAATTTATATATATTTTTATAAAATCCAAGATTAAAAGAAATAATTAATTATAAACTAAGGCCAAACAGTGACTAAAAAGTATTTTCATATATCATGCATGTCTTCTAGAAGTCACCAAAGAAATTGTTTGTCATGAATAGGTAATTTCTTTGGATTATTAGAAAATGATTTTTTTCAAAGAATTGTTTTCTTATCAAACGAGCAAATGACTTTCATCATTCACTGTGAAAAAATTAAATAATTATTACTTTTTAAATATTCTTCTTATTTGATCTAACTAACATTTAGGCCTTATTTGTTTTTTTATTAAGATTAGACCATTTAAATATAAATACACATCTAAATATTAAGATATATATTAAGATCTAGATATGAAAAATTTGAATAAACATCTTAATATTAAGATGTTGTCTCTGAAGCTGAACACTAAATTATATTGGGACGGCTTGTTTTCAATATCTGAAAGTACATATGAAATTAAATGCTTTATCAATAAAATATTTTAAAAAACTCATTTTAGTAAAGTAGTTTTTCACATAGAAAATAATGTTTTGAACATTCTTATCCTAACAATGTAATATGATTTATCTATTAAGAATTTAACATTAAATTACATCATTAATATGACTATTCTATCTTTACACTCAAAAACTTTAAGAATCTAAAAGAGTGCAATGTAAAACAGTTTATATAGAATAATAATACAATGTTTATGAAAATATTTTATTTTATAATGGACATTTGTTATTGTTATCGATCAAATAATTAGTACTTTTTAATTCTCTGGAACCGTGCTAAATATTATATCATGAAGTGCTTGTCAATTCAAATATATTGATTAATTTATGAAAGTAAAAGACGTATATTAAGTTAGTAAGAATAAATGAAATTGGTAAGCATGAACATTAATTAAATAAGAAAAAAAATATGATTTGTTATGATGTAATTGAATTAAGGAGTCTTACTTGTAAGTGCGAATGGTGTTAAGAGTGTGTTATATATCTGATACATTCATATTTAGACTCATTAAGAGATTTATATGGAAACATATTTAATGAGGCGAATTTGATTAATTAAGATTCAGTCCTCCATTAAGTGCAAACAAATGAGGCATAAGTCTTACTAAATATTTAATATTCTTAAAAAATAATCAAATCGCTTATTAATTTGTTAATAATTATTAATTTTTAATATAGTCCTTCAAGGAAGAATTTTTTATTTACTCACCTAAATAAATATCTCTTATCGTACAAAATACTCTGGAAAATATCTCTCATTGATCTCTCTCCTTTCTTATCTGAGTTACCTCTTATTTTTATTTAACTAGGGAACTTGACCACGCTTCGCGCAATTATTAAATAATTAATTTATTTTCATCAATCTTATAGTAACATTGTTATCTGCTTAACTATATTACATGAACTCTTTACTAATTTTGTCTATTTTTTTATATTCTCTAATTAAAATAGTGTCAAAGTTAATTGTTATTTTCTTATTTCCTCCATCCCACTTTAAATAGGTCACCTATACTACAATTGCTCTCATTATTTATGATGCTAAAAAAATCAAAAACATTTTTTATTATGAAAATTCTACCCAAATAGAACTACATCTAAACTAACTACATTGAAGATAATTTTAAAGCAAAAAAGTAAACAAAACGGAGAACTTCTATATTATAAATATTTGAATTAAATAAAATAAAAATAACTTACATATTACGAATAATTTGTTATTCTAATTTCATATATTAAATTAATTTAAGATAATTATACAAAGTATACTTTTATTTTGTGATTGGAAAAATAGAATAACTTTCTAAATGAAATATCAATAGTTAAGTGATTTTTTAAGTAGAATATCAATAACTGAATGAATTTTGAATTATAAAAAAAATAGAATGACTTTCTAATTAAGTAAACGACAAAAGAAATTAACAAAAACAACAAAATACTAATAAAAATGAGTAGAAGGCCAAAGATTGAAAATAAAAGAAAATACTTTTGTTGTTTTTATATCCTTTAATTAAAAATAAGAGTAAACATAAAAACTGAAAAAAAGTATAATTGATAAATTAGAAAAAAGCATATAAGGAAACGAAATTGTAGCATAAAGTTTATATTTAAGTTACTTCATAAATAAAATAAAAGACAACGTAACTTAATATGCTATATATTATGAAACTATATAAAATTAGAAGAAGAAGAAGAAGAAGAAAGTAGAGAGAAGAGAAAAGACTTCTTATTTCTCTTGAAGTATATCCAGGATTCACAGATATTCCTCAAATCTTATTTTACAATGAAAGAAAACTCTTTATTTATAGGGAAAACCTTATGTGGTCGCCAAGTAGGAATCCTAACCATATCCTAAAAGAACTCCACATAATAAGTAACACTCCCCTTGAATATCGTTAGATTATGTGACTCGTTAAAACCTTACTAGATAAAATTCAGTGGGAAAAAAATCTAGTGAAGGAAAAAGAATACATATATCTAATAATACGCATTATGGATGCCTCATTAAAAACCTTACAAGGAAAATCCAGTCGGACAAAACCTTGTGAGGAAAAAAGAGTACATTGCGTATTAACTCCCCCTAATGACAACATCAATTCAGAGACTAGAATCTTCGTTCTCCAAGCTTGTGCACCATCTTCTTGAAAGTTGTAGTTGGTAGAGACTTGATGAATAAATCATCAATAATATTACTTGAACAGATCTCTTACATGTTGATAGCACTATTCTTGGGAGCCCATAAGTGTAGAAAGACCTTGACGAGATATGCTTCCTTCTATTTTTTTTATGAATATTCCTTTCAGGATCAAAAAATTCTGCGAGTTCTTTACTTCAACTTCTTTAAGCAAATAATCTAGTGCCAAGAATTTCAATTCTAGTGATCAACTTGCATAATAATACTTATATATGCTCTATGCATTTTGAATCTATTTAATCCTTCCGAGGATGATAAACAAATTTTCTAAAAACTTGTATATGATTAGATTTTGAACCCATTGGATATTCTCATATCAATTTTGTCAAGTGACAACATTCAATATTATATGTATGACATCTTCTAGTGCCTAGATTCCAATCAATAAGTTTTACGCTTACCAAGATACACCATTCCACTTTTCACTTGATAATTATTTCTACACAAGCATGCTTTAATAGATATAGAATTCATATCCTCATAATATTTTACAATATTTTGCGCTGTTGTATCAGAGATATCGTCAACGATATACCATTTTGTATCGATTCACAATACGATAAAACTTATTGAGATCTCATCTTTTTTTATTTTTCAGAATTTAGAGATTTAATCTCAACATTAGTTGATCCAATCAACTTGTCATGAGAACAAACAACAAAAGAATTCTTGAAGAATATTCTAGTTTTTCAATGTATGTCCATTACTCAGTATGCACATCTTTGGAATGACCAAATTATTCAGCCAACTAATAAATTATTAGTACTTGTAAACTCCAAGTTTATCATGTCATGTGCCTTTTTGCTTTAGTAAATTCTCAATTTATTACTATTATATGAGAAAAGTTCAACTTAAATATTGTGAGAGTATATTTCAAATATTCCTTTTTTCCTCAATTACTCTACCTCTTCTAAAGGTGAGTCGTGATCCCATCACTAAATAGATTACTCTGATTATCAGAAAATTATGCATGTAATCGTATATTCGTGCCAACATTTTTTGCAAACATCAAGTTACGAGATAACAGTCGACACACATGAGACCATCAAGAGAAAAACATCTATTAGGACCATTAAGTATCTAAACAATCCACTAGGTGGATGAATATGTCCACAAATATTTGTATACGTTCCTACAATACAGAGGATTCAATCTCAACTTTCGTATATGATGGTCTCACAATTAACTTGTCTTGTTAACAAACAGTACCAGAAAATTCACCATTTAAAAAAAAAAATTCTTCCATGGATGTCCATTTTAATTTTTCATAATTCGTTCAAACATTATAGACTAACGATGTCCTAGACAATTGTGTCAAACTAAGAAAGTATTGAAATTAGTAAACTTCTTATTTACCATAAAATGTGCCTCAATTGCACTAATTCTTGTCCAATACAAGCCTTAAGATAAAACATGAAATTTTTCTATAATAAATGTCTTCTTAAAGAATGGATCTGTCTTTTTACCATTTACCAAATGCTCTCATTCTTCATGAATAGAACACAATCAACTAAGTTCATCAAATTTTGATAACTTAGTACCTCATTCCATATTCATGTGCGTCATTTAATCAATTGTCTTCTTTTAGACATTTATGCACTGCTACATTCACTTTGGGGAACGGATATGCTTCAACGAGATATATTTCATGACTAATTTTATCAAAAACTCATTATTTCCCTTAGTCATCATAATATCATCAATATGGTGCATTGAGTCTCAAACCCAACGTCTTATGTCATAAATCAATGAGGGTCTTGAATCCAACATCTTTCATCACAAAGCATCAAGACTTTTGATGTCTTACCCTCTTGGTGCGATTGGACGTAAATCCATCGTCTTATTCTTTTGGTGCGATATAACTTAAGCTCATTGTCTTACCCACAATGGGGCTCAACCTCAAGCCTTTGAAAATAATTGCAATTTTATTACTTTTGATGATCATTAATATGATTATATATTATAATTATACACAAAACTGAGATTAATGATTTCTTATAATCAACACTAGCAGTTAATAGATATAGTTTAATAAATCACGTATCTCATATAAAGATTGAAAACATATCTTTCACTAAATTGTGCTTATTTAATTATTAAAATAAATTAAGGAACTCTCTTCCTAGTCCATTAAAATTAAACATCTAGAAAGTGGACAAGTCTCTTTAAATACTTACTTTAGATGGTACCTCCAGATCTGTTACATAAATAATTATAACATAAAGATAAATCATACCTTGAAGATATAAGAACCTTATTGCATAACTTATGCAAGATCTCTTTTGCACTTTTCCCGTCTTCTTCATAATTCTTTAAGAATAGCACAATCGTATTGATAATGTTTTATGAAACTATATAAAATTAGAAGAAGAAAGTAGGGAAAAGAGAAAAGACTTCTTATTTCTCTTAAAGTATATTCATGATTCATAGATCTTCCTCAAATCTTATTTATAATGAAGGAAATCCATTTACTTATAGGGAAAACCTTGTTTGATCCCCAAGTAGGATTTCTAACCATATCCTAAAAGGACTCCACATAATTAGACATTCACTATAATACAAATTGTTTATAACACTATATTTATTTTCTTAACTTTTAAATGGTTATTATTTATTTACTATGTTTAGAATTTTCTGTCTCTAACCTTTTTCTTTTTATTTCTTTCCAATTAATTTGATATATTCTTCCTTTAATTTTGTAATATCATCTAATATTCAATAGTTCTCATTTTTTGTAAATCAAAATGATAGAAAGAAAGAACTAATGCTTTGTAATGATCGTCATTCTTAATATTCATAATTTGATTGTTGATTTTCGATATGTTGAGCTTCTTTAATATATATTTTGATAGATTTCGTAATAATTTTATTTTGATATATATATTTGAGTTTTTATAGACTTTAATTTACAAAAAAAGTATTTATAATTGATGATTTTATTTTTAAAATTCTAAGTAAGAACAGAATGATATGAGATTGAACCTGACACTTACTTTAACGAAAGAATTTATCCATCAATATCTTAACATCATCAGGCACCACATTGTACACATATACTTTCTTTATCTTCAAAATATAGGGAAAAAATGCTTGCATATTTTTATTTATTATTACACAATATACGTATATATAATTTTACATATCCAAATAAATTTTGATAAAGAAATTAGAAAATGACCTGAGAGCGATGATGTATTAATATCTTAGCATCACCAAGCATCACATTGTACACATATACCTTCTTTATCTGCAAAATATAGAAAAGAAAAAATTACTACTTTACAGATTTATAAAATTTGATAAATAAATTAGATTATAACCTGAAAACTATGACGAGAGTAATGATACATTAAACAGAAAAAACCCAATAATTTTCATGATGTATTTGAAATCTATAGCTAATTCAGTACTACTTATAAGATTATTATTTCTTTTGTTGTTAATGCTGCAGTTATGTTAACGTTACAATTATCGTGGATTTTTATAAGTCTTTTATTTGTACATTTAGTATTTATTAATGATTAATGATTTACTAGGTTTCATGTAATTATTGAGGGTGTTGAATTTTTTTACAGCAAATAGATGTCAATTTGTGATTTGTGATAGTGGGCAGAAAGAGAAAAACAGCTACATGACGTTACTTTACTACACATTAATTAATAATTAATTAGAATCAATTAATTATTATAGCCTTAATTTCAATCCATTTACATGTTAATTAATAATTAATTAGAATATATTAATTATTGTAGCCTTAATTAAATTCATTTACATAAAAAATAGAAAAAAACCTCCAAAATTTGAAGAAAAAAAATAATATAAATTTCCTGATCATTAAAACATGTCACATAAGCGGATTGATATTCAGCTTTATATATATATATATATATATATATATATATTGATTATTTTTTTTTAATTTGTCCATTAACGTAAAAAAACAAAAGTTGGAATATAAGATACTTTAATGGAGGAGCATTAAAATATATAGACCCTCATTAGTACTCATGTGACACAGAGGCAGACCTACATGGTAGGGTGGGTGTCCGTTTCATAAGCGAAGGTAGGTGGGATTTATGAATTTGGATGAATTAATTAGTTTTTTTGTAGATTAAATTTTTGTGTTAAAAATTAAATATATATATATTGACACGTGAACCCTCCAAAAAAAATAATTTAAAATTTAAAATTTCTAATATTAGCTTCGCCTCTAGCATGTGCTCTCATCAACTTCAAAAAATTAATGTGTATACATATATATCTATAACATATTTATCTTGAAAAACTAACAAAAACTAGAATATTAATTAATAGTGCACGGGCGAGGAACATAAAAGTGTCATGTTGGTACTAGCTGAATTATTCAATCACAAGATCACTTTTAAATTCAACTAGAGCCTTTTTATTATTTTTATTTAAAGTTTAGCTTAGAGATCATATTTGGTGTACACAAACTCACGAAGTATTCAAATTCTGAATTTGCTTTTGATGTGAGACAGCTCTTGCGTACCAATATTGATGATAGTGAAATATTCGTGATATTCTATAGGAGAATTTTGAAGTTTAAATTTTTGAAAATGATAAAAATAAATAAATTGTTGGAAGTGTCTCCCTTACCTAGTGAATTCGAACGTAAAAGTGGTCTATAAAAGAAAGTTTAAAGGCAGTATTTTACTTATTTTACATAATTTATCTCATGATAAATTATTTTGAGATTACTATTCCAGAAAGAGATTACTTATCGTAGTAGCAATTGTTAACTTGGAATAAATTATTTCAGACTTTGCAATCTACGAATTAAAAGGCATTCACAAATTATTCTGCAATTAACTCTTCTTGTTATCTATCACATCGAAAAATCCCTAATAATTTATTTATCTAAACTTCTTAAATCAATTTATTTTAAAAAGTTTTTTTCTTACAAGTATTTTGCAAGAAAAGTATTTTTGATAAAAATATTTTATATTTGGACAATAAATTTAAAAAGCGCTTTTAAGCAATAGTTAGTATTTGATAAGAAAATTAAAATTAAAATGCCTCTACTTGTATTTTTCTCGAGAATATTTCTTTTAAAAAAATTGTTCTTAGAGTATTATTTTTAGCTTTTGAAAAATATTTTATCATACTTTCACATAAACACTTACTTTCTCCTACCTCTCGGAAAAAGCTTATCTAGACAGGAACACTTTTTTTTTTTCATATATTTAATTTTGTAATTAAATGCACTGTGGGTCCACTCCAATCTCTATAAATTTCAACATGTGATAAATTGAGTTTATCAACGAGTGGATCTGCGAACGCCAGTTTTTCACAATGAGACAATTTTGATTAAATACTCTTTTTTGTCCAGCAACATTTTTTAATGGTTAACCATAACTTAAAATTATTATATTATGTGAAATTATTCTGGTTATTTGCATCATTTAGGAATTTTCTTCTAGATAACCAGTAAATTCAAATTGGGGTTTTGGTCATAAGAATTAGAATAAGAAATGAATATTTCAAAATTGAAATAAGAGTTAGAGTTGTGTTTGTTGTACTTTTTGTAATAAATATTTTAAATTTGAATATACTTTTTAAAAAAATTAAAGTGATTGAAACATAAAATATAATTTTTTTAAAAAGTAAAAAATTAAATAGAGGGTAAATTTGAAAAAAGAAAATTTACATAATTGAAAAAGAAAACGTATAAGTGAAAAAAATTAAAAATAGGGTTTTAGTAATTTTTTAAAATACAACTTCTTGTTATATTTTCTAAACAAACGAAAAAAATTCTAACATATATTATTTTAACAAATATAATCAATAAAAAATATTCTCTTTGTCCGTAATTATTTGTAAGGGTAAGGTCATGTATGTACTGTTTACATCCCTACTCTGTCGAAATAGGGCGAAACGTCGCGGCAACTCGAAAATAATTAATTGTTTCAATTTTAACAAAGTTTTAAAAATAAACGAGTTTTAAAAAAAAGAGTCGCCACCTAATTTTAGGAAAACTAGGAAACCAATTATGATCTACGAAACCAGTTCGATTCTAGGTAAGGGGTTTAAATTATTCCGAAGGGAAGGGGTTAGGCACCCTTCGGAATCCACAATTGTGGTTACCGACTGAATTCATTTTTTTTTTTCAAATTGAGGAAGAATATAAAATAATATACAAATATACTAAACATGCAATAAACACAATAAAATAATAATCATCGGCCTAAAGTTTGCCAAACGTCAATATTCACAAAATAACGAAATAAAAATATAATTCGAACTTTTTCGAATAATTCAAGGAGAAACACCTCCGTGTACCTGTAAACACTTAGTAAAGAGTTAGTGCCAAATAAATATAAATAAAAATGAATAACTCAAACAATAACTAAAAAAAAATAAAAATTCGTCTTATTAACATGGGAGGCCTTGGAAATCGACGATAATTTCTTCGTCGGCCAATTCCAACAACTAAAACTATATATAAACTTAAATTATATTTCCGTCTATGAAAATGGAAAAGCCTCCAAAACCGACGGAGAGTTTTCTCATTGGCCACATTTAACAATTTTAGAATATATAAACTTGAATTAAAATTCCGTCTTTTAAAATGGGGAGGCCTCTAAACCCGACGGATAGATTTTTCATCGGCCCTTTAACAAATATATTTAATATAACCTGAACATCAACAAAACCTAACAAACTTATCCCAAGAGAATAGGGAAAACAACAACCAAACTAAAACAACATAATAATGAAATGGAAATAACAATAACGTAATATATGAAAATTAAAATAGGATAATAACAAAACCCTGAAAAGCTAAGATAGCAAATAGTTGATTAACAATTTTAAAATAATAATAACAATAAATAAACAAACATCAAACCGTAAAATAATACTAATATTAAAACTACAATAAACACAAATATTAATTGACTTTTAGAACTACATTAAACTAAAAAAAACAAAACAAGCAACATATAATAAACAGAAAACATAAAAGAACTGGGAATTAAATATAAACAAGGCTAAGAAAAAAAATTTACCTGGTTCTGGGCGGCGAACCGGAACTACGAGTTTGAAGGCAACGACTCCACCTCCTCAACTCGAAAAACCACACAAACACTTTAAAAATTTTGAACTATGGGAACCAAGAATTCTCAAAAATTTATGAGTATTCTTTTGTTTTCCCCCTTTTTTTAAAATATTGAATGAAGTGGGTTTAAATAGAAACCCAAAAATCCTCAAAAATGATGAAATACCGATGTGGGACTTTTTGCAAAAAATTGAAAATTGTTAGAGAAAAGATGTGGGATAGGAAGGTTTTTTTTTTGTTGTATTTGACTAAAAAATGTATGAATTTTAAAATCATTGGATCAAAATTTGCTATTAAATAAATAAAGCTTCAAAATCACGAATTTTAAAAATGTTAGGCCAAAATTGGGTGTCAACAGCTGTCCCTTTCGTTGTGTATGATTGATGAAAGAAATCGTGGACAACGAAAATTGACAAACCCAATTTTGCCGAACACATGACCTTTGTAAAGAAGTGCGGTTGCATGTGGTGGAAGTCAATCCCAGACCTGTCTCCAAAAGGTCCTATGATGCGTTGCGTCCTTGTTGAAGTATTTTGCACCTTTTTTTTTTTTTGTAGGAATTCATCCTTTCAAATGCTCTTGACAAAGATTGAGATAGAATTCGTCATCTTAAAATGCAATTTAAATGGGTGACAGTGTCTTTTACCATGTCGACACTTCATTGTTCTCCTCAATATTCGACGTCGACTCGATCGGTCTGACGTCCAGCAAATAAAGCTTATGCCTTGTGTTTTGCAAATAAAATCTTCAATATACTCCTCAATATGAATGGCCCTCTTGACATTATGAATATGAATGGCCCTCTCGGCAGTATGAATATGAATGGCCCTCTCGGCAGTATGAATATGAATGGCCCTCTCGGCAGTATGAATATGAATGGCCCTCTTGGCAGTATGAATATGAATGGCCCTCTCGACAGTATGAATATGAATGGCCCTCTCGGCAGTATGAATATGAATGGCCCTCTTGGCAGTATGAATATGAATGGCCCTCTCGGCAGTATGAATATGAATGGCCCTCTTGGCAGTATGAATATGAATGGCCCTCTTGGCAGTATAAATATGAATGGCCCTCTCGGCAGTATGAATATGAATGGCCCTCTTGGCAGTATGAATATGAATGGCCCTCTTGGCAGTATGAATATGAATGGCCCTCTCGGCAGTATGAATATGAATGGCCCTCTTGGCAGTATGAATATGAATGGCCCTCTCGGCAGTATGAATATGAATGGCCCTCTTGGCAGTATGAATATGAATGGCCCTCTCGGCAGTATGAATATGAATGGCCCTCTTGGCAATATGAATATGAACTAGTGGTGCATGAATTGACTCTCGATGCATGAATTTTTTGCGAGGTATGAAATCTTCTCGCGATGCATGAATTTTCTGCGAGGTATGGAATCTTCTCGCGATGCAGGAATTTTTCGCAATGCATGATTTTTCGCAATGCATGATTTCTGCGATGCATGATTTTTCGCAATGCATGATTTACGCGATGCATGATTTTTCGCAATGCATGATTTACGCGATGCATGATTTTTCGCAATGCATGAATGCATGATTTACGCGATGCATGATTTTTCGCAATGCATGATTTACGCGATGCATGATTTTTCGCAATGCATGATTTACGCGATGCATGATTTTTCGCAATGCATGATTTATGACGAGGCCTGGATGGCTCGATAATGTTCCAACTGTAACGAGGTGGATCGCTCGATAATGTTCCACTGTAACGAGGTGGATAGCTCGATAATGTTCCAACTGTAACGAGGTGGATGGCTCGATAATGTTCCTGTTTTGACTTGTTAAAGAAGTCCAACTTCAAATGAATTTTTGAGACCCTCTCAAAAATTCTGTCCCAGTTTCCAGTATGAGGAGAAATGAAAATCTTACTGGGAATATGACCGAGCCGTTGTGGCGCCTACGTATCCCGTTGGAGCAGGAATCAGGTCAAACGTAGTTCAGACCATAGAATTTTGGTCTTCTGTTTTGACTCGTTAAAGAAGTCCAACTTTCAATGAATTTTTGAGATCCTCTCAAAAATTCTGTCCCAGTTTCCAGTGTGAAGAGAAATGGAAATCTTACTGGGAACATGACCGAGCCGTTGTGGCGCCTACGTATCCCGTTGGAGCAGGAATCAGGTCAAATGTAGTTCCCCTTGTGGATGATGAGTGCTGCAAAGAACCTGAAAGATTATCAGTAGAAAATGCACAATATGAACATGATGGAATATGCCAATGGTATCTTTTGCTATATTCAAAGCCTAAAGACAAGACATATCATATTTTGGGATGGACAATTCAATGAAGTAAAATAGGCATCTCACATATATAAGATTAACTTAACAACACCTTTTATAATGAACGACTCAAAAGACCATTTTTTTTTAATCTCTTTTTTTTTTTTTTTTCAAAAATAAAAATACGATGAGATAGTCAAATCTTCACCACGATTGGTACCAACAGTTAAGATTGCAGGTAAATCTTTTTTTTTTTTTTTTAGATTGAATTAAGGTAATTCCTACAGCTTCAAGTGGTACCTCAAATATACTTAAGGATTAACAAGATCCGTTCATCTTGTTTCAAACAAAGATTTTGATTGTATCAATCCTCATGCTTCAAGTGCCCTCACGAAAAATACTAGTCCTATTTCACACATATTTGAAACATTTGATTATAGGACATTTTTCAAAGTGAACTCACACTCACAAGAATGTTCAATGTACACAACTGTGATACCATATGCTTGACCCTTATGTAAATCTCCACTAATGTGAGAACATTTGGAATGAGATCATGTAGGGCTTGTAATTGGCTTGTAACGTAGGCTTAGGGATGGGTAGGATATTTATTTGAGATAAAAGTGACTGAATTCCGCCTTGAGCGTCACAAAGAATTTGTGCTCTTAATGATTGGTACGCCTTTGGCGTCAGATCCTCTTCATTGTTCTCCCACCTTTCATCTTCTTTTGAATTCACATTTTAACGTTTTTTCCCTCTTTTTTTTTTCATTTCTCATTTTTTGAGATTTTTTCTTCTTTTTTTTTTCCTTTGAGTCCTTATTCGTTGAAGCTTTTCTTTATCCACTTCTTTATTATAATAATTTTTCCCTTTTTTTTTTGGAATATTTTCCTTCCCTCCTTTCAGTGACCCTGTAAGGGTATTCTTTAACTTTCTTTATTTCTTTCACTTTCTTTCTTCCTTTCTCTCTTTTCTCTAGAAGTCTTTGCTTCCTTGATTTTGGGAGACTCAATATCTTTGCTTTTGAAAATTTCAAACATGGATCTCCTCTTATAATTCACACATCCTTTGTGCACTCAAGAAGGTTGGGCCAAGAGAGGATAGTGCTCGTAAGCACTCAAAAGGGTAGTGGTTAAAATGTGGTTGTCCAAATGAAGGTTTCAGGCTCAAAATGGGAAACTAGGGATTAATGTAATTTGGTAGGCTTTGAAAGGCACAATCGGGTCAAAAAAGGCCTACAATCCTTTCTCAAACCAAACATTACTCATGATTTCGCCTCGAAAAACATTCAGGTCAAGTTCTAGATCAACAGTGTAACGCAATTGAACTTTGATCAAAATCTCACCACACCATGCACAGGAAACATAAGGTTAGTTTTATTCTTATCTTGATTGAATGCAAGAGAATTTTCAAGCATCACAAAAGTACAGATAAGAGGTACCACGAGAATCTGTAGTTTACCGCGAAGTCAGTCTTTTCCATCATATCGAATATATTTACATGCTCTTAACCATATAGGTCCCGACCGAGTTGAAGACATGACTCTAACAGTATGTACAAACAAATTTTTTTTTTTTTTTTTTTTTTTTTTTTTTTTTTTTGAAAAAATGATTACCGAACCCGAGAAGGGTTGCCTACGTATCTCACCAAAATGAGAATCAGGTACGCGTAGTTCGTGCGGATATAATTTCAAAAATATGCACAAACTATTTTTTTTTTAATAATTTTTTTTTTGGAAAAAGATTATACCGAATCCAAGAAGGGTTGCCTACGTATCTCACCGAAATGAGAATCAGGTACGCGTAGTTCGACCGGATATAATTTCAAAAATATGCACAAACTTTTTTTTTTTTTTTATTTTTTTTGGAAAAAGATTAACCGAACCCAAGAAGAGTTGCCTACGTATCTCACCGAAATGAGAATCAGGTACGCGTAGTTCGGCAGATATAACTTGGAAAATATGCACAAACTATTTTATGATTTTTTTTTGATTTTTTTTTTTAATTTTTTTTTTTTTTTTTTTTTTGAAAAAGATTATACCGAACCCAAGAAGGGTTGCCTACGTATCTCACCGAAATGAGAATCAGGTACGCGTAGTTCGGCAGATAAGGCATATAAGAATTTACAGTTTTAGACAACTCAAAGAGATTCCTGGGTCTGACGCCACTGAAATTTGTAGTCATGAAGGGTTTTTTTTTTTTTTTTTAACCAATATTTATACTATCTGTTGAATGTACCCTTCAAATTTATACAGCAACGATTTGTTGTACTCTTTTTGGATGTTTTCTTGAATCTTTGTCTCCTTCCAATTTTCACGAGATCCAGACACTGTTATGACCATCCCCGACTGATGTCGGGGATGGTATCCCTACAAAAATATGAGAAATATGTGAGAGGAGGACCGGCATGCAAAATAATAATAAAAATAAGTGGATGCGACCTCATAGTCAAATACTCCCCTGATTTATCGTTTTTGACTTGATATAATTGAGAAATGCAAAGACTCTAATTTAGCTAATCCTCTTGTTGCGAGTCTCTTGCAACTTTGAACAAATAATAATTTCTGAATTCGAACATAAATCAATTTTTCGCTGCGAAGAAGAACAACTCAAAATGTGAAAGTGTTAGTTTATGTACATAATGAATAATGCAAAATATCACACAAATAATGAATAAAGCACATAAATACTATTTTAATTAAAGACAGACTGAAATATATCACATAGCATAAAACCAATTATTGCGCGTCCTATACAAATATCGACCCTTTTATGCCTAGGGTAGGCCTATCGATTTGAAGGATGTATACGTCATTTGAAATATTTCATTGCCCAAAACTCAAATTTATACAAATTTATGAATAAAACCTAATGGAAATACATAATAGGGGAAATGTATACAAAATAATCAGTCCCACGCAGGGGCACGACCCTAAACTATGCCTCCACGAAAAATCCTTCTTTCTTAGCTTTTTGTAATCTTCGGATGTCAACATCTTCGACTAGGCTAGTAGCTGGTGAAACTCTTTCTTTAACCTAAGCAAACCATAATCTAATCCTTACCCTATTAGACAATGATTTTCTCAAACAACGTATACATCCTTCAAATTTAACACTTAAGTATGAACGTCCATTTAGGCCATGAGCCATTTTGGACTCAAGGTGGTCTTCTAATAGACCCAACACGCCTTGGGTATTGGGTCATCTTAGTTCAAATGCGCTATTTTCGGGATTTGGCTCGGCTATACGCTAGTTGACTAAGAGTGGCTTTTGAAAGACCGGGAACCCAAGCGGACAACTTAGGCTGGGACAGTTAACGATCGTTGACTATCAAGTAGCCAACTACACTCGTCAGGGTGCCCCGAGAAAATATTTGGTTAATGAACGACTGCGAACCCGCATAATCGTCCTTTAGTGGAAATGAAATAATTGTCGTTTGACGGAAAATATTATGCCATGAATGCAATGATAATATACACACAACAAGATAAATAATAAATGAATACAATATACAAATAATCAGCGAAATATAAAAATACAAGGAATAACATAATAATAAAACAAAAATTTCCTCAATTTGAAAAAATAAATAAATTCATATTGGTTAAAACCTCTAAAACTCCCCAGCGGAGTCGCCATTCTGTTTACATCCCTACTCTGTTAAAATAGGGCAAAACGTCGCGGCAACTCGAAAATTAATTAATTGTTTCAATTTTAACAAAGTTTTAAAAATAAACGAATTTTGAAAGAGTCGCCACCTAATTTTAGGAAAACTAGGAAACCAATTATGATCTACGAAACCAATTCGATTCTAGGTAAGGGGTTTAAATTATTCCGAAGGGAAGGGGTTAGGCACCCTTCGGAATCCACAATTGTGGTTCCCGACTGAATTCATTTTTTTTTTTCAAATTGAGGAAGAATATAAAATAATATACAAATATACTAAACATGCAATAAACACAATAAAATAATAATCATCGGCCTAAAGTTTGCCAAACGTCAATATTCACAAAATAACGAAATAAAAATATAATTCGAACTTTTTCGAATAATTCAAGGAGAAACACCTCCGTGTACCTGTAAACACTTAGTAAAAGAGTTAGTGCCAAATAAATATAAATAAAAATGAATAACTCAAACAATAACTAAAAAAAAATAAAAATTCGTCTTATTAACATGGGAGGCCTTGGAAATCGACGATAATTTCTTCATCGGCCAATTCCAACAACTAAAATTATATATAAACTTAAATTATATTTCCGTCTATGAAAATGGAAAAGCCTCCAAAACCGACGGAGAGTTTTCTCATTGGCCACATTTAACAATTTTAGAATATATAAACTTGAATTAAAATTCCGTCTTTTAAAATGGGGAGGCCTCTAAACCCGACGGATAGATTTTTCATCGGCCCTTTAACAAATATATTTAATATAACCTGAACATCAACAAAACCTAACAAACTTATCCCAAGAGAATAGGGAAAACAACAACCAAACTAAAACAACATAATAATGAAATGGAAATAACAATAACGTAATATATGAAAATTAAAATAGGATAATAACAAAACCCTGAAAAGCTAAGATAGCAAATAGTTGATTAACAATTTTAAAATAATAATAACAATAAATAAACAAACATCAAACCGTAAAATAATACTAATATTAAAACTACAATAAACACAAATATTAATTGACTTTTAGAACTACATTAAACTAAAAAAAACAAAACAAGCAACATATAATAAACAGAAAACATAAAAGAACTGGGAATTAAATATAAACAAGGCTAAGAAAAAAAATTTACCTGGTTCTGGGCGGCGAACCGGAACTACGAGTTTGAAGGCAACGACTCCACCTCCTCAACTCGAAAAACCACACAAACACTTTAAAAATTTTGAACTATGGGAACCAAGAATTCTCAAAAATTTATGAGTATTCTTTTGTTTTCCCCCTTTTTTTAAAATATTGAATGAAGTGGGTTTAAATAGAAACCCAAAAATCCTCAAAAATGATGAAATACCGATGTGGGACTTTTTGCAAAAAATTGAAAATTGTTAGAGAAAAGATGTGGGATAGGAAGGTTTTTTTTTTTGTTGTATTTGACTAAAAAATGTATGAATTTTAAATTATTGGATCAAAATTTGCTATTAAATAAATAAAGCTTCAAAATCACGAATTTTAAAAATGTTAGGCCAAAATTGGGTGTCAACATGTACTCTACTTAAGGAAAATTTAATTTAAGGTGTAATTTGACTAATATAATTTTACTATGGCAAAAATATAAAAAATTAACATAACTTTCAATTGAATAAATGAAGTAGTTTTTTGAGTATAGAATTAAAAAAAGAATAACTAATTATTTTTTAATTATTTAAATTTATAATTAATTTTAAATATTTAATTTTAATAAATCCCTCAAATAATTATAAACGAAAAAAGTAAGAGTTAAATAATGAATCGCAAAATAAATTTACCCTCAAATCAAATAAGCCCTGAACAAATACTTTTGGTTCTTCTAGAATCATGATCGGGTAAAGATTTATCGAACAGAACAACCACTTAATTTTGATTGTTCTGCAAACTAAATACTATCAGCATTCAATGCACATTAAATTAGTAATTTTGTACTTAAAAGTCAAATAAAATAATAATAATTATTAACGTAATAAATTAACTATTTTATTCTTAATAATTATAAAATAAATATTTAAAATTTAAAATTTTTAAAAAGTTTTAACGTTTTTAAATAATGAATTAAAATATAATAGATAAAAATAAATTGTTATTTTTTGATTTATTAAAATAAATAACTAATTAAAGACAATTAAAAAAAAATAATCACGGAGGGAATACTTATCTGTTAACCAATGCTAAAGAAAAGATATTTGCATGAAAATAGTGTGCGTTTAACTTTTGCTCTTAGTTAAATAGATGCAAGGTCTATCATGCTTAGAATGACGTGATTTCGTTTTTGGTGATATATTTATTTACTTTAAAAAAATTATGCTGTCTTTTTGCATAAATTTATTAATTGAATATTAATTATTTTAAGTAGGCATAGTTGCAAAAATACCTCCAGGAATAGGATATAGAAATTATAATCATGTCCATAACTGAAATATCAAAATCCCAATTGTCCTCCTTTCAAATTTCTTCATTTGCGCTATAGGTACTCGTTTTTTTCTAAGCTTTCGTCATAAATGATAATGATGTTATTTATTATATCGAAAAGTATGGTGAAATAAAATATATATGTTTATTTTTAATTTTAAAAAATTAAATTTTGATGTATTAAATATAAAAAACTTTGATAAAGAGCAATTTATGAATGTTTATCAAATGTTAAAATTTTAAATTAGTCAAGTCAAATTTTTTTAATTATCATAAGATTATTTTCTTAAAAGATGCTATCAAAACCACTTCTTGTGGCCCATGACCCACTGCACGTGGAACAATTATTACCACACGGGCAAATAACTTAGGCCAATTGTTAAGGGGTCGTTTGGTTGATAGATACATTAGAAAATGTAGTGTACATTTAACTCCGTATATTATTATTCTCTCGGTATCATAAAGAATAATCTGATTTGACTTGACGTGGAGTTTAAGAATATAAAAAAGACTTTTGAATTTTGTAGTTTTAAATTAAAGTTAGATTAAGTGTATAAAATTGTCCTTTGATTTTTGTGGTCTTAAACATGTCACGTAAAAAACTAAAATTAAAATGTTATTAAAAAAAAAGGAGGTCATTCTTTTTAACATGCTAAAAGGAAAGAAGGTCATTTTTTAAACGAAGGAAGTAATATTTTATTTACGAAGGAAGTAATATTTTATTTCATACATTTTTTAATTTATATATAATTTATGTAATATGTAATAAAATAATAAAAAATTATGATATTAGTAAAGCCATGAAATTTTAAATTTTAATGCATGCATTTGTATGTATAAAGATATAATTATCGCTCAAAATTTTTTTTATATTTCTTTCAGCATATCTGAGGAAAATTAGTTAAGTTGGATAATTTTGTTAGTTTTTATAAATTAGAACATATAAATCATATTTTAAAAAATACATGTAAAATCCAACTATTCTGTTTGTAAAAATTATGAACCAATCATAATTTCAATTTTGACAATTTTAAAAAAAGGTAACTTTTGTTATTTTTTGGAAATTTGTATACTTAAAAGAAAATATCGATTTAACAGATTCAAATTAAAATATACAAACAAAATTTTAATTTTAACCTAAATTCAAAATATGTTCAAACTATTAAGTCACGTAGCTCGTAATTAAATCGTAGCCACCCACAAGGCCATTAAATTAATATAGGATAAATGGTAACTTGATTTATTATTTGTCCTAAACTTAGGGGAGTTAAAACTCATTTGGTCCCACGTGTGAATTTTTATCGTATCTTTTAAAATTATTTTTTTAATATTTGATCCCTCAATCTATAAAAAAAATCCAAGATTTAAATTGGCGTTATTGTTCAATAATGTTAGTTTTAGTATTAGTACAATCAATATAGACATTGATGATAAGACTTTTTAAGGGGTCTTTGTTTAAGTAGATAAGCCATCAAGCATGGCATTTGGACAATGTTTTTAAAATGAAAAGAGTCTTTAGATGAAGTATTTATTATCATTATTATTATTATTAATGTGATATTCTGGTTATCATGCAATATTTAACGCAACTTGGCTAGGTTTTAGAGTGGTTAATTTATCATGCGATGTTTAACATAATTTGGCTAGATTTTTGGAAAAATCAACTATCTTTCATACGTCTAGATATTGAATAATCCTATATTGGGACACTAACCCTTCCAATTTTGCTGATTGAGGCCTCGTATTTCAAGATTTTGAATCATTCGAATTAACTTTAAAAAAGTACTTTAAAAATAAAAAAATAAGAGGTTAAACTAAATGAATTTTAAATTAAAAAATAAAAAGTAGGGGAAATCTATTTTTGGTTTTGACTTATTTAAATTTGTTTTAAGTCACGTTTTACCTTATCAAATACTTTCTAGCTTATTTAAATCATTTTTGACTTATTTTAAATTATTTTTTATATTATTAAAAACTGACTTAAAAATAAATTTGATAAACTTTTAAGCTAATCCAAACACTCTCTCAATCTTTCTCCAGTTGAGGAACGAAGTAACCTCATCCAATGGCCTCCTTCCTCTCCTTTAGAGTCGAGACACTTCGTACCTTCCTAGCCGTCTATTTCAATCGTGCTAGTTGGAGGAAAGCCCGTCTTTTTTTGACGTTAGAAAATCACTCTTATAGTAGGAGTTTTACTAGAATTTTTAACCAAACTAAGCTATTATATAAAATAATTTATTAAAGTAATACATTTTTTTAAAATTTTACAAAATTAGTATAAACGTATTTCACGGTAACGTTTTAGGGTATATTTTTTTTTTAAAAAAATAACAGTATTAGGTTGATATACGTTACTGTAAGTAACGTTTTACTCCTAAAACGTTATTTTCAGTAACGTTTTACTCCTAAAACGTTACTCATGGTAACATTTTAGGAGTAAAACGTTACTGTGAGTAACGTATATCAATCTGACGCAATCAACTTTTAAAAAAAAAATATAACCTAAAACGTTACTGTGGAATACGTTTATACTAGTTTTGTAAAATTTTAGAAAAACATATTATTTTGGTAAATGACTTTATATAATGGCTTAGTTTAGTTAAAACCTCAGTTTTACTATGTCTCAACTTCTCTTTATTAAGAAAATAGGTTATCTACTATAATTAGATTAATTATCATAAAAACATAAACTTATAATACTGTTGGACCAAATTTAATAAATAAAGTTCGATAAAGGGTTATTTGAAAGTTAATTAAAATCATGCATATACTAATTATTACAGATTAATTTTACGAGTATCATCATTTTAGTTATTCAAGAAATATTTATATAAGAATTAATTGTGCGAATGCATGGCTTGGTTATTGATTATATGTTGAGATTTTTATACTTTTTTTTTAATAATCAAACAATGTAAAACAATGTTAATTTTAATTCTTGAATGACTCCCCTCTAGAAAAAAAGCCCACCTTGTACATATCATCCTTCTTTATTAGCCGATACCACTAGGATTTCAAATTTTTTTTTCTCAGGTACTCATTTCAAGGTATTAATTAATTAAAATTCAATTTACTTGATTCGATTTTTATCTTGTACAAAAACAATACAAATCTCACTAGTCAAGAGTAAATTGATTTATGTCATGTAAATTTTCAACAATTATTAATTTTACCATAATTCGGCTTACAAAGTACAAGTTCATGTATCTGAATGCACAAGAGACATGCAACAATGATACATAGTGCCAAAATTATATGTAAGTTGTTATATATACATTTGTATCTAAGTAGACTTACATGTATTTGACTCTCTCGTTTACCTCTCTCTTATTTTGCTCGCTTCTCTCTCTTTTTGTATTTGCATTTCAAAATGTATATGATATTCCAGATATACATATCTAGTGTAATTTGCATGTATCTAGAATACTCAGACTCTCTGGCTTGCCTCCCTCAATCTATCATCATTTCCCTCCTTTCTCACTCTCCTCTTCCATAATATGTGTTCCAGAGTACAATCTAATAGCAAAAATACATATATCTAGATATATCTGATTTGAAGTATCAATTTAATAAGATAATATGTAATTTTTTTCAACCATAGAAAAAATTAATAAACATAATAAAAAATATTTGTGTAATTAAATAATCTTTCCAAAAAAAAATTATAGCCAATATTCAAGTAGCTCTAAATGTATTGTACTGGGACTCCCGTACAAACTACGTATGAATAATTGGCCCAAAAAAATTATTTTGGGTTGGACCAGCCCATGCTATGCGCCTAACACTATTTTGTAGGGGCAAGTGCAAAGTTGTGTGTATTTCCCTAATTCGGCATAAATTTGCAAACTAGTCAAAAAATTTAATATAATTATTAAAAATATTCATATTTTATAAATGTTAGTAAAAATATCAAAATATTAACATTTTAGAAAATATTGTGTATCTTAATTTAGACTCTATTTTATCTCACCTTAATTATATCTTTTCCAACTCATTTTCTATCATATGTTCTTTTTTTAAAAAAAAAATATTTCTCTCGCACTAATTTCCCTCTTCCAATTCTTCTTTCATCTTTCAACTCTCACTTCTCTTTTCCGTTCTTTTTCTTCAGAAATGGGGAAGTATATCGCTAAAGATATTCACAACAATCCTTTTATTTAAGATATGCATCTTCATTCGATTTTTAGGTTTGTTTACTATTTTTTTTGTTTAAATTTTTCCAAAATTTTTATTTGTAGTTGAGTATTAAATCGACTTACTTTTGTTTAGGGTTTGAAAATCATAAAATCACTCTCTAATGGTCGAATCTAAGAGGATTACAAGAGGTATGCAACTTAATCAATAATTTTCTAGCTATTTTTCATCTTTTAATATATACGTTACTCAAGAAATAACAAACAATGTAGGATCCACTGCTAAAATAACGGAAGAGAGATGATCAAAGAGTTGGTGTTTGCATCTTTTTGTATCACTATTAATAAAAGTAAAAAAAAAAAATTGGGTGTAATAGAATTCGAAAACTTGTTGAAGACCAAGTTGAGGAAGAAAAAATTTCTTTTAGTTTGTTTTGCATTTATAGTTCTTTTTAGAATTTGATATTCCTTCTCAATTTGTATTCAAATCATTATGTATACTATCAATATTGTATTTATTAAAAATCTCATGTTGCATAGTTTAAAAATCTTGTATTTGTCCTAAATCTATATGCATCCTAAAGGTATGTCAGCTAGCTATGTATTTTATTTATAGGAAGAACAACTTTCTATTAGTTTATTTTGTTTTTATAGTTTTTTCTTCAAATGAATCCTTTTTCAATTCGTATTCAAACCACTATCTATGTTATTAACATTTGTATTCATTTAAAATCTCATGTTGCATAATTTATTAATCGTATTTGTTCCTAATTATATTCATCTCAAAGGTAAGCCAGCTAGTTATGTATTTTATTTAAGAATGATTGAAACAAATATTCTCGTATTCTTTTTCAATTTTATATTTCATTCTCACTTTTCCGTCATATTATTTTTATAGTTTATACACCATTATATAAAATACAATATAGAAACTAGAACGAATACAAATACAAATGGTATACATATTGGAATGAATACGATTTAAGCTAGGGTAAAAAATTCTGAAACATAAAATAAATACACTGTGAGAAAAGTATGTCAAATAATAGATAAAAGTATAGGTGTACAGATTTCTAAATTAGAAAAATTAAAATTGAATAGATAAAATTGTAAAGTATTAACATAAAGTTTCATAACAATAATTAGTGTAAATTGGATATTGAATTTTTTAATTTCGTGATTTTTATAACAATAATTGGTGAAAATTGGATATCAAAAATTTTATAGATGTGATACTTCTTTAATCCGTAATTTTCATAACAATAGTTAGTGAAAATTGGATATTTATCTTGGTAAATAAAAGTGTTTAGAAACAAAAAATATTAAATTGGATATTGAATTTTTTTTAGAACAATGATAAAAGACGTGTTTTTTTAGAACATGGTGAAAAAGAAGAAAGAGAATGAAGTGAATGTATTTTGATAAATTATAAATGAGACTTTTAAGGATTTGAAAAAATTTTCTCCCCTAAATTCCTCCGATCTATTATATAAAAATTGTATTTTTTTTTTAAATAAAAACAAATAATAAAACATAAGTAAGATACATACCAAACTAAAATTTTAACATTACTAGAAAGTGTTGCTACTTAAGCCTCTTAAATGTTAAAATATTCACATTCTGAAAAATTTTCCTTTTTTTATTTATATTTTTTTTATATCAATATGAGTGAACCTATAAAGCAATGGGTATATTACATGTTAATCTGCAGATTTATTACTATTTATTATGTTAATTTGATATGATTTTATAAAAAAATAAAATTTTCTTTTCGTATTATGATATTAAATTGAAGATAGGTAGAATCAGGTAAATAATTTGGTTGACTATATCGGTTAATTTTATGGGAAAGTTTTGTTTACTGTGTCTATGCCCGCCATAAATTTAAGAAGTATTTCTGTTTCATTGAAGAGATATATAGCATTTCAAGTTTATTAAGGAGTAAGTACGAGACTAACTAGGTTGAATACATTTGTACAAAAGAATTCACTTTTTTCTTCACGAGGGATTTCATTTACTAGCTATCTGCAAAATCAATATATAATACTTACTAGTAAGTACATTATTAATTCCTGTTTGTATATTGTTGAAGCCATTACTATTTGCCTTGTGATTGTTTACATTTATAATTTACTTAATTGTTATTGTATGATAAAAGATATCTCTTAATCCTAAAAATAGTTATTTTGAAGCATTGAAAATTTATGAGTTATATTAATAAGTGTATCAATTTAAAAATAGACAAATAATTAGAAACGGAGTGAGTTAGAACGACGAGTGTCAAAATTATAAATATTCAAAAGCACCACACAAAATTGGATATTTGTGGACTTAGGCCGTTTGGCAGGACAGTTGGGGAAAATATTCGAAGGAGGCGCCAATTTTCAAGTGGCTCAGAAAACTTTCTATTTACGGCCATAATTTTCCCTCTGTTTTTTTTCCTATCTGTTCAATCAAGCACCGAAATCTTCATCGCTAATAATGAATCTTGAAACCCTAACTTGTAAATCTCACATTACTCCGATAGAAATCCCTAAATTCAATTTGAATTTCCATGTTGATTTTTCTTCCACACGTCGCCGAACTTGTCGGGTAAAATCATTGACCCGAATCCACAATCACCGGAAGCGAATAATCACTGCTTGTGTAAATCATAGCCAAGAGGTTCCAGTGAATCTAGAGAACTCTCGTCCGAATTTGAATTCATGTACCAATAATGAAGAACAAGTAGAAGCGGTAACAATTCGAGAAGAAATTCCAGTGGTAGATTCTAATGCTAAAGGAGAATTTTCCGGCAGTGAGAGCATTTGGGCACAAGTGGTGGAGATTGTAAAGTTTTCAGGGCCAGCAGTTGGTCTATGGTTATGTGGACCTTTGATGAGTCTCATTGACACTGCAGTAATCGGTCAAGGAAGTTCTATTGAACTTGCCGCTCTAGGTAGAGTCTTCCCATTTCTGGATGTCCAAAATATTTGTCACAATTGTGCTTTTATACATTTTCCATATAAAGTGGGATGGGTTGAGTATAATGTTGTTTAAATGTTCAGTGATTTAGCTCGATTTTTGTAATTGGCAGGTCCAGGAACAGTGTTTTGTGATAACACTAGCTATGTTTTTATGTTCCTTTCAATTGCCACTTCAAATTTAGTTGCTACTGCATTGGCCAAACAGGTATGCTTGGTTGAAATTCTTGTTATCATTTATCCATATCTGCTTTCCCCAAATATTAGGAGCTAGGCAGTTATCCTGAACCCATATATCAATATATATAGTTGTCGTTATTTTTTGTTTACTCTTGCATTCTGAGCATCAAGGATTATGGTGCAGGATAAAGATGAAGTGCAACATCAGATATCTATATTGCTCTTCATTGGGTTGGCCTGTGGTATTGTGATGCTTATCTTTACAAGATTGTTTGGTACTTGGGGCATTACTGGTAAGCATCTCATTCTTTTTTTGAATGTGGATTTATCAATCATTCAATATGTATACTATTTGAAATGCCCTCTTCTTCCTTCAGTATATTTTATGAACAACTGATGGTAAATTTGTCTTTCTTTCAGCTTTCACAGGGGCAAACAATATGGAAATAATAAATGCAGCAAATACTTATGTCCAGGTTATTATGCTATTGATTATTAGTGCATGTTCTGCTGGATAGTAAGAGCTTTCCAATATAAAATGGATATATGTATTGTGTTTATCTTTCAAGAAGTATCCTGACTTATCTAGAGACTATAGATTCTAAAATAATGTTAGTTTTGAATGTTACATTGTTTCGTATAGCTTTTAGATGACTCATGTTTGAATATCCAGCTAACTGAAACAAGTAAGTTATTTCTGGTAATGGACAAGGAAAAAAGTCGTAGGAACTTGGAAGTTGTAAGCAAATTTTATATCTGAACTTCTTATTGCTGATCTTCAAAGTGGGGTTTCATCCATCCTAGTTCAAACTTGCAGGACACTGAGTCATTTGTTATACTTCCTGAATTTATATGCTATAGCAGCGATAATAATATTTGGCTGAAAGTTATATTGTTCTGGGATGATCAAGTAAAATCCACTTGTGCTTGGTTACCTGAGAAAACTTCATCTGAATAGAATATCTTTTCGTGATAGATTCGAGGATTGGCATGGCCTGCCATGCTTGTTGGTTGGGTTGCCCAAAGTGCAAGGTACCATCTACCTGCTGATACTCTAACTTGTATAGCATTATGTAATCAGTGTGCTTTTAGATAATTTGTATTTTAATTTAGTTAACTGAGTGATCTGTAGAGTTGTATAGGTAGCAATTTATTATGTTTCTTCTTCATAGTTGCTGCGATTCTTTACAAGAACCACTAACATATGCATTTAGTTCCTATGGCTACAATTTGTCAATGTTCTTTCTCTTGTCTGCACAATGTCCTGTTTCATGTTGTTCTGGCCACAGAATTCCAAGCCCCCAACTCTATTTCTCACCATATTTCATCCTCCTCTTCCTGTTGTGCTTTTCTCATTGATGCAAGTTCTCTCCCTATGTCTGATCAGACTCCGCTAAACTGATTAGTTCACTTTTCTTTTCTTTATATGAAAGAGTAGCACCCTTTACGGAATGAGGGGTTGCTCAAATGGTAAGCACCCTCCACCTCCAATCACTAGGTTGTGTGGTCGAGTCACCAAGGCAGCAGAAAAGGTGGGAGCTCCTAGGGAGTGGTAAAAAAAGATTGCTAGAAACAAAACAAAATAGAAATGTTGGTGAATATTAACACACCTTCAGAACTCTTAGTAGATGATGAAGATAAGCACAGTTTTTTAATAATGAAGATGAAACAATTTTTAGAAGTCCAATTAGCTTATTACCCTATTGAGATGGACGGTCCATGAGGCTTGGAGCAAAATGCGAGAAGTGAAGCGCTCAACTTACGAGAAATTAGAAAATACCTAGTATATGTGAATTTTATTCTATAATAGTAAATTGATATTAAAACTAGTTTCAGCATCCAATATACAAAGATTCTGACATTAGTCCAACTCTTCAAAATTGAGATTCAAAGTGCCAAGCACTTCTCATTTGTATCATTGTTTGAGCTACACTTTTCTCTGAATCACATGGGTGCACCTGCGAAGGGATAACCCCTTGCTTCACATCAAATGATGCAGTTTTGACTTTTAATAGTACTGGTCGGGAGACATTTGAGCTTGATTGTCTTTGCTTGACATTTCCTTGACTAATATAAATTTGTTCCAATTGACTATCATTCCTGATACTATTTTTTTCTTTTACTTTAATGAAGTCTTGATGATGAAGCTTCTTAAAGAAAGAAACTACACTTATGGATAATTGTCAATACTGAAATTTCTTAATGTTTTTCGTCCAGTATTTACATGTTTAAAATGTGCAATACTTGTCAATCTTTTGAGCTTTAAATCTGAAAACTGTATGACTTTCTGCTGGTGTTTTTCGGGGTCAAGTGCATTGGTCAGCTGTTTATGATTTGCTGGTGGTGGTTTTGTATTAATATAGTTCTTGTTAATGGATATACAGTTTAGGCATGAAAGATTCATGGGGACCTTTAAAGGCTTTGGCAGTTGCCACGGCTATTAATGGCATTGGTGACATAGTCTTATGCAGATTCTTTGGATATGGTATAGCTGGAGCAGCATGGGCAACAATGGTGTCCCAAGTACGCCAAATATGCCTTCCCTTCCTCTAAATGAATTTGATCTCTTCAACTCTCTGTTTGTTTCCCTTCCTCTCTCCATTTTCATACTCTTCATGGTAATATTCCTTGCTTACAAGCAATATTTTAGGTTGTTGCAGCTTATATGATGATTGCAGCCCTGAGCAAGAAAGGGTATAATGGTTTTGCCTTATCTGTTCCATCATTTGATGAAGTTCTACAGATTTTCACACTTGCAGCACCTGTGTTCTTAACAATGATGTCCAAGGTTTGTTTGACTCAACTGCATTTTCGGCCTTTATGAAAGTAGTTACTATGTTATGTATCTGATAGATCTTGAACTCCAGGTGGCATTCTACTCTCTACTTGTCTACTATGCCACATCAATGGGCACAAACACTGCTGCTGCACATCAGGTTAGTTTATGTGGACTAATGTTGTACATGTATTTTCTTTTTGCATCTTTCTAATGTAACGGTTAGATGGATACTAACACTGACGTATTACTTACCTTATTAGGTCATGCTACAACTATTCAGCATATTTGCAGTATGGGGTGAGCCTCTCTCTCAAACAGCGCAGTCATTTATGCCTGAATTGTTATATGGAGTGAATCGGAACTTGTCGAAGGTCATAAATTTATTTATGTAAAACTTACAGTATCCTGTATTTTTCTTATTACCACTTCCAAGCTTGAAAAGCATAAAATTTCCATTATCTGTGTGTTCGGTATGGAAGATAACATTTATTTTTCTATGTTTGGAAAATATTCTTTAGGAAAAAAGTTCCTTAAAAATAAGGAAAAATGGAAGTAGGGAAAACAAATTATATAAGTGGCATTCTAAGTTTATTGTCTCCTCTCCACCTACCCACCCAATCCCCTAACCCCATCACTTGACAATCCCATCCCCACTCCCCATCCCATCTCGCCTCCATAGTGATTTGCTACATAACATATAAATGCTCTTTGGATAATATTTTCTTGCTTACTTACCAAACACTAGAAAATAAGTAAGAAACCCATTTGTTTTCCAAGAAAACATTTTCTAGGAAATCATTTTCTAGGGAAACAATTTCCTTCATACCAAACACACTAACATATTTGTATAAACCTCTTCCTTGAGGAAAGCCTTGACAACATCCATGAAACTTTGACTGTGATGTCCATGTAAACTGTTGTTTCTGTTCATACTTTATCCCCCGATCGACAACTTTAGAGTTGTGTTCCATGCATTTTTCTTTGATAAGACATTCTAAAAGTTGAACACTGTGAATCAGGCCCGGATGCTGCTGAAGTCCCTTTTGATCATTGGAGCATCAAATGGTTTAATACTGGGATCTGCTGGAGTGTCAATATCATGGTTTTTCCCCCAAATGTTTTCATCTGATCCTTTGGTCATACAAGAGGTTAGTTGCGTATAATGTTTCTTTTTATATCTTCTGACTTTTCAATTTAGATGAAGTTAACGATGCCACATCTTTTGGTCATGAGAATATTAATCCTCTCCACACCCTCTTTTTTTTTAATGTAATTTTGCTACTTGGAGCAAGAAGAAAATATGAAGAAAGAAACACTGCATAAAATAAAAACAATGCAAAGGGAGCTTTGTGAACCAGATAAGATTTTATGTTAATGAAAATAGTTTTTTTCTGATATACTGATTGTTCTCGCCTTCTGTTGGTGCAGATGCACAAAGCACTGCTGCAATTATTTCTAACTCTCTGGGTGTCGCCATGTGTTCATAGTCTTGAAGGAACCTTGTTGGTACAGTTTCATACTAACTTTAAATTATCTTTAGATCATTGTAGATAATTTGGTTGGTTCAAGTATTTTTATCTGAAAGTTCTGTTATTTTGTTAACATCTGCCATAAATTTAAGGAGTATGCTTTGTTTCTTTGGAATTTTTTTTATACCATTTCAAGTGTATTAAGGGGTAAATACGTAGGAGGGGCTAACTAAGTTGTTTTTATTTGCACTAGCAATTAGCTTTTTCCTTAATGAGGATTTCATTTATTAACTATAAATCAATATGTAGTAACTAGTAAGTTCATGATTAATTCCTACTAGAAAATAGTCTGAAAATCATCTACTTGATTAATCCAAAAATCCATAGTGAATTTTTACCATAAGGATGTGTAGTATGGTAAGTTGTGTTTTAGTTTCTTAGGAAAAAGAGCAGCAGAGCTACCTTCCGTTTCTTTTCCTTTTTCTTGTAGACGTTCAGCACCTACCCAAGAATACTTCCATCTTGTATAATGTTGAAGCCATTACCATTTGCCTTGTGATTCTTTACAGTTACTTTTATTGTTATTGTATGATAATATATTTTTAATCTTAATTATTCTAGTTATGGTTTTTGAAGCCATATCTCAAGTCATTGATTATCTGATTACTTTTTAGGCTGGAAGAGACTTAAAATTTATCAGTATATCAATGACCACCATATTTGGTTTAGCTTCACTTCTCGTCATGGTAAGTCATTCCATTTATTCCAATAATTTAGTTTGCAAACTAAATCTTTGTTTTTATCCTTGCTCACGAAGCTATATTTCTCAAATCTTTTGTTGATAAAAAGAATATTGCTCACTAATTATTTTGATCTCAAACAGCTCTTCAGCAGTAAAGGATTTGGTTTATCGGGGTGCTGGTTTGCTCTAGTAGCATTCCAATGGGTAAATTCATTTCAGCCTTTCTACTCTTTGTTTGTTAAAACTGGCTCATGTTGTTTCCATTTTAACTTTCCTTTTCTTTCCAGACACGATTTTTGGTAGCTCTTCGGCGACTCACTTTGGCGGATGGCATACTTTATTTGGAAGGCTCAGTTCATGATGAGTTACAAAAGCTGAAAGCTACGTAGGGGTTTAATATGCCCCAGATAAAAGTGTCCACATAGAAAAAAAGTTTTTCGTTGATGATTCAATGAACATCAGGGGCTGCAGTGATTAATCATCATAATTCAAATGTTGTTGTTACTTGTCAATATCAAGTTATTTAATCCACCATGTATCATAACTCAAAAGAGTTGAGAACAAATTGTTATTTACTTAATTTATATTCGTAGCCCTATTGTAATACTTTTTAGGTATTGTAACATTCATGAAAGCATTATTATGGTTTGTACATCCAAGTCCTGAGTTACCAATCTACTTATTAATATGCTGTGCAGTATTTGACATATAATTACTTTGAAGCGTGTGATTCGTCTAAAGTTACATCAACTTAACAAACATAAATAGAATGATGGGGTTTGCCCAGTGCAGTGACCACAATTAGTCAGAACTATGATTACGATACTGTAAATATTTAAGACATTAAGAACCCATGATAATGTTATCCACTATTCCCTTACAATGAGCCATGGGAGCATTGTGGTGGCTACTGAGGAAAGGAAATTAAGAAATGAACCACAATGAAAGATCAAACCCTGCTACTTCCTCGGCGATTACGAGCATATGATCTAGGTACCGGTCCTTTATCCTGCACATGAGATCCCAAAATGAGCAAGGACGATCATGAAAGAAACAAAGGAGAAAAAAGGGAGAAGGAGAACAATGTGTATTTATTTGCACTCAAGAGTGTTGCATAGAGGTCATTGAACTTGATAAAAACAGTAGGAAACCAATTCAAAATTCTAATATGGACAAAAGTTGCTCATTTATCCAAAGCCTTGTTAGGCAAATAACTTCGTACATGTCCATAGGTGGAAGTAGCATGTACCCGGTGTATAAGCGGAACCAAGTAAAATAGTGAGAGTTGCACAAAAGCTTAGTAGGAAACCAGTGTTATAAAAGAACCTAGATGACCTGAAATGATCGTCTCTCTGCATATTGTTTTTGTTTTTTCAAAAAAAGAATTTGAGCCTGTTTCTTCTTCTCTTCAGCTTTCATTTTTGTCAGGCTTGGACGGTAGAGAATCACAGTCCTACCAATTTGACCAACAACCACTGAGCCAGTTGCTTCTTCCAAATGCTTTACAACATCATCCAGCTCTCCTCCGGGACAGGTACCGTGTATTTTGAGCTGCATATAACAATGAGGGCATAAAAAACAAACACAAGACCAATGCTTTTTATCACATTAACCAAAACTTAACACATTGCCAAGAAATAATCGTGACTTTTCATCAACAGAGCTGAAACCGTGATTTCACCTTAGTTGAAGTAAATTAAGCTATTCATGTCCCACCATGAAAGGAGGATTCATCAGCAGATCAACTTATTATAATCAATTTGAACATTTGGCACTTTTACCAGCACAAGGCACATACCTGATAAAAATAAGTTCTTGCTAAACCTGCTTAGCCTTAACATATTGATCAATATTTCTCACACTCCTAAGTGCTAATACAACTATTGATAAACAGATTTAACCAATCACTAATTTAACAACGTCACAAGCATAACTAGCAACACAATTTTCCCTCTTCTCTACACACCTCTACTTGCTAGTAACCAGAATTATTAACCTCAATAACTTAATAAACATTCGAATAAACGCTATCTCATTAAAGTTATAACTATTCGTAATATGTTTGCGTGAATTTGAGTTCCATGCTTTCATGATTTCAGCTAAAAAAAACTTTAAGCAACAGAGGAAGGAACTATAACACAGGAAACCATTTAGCAAGATCAATATCACTAATCTAATTACATACTTGTTACAATGTACAATATCAACAAACTAAAATGGCAGGCCAGCATAAACAGTTCCACCGTTCGAACAATATGCCTAAGTAAGATTCACAGCAAAATTAATCACCAACTTTTTTACCATTTTACTAGTATATCATCTCTACTTGTTACTTATCATCATCTACACTTGTTAAAAAATCACTGTTCAGCACAATTAGCCCCCTTCGACCATAATAGATTTTGAAATTGAAATATAAAAATTTGAGCTTCTGAAGTTGCGTTTGTACCGGCATTTTACTTGGAAAAAGAAGTTGAAGTTTTATTTAAGGAAGTCCAAAGAATACCAAAACTGGTGCGAGCCAATATTTTGGAAACTTGAAAAAATATTCAAATTTCATGGCCAAAGATATATTTGAAGATAAATTTTCAAATCTAATACAAAAACCAAATGTTGGCTAAAAGTTTGAAGGCCAATTTGGCAACAACAGAAAAAAAATTCGCACGGATTTGAAGATAGACTTCCCAACCTAACAATTCAATATAAACCCTAAACCCTAAATAGTTGGCCAGTTGTTTGAGCAAATTGTATGCCAACAACAAAAATTTGAGAAAATGTACCTTGAGAAGCTCATTAGCTTCAAGAGTCTCCTCTAAAGCCATTACCACAGTATCAGTAACACCAGATTTGCCAACCTGTTGGCTCTTTAGCTTCTTCCCTAAACTATGTGCGTAGGATGCCAATTCTTTCTTCTCCTTCACAGTCAGGTTCGGCAATTTCGCCCTTAATATTTTTCTCTCAGACTCACTAGGCCTGGGGGCAGTCACTTCTTCATTTTGTTTTACAATTTCCTCATCTTCCACATCCTCAGAAGATTCCAAGAGAGATTGAGAGGTACAGCTAATTGGAAGGTTAGAGAAAGTTCTAGAACGAAGGAAGATTGATGTATGGGTCCGAAGAGAGGGGAAGGAGGAAAGAGAATTGTTGATGATGGGATGAAGTGACGTCGTTTGATGGGGAAGAAGAGAGAGAGATTGCTTAAGGAAGGAGAAAGAAAGGATGGGAGCGGGTCGGAGCAGGCGATGGAGAGCCATGGAGGAAGAGGGAGAAGATAACATTACACTACTCATTTGCTCAATGCAGCGACATCATTTTCCTTTGTAATTTTTTCTTCATATTTCATATTTAACTCCCTCTTTCTAATTTATGTAATTAGTTTATAGCATAATACTCCTTTTAATTTTTCTTCTTTTTATATTTATATTCTCAAATTTTCTTCATTTTATATTTATATTTTCAATTTTTAAACTTCATATATGCACAAATAAGTTTTAAATTGTACACATGTAGAACACAATTCACACGGGACACATGTAGGACACAAATTGTCCTGTAGAATGTATGTCTATTTAAATAAGGGAAAATTACGCGACTAAGCAAATTTATATTATTTAATTACTTATCGTAGCTATATTTTGCTATAATTATCACTCGCGGCTAATATTATACATTAATTACATGGTCTGACTTCGAGTTTGCATAATTAGTTATGTTCGTATATGTATAATTCGTCAGGATATACAAATATATACGTATAATATATAATATTTTATCCTATATACATATACAATTCACCTCTCTCCCACTCTCTGCCCTCTCTCCCTCGCCTCTCTCCTCCCTTCTCAATCTCGATTGTCTCTCTCCTCTCTCTCCCAATCTCGCTTGCCATGTATACAAATGTATAATACACAATTATATACATATACAATTCACCTCTCTCTCACCCTCTGCCCCTCTCTCACTCGCCTCTCTTCTCCCTCTCTCGTATCTTTCCTCTCTCTCCCAGTCTCGCTCGCCTCTCTCCTCTCTCTCTCCCAATCTCTCTTGCCGTATATACAAATACATATGTATAATATACAATTGTCTAACCAATATACATATACAATTCACCTTTCTCCCACTCTTTCCCCCGTCTCTCATCTCTCTCTTCTCTCTCCCAGTCTCTCCTCCATATAACATGTAGCTACGAATTGTAATTATCAAATTATAGCTACAGAGAGTAATTAGGTTATTTTTAAATGGTTATATGTGAAAGTTTCCCTTTAAACAATTGTATACAAATTTTAGTGTTTACTTGTGTACACTCAAAGTTGGAGAACATAAATATAAAATGAGGTAAAATTAAATGACATGTTTATGCATTATCCCTACTTTATTACATGATATAAGAATTTTTTTTTAAAAAAAAATTGTGATTTAAAGTAAATCATCATAATTCATATTTATGATGTTGCTATAAGCTAATTAATTAATTAAGAGTTTATAATTGAATGAAATATATATGTTTTTGTTCGAGTTCATTGTAAAAATTAAAGTATTTGTTTTCTTATTGTAAAAATTAAAATACTTTGTTTTCTTAGTTTGAACCGTGTGAATATTGAAATAAATAATATAATTAGGTAATGGCTATAAGAGGTGGGTGTTTGGTCTAGTGGTATGATTCTCGCTTCGGGTGCGAGAGGTCGTGAGTTCGATTCTCGCAACACCCCCCTTCATCTGCCTAATTCTTTTTTTTTGTATTCTTCTTGTTCACTTTTTGTATTCTTCTTGTGTGTGAACCACTTAGATGTTCATTTTCTACTCTCTTTTTTTGAGTTAACCACTTAAATGTTCATTTTCTTCATAAAATTTACTATTTTATTGCTGTTTAACCATCGATATTTCAAAATTCATGTTCTAAATTAATTTAAATTTGTGTAGCCTGTAAAATGCTTTTATATTAATTAAATTTTATGTCACGTGAGATTTATTTAAGTAAAAAATGTTTGAATATGCATTTTTTAATTTTGAAACTGAGAAATTTATCCATATCATTACGTTAATACTTGTTGATAACCATTTGATCTTTGGAAAAACTACATAAATTAGATCAATTAATGAAATTATTTACTCAAATTGGACTCAACACAAACTATTAATTCTTAATAGATTTATATCCTAAATCATTTACGCCTATATATCCTGATAGTATCAAACTATAACCAATAGTGTTTTTCAATATTAATATTATAATAAATTTCAAAGTAAAAAATAATATATAGATCATTTGAAATATATTTTCTTTTCCTGGATGGATATATAATATGATAAATCACTGATATATTTCTTTTATGTTCTAAAATAAATTACCCAATATATTTACTAATCGATTAAATAATTTGAATCAAATTTTGTGCTTCTTGTTTTGTTCTGGTTTTTGTCAATGATGTGAATGATTTCGGGAGAGTTATTTAACTTCAAAAAATAACAAAGTAGTTTTGTTCTGATGTATGTCAATGTTGTGAGTGATTTTCATTAGCTATACGACTTATTAACGGTGGGAGAGCAATTTAATTTCCTTATTAATTGAATTTATAAACACCTGCAATTTCATTTTTAATTGAGATCATTCGATCGTTTTCATTGACATAAAAATTTATGTAAAAATGACTAATTCGACTTTTTAATAAATTTGTTAAGCATTCCCTCAGTTCTTAATTACTTGTCCTATTTTAAATTGACACACTTATTAAAAATCAATTATTAACATAATGAGTTTACCGTTTTACTCATATTAATTATAAAATAGATGAATTAAAAATTCAATATTTTTTAAAAAAATTATTTTTTAAAAGTAATTAAATGATGATAGAATAATAAAAAATTATTTTTTCTTAATTTGTGAAAATAAATAAGTAATTAGAAATAAGTACGAACAAAAAATTGATAGTAAATAAGAAAGGAGTACGTAACTTCCCCAATAGTTTCAATTTCCCTTATAATTATTACCGTAAAAATTGGAGTCCGAAACTCAAAGGGTACAAATTTTTTACAAAAATTCCAAAACGGTATATAAAATTTTATATTAACCAAAACGGTAAAATCGCTGCTCCGGCAGCGATTTAGCAAAAAAAAATTTTTTTTAATAAAAAAATGAAATCGCTGCCCGAGCAGCGATTTCAAAAAAAAAAAAAAAATTAAATAAATCGCTGCCGGGGCAGCGATTTATCAAAAAATTTTTATTTTTTTTTAAATCGCTGCCCGAGCAGCGATTTATTAAAAAAAAATAAAAAATTACATAAATCGCTGCTACGGGCAGCGATTTATTTTTTTTTTTTTAATTTTTTTTTTATTAAAACGCTGCTAGGGCCACGATTTATTTAAAGAAAAAAAATTTCCTTATTAAATCGCTGCACGAAGCTTTTTTTTAAAAAAAATATTAAATTTTTTTAATACAGCGATTTTATATTTAAAAAAATTATAATATTTTTTAAAATTTAAATATATAACTTATAAGAAAAATTTTATTAAATCGCAAAAATGTTAATACCGTTTTGATTAATATAAAATTAAAAAAAAATTATTAAATCGCAAAAATGTTAATACAGCGATTTTATATATATAAAAAAATTATAATATTTTTTAAAATTTATAATATTGTTTGAATTCCGTATCTAATTAAATATTGTCACATAAAATAAAATAGAGAAAGTATTAATTAGACTTTTCAAAAATAATTTTTTTTTAAAAATATTTATATTTATTTATAATCTTATATAAAAAATAAATGGTAGATGAAAGAGAGGAAGCAATAACCTGCCAATTCGACAGTGGCCGTACGCATGCGTGCTCGCTTGGATTTATTTTGCCCACTCCCCCCTACCATCACTGCAAACTCTGCAGGTAGGCCACTGATAAAGTGAAATTCAAGATAATATTAATTTTTATTTGTTTAGAAAATTATTTTTTCATAAATTATTTTTAAAGAGTATGTCAAATTATAATATTGACAACTAAAGGATGGAGGGAGAACCTCTTCAGTATTTAGGATAGTTTAGTTATGCTATATAAATTGTTGATACGAAATTGTGAGATGAATTTGAAATTTCGTTAGATATTTATTTAATTTTTTTTTATAATATGTTTTTTTATAAGCGTAAAATTTTTTTAAGTTATATATTTAAATTTTAAAAAATATTATAATTTTTTTATATATATAAAATCGCTGTATTAACATTTTTGCGATTTAATAATTTTTTTTTTATATTAATCAAAACGGTATTAACATTTTTGTGATTTAATAAAATTTTTCTTATAAGTTATATATTTAAATTTTAAAAAATATTATAATTTTTTGTATAAAATCGCTGTATTAAAAAATTTTAATATTATTTTTTTAAAAAAAGCTTCGTGCAGCGATTTAATAAGGAAATTTTTTTTATTTAAATAAATCGTGCCCCTAGCAGTGTTTTAATAAAAAAAAAAAAAATTTTTTAAAAATAAATTGCTGGAAATTTTTTTTATAAATAAATCGCTGCCCGGGGCAGCGATTTATGTAATATATTTTTTTTTTTTTAATAAATCGCTGCCCCGGCAGCGATTTATTCGGCAGCGATTTCATTTTTTTATTAAAAAAAAAAAAAATTTGCTAAATCGCTGCTCCTGCAGCGATTTTACCGTTTTGGTTAATATAAAATTTTATATACCGTTTTGGAATTTTTGTAAAAATTTGTACCCTTTGAGTTTCGGACTCGTAAAAATTGAATCCAAACTGCGCCCCCCATATGAGTTGACATAATCTTCAATTCATAACTTTTAAAAACTTCACTTTCAACATCAATCATTTCTCGATAATCACCAACACAAATTAAAAACAATTAAAACGCTTAAGAAGAAAAGCTACATTCACTATCTGCATTCACCCGAGAGGTTAATCCGAGCTTTTATCTTCGAATAACTGCATAAATTATTGGCTCTAACATCCTCAGCTCAAGCAAGAATAGAAAGGCAAATGATTTGTCATAGATAACTTAGGTGCCATCATTCCACCCCTCAATTCTTTCTACCAGCTCCCTAAATTAAAGTTAGGGTTTCTTGAGAATATCTGAACAAGATGGAGGAGTGACTTTGTATTTACCAACCCTAATCATTTGTACCGATTCCCCAGAACCATCTCTTGCTGGACTAAACTGAACTGGCAGAAAGTCTTCTGATTCACATCTGAATCTTGTATTCTTGAAATGGTTCACCAAAGCCTCTTTTCCCTGTTAAGTAGTAATAGAATTTTCACATTAAAAAAATCACAAATTTAATTGGTTTATTTTAAGAATTTAATATTCACGCACCTGGATCTTCGCAGTAACAACCCTAACCCTCCAAGTAGATCCTGGCAACACATTTAGTTTGTCATAAGCCTCAAAAAAATTCCACACAGTTCTCTCATCGGTGAAATTCACAAATGCATAACCTTTGTTCATCTTGCTTCTGCAAATGAAAAATTAAAAAAAAAAAAAAAGCTAATAGTACTGAAGTGACGATACTTTTAGTGCAAATAAACACAAGAAAAATAATTATTTACTTGAAATCCATAGGCAAATACAAGAAATCATAAGCAAACACATGAGTATTTTGTCCATTTGAATCTCTAGCTTTTTGATTCTCCAGTAAGCAATGCTCGTCCAGAAATCGCATCAACATTTCACGGCTGTACCAAAAAAAAGAAATGAATTAGTCATCAAATTTATGCCACTAGAGAGTCAAACCATTAAATTTTGTTATAATTAACATCCCAGAAAAAGTAATCTGAACAATTAAATAGATTAAAATTACTTGTAGTCATATGGAATATTCTTAATCACGATAGTAGTCACGTTCTTATGACTCCTTCTTATAGGTATAACACTGTATCTGTATTTCGTCGGGCCATCGTTTTTCGACCACTCTTCACCTCTGATTCCCTTAATGGATGGAGAAAATTTTGTTCTAGAGACATAATCATTTATCAATCTAGGAGGAATGTTCAACCACGGGTGTTCCACCGATGGCGATCGCACATTCTCCCGTGGTGGTGAATCAACTGTAGGAGGAGGAGGAGGCGGTGGCGGAGTGGAAATAGGTATATATTCGGATGCATCCGGGTTCAACGAACTCTTACGAACAGTAGCCATGGAGGTACAATTGATAAAATTGAAGTGATTTTGAAAAAAAAACTGTTAGGTTGTTTCTTTTATATATAAAAAAGTGACACAGATTTGAACAGATAAATGAAAGAGGCAGTCACAGTTACTAACATAAAAGGCAGGATAATACTGCAATAAAAAAGAAATTTATATTAATTGCAAAAAACAAATTTATTATAGTAAGTTTATATATTTTGTTTTTCATAAATTTATTTAAAAGAGCTATCTATTTTGGTGAGTAATTTATGAAGATATTATGTAAGTCAAATTTTATTCATTTTGAAAAGGAAAGAACGTGATGAAGTAGACGGATTTCAATATTTACTCTTAAAAAAAATTCAAGTCCAAATCACAAAGAATGAGAACATTCATTGTAATTAAAAATTATTTTCCCTTTAATAAGATTGGGATCAAATTAAAATAAAGTGAAAGATAACGCACTTGTCTCTTAAATTTGAAAGTTGACAGATAAGTAATTTACAAATTTTGCTAGTAGTTTTGAATGTAGAACTACAATTAAGTTGTTTTTTTTTTTAAAAAAAAAATTATATTTGAATTAGTAAATGATAGAGAAAACATTTTAAGCTAATCGTGCATTATGATTATACCCAAGTGAAATACATAGGTGATTTACGAATAATAAAAAAATCAAATCTCTCTACTCTGCTAGTAGAGGTTGATTCTCATGTATTTTTACAAAGTTAAAACTGATCTCTAGTGTGTATTATTTCTTATTTTAGGTCCTTGATGATAAAGTGTTTTTTAACCTCTACATTTGGGAGACATTTATACGTTTACCTCCATTATTTCTCTATTCAATGAGTAACATCCCAAATCAACTTCTTTAATGTGTCAATAATATATATACTAGAGGAGTAACATCCCTGCTAGGCTATACTGAACATTATTTCATCCAACAACAGGATCACGAAAAGCGAGAAGGTGCCAAGTTTTGATACAGAGAATATGTAATTAAAATAGGTTTTTGTTTGCTGTTTTTTATTGTTTTAGCAAGTGCAATGGAGGTCTAGATCGAAATTGAATACTCTTCCTAGAAGGGAATTCAGATTACTAGATGCTCATAGATTGTAAAGACTTGTTGAGTTGGTTTGGTTGTATGGTAATATGCACATTTTTATTGCCAAAAAAAAAAGAAGCAAAGGGAAGAAACCTGCTAACTCAATTGATTGATTGGATTATATGAGAGATTTCTCATGTGTAAGTATTCCACCCCTAAATTTCTGAATTTTTAACTAAACTAAGCCATTATATAAAACAATTTACTAAAGTAATACATTTTTCTAAAATTTTACAAAACTAGTATAAACGTATTTCACGGTAACGTTTTAGGGTTTATTTTATTTTTTAAAAACTAACAGCATTAGGTTGATATACGTTACTGTAAGTAGCTTTTTACTTTTAAAACGTTATTTTCAGTAGCGTTTTACTCTTAAAACGTTACTCAAAACGTTACTGTGAGTAACGTATATCAATCTGACGCCATCAACTTTTAAAAAATAAAATATATCCTAAAACGTTAATGTGGAATACGTTTATACTAATTTTGTAAAATTTTAGAAAAACATATTATTTTGGTGAATAACTTTATATAATGGCTTAGTATGGTTAAAACCTCCTAAATTTCTTCTCCCCACAAATATAAACCCTAAAATCGATCGATCGATTATCTGGAGTGACTTTGTAATGCCCCTACAGTAATCATTTGCACCCATTCCCCATAACCATCTCTCGAAGGATTAAACCAAACTGGTAGAAGCCTTTCTGATTCACACATAAATCTTGTATACTTGAATCGGTTTACTGAAGCATTTCTTCCCTGTTAATTAGTAGTAGAAGTAGAAAACATCACAATTACAAACTTAATTAATAATTTATACCTTTATTTTTGAAATTTAACAATCACGTACCTGGATTTTCGCAGTGACAATCTCAACACTCTTTACAGATCCTTGAAACAACGTTTAGTTTGTTATTAAAAGCCCAAAAAAAATTCCACAGAGTTCGGTGATCGGTGAAATTCACAAATGCATAGCCTATGCTCCTATTGCTTCTGCAAATTCAAAAATAAAAGATAATCTAATAGTACTGATTCTGCAGGAAGCAGTACTCGTCTAGAAATTGCATCAACATTTCACGGCTGTAAAGGAAAAATGAAATTTAATTAGATCGATGATGATATGGAACTAGAGATTCAGACGGTTAAATTTTGTTTAAATCAACTTCAAAATTAATATGAACAATAAAAGAAGCAAAAAAAGTTAACAATTACTTGTAGTGATTTTGGTATATTTTTTTATCATTACAGTAGTTTTGTTCTCATGTGTTGAACTTATAGGTATCACATCGTGTTTCACCAGCGCTCCTAGTCTAGGAGGAATATGCCGACGCTGGCGACGTGGTCGCACATTCTCCTGTGGCGGTAAATAGACGGTAGTAGTAGTAGGAAGCGGTTGAAGCATCGCCGGCGGAAATGGATGGGGTAGAATCATCGCCGGAGAAAATGGATGAGGTGGAAGCATCGCCGATGGAAATGGAGGCAGTGGAAGCAGCACATACGGAGAAGGAGGGAGTAGCGGTGGCAGAGTGGAAACAGGGATATATTCGGGTGCATGCGGGTTCAACGAACTCCCCTGAACAGCACCCATGAAGGTACAATTGATAAAGTTGGCAGTGATTTTGAAAAGAAGCAAACAAATTTATTTTTCGAGAAAAGTAGGATACTTCAATGGAAAACAGGAAGAACTACTTAGTTAATTTTTTTAGATTCAAATCGATTTAAATTTCACTGGAAATTGCACATTAAATTTTTATTGTTTTTCTTAAATAAAATTAATATATTTGTAAACATTGTATAATGTATTATTAGTCACAATAATTATATTAAAATATATAAAATAAAATTAATATATTTGTAAACATTGTATAATGTATTACAGAAATTTTTAAAAATAATTTGATTTTTTAAAAAATATTGTGTCAAGGATTTAAATTAAGCTGCAAAATATCTCTCTCACAGGGGTTCAAATATGACGTATTTCTTTTAAATTTATTTATCATTAGCGTGAGATCTTTTATTATATTTTACTTTTTTCAATTATAAACTTAATAAAAGACAATTCAATATAAAGAGATTTATTTTTTCATAATTAAAAAAGATCTGGTTAGAATAAAACTAGAGAAAAAAAAGTTGTATATTGTTGTAGAAAAAAGTTGCTGCAATATAAAATATAGTAAGAGAAATGTTTCCATCCTACGAGCTTAAATATTTTTTAATATTATTAATACAATTATTATAAAAATAGTTATTTATTATCGTAATTCATAAATAATTTTATTTTAATAACATTGTCGATTTCATTCCCTTTTAAAAGGAAAAAAATGTGAGAAAGATGGACGAATTCCATACATTTTGGAACTTTTTTTTTAGTAAAATAGTATTTTCCATTTCAATAATAAAATTGAACCCAAATAAATTGAAAAATGTTGGCTCCTAATTAAAATTTAATTTGAATGCCGATCTCAAGCACACTTTTGTGTTCCTCGCATAACTAAATTCATTTATTTAAGGCTTGTTTAGGCATGTGAAATATCGTCGTTATATAAACTCAGGACGAAATTGAAATTTTATTTACTATACAATTTTAGTTTAAAAGGCTAGATTTCTGTTCATAAAACCAAAACTTCATATATATTCTGAAATTTAAGTAGTAATAGTTCAACTTCAGGATAATGTTCTGAAGTCTCATTTGCGGAAGTTGAAGCTACAACAATTTGCCGAATGTCATTTGAACTTAAAAAGTGACTCCGACTTTGTTTTAGCTAAAAATATTTTGTCATTTTTTATTAAACTTTAGTATCTCGCTTGTCAAATATATTAATTTTGATCATCACTTTATCATATTCAGGTTAAAATTAAAAATTGAATTAATGAAATACATAAAATCCAAACTGAAAACTAATAAAATATGTAATGCAAGCAGAGGAACCAAATCAAAGCATATCAGATTAGCAGCAACTTCTGCTAATTAATGGCTATACTCAAACTTGTTTATTTGGTAAAGCGAAAAATACCATTCAATATATCTGAGAGATTTCTATTCAATTACTTCTCCCCTGCAAAGCTAGCTTATACAAAACTTGGTTAATCCATCACCTGCTATTCAAATCTTGCTTAATCTGTGGGATTAATTCGAAGTTGGAATATCCCCACAGAATTCACTTTCACTGATGCCCTAGAACCATTTCTTGGAGGATTAAACGAAACTGGATGAAACTCGTCTGATTCAAACAGAAACCTTTCAGACTTGAATCGTTCCAGTAAAGCATTTTTTCCCTGTTAATAAATTTCACATCAAAAATCACAGACATTTGGTATTAAATATTTTAAAATTTAAAAACATTCACTCACCTGCATCTCCGCAATGGACATCTGAACGTTTATTTCAGAATCTGGATACGTTTTCGCTCTCTCACTAAAATCCCTAAAAAACTTTAACAGAGTTTTGTGATCGGTGAAATTCACAAATCCATAGCCTTCTATGCCCGTCCATCTGCAAATGCAAAAATAAAAGATTTAAGTTAATAACAGTACACTGCAAATAAAACGCAAGAAAAAGTAATTACACAAGATTAATTATTACTTGAAATTCATAGGCAAATACACGAAGTCAAAAGCGAAGACATGAGGATTTTCTTTATTTGAATCTCTCGCCTTTTGATTCTCCAGTAAGCAGTAATCGTCTAGAAAATCCATCAACTTTTTACGGCTGTAAAGGAAAAATCAAATTAATGATATGGAACTATAGAATCGGAAAAATTAACATGAAGAAGCAAAAAATTAAAAATTACTTGTAGTGAAGTGGGACATTCTCCAACTTGACAGTAGTTTCGTGCCCTTTTAGCTTAGGATGAACATTCTGCGGCGGCGGTGGATCGATGGTAGGAAGAGGCGGCGGCAGAGGGGTAATGGGGATATACTCAGGTGCATGTGGGTTCAAAGAACTATAACGAGCACCAGCCATGGAAGTATACAATTGATAAAGCTGCTAGTGATTTTGACATAAAGTGTTTCTTCTGTATGAAAAAAATTAAAGAGAGAGAATTGAGAATTGAGAATTGAATTGAATATATAGTGAAGGAAGAAGTGTGAAGAAAGAAACAGTTACCACCAAAAGGAACAGTTCAAAATCTTTTTTATTTGTAACTAACTAGTTTAATAAATTATACCGTTATCGTTATACAGTAACTAACTTAACTAATTGATCACTAAACTGTATATTATTTCTTATTTTATGATTGATTTGGACACCTCATTATGTATATCGTAAAACTAATACATATGATATAATTGGTTTGGCCCAAGTATTGCGGAAAAAATATATTAATAGAAATTTAAAAATAGTTTATATTTGTTTAAAATATTGTTTCAAACGATTAAATGGTGCTGCATAACATCTCGGACATAAGGGGTAAATAAGTCCTGATTCATTGAAGTTCATTTATTTTGTTAGAAAAAACCTAGAGTTAAAAGGTTCAAATCACAATAATGAAATTTTTATTAGTATAGTTTTTTAATTTAAAATTTTATTTGTCATGATAATTCATAAGTAATTTAAATTTGATATGTATATATATTTTTAAGTAAGATTTCAAGTTCAAATCACAATAATGAAAAAATAAAATATTATTAGAGTGTTTTTTCATCTAGTAAGATTTGAATGAAGACAAGTAAATTGAAAAAGGTCTACTTTTATTTTAAATTTAATTTGGATATTGATATTCGATCATTCTATTTGAAGATATGAGATAAAATTATGTGATGAAATTAAAGTTTTATATAAACAAACAATTTAAATTAATTGTATTTTATGTTAAAAAATAGAAGCTCTCATATATTTTTTGAAGTTTAAGCCATAAAAGTTCAGCTTAGGATAATTTCTCAAGTCTAATTTGTCGAAAGTTAAAGCTTAAATTCAACTTAAAAAGTGACTCGAACATTGTTTTAGTTTTGTTTTTAAGAAAATGTTATTTTTGCCTTTAGTATCTCACTTGTCAAATATATTAATTTGATCATCACATTATTAAATTCATGCTAAAATTACAAATTACATTAATTCAACAACTAACATTCAAAGTGAAAAGACGTAGTCGACATATTATCCATGTGATATGAAAACAGAGGAGTAAAAGAACAAATGAAATGGTCTTATAGCATATTAGAGGAGTAACAGCCCCTCGATCAACTTGTTTATTTGGTAAAGGAAAAATTACAACAGCCTGCTATTCAATTACTAAAATCAATCGATGGGAATATCTGGAACGGCTTGAAATTTGCCCACAGTAATCACTTGCACTGTTTCCCCAGAACCATTTCTTGCAGGATTAAACACAACTGGAAGACACTCTTCAGATTTCCTCACAAAACATGTATTCTCGTATCGGTTCACTAAAGCAATTCTTCCCTGTTAATAATTCCACAATCAAAAATCGAAAAACTAAATTAACATTCACGCACCTGGATATTCGCAATGTCCATCCGAACGAACCTTGCAGAATTTGGATACTTTATTGCTCTCTCATTAAAATGCTTAAAGAATTTTGGCAGAGTTCTGTGATCGGTGAAATTCACAAATCCATAGCCTGGGTTGGTCGTTGCTCTGCAAATGCAAAAAATAAAAAGAGATTAATTACACTGCAAATCAAAAAACACAAGAAAAATAATTACACAAGATTAATTATTACTTGGAATTCGTAGGCAAATACAAGAAATCATAAGCGAAGACATGAGGATTTTCTTCATTTAAATCTCTCGCTTTTTTGTTCTCCAGTGAGCAGTAATTGTCTAGAAATTTAATCAACTTTTTACGGCTGTAAAGGAAAAATTAAATTAATTAGATCGATAATGATATTTTAATCAACTTCCAAATAAGGAAAAAGTAATATTAAACTAAAAATTACTTGAAGTGAGATGGGATATTCTTCATCATGACAGTAGTTCGCCAAGAATCGACGGTAGGAAGAGGAAGAAGCGGCGGAAGAGGAAGAGGCCGCCGAAGAGGCCGCGGAAGAGGAAGAAGCGGCGGAAGAGGCGGCCGAAGTGCAGGCGAAGCTGCATGCGTTGGAAGCATCACCGGCAGAGATTGGCCCCGTCGTCGTAGAAGCAAATGTGTAGGATGAGGCGGTTGTGGCGGCGGAGGCGGTGGTGGTGGCAGAGGTGGAGTGGTAATAGGGATATATTCAGGTGCATGTGGGTTCAACGAATTCTCAGGAGCATCAGCCATTGATGAAGCTGGTAGTGATTTTGAAAAAAAGTGTTAGGTTAACTGTTTCTTTTATAGGAAAAAAATTAAAGGAAGAGAGAAATTGAGAATTGAATAGATGGTGAAGGAAGAAATTATTTTACGAAAGAAACAGTTACAACTAAACAGTTACTATATGAATCTAAATTTAGAAGTTTTACTACGTACTCACCTCATTTTGTTCGTTTATCGTTGAGTTTAAAATTCAAATTATTTATTAAATTATTAATTTACAAAGTAACAAAATGTTAGAACATAGAGAATTCAACAAGTTAGTACATCCAGATGTGTTATACATATAGATTTACGGTTGATTAGGGGTTAGGGGTGTGTAAAAATTAAATCGAAAAAATGATATTAGGTTATTGTTATTGAGTTATTGAATTTTCAATGAGTTTATAAGAAGAAGTTATTGGGTTATTGGTTTGGTATGGAATTATAAGGTAAATCGATAAGACCGTAATAATTTACTATTTTACTCTCTATACTAATTAAATATTAATAATTTAATATATTCTATCTACTTCACACTAGGGCGTTTTACTAGTTTTTATTGTTTACTAAAAATCTAAAGACTAATGTAAGAGTTCGTAATTGTAGTTATTTGATTTTAGTTTTAGTCTTGTTGGACTATTTGATTTTAGTTTTAGTTTGTAATTGTAGGTTGTGTCATTTGCAAGTTTGTAAAGGCTGTAATTTGATTAATATCAAAAGTCTCATATTATGTATTGGCGGTGACATGTGATTATAGCTTTAGTACTATATTTAGATAAGTAAGAAGTCATATAATATTTGATGGATATTTTATTATTGGTTAAATAAAAAATCGAACCGATAATTATTAAAAACTGATAAAACGAAAAATCAATAACAAGTATCTTATTAATTTGTTATCGAGTTAGCATATTTAAAAATCAAAAACTGATAAATCAAACCTATAATACATAGAATCGAAACGAACCAATCGATATACACCCCTACATTTGCCTCCATTATTACACTGCTTATAAGTTTTTTAGTTGTAACTAGTTTAACAAATTATACCGTTAATCTGTAACTAACTTAACTAATTGATCACGTAGTTAGTTTCAGTTTGCCTCTTTTAATTACATAGCTCATCAACAAAAATAATAATCTCTTTCTTCCGCAAATAGAGGCTAATTCCAATGTGTTATACAAAATTAAACTGATCTCCGCTGTATATTTATTTCTTATTATAAATCGATTTGGATATTGTGCAACTTTATCATGTATATCCCTTCACAAATACATATGATCGATTGGTTTGCTATGTATGGCAGAAAAAAAATAATGCACTATTAACATTGAATAGAAAGTTTAACAAAAGATTAAAATTTATTTAAATTATGCTGCAGAATTAAGTCTTTGAAGTTCATTTATTGTGTGTGTGATTACGTTATTTTGAAAAGTTCTTTTCTATAAACTCAATAAAAGAACAATTCAATATAAAGAGTGTCTTTTTTCAAAACTAAAAATATCCACGAGAATTCTTTATTATTTTTACGTCACAACGTATCAATCTTTGGTCAAAAAAAATAGAGAAAAAGGGTCGAAACACGATATTGCTGTATGAAAAAGAAAAAACTACAGCAATATAAAATAGCAGAAATGTGATCATCTTATAATTAAGTGTAAATGTTTTTTTTATGTTATTAGTATAGCTTTTAATTTAAGAATTTATTTGTCATGCTAATTCATAAGTAATTTGATTTTGAAATGTATTACTTATACTATATATATATACTTACTATACCATAAGAGGGAATACGATATGTGATACATGCAAGAGGTCAACATGCATGCCTGTCCACCGAAAGATAATTTCGATATTTTTTGGATATTTTATGATTTAATATTACTGTATTTTAATGTTATTGTATTTAATATTTTATACTTGAAAAATTCAAGAAATTATAGTAATTAACAATTAGGAATATTTTAAAAATAAAAGAATATTTGAATTTAAAATTTTTATTAATACTTCATTAATTGAGAAAGAAAAAATAACGTTTATTATTTGAAAATTGCGTCAATGGTATTACAAATCATACCATAAATAATTAGTACTTTAAAATATTAAAAAAGTAAAAAATTGCCGTAGTTAACAATTAACAATTTAAATTATTTAAAATTAATATTAACGTTTGCTTAACTCTTTAATTTATATGTATCATATAAATAATATAGTCGATTTCTTTTCCTCTAAAAAGGAGAAAATGTGAGAAGATTGCCGAATTTCATTCATTTTAAAGTAAGACTTCAAGTTCAAATAACAATAATGAAGAAATAAAATAGTATTAGAGTGTTTTTCCATCTAGCAAGATTTGAATTAAACCCAAATAAATTGAAAAGTATTTACTTCTGTTTTAAATTTAATATTAATCTTGATCTTGATCACTCTATTTGACCACTTGAGATAAAGCTGAAGTTTTATTTAAACATATAATTTGATTTTTTAGATTGTATTTTGTGTTTATAAACACAAACTCTCATATATTCTCTGAAGTTTAATACGTGAAAGATTAATTTAAAGATAATTTTTTAAAGTCTCTTTTGTGAAAATTGAAGCTACAATAATTAGTCATGACTTGAAAATGTTCTAAACCCTAGTTTGCCGAAAGTTAAAAAGTAACTCGAACATTGTTTTTGTTTTTAAAAAAATTATTTTTAGATTAAACTTTAGTATTTCATTGGTCAAATATATTAACTTTGATCGACTTTATCATATTAATACAAAAAATTACAAATAAAATTAATCTAACATATAAGATTCAAAGTGAAAACTAGTAGACATATTATCTATGTGATATGAAAACAGAGTAGTTAAAGCACAATTCACATGTCTCATAGCATATTAATAGAGGAGTAAGAGCCCCTGTTAATGGCTATACTCAAACTTGTTCATATTTCGTAAACGAAAATTACAACTTGTTAATAACCATTTCTTGGAGGATTAAAAGATATTGCTTCTGGCGCATATCGGTAGGTATTCAGTAAAGCATTTTTTCCCTGTTAATAATCAGTAAAAATTTCACATAAAAAATCACAAACTTAATTAACAATTTCTTCTTTTATTTTAACATTTCACGCACCTGGACATGCGCAATGGCAAAAACAACGTGCCTTTTAGAACCTGGAAACACTTTTTGACCGTCGCAGAAAGACCAAATAAATTTCCGCAGACTTCTTTTATCAGTGAAATTCACAATTGCATAGCCTTTGATCTTATTGTTTCTGCAAAATGGAAAAAATAAATAAAAGAAAAGCTAATAGTACTGAAGGAATTAACAACCTATAATTATTACTCACTTGTTATCGTAAGGCAAATACAAGTAATCATAAGCGAATAAATGGGTATTTTCTGCATTCACATTTTCCTGTAAGCAGAAATAGTCTAGAAATTGTATCATCCATTGATGGCTGTAGAAGGAAAAAATTAAATTAAATTAAATTAGATAATGATATGAAACTATTAAATCTTACAAATAAGGCAAAAGGTAATAGGAACATTTAAAGAAGCAAAAAATTATAAATTACTTGTAGCTAAACGGAATATTCTTGATCAGGATAGTAGTTTTATCATAATTGACGGTAGGAGGAGGAGGACGCGGTTGAAGCGCCGGCGGATATGGAGGCTGCACCGCCGGCAGCGTTTGACGTCTTATAGGAGGAACATTCCAACGTGGGAGCACATTCTCCCGCGGCAGTGAATTGACGGGAGGAGGACGTGGTTGAAGCGCCGGCGGATATTGATGCGGTGGAATCGCCGGCTGAAATTGACGCCTTATAGTCATCACCGTCTGATATTGCTCACGTGCCATTGGAAGCGGGCAGTTCACATACGTAGGAGGATGCAGTGGTGGTGGCGGTGGCACAGTGGGAACAGACGAAAATTGATGCATTGGATGCGGGTTCAACCAATTCTCAGGAAAATCAGCCATGGAAGTACAATTGATAAAGCTTGAAGTGATTTTGAAAAAAAAGTATTGGGTTAACTGTTTCTTTTATAGGAAAAAAAATAGAGAGAAATTGAGAATTGAAAATGAAGTTTTATGTAATATGAATTTGAAATGATAAAAATTATAACGTGTAAATTATATTTTTGAGTTATTAAATACTAAAGTGAAATAATAAAGTTATTTATGACTATTACCATTATCGAATTAAGAGTTTCATTATTCACTTTATTTTGTTTGTTTATCGTTGAATTTAAAATTTAACTATTAATTCACAAATAATGAAATTATAGAATATAAATAATTCAAGAATTTAGTAAATCTGAATGTTACTAATGATGAAGAAGAAGAGTAAAAAGATAAAAGGGGAATTCTACAACTTGATTCTTTAGATAATAATATCTTAGTTAATTATTGTATTGATTTCCTAATTACATTGATCATGTAACTGTTTTAACTAACTTATAGAGTAACAAACTTAACTAATTAATTACATAGTTAGTTAGTCTTAGCCTTTTTGAATTACTTCGCTCAACAAAAATAATCAACTTTCTCTACAACAAAATAGATACAAAAATTGATTTTCATTGTATATTATTTTTTGTTATAGGTCATTTTATGATCGGGATATTGTGCAATTCCATCATGTGTATTACAAAATAAATACAATGAACAGAAATTAGAAAATTAGTATAAAATTTATTTAAAATGTATCAAGAATTTAAATTCGCAGCAAATTTAGACACGATATTTTTTTTTTTCTTTAATGTGATATAGATAGAATAGAGAGTTAAATTTTAATATAATTTTTAAATATTTTTAATTATTACTGATTGTAATGTATAATATTTTTTACGTCATTTTTAAACAACATATGTTACTTTTTTTTATCGTAATTTCTGATAGAGTTTCAAAAGTCAAACAAATGTTGTTAATTATTGAGATTTATGGTACTTTATGTAGTTTCAGATTAAATAGTACACATTATTTATTTTATCCCGTTTATGTGATACAAATACATTAATTTTATGAATCAATAAATTTTTATAAGCAATAAGGTTATTTATGTGTTTTTTAGAAAAATATTTTAAATTATCCATTATCATGATTTATAATAATATTTACGCAAATTTTAAATTAAATAGAAATCAAAAAGTTATAAAAAAAAAGATAATTAAATATAAAAAGCATTGTCAAACAGGCATGCCGACTGATTATCCCCGTCTTAATAATTCAACAATTTATTAGTTAAACACAAATGTTAGTGATGATGAAGAAGAAGAGAAAAAAGATAAGGAAGTATTCTGTATCTTGATTCTTGAGATAATATCTTAGTTAATTATTGTATTGGTTTCTAATAACATCGCTTATAAGCTATTCAGTTTATAACTAATTTAACCAACTATAGAGTTACAAACCTAACTTCAACTGATTTTCAGTTATTGTTTAATAGTTAGTTACTCTTAGCCTCTTTTAATTACTTTGCTCAACAAAAATAAGCAACTCTGTCTACTTAGATACAAAATTAAATTGATTTTCGTCGTATATTATTTTTCATTATAGGTCCTTTTATGATTGGGACACTGTACAATTTCATCATGCATGTATGTATCGCAAAAGAAATACATATGATTACATAGTTACTCTTAACCTCTTTTAATTACTGCGCTCAACAAAAATAATCAACTCTCTCTACTATAAATAGATGCAAAATTAAGCTGAATTACATTGTATATTATTTTTCATTAACCCAATTTGCCGAAAGTTAAAGCTCCAATTCTTTGAACTTTGAAAAGTGAGTCGAAGTTAAAAGGAAAAAGGTCTAATATATCCCTCAACTTTGTTATTTAGAACTGATATATTTCATATATATCCCTACTTGTAAACAAATGGCTCATATATACTTTTTTCCTCTAACGGAAATGATAAAAAAAATAATCTAAATTTTTATTATTTTTTTCTAAAAATATAATCCCATATGAGTAAATTTAATCCTCGTCAAACATATTTTTATGTTTCACTAATATTCTTGTAAAACTTATTGTAGATGACCAAATTTTTTCTTCGAATACGAAATTAAATTACAATACACACAAAAAAAAATAGTTTAATTTTTTTTCTTTAAACTAAGGAATAAAAGAAAAAAAATAAAATAAGAATAAGAAACTCAAATAATTATAATAAAAGAAGCCAAAAAACAATTTATATATGAAAAAAATTAAAATATACCTTAAACTTTGTTAGAAGAATCATATATATCCTAAATAATTTTTTTAAAAAAAATTAGAAATATTAATTATAAATTTAAAACTAATTTTTTAACTTTCGTTAAACGAAAGGTATATGTGAGTCATTTCATAACGACAGCGGTATATGTGAACCGTTTGTATAACGATAATGACATATATATGAGTCACTTTTATAACGAGGGTATATCAGCTCATTTCAAATGATAAAATTAACGGATATATCATGGCCTTTTTCCCTTTAGTTAGAAATATTTTGTCATTTTTGCTTTGAACTTTAGTATCTCCGTTGTCAAAAATATTAATTTTGATCATCACTTTATCAAATTCATGCTAAAATAGCAACTAAAATTCAAAGTGAAAACTAGTAGACATATAATCCATGTGATGTGAAAACAGAGGAATAAAAGAACAAATGAAATGTCTCCTAGCAAATCAGAGGAGTAACAGCCCCTGTTAATGGTGGATTTCGTTAACGAAAAATGCAACAACAAAGGGTGGATTATATGAGAGTGACTTCAAATTTTCCCTCAAAGCTTAAATGATGTGAGAACCATCTCTTGGAGGATTAAACCCTATTGCTTCTTGCTTAAATCTTGCATACTGGTATCGTCTCCTTAAATCTTTTTCTCCCTGTTAATTGGTTGAAATTCCACATCAAAAATCACAAACAATTTCTTCTTTTTATTTTAAATTTGAGATTTACGCACCTGGATATACGCAGTGGAAAGCTTAACGCTCCTTGCAGAATTTGGAAACGCTGTCACACCGTCACAAAAAGCCAAAAAAAATTTCCACAGAGTTCTTTCATCGGTGAAATTCACAAGTGCATAGCCTCTGATCCTATTCTTTCTGCAAATGAAAATATATAGTAATGAAGTTGCTATATATATATATACATCAACTGAAAAAATAAAATTACACGAGATTATTACTTGAAATGCAGAGGCAAATACAAGTAATCATAAGCGCAGACATGAATATTTTCTCTATTTGAATCTCTCGCTTTTATATTCTCCTGTAAGCAGAAATAGTCTAGAAATTCCATCATCGATCCACGGCTGTAAAAGAAAAATTAAATTAATTAGATGATGATATGGAATGTACTATTTAAATTTTGCTTTAATCAATTTCAAATATAAGGAAAAAGTAATATGAAATTATAAATTACTTGTAGTGAAATGGGATATTCTTGATCATGACGGTAGTTACGTCCAAAATTATCTGTATCTCCATCCCTCTTACTCTAGTAGCAATAGTATTCATACGGTGGCGACGTCGTCGCACTTTCTCCTGCGGCGGTGAATCGACGATAGGATATGGATGCGGTTGAAGCGCCGGCGGATATGGATGCGTTGAAAGTATCACCGGCAGAAATTGATGTGTTGGAAGCATCACCGGCAGAAATTGATGCACTGGAAGCAGCATATACATAGGACGAAGTGGTGGCCGTAGCCGTGGCCCTGGCGGTGGCGGTGGTCGTGGCCCTGGCGGTGGCGGTGGCCGTGGCAGTGGCGCCAGAGGGGGATTAGGGATGAATTCAGGTGCATCGGGGTTCAACGAACTCTCAGCCATGGAAGTACAATTGATAAAGCTGGAACTGATTTTGATTAAAAAAAAATGTTAGTTAACTGTTTCTTTTATAGGAGAAAAAAGAGAGGAATATATAGTGAAGGAAGAAATGGAAAGAAAGAAACAGTTGCCACCAAATTTGATTATTTCCCTTTTGACTTCGACTCAAATTATGAAAATTTTATGATAGAAAATGCTTTTACTCTACTGAAATTTTACGCAGGCATAAATTTAGATTAATTAGCTTTAAATATAAGTATGAGCGAAAAATAAAAAAGGAAAGAAATAGACGATTTTCTGTACTTTTTACTCTGTGTCGATACTAAAGGCGTATCTAGAGATAATTCGTGGTTATTAAATATAAATTCATTCTCCTCTTTCTTTAAATCATTTACAGTAATGTTATATTTTTAATAAAATATTTTAATATAAAAATGTAAATTGATGTTTAAAATATAATATAATAATAAAATATAATTGAATGCACATCTCTGAGTAAAAGATAAAAATTTAAATTTAAATTTATTTTTTAACACATTTCTAATTCGATAAAGAAATAGATTTGCGGCTACATTGTAATTTAATATTATAATAAATAATTACTTATTTTAACGATATTATTTATTTATTATTATTTATAGTAATATTATGTTAAATTTATAACGTGTATTAATATATATATATATATATATATATATATATATAAAAATTGTTTTTCGAAATACATTATGTTTGTTTAATCAAAAATTTGACAAATTATATTATAAGTGAATTAAAATATATGATAAAGTATTATCCATCATCAGAAATTGTATTATATGTGAATAAAAAGTTATTTTTTGTAATATGTATTATGAAAAGTGATCAAATGAATAAAAATGTTATTGCTATAAATAATAAATATTTTTTTATTGTAGTATATTTATGTAAATTTCTGTTTAATATTTGTTTATGTAAAAAATTGAGGCATCTATAAAATGATTTACAAAACTAGCGCAACATAAATAAATTTGATAATCAAAATAGTAAATTTAAATTAGTCGTTAAAGAAGAGGTAAAAAAAAAAAAACTTTATCCGTTTAAAAAAGAATGACTTCCTTTACTTTTTAGTCAGTTTAAAAAACAATTACCTCCTATTTTTGGTAATATTTTAACTTTAGTTTTTCACGTGACATATTTAAGGCCACAACACTAAAGGATAATTTTATACATTTGATATAACTTTAATTTAGAACTACAAAATTCAAAAATCTTTTTTATTTACTTAAACTTTGAATCAAATAAAATCAGGTCAGTATTTGTGAAATAGAGAGAGTAATAGTATGTGTGGGGTATAATCCATATACCCCTTCCGACCGATTCAATCTCATATATTACTGCTTTCGAATTGGCTTAAAAGTATTTTATATCACTTAGGAGAAGTTTAGAAAAGTGTGTCTGAGCCTAGCTAGGACATAGTCATCCTAAAGATACTTTCTTCTGTTCGAGATTTCCACAAAGTAGTATATGGGTATGAGAACGTTTTTCTTCCATATGGATTATATTTTTTCAAAAAATAATTAAAAATTAAATGAAGATTAATTTTTCACTTTCGTTAGAGAAAGGTATATGCTATTTATATAACATAGGGATATAATGTTACTTTTATGGCGAAAGATATATCAATTCTAAATACTCTCTCCGTTTAAAAAAAATGATCTTATTTTCTTTTTAGTCTGTTTCAAAATGAATGACCCCTCTGCTATTTTGGTAACACTTTAACTTTAACTTTACACGTGACATGTTTAAGACCACAAGATTAAAGAGCATTTTGATATATTTGACATAACTTTTATTTAAAATCACAAAATTAAAAAATCTTCTTTATTTTCTTAAACTCTATTACAAGTCAAACTAAGTCATACTTTTTAAAATGGAGGAAGTACCAAAATTAAAGGGTATATCAAACCCTTTTAAATCAAATACTACTTATAGCTTTTGACTTATTTTAATTTTTTTTTAAAAAAATCAAACATTAACATTTATTAGTATTTTTCTTATTTTACCTAAATAACTACTATAAAATTGTTTAAATAGGAGAACTATTTTAACTTTAAAAAGCACCTAATCTTAGTAGGTCCAAACAAGATTGTAATTACTCGCTTAGTTTCTTATTACAGATCATTTTTATGAAAAATAAATATTCTTTAATATTAATCATTTCACAAAGTCAACATATAAGTAACACTATTCCTCTTGATCTTTTCATTAATTTTTTTTATTCATTTGAAAATATAATTTGATAAACATAGAAAAATTAAGTGATTAAATTAGTTTTATTAATTAAAATAAATTAAAACATGTTCATTTTATTATTGAAAAAGCTGATTTCATACTACTTAAGGTAATAAAACAAAAAGAATAAATTTAACTAATTTCTAAATGGACTAGAACTCTAAAATAATACTACAACTCAATAAAAATGGTAAAGAGTAACTTTAATGTCATTAATAGTCCTGCTAATGGCAAACTCGATCAACAACAACAACAAAGGGTGGACCCCATCACCTGCTACTCTGTCGATCGATCGGATCATCAGGGAGATTTTTCAGGTGTCAGTATTCCACCCCTCAATTTTTTTTTACTCCATATAAAGCTAAGCTATAATAAACCCTACTAGTTAGGGTTTTCTAGTGACTTTGTATTGCCCCACAGTAATCATTTGCACCGATTCCCCAGAACCATCTCTTGCTGGACTAAACAAAACTGGCAGAAATCCTTCTGATTCACACTCAAATCTTGTTTGCTTGAATCGGTTCACCAAAGCTTCTTTTCCCTGTTAAAATTTCACATCAAAAATCATAAACAAAAAAAAATAAATTTTTAACATTATTCACTCACCTGGATCTTTGCAGTGACGATCTTAACACTCCTTGTAGATCCCGGAAACACGTTTAGTTTGTCATTGAAAGCATAAAAAAAACTCCACACACTTCTCTGATTGGTGAAATTCACGAATGCATAGCCTTTGCTCCTCTTCTTTCTACAAATTTAAAAACAAAAGAGAAGGATAATTAATAGTACTGAAGTTGCTACTTTTGACTTGCAAATGAACACAAGAAAAATAATTATTTACTTGAAATCCATAGGCAAATACAAGAAATCATAAGCAAAGACATGAATATTTTCTCCATTTGAATCTCTAGTCTTTTGATTCTCCAGGTAGCAGTGCTCGTCCAGAAATTGCATCAACATTTCACGGCTGTAAAGGAAAAGTCAAATTAATTAGCCATCAAATTCCAAAGTGCTACCAAATAACTTCCAAATAAGGAAAAAGTAGAAGAGGCAAAAATTACTTGTAGTGATATGGGATATTCTTGATCATGATAGTTGTATTGTTGTTCTTACGAGTCCAACTTATAGGTATCACATCGTGTTTCTTCAGCTCATTATAACAAACACTTGGTCTCTGGTCATGATTTACCACTTTTCTCCGCCAAACTAAACGTACCTCAGTATTTGAACAATTTCCTCTTCCAAACACACCTCTGTTTCCGTTACTCGATCGAGAAAAACCTCTTCCTCCTCCTCTTCTAGCGAAATAATCGTTTCTCAACCTAGGAGGAATATTCGGACCAAGGCGTGATCGGACACTCTCCTGCGGCAGTGAATCGACGGTATGATGAGGAGGAAGCGGTGGTGGAGTGGAAATAGGGATATATTCGGGTGCATTCGGGTTCAACAAACTCCTAAAAACAGCAGCCATGGAAGTACAATTGATAAAAGTTGAAGTGAATTTGAAACAAAAAGATATGTTAGGTTGTTTTTTGTTTTATATGGCAAAAGAAGAGAGAGAGAAAAAGAGATTTGATCACTGATAGTGAAGGGAAGATGAAAGAAGGAAACAGTTGGTTTACTGCGGGAGATGCAGCAAAAAGGCCTTTGTTTTTTCAGAGAAAAAAAGTAGGATACTGTAATAGAAAAGAGCACAACTATGTCCTATTTTATAGGGTAAAAAAATCTGGACATATATTACTATTGAAGAATTTAATTTCCTTCAATTATACTAGTAATAAGTTGTATATTTCACTTTTCAGTTTCCATATTTTATAAAGTTAGTACTATATAATTATCGCAAGTAAATCATCAAGAAACTTATACAGTGGGGATTACATTCATTTTGAAGGGAGAGAATATGATGAGATGGACAGACTGAACTCACTATCCCTTTTTAAGTTGGATTACAAAGAATGAAAAAATGTATAAAATAGAAAAGATTATTAATTCAAATTCAATGTTATAGACATAATTTATATTAATTGTGATTCTCAGCGAAAACTTTATTTTTTTGTCAATCTGATTTAGTATACAATTAGTTATTTTATACATTTTGATATAAAATGTGTTTGTGAACGTATAAAGCGAGAAAAAAGTGTATATATATATATTTGTTCTATACACTTATAATTATATAAATATATATGTTATTATACAAATTACAATATATAAATGAATTTATATAAAGTTAAACAATTTTTATAAAATTGGAAGTTTCTAGCAAATTATTCAAATAAAAAACTCAATAGCAAACATAAATTTTGTTATGAAGCACAATTATGCAAGTTATAACATACAAATATTATTATTATTATTTTCTTTTGTTAAATATCAGACCAAAGCAAAAGGAAAAATATGCACCTATTTCTTAAATTTAGAAGTTGACTTAGATAAAAAAAAAAATATTTTTACAATCTTTCATAGAAAGTAATTTTAAAGAAAATATTTTGATCTAACTATACATTTTGGTGATTTATGACCTACTAAATTATATTAGTATGATACATTTAAATAAAAATCAGTATAAAGCGAATTTTCAATGGTGTCTTTGATGTGTTCTCTGAGTAGCATAACCATTGAATTAGTAGCTTAACAAATCATCTCATTTATTTATTTGTCGTTGAATATAAAGGCTAGTTTTTCTTCTAATTATCGATTTACAGATCACAAAAAAAATTAATTATTTCTGAACTACAATTAAAAATTATTTCTCATGCAATATACAAAGTTAAACTAACCTCAGATATGTATTATTTATCATTATATATCTTTGATGAGAGATTTAGTCACTGTTGATTTTTATTGTGAATTATATGTATCGTGATTCTTGAAACAAATATAATATGTTTGATTGTCTTGCAAAGCTTGATATTTACTTCATTCGAGTTCGGAGCTTAAAGGGTATAAAATATTAACAAAAATTTTAAAACGGTATATAAAATTTTATATTAATTAAAACGACAAAATTGCTAGAACAACAACGATTTACTGCACCGAAAAAAGCAAAATCGCTGCTACTGCAGCAATTTTTCAAAATATGATTTTTTAAAAAATATTAAAAAGTCTATATTAAATTCAAGTCCATTTATCATAGGAGTGTAATGAAATTTTACTATTTTTTACAAATTCAATAAAGGATAATTTATAGGTTCTTCATAATATGGAATATTTAGGCATTCTGAAACAAGTAGTCGACACTGGGCACCTGTGCAAGCCGTAACATTATCTTACTATCTATTTTTAGCAACAACTATCTATTTCGAAACTTTCACAATTAAAAATAGTCCCTGTTTATAATATCTCTTTCACGTGTTCTTAAGTTTAAACACAAATATTTGAATTATTAACCAAAAATAATAAAATTAAATTTCACATTTTCTAAATTTATTTATTTAATTAACATTTTGTTATGAAGAAATCCTTGCAAAATATTTATAAAAATGTTTGGTAAATTTCATTTATTCGGAGATCTTATATAGTATAAATAATTATTAAAAAATCTTACTAATAGATTAGTGATTTTTACTTGGTGGTGAAAGTTTGGTTCCTTATAATCTTTTTTTCGTTTCTCCCCTCAAACTATTTTCTTTTATAAAAATATAGAATGTTATTTACTTCATTTCAAAATAAATAAATTATTTGGACATTTTTTTATATTTCAAAATAAATGAATTATTTAACTAGAAAGACTGGCTGAAAATTTAAGAGAACTAATTTTTTATATTTGTAACTTTATATTTTATAAATAATTTAATAATGACTTGAAAAAGGTGAAAAATATGTTGGGTTATGGGTCTTTTTCCCTTCCTATGTGGATAAATAAAAGCCCAATTTTGACCAACCTATTTTTGCCCATAAGCCCATTCTTATGAGGCAAATATAATCCTATTTAGGTCTTATTTTCAGACATACGAGAGAGAGTTTTTCAGCAGCCAAAAGAGAGAAAAAGAGAGAAATTTCGCAGTCAAAATTCAGCCATAACAACCAACTTCAAATTGCGATTCCCGCTTCGTTTCTTGTCCGATTGAGCTGATTTTTGGACAGCATATTATCTTCATCTCAATCTTTGATTAGGAACTGACAGAGTTGGATTTGGTGGCCTGCAGCTTCAGTTTTGCTGTCGTGAACAGTAGCTGCGAAATTGGTGATTTTGCTCCTTTAATTCTCTAGATTTGGTGCAATCTTATTTTGTTGTTGCTCGTTGTTTGGCACTTGTTTTGTGGCCAATTTTGGAGAACAATATTGTAACTCTTGGTGATTATAGTGGAGCTTTTGGTCCCGTGATTTTTTTACTCTTCACATATAAGGGTTTTCCACGTAAATCTTGGTGTCTTGTGTGATTAGTTTATTATTGCCTTGTTATATTTGTTTGGTTGAATTACTTGCTGCCTTACTATTATATTGCTTGTGGTTGTTTGTCTTCTCTTGGTTCAAATCGAAAAGGGAAAGTATAGACTTGGGTATCTTCCGCTGTTATCCTGTCAGGCATTTTTGTTAGTGCCTTGTCTTTCCCAACAAAATATTTTTCAATTTTTGACCTAATTTTTTTTACTTTTAATAATGTAATTGCCTCAAAAAATAATATTGATATATGATAAACATATAGCTGAGAAAACTTAAATGATCAGAAAGTTCATTTCACATCATCTTGAAAGTTGAAACAAGAGGGAAAAATAGGCCGTAAGAGGCGCGTGGAGATACGCAAGAGAAGAGCGTGGAGAGGAAATCAGAAGCTCATAATTAGCTGCATTAAATAACAGCGGCGATGAATGTTTCTCCGCTTGCTCCACTGTCCTCTCTTCACTCTTCATTTGTCGATTGAGACACTCTTCTCTATTTTTATACAAGAAATTGTGCCCTCAATTTCAGAATATTCTATTATTGGAATACGAGTTAATTTAATTTATAAAATATTATCGTTACTTAATTAATTTAAGGGTTAATAAGTAAGTTGAGTCGATATTTGAGCTAGTTCATTCTGATGTTTGAAGACTATCATTCTGATGTTTGAAGACTATGTCTTGTTATCTTAAAAATTGAACATAAGTATTTTGTCATTTTTGTGGATGACTTCTTTCAAATGATTTGAATTTATTTTATGAAGAGTCATTCTGGAGTGTTTAATCACTTTGGTACCTTTTGTGCTGAAATCAAGACCCAATTCAATGCTTCTGTGCGTATTCTGAGGAGTAATAATGCAAAAGAATACATATCATAATTATTTTAGTCCTATATGAGATAACACGACATTCTCCATATGTTCATGTGTTGATACACTCTCTCAAAATAGAGTTGCTAAGAGGAAGAATAGACATTTACTTGAAACAGTGCGGGCCCTCTTATTTCAAATGAAGGTACCTAAACAGTTTTGGGCGATGTAGTCTCAACGGCTTGTTTTCTTATTAATCGCATGCCAGCTACTGTGCTTAATGGTAATATGCATTATAGTTTTCTTTTTCCAAACAAGGCATTATTTCTTTATGGAACCTAAGGTATTTGAAAGCACGTGTTATGTTCGAGATGATCGACCATTTGTTACTAAGTTGGATTCTAAGGCATTGAAGTGTGTTTTTATGGCATATTTCCGCCTTCATAAGGGATATCGATGTTATTCTACTGAACTTGGCAAATATATGATGTCAAATGATGTGGTATTTTCAGAGACTATACCATTTTTCTATACACATCTCGTTTGTATGAGTCAGGAGGAAGAAGATGAATGGTTAGTCTATCAGGTTACCCATTCTGTTTCTCTATCTCCCAGTTCTCCTATTGAACATCAATCAAGTATTGTTCCTTTACCACATGCTCTATTTACGCTAGCAAAACCACCAATTGCTCAAGTTTACTCGAGGAGAAGAGATATCGGTGATACATGTCATGCACCAGTTTTATCATCATCAGATCCTCTTTTGCTTGATCCTTCTGAAAACATTGACCTTCCTATTACTCTTTGTAAAGATACATGAACTTACAAATCCACATATTCAATTGCTAATTTTGTTTTCTATGACCGCTTTTCCTCCACTTCTAGATGTTTGATTGCTTGTATAGACTCTATCTGTGTATTCAAGACAGTGAAAGAGGCCTTGAGTCATACATGTCTTAGAGGAAAATCACAAATACATGTCTTAGAGGAAAATCACACGTGGGATTTGGTAAATTTATCCGAAGGGAAGAAATCAGTAGGATATAAGTAGGTCTTTACCGTTAAAGTTAATCCTGATGGTTCTCTTGCAAGACTTAAGGCAAGACTTGTGGCTAAAGGATAGCTCAAACTTACGGCGTGGATTATTTAGACAGCTTCTCTTATGTTGCCAAACTCACTTCGGAGACAGAAAAATGTGATTTTGTGTGTAGCATCTCACACATGTTCCGTCGTCCGATTGGACAAATAATTATAAAATATTCTTTATTTCTTTTTGCCTTTTATTAAATTAAATTTTATTTTATTTGTGGCTAAAGGGTATGCTCAGACTTATGGGGTGAATTATTTAGACACAAATATATGATTTTGTGTGGAGCTTCTCACACTTATTACGTTGTCCGATTGGACAAATAATCTTTACTTTTATTTGTCACTTATTATTAAATTAAATTTTATTTTACTTGTTATTTTCATATATCAAAAAAATATTACTTTTTCATATTTTATCCTTATATTAAATATTATTTATTTTTTAATGAATATGTCAAATCATATAGTGACAAGTAAAAGTGAAAGAATGAAATATTAATTTATTTTGCACCCCTACTTGAAAGTTGAAACCAATACTTCCTACTTCCTCCTCCTTAGTTTCAATTTGTTTTCATGATATACATGTACTCATGAAATTTAATTAGTTTAAATTGAGTCTATAAACAAAATATATATATTAAAAATTAAATGTATATTCAAAATATGATCGAAAAGGAATTTAATTTAAAATAAATCAATCCAATGTGACTTGTACAAAAATAACCACTAGCGCCAGTAATAGAGTCTGTAATTATGAGTTCTTTTTTGTGTGTGTGAAGTCCATCCCCATCTTAGAAGAGCAGAACTTAAGAGTAATATAGGCCTAAGCCAATGAAGAGAGAAATAGGATATTTTGCTACTCTCTTATCGTTTTTTCCTCATCACATGCATTATAAAACTTTTTCTTATATATATATATGGACACTGCCTCACGTAATATGGATAAACTCAATTAATTTTTGAATTAGTTATTCTTTAAGTAATTGTTTTGAGTTTCTAATTTATTTTTATTATTAATTATCTTTATTTTTCAAAAACATTTAATTTAGAAAAAATTACGCGGATAAATAAACTTATACTATTTACTTACTCATCATAGCTATAATTTGCTTTAATTACCATTCGCGACTAACATTATACATTGATTACGTAGGCTGACTTCGAGTTTGTATAATTAGTCATGTTTGTACATGTGTAATTCGCCACGATATACAAATAAATATACAAATAAATTGTATATACATACACATGTATAATATACAATTATCTAACCAATATACATATACAATTCACTTTTCTCCCACTTTTTCCCCTTCTCTCTCTCCTCTCTCTCCCAGACTCACTCACCTCTCTCCTCCATATAACATGTAGCTACAAATTATAATTATCAGACTATAGTTATGGAGAGTAATTAGTTATTGTTAAGTGGTTATATGTGAAAGTTTCCCTTTAATTTATCATATTAAGAGGTTATTATGATAAAATTTTCATTCTATTTAGTGTTCCTTCGGACTTCAAGGATGTGACAAGTCAAATACTTAACAAAGTAAAAAACGACGGAAAGAATTCCAAAATTTATTGCCAAACCTTAGTTAAGTTGGAGTTTTTTAAACTTATTAATTTTCAAAGTTCTAAATATTTAATTTGAAGCAGAAAAATTTATTTTTAACTTTATTTCCTTATCTAAATTTCCATTTCCACCCAGGAGATGCTGCAAGCAGATATTCAAAAATACTTTTATGGACGTGGATGTAATGTAATGGTAACGGGTGCAAGTTGTGGGCTCATAGATCCACTGGGCTTCTAATTTATTTCATCATGCTTCTATCTATCTCTGTGGTACAAATTCAAAGGGAAAAGACGGAGAATATTTCACATTCAGATTCTTTATTCATTGCAGTTATACTTGTTTTGATATGAAGATATTAAATATTACAATAATTTATATTCTTCATATAATTTTTTTCTCAAGGCCTCTGAAATTAGGGATGTGTATTGACCGATTTGGTTTTAAGTATTATTGGTTTGATTTATCGATTTTTATAATTTTTGAATATGCTAAACTGATAACTAAATCAAGGAGATATTTATTATCGATTATCAATTTATCAAGTTTTGATCTTTAACAGTTCTTTTTTTATCTAACAAATATATGACTTGTCCAATAATTTGATGCAAAATAAAAAAGAGATACATCATATTACTCATTGAGTACAAAAAATTCGCTTAGTGTGGTAAAAGTACAACAAATACTCATAATTTACAATACTCACCCTCGTTGTCGTCGCCATTCTTAGTTCTCCAAACTCAAAAGAAATGAAAAACCAAATATGAAAAACTTTTGACATACCATGCTTATCTTGAGTTGAGCAATTCAAGAAAATTAGTTTCTCTCCACTACCCAGAAAAAAAGAAGTTCGCGGATGCATTGGCAACACTTGGCTCCATGATAAACATTCCTGAGGGAGGTTGTGAACCTAAAAGTTAAAATAATACTAAAACCTGAAGGGAAAAAATGCAGAGAACAAAATTAAATAGTATTAATTGTGTAGGGTCTTTATAATAATAGCCTAATATAATGATTATATTAATATTTTTTGTTTAATTCGTCTGTATGACTAAAAATTAAAATAGTAAATTACAATATTCTTAATGGAATATCGAATAATCCAATAATCGAATATTACCGATAACCTAATAGAAGTAATTCCATTATCCGTGTAGTAAAAAAATTGAAATGAAATATCTATACAAGTTAATCTGTGTATTGGACATTATATATTTTTTTTTACAATATTAATGGTTTGCCAAATCTCCATCTGCTAAGGTTGTTCACCCACTCAAAATACATATAAATAGTAGTGCATAATAAGTAAGAACCGTCCCAACCATATATATAGCTTTTGAGAGGACCACAAGGTACAAATGAGAGAGAGCAGAAAAAGTAAACCATGTGACATCAAATTCTCGACAGTGTCAATGATAGAAACTCAGCATATCAATTCTTGGCTTCTACTCCTTCACTTATATGAGTATTTCAGAGATTCCCTCCCTCTCTTTATCTCGTTTAACTATTAAATACGTATAATAAGTTAAATTTTATAGCTTCATCTCTACTGTTACGAAGATGAATTAAAATGTTTATGATTAAACCCCAGCCCATCTAATCCCATCTAGCTCCATCCCACTATTACCTCTAAGCACATACGTTTTTTAAAGTTTTGAGATCGCACAATAGGCAAGTTATGATTTTAATAAACTAGTAGATGTAAAATATTATGGTATCTTTTTCTTTTTTCTTTACAAATCGAAAATAACAAATAAATTGTAAATCACAGCTTTATTATAACAAAAAGATATCTTTGACCGGTCACATCGATCTTCACATGGGGTAGTGTAACTTCCACTCCTTTTCTAGGATTATTCCGTCTTTTATAATAATATATCAATACATAACTCGGATGGGAAAAATAAAATTATAATTAAAAAATTTATATGTATTTTTCGATAATAATATACTCTATAGAATTTTATTGATTATATTTAAATTTTATTTCTATTTTATTTGGTTCCAAAATTTCCTCTCAAGCCATACATGTGAAAACATTTTGAAAGGTAAATACAAAAGTAAAATAGGCATAACAAAAAAAAGGAAAATCATATATATGATATTTAAAAAATAAAGATAACAATAAAAAAATAATATAATTATCAAATTATAAAAAATAATAAATAATGATAAAAATCGCAAAGACAATAAATTACTACTAATGTTACTTCTATTGAAGTTGACATGATCACTTTCTTATTATTCATTAGTATTTTCCGTTTGATATTAAAAACGAAACAATATTAACTTGAGTTTTCTACCATATAATATTTTAACTTATAATAATATTTATATTTAACGCGATTGATTATGTCGTTGATAAAAATTTAATTACGCTCAGCTATTAAAACTTTGCAACTCAAAAGAAAAATAAAAAATAAAAATAATTAACAACAATTACTTATTAGGCGTATTAAATGAACAATATTTTTCACCTAAATCGTACCCGCATTGCAACAATTGAAACAACTTTCATTATTAAAGATGAAAGCTAGCTTTAGAAAATATAATTCAAAGGCAATAAAATTCTAAATACCCTATTTCAATTTCAAAAATTCTCTTAATTTCTACCAAATCACGTGCAAAGATCTACTTAAATGGCTAAGTGCTAATAAATGTGTCACTCGTAATAAATGAATTAATTCGTTTCAGAATTACTTAACATGAGTAGAGTTTTATTTCAAAATATTTATTTATTTTTTTAAAATAAACTAGCTAAATTTTGAATAATAATTTAATCTATATTTTCATTGATCAAACTTTTATATATAATATTTAAATATCTAATTAATTTAATTATAATAATTAATTAAATTGACTATGAAAGTGAAAAGTATATATTATTCTCTCTAGCTATAGCCTATAAACATGTTTATTCCCGCTCATTTCCACTTTAATCAGTTTTTTCAAATAAAAACCTCCTCCACCACTTCGCGGCGAGGGCCACCTCCTATCTCCACGTCACACCAACCCACCCACCCCTCCAAATATTTCCCACAAAATACAATATTTTGTTTATTTGAAAAAATCAAATTCAGAAAATTCAAACTCCTCCGTAGATTCTAACTGTTCTCACCTTCCAACTCCCACGTTTCACCTTTCTAAACTTTCCTCTTCCTTTCTCTCTGCTGTTCTTCTGCACTCCATTGACGAATTTAAGTTTTTTCTCACCTGAGCAATTTTGCTGAAAGTATACTTGAAGAAGAAACAGCTACACGCAGAGAAATTTTTGTGTTACCGATTTTTGGTGGAGCTGATGAGTCGGTCAATGTCGGGCTCCTCGTCTAGAGGGAGAAGTACTTCGCCATTTCACCACCGTAAGCCTTCGAGTCCGTACTCGTCTACTTCGTCATCGTCGTCTTTCATGAACGGTAGGCTCATGCCTCGATCCAACTCGTCCACAGCAACGTTGATGTTGGGCTCCGGAACTGGTGTGAGCTCCAAACCCGTGACTCCTGGACGGAACCGGAGCAATTCGGAGTACTCACGAGGTTATGGAAATCGGACGCCGGTGAGCTATCAGTCAACAGAGGAGTTGATTGCTGAACCAGTTGATATGTCTAGAGCGGGAGAGAGTATTTCAGTCACAGTTAGGTTTCGGCCATTGAGGTAAATGTTAGATCTGCTTGAATTGGTTTCAGTCCATTTGATGTTGGATTGGAGGAATTTAGTTTATTATGCTAGGATTTGAGCTTGGCATTTTGGTATTTCTGGTGGCAGCGAACGTGAATATAACAAGGGCGATGAAATCGCCTGGTATCCTGATGGTGATAAAATTGTACGGAATGAGTATAATGCTGGAACAGCTTTTGCATTTGGTACTATTCTAGTCACTTCCTGATTCTGATTCTGCTGGTGTTTTTTTTTTTGTTTGTATATTCTTTTAGTGAAGAGATTGATATTTATTTTGGTTAGAGTTGCTTACTACTTGAAATTCCTTCTCGAAGATGAAGTATATTAAGAGTTGATGAATGTGTTTGCTTGGATGATTGCTAGACAGAGTTTTTGGACCTGATACATGTACACAAGAGGTTTATGAAGTTGCTGCTCGACCTGTGGTAAAGGCTGCAATGGAGGGCATAAACGGTATCATACTTACTGCCACTTGTAACACTACGTAGAACAATTTTGTTTTTGGGGCTAAACAGACTGCAATGGCATTATATGATATTCATACTTAATATGAGTTCCAAGGCCATGTTCAGTTATAATTTATCTGTGCACTGTAATGGCTTGACACATAAATTGACATTAGTTGGGTGCTAATAACGTTATATGTCCTCCTGATCTGGTGACCTGAATTAGGTTCTTGAAACAATCCTAGGGCTATCATATTGAGCTGAACTGTTATCATTATTAATGCATTGCAAGTTGCATAAGCAAAATATTTCTATTGACATTAGCTTTTCTAGTTTGACACTAAGCCTGCTGTGTATGCAGGCACAGTATTTGCTTATGGTGTTACAAGTAGTGGAAAGACACACACTATGCATGTAAGTTAATATATCCATTGTGCAATCTTCTTTTTGCCTTGAATCAGGGAAGTGCTTCAGATGCTTCTGTTACATCTCCACCGAACAGTTTAGAAGTACTTAATTACTAGCAACTGAAAAAATTCCACTTAAAGGATACTGTTTTATCTTTATCTTTATATCAATATATAGTCAATTTGACGGTTAATGTTGGTTTTTCAATTGTTTTCAATTTGAATTTTACTTACTTCCTACGACCCTGAACTTTCGAACTTGTACTGTCTTCATGATGGATCTTTGTTTCCACAGGGAGATCAAAATTCTCCAGGTATAATTCCGCTAGCAATAAAGGATGTTTTTAGCATTATTCAAGATGTAAGTGAGTTTACGGTTAACTGATCCTCATTTTGACAATGCACCTCTCTAATATGACACTCTTGAGCTCTATAGCCCCATTTCTTTTTTAAAAAGGATACTCCATTATCTTTTGGTGTTACTAATTATTGTAATCTGCCTTTCAGACTCCTGGACGTGAATTCTTACTTCGTGTATCATATCTTGAAATCTATAATGAGGTTAGTAGTGGACATAGCAGATGGTTTCATGTATGAGGACAGGCATGCATCATTAACAACTATATAGTTTACCAAATGCTCTTGCATATATAAGCATCTTTGATGCAGAGGCTGTATCTATGTTTATATTCTGAGCTCATGTGGAATGTGATTCGCATAGCTGCTACATTAAACAATTTCTTTTAAAGTTAAAGAAGTTGCTGGGACTCGGGTGCGGGTGTCCCATACGGGCGAGGATCTAGAGGTTGGATCTTTCATGATCTAATTTTTAATTTTTAAGATTCGGGGATATGGATACATGTGCGGGATTCGCTTAAACATAATTAAAATGTCTAAAAATAGAGTTATAAAACGTCAATTATGAGATATTTTGTGGAGAACTTGGCGAGAATCCTAGAAGGAGATCAAAGGAAAAGGAGTGACAAAGAAATTTCTATACAAAAGGTATTTCATTTTCTTCAATTTCATCTTTAGTTTTTTTGTTGATTATAGAAATCATTAAAACTGTCCAGTCTTTCCCCATTGTTCTGGTCAAAGTACCCCAAAATTGGTTGACCAAGTCAGATATGAATCCCACACCCACACCCATGTTGTGTCGACACGGGTGCGGCACCAAAAGTGAATAGTTTGAGCAACTTAGTGTCTGTTAAACAATGTGGAAAATTTTGTGGTTGATTTAGAGTCTCCTGCGCTTGTTGCTTCAGCACTTCCTAATTTCTTGCACTAACCTGTTATAATCTTGTATTGATTTTACATAGAGAACATAAAAATGCTTCTCTTGTTCATGGTGTCAGGTTATCAACGATTTGCTGGATCCAACGGGACAGAATTTACGTGTTAGGGAAGACACCCAGGTTGTTATATAATACAACTTTCGCTGCTTCTGGAAATTTGAGTTGTCTTTCAATATTTTTGTTTGATGAACAAGTATATTGTTTTTATGAGAAGAATCAAAGAATAGCTGTGTTCTTATGGGCTAGGACAACCATTTTAGTATATTTTGTAAATAATAAGATAAGAAAAAGTGTTTCCTACATGTTATCACATGCCCGAGTCTTGAATTTATCAGGAAAAAAATAACCAAACATATTCCTATTTAATTCCTGAGATGTACTGAGAAATAAACAAAATCTAGCGTTCTTTTTGTCACCTGAAGATCAAAACCTATCATTACTTACCAGCACTGCAGGTGGTGCTTTTAGCCTGTCGTTGTTCTACTAGAAAATAGATATTCATGTTTTTCTATCATAGTTCATGACTGTAATGCTTCTATATGGTTCTTCATTCTTTTATACTTGCTATTATGCAGGGTACTTATGTTGAAGGTATGAAGGAGGAAGTTGTTTTGTCACCTGGGCATGCTCTTTCGTTTATTGCTGCTGGGGAAGGTAATTGTTGAATCTGTTCTTTGTCCGGAAGTCACATTTTTTTATAGGCAAGCTTTTGTGGATCCTGCTGATTATATAGGCAAGCTTTCGTGGATCCTGATGTTGATTACATTCTTAATGTTGCAGAGCACCGCCACGTTGGTTCAAATAATTTCAATCTGTTTAGTAGCCGCAGTCATACAATATTCACCTTGGTTAGTGGATAAAGATGTTCACTCTGCTACATTTTTTTGTTTAATCTGAAATTCTGCATATCTTGTTCACATAAGTTATCGTGAGTTTAAACGCCTCATCCAGCATTAAACATCAGTTTTTTGGTCAGCTGAAGGTTTTAATGTTTTGGTATTCAAGTTATCGAGTTCGAACACAAGTTTTTGAGAAGTTACTATTGCTGTTTCTCAGTATGTTTGAGAGGTCTTCTGAAAGCTAACAAGTAATTGAGGATTTTAGCTGGAAAGGCTTTTTTGTGTTTCCTTGAATGGGTTGTGATTATTATTTATTAGTCAAGTTTGACTGTTGTCCCTTTCATCACTCATTATGCAGATGATTGAAAGTAGTGCCCATGGCGATGAATATGATGGAGTGATCTTCTCACAGCTTGTATGGTTTCTGGCACTTGTTGTTCAGCATTGAAAATACTAACTGTTCAATGTTAGCATCTAATATTAATTTGCTTTGTCCCACAGAACTTGATTGATCTAGCTGGATCTGAGAGCTCTAAAACTGAAACTACAGGGTTACGAAGAAAAGAAGGATCATACATTAACAAAAGTCTCCTGACTCTTGGAACTGTAAGTACTTAACCACTATTTGTTGACAGTTTGTATATGTAGGTTCCTGATGACAGTTGTCCGTATTCTTAATGAATTCTCCTTACCCACTGGTTTTATTAATCAGTACTTGTGTTCTCTGTTTAGCTTATTGAGGATTATATGAATTCCTGCTTCTGGTTTTATTTCGATCTGACATGTCAATTCTTTTTTCATGTGTTAAGGTCATTGGAAAATTGAGTGAAGGGAAGGCATTTCATGTTCCATATAGAGATTCTAAACTTACTCGCCTGCTGCAATCGTCACTTAGTGGGCATGGGCATGTTTCTGTGAGTGCAATTAAGCACATTTTGTGCGTTTCCATTCTATTGACCTTATGAAACTGCTAGCCTATCCTATTTGATGTGCATCTCTGCCTCTTAGGCTTTGGTGTTTCTTATATGACATTTGTTTTATCTGAATGAAGTGCATCGGAGAGATGACTAATTTCCTGCTTCTTTCTTGATTGTAGCTGATCTGCACTATTACTCCTGCTTCCAGCAATATGGAAGAAACACATAACACGTTAAAGTTTGCAAGCAGAGCTAAGCGTGTCGAGATTTATGCATCGCGCAACAAGGTTTGCCTATCTGAACCATTTCATTTTTATGGAACTATAGTATTGAAGGCTGAATACTGATTATCTTGCTTTCAGATTATTGATGAGAAGTCGCTGATCAAGAAATATCAGAAAGAAATATGTTGTCTCAAGGAAGAGCTTGATCAGCTAAGAAGGGGGATGCTTGTAGGAGTCAATCATGAAGAACTTATGACATTAAAACAACAAGTATGCGTTCAAGTCAAATGATTTGATGATATCACGTACAACTGGTTATCGGGAAAAAAAATAACGTACAATTCCATGTTTGATGATGTCTGTGCTAAGTTTCTAATATGACACTGTTTTGTCTCATCACAGAGTTTATGAAAGAGGAAAGACTTTTGAAACATAAGCTTAAACAATTAACATACCCAAATACCTTCGTATCTTGTGGTCTAAAAGTGTCATGTCAATTCTACAATAGTATGTCATTAAGGGAAAATAAGAATTTAAAAATTAATGAGTTCCAATTATGAGAAGGTGCCAATTGTCTTGGAATAGACCAAAAAGGAAAGAGTGCAATGTAAAATGGATCATAGGGTGTAATTGGTTTTGTATTGTGTTATTATTAACAATCTTTTCACAGTTGGAAGAGGGACAAGTGAAGATGCAGTCAAGATTGGAAGAGGAGGAGGATGCCAAGGCTGCTCTACTGAGCCGGATACAGAAGCTAACTAAACTGATCCTTGTTTCTTCAAAGAATTCAATTCCTGGGAGTCGATTTGCTTCTGAAGATGATGTACACCGCCCTCTGACCCTCTCTATTTATCTTGAGTTCTATTTAAATTCTTTGCCAATTAGAATTCTAGGTGATCATTTTTGAATTTGGATTTTTGGCACATCAGATGTTTTTTAATTTTTTGAAAGACTTTTTCCTACTGCTTTACACTTGCTTTAAGCAGTGCTGGATATGTTTATTTATTACAACTGCTCTTCATATCATCTACCATAGGGGTTTTCAGACTCACTCCCTTTCTAGTATCTAAATTAAGTTTTTGTTGTTTCTATTGCTTTCTGTTACTATTTGCATGCAATTTTCTGGCATCTACCCTGAGCCACAAAAACAACAATAGTATGCGCATAGACATCGAGAACTAAAGATTTAGAATCATTCTTCTAGATTGATCTTTTAAGTTTTCAACCTTCAAATGTAAAATCTATTTCCTAAATTAATCTTTTTTGTTTGTCACTCTTTCACCAGAAATTGAATGATTCAGTGCCCATAGATAGCGAGAACCAAAGAGATTCTTCATCAGAGACTTCTGATTTCAAACACGGTAGATCTTCTAGCAAGTGGAACGATGATGTCTCGCAGGCTGGCAGTGTGATTACTGAATCAACTCAGGGGGGTGACCTTGTCACTGGTTCAAAACTTCCCATAGTATGTTTTCTTCTTCTTTAGACCTTCTAAAGGAAGAGACTTCTTCATTTGTTCTTAATTTCACCTCCTATTTATTGCATATGACCCCTTAATCCGCTGTAGAAATCAAAAGATCTGTAGTTAATATTGAAGCTGTTATTTTTTAATTCACATGTAGTTAAAGTTTACTTTGATAACTTGCTAAGATCTTTATCTTCGCATGGAGTTTGAGTTTTTGATATTTATATATTATACTTTATTGGATACTTACATTTGGGCATCCTTTCTCAGGATTGACTCAATTGAAGTTATTACTTTTTTTTTTCTAATCTGGTCTTCTCTATTGTATTTGTTTTTCTTCCAAAGTCTTTTTTTTTTAAATTTTAATATAATGAATACTTTTCCATTACATATCAAATGGTAATTTTTCAACTTTTAATATTTTATTTGTCTAATATAGGCAGGAGTTTCATTGTCTGATCAGATGGACCTCCTAGTTGAGCAAGTCAAGATGCTTGCTGGAGAGATTGCATTTAGTACGAGTACATTGAAACGAATGACAGAACAGTCTGTGAATGATCCTGAGAATTCAAAATATCACATTGAAGTAAGCTTTATTTTGTCTTTGTGGACTGGATCCTTCATATATATTGTTGATAATAATATAATATGATGTCTGTCAGGAACAACCTCTTTACCTCCAAAAAGGTAGTGATAAGGTTTCTATACACACTACCTTCCCTAGACTGCACTTGTGGGATTACATTGGGTTTGTTATTGTTGGACTGACTCCTTTGTACACATGATGGATAATAATATGATGATAACATGTATGGATGCTAAAGCCATTTATTGGGTCTCTCATTATATATTCTGCAGCTATATTTTGCTGTCAATGATCTTAAAATTTGTAAACATTTTAGATATATATTGTTTGAATTCAAATAAAATTGTATTTGATGTTTCCTCATAAGGAAGCATGGTGTTGGTTCATTCACTAACTTGTGAAACATATTCAGTTCGGTGTCTTCCCTGTTTTTCATCCTCAAAGTCCCTAGACGCGTCAATCCTTGATGAGTATGTAGGATTTTATTGTTAGGCTACTGCAGCTGTTTGATTTTCCTGAAAACAACTTGCTGTTTCTGTTCTTGTGTACCTAGCTGTCTCCTGTATTAAGATCTTTACCCACTGTATGCCTAAACTTGCAACAGATTCAAAGTTTGGAGCGTGACATTGAAGGCAAGAGAGAGCAGATGAGGATCTTAGAACAGCGCATTGTTGAAAGTGGTGAAGTATCAATCAGCAGTGCATCCTTAGTTGAAATGCAGCAGGTGATTTCACATTATTCCTTTTTCAGCCTCATTGGTTCCCCCTTTTATGGTAATTTGTGTTTGTCTCATAGTTCTAACTTTTGTCAGACTTTGATGAAGCTGATGACACAATGTAGCGAAAATGGATTTGAGCTTGAGGTATTGATTGAATTAGGTCTTCCTTGATTGCATCAATTTAATTATTTTAAAATCAAATTTAAAGAACTTCCTTTTCTATCACATAGTGCGGAACATCTATCATATGAAGTTGTTAAGAATTTTACTTTTGAATACAGATAAAATCAGCAGACAATCGGATTCTCCAGGAAGAGCTGCATAACAAGGTGAAAAAACATCATTATTTATCTTTGTTGTAAATCAAATGATAGTCACCTTATTGTTGTTAATCGGCCAGTGGCTGATGCCGGTGATTAACGGGTCTGTCATCTTTTGTTTTTCCAGTGTTTAGAGAACAAGGAACTGCAGGAAACTATTTATAATCTTGAGCAGCAGCTAGCTGCAGTGAAGGTGGAGAAGTCATACCCCTCAACAGAACAGGGTCTTCTATCAGACAAGTATATTGATGACCTTGAAAAGAAAATCCAGTTGCAGGTGATTTATATTCTTCAGCCCAGGATTTACTGGGTTCGTATTTGTCTTTTGGACTGGTTCTTGTGTAAATTCTTGCGGTAAATGGCATCTTTATTTGTTTCTTATTTTATTTTTAGAAGATGGTCTCTCCTGTAGTCTGTAGAGGAGGGATATGGTAGGAGCATAGCATATTTATTTAACTGACTAAGCGATGCAGAGCAGAGGAATTATGTGAAGCCTTAGGTGCCTCAAAAGTCTAATTATGCATTGAGAGTCAAACTTTAAGACCTATCAAAATATTTCAGTATTTTCCTTTATATAAAACCTGAAGAAAGCAAAAGAAAGGGGCTCATTAGTAGCACTTGCAAATGCCTTGAAGTGGATGCGTGATGATATGCTTTTTGTGAATGAATTGTTTAAGATTTTTTAACTTAAGAATTTAAATCACCTGTGATGCTTAGTCTTTTACATTTGTTCTATTCTATAAAAACATACTGAGCCTGGTGCTGTAACATTCTACTTTGACATCCATATCTATTCCACGACAAGATTTTGTATTAAGTCGCTGTACATGATGGAGCCTAGGTACACAATCATTTTGTCCATTCAGTTTCTCTAGGTTAATCTTTCTATGTTAAACTAATTGCTTTATCTGCATGAAAGCGTGCATTACTCAGCATTCCTACACTAGAGTTCTTCAATCTTCTATTAGTGTGATATCTACAGACACTGGGTGTGTTGTTATTGTTGTTGTTGTGAGTACAGACACTTCAACGTCACTGCCTTTCTTTAAATGTGTCCATAACATGATTCTGATATGTTTGTTGCTTGAGCAGGATATTGAGAATGATAAGTTGAGGTTAGAACTTGTTCAGATTGTAGAGGAGAGTAGTGGATTGCGAGTACAGAACCAGAAATTGTTTGAAGAGACCTCATATGCAAAAGAATTAGCATCTGCTGCGGCTGTTGAACTTAAAAATTTGGCTGGTGAAGTGACAAGTCTATCGATACAGAATACAAAACTCGAGAAAGAACTGTTGGCTGCTCGACAGGCATTAAATTCTAGGAGTACCATTGCACACGCTGGTAATGTTCGCCACCGAAAGCATGGTGAAAACCTATGGCAAGGACGTAGAAGTCGGGTTTCTGACCGAGAAAGTGAAGTTCCTGGAGTTGTTCGTGATGGACTTGGCACATGGGATCTAGATACTAAAGATTTAAAAATGGAGTTGCAGGCAAGAAAACAACGTGAGGCAGTTCTTGAGGCCGCCTTGGTTGAGAAGGAAATACGTGAAGATGAGTACCGGAAAAAGGTTGAAGAGGGAAAGAGAAGGGAGGCAGCTCTGGAAAATGATTTAGCAAATATGTGGGTACTCGTTTCTCAGCTAAGGAAAAAGAATGGCGCCACGCAAGATGTAAAGACAGTAACAGAAAGGCAGAATTTTGGAAGAGGCAATATGAATGATCCAGAAATGTTTGATAGTGAGTACAATGACCCCATCCTCGATGATGAACAGACCGTGGATCATGCAACCTCTGTTGCTGAGATTCTGAAGGAAGACCCTCTTGTTGCCCGCTTGAAGGTAATTATGTTTAACTTTTTTTAAAAAAAAAAACAAACAAAAAAACAGAAAAAGAATTATGCTTATCCTTTTCTTGCCACTTAGCTATTGTATCTAGTACATGTACGTGTTAGGGTGTGTCCTTGTCATTTGACTGAGTTGAAGCTCTGTATACTTCCAAAAGCTAGCTAATTTCCTTATGTTTGTGCATCATACACCCAAATGAGGCTAGATAAGCTTTATTTTACTTTTCCTCTATTACGGGTCATTTTTGTCTATTCAGTTGTAAAAACAAGTGTGAGATATACTTTTGGATCCAGTAAGATATGCAAGCCTTTTGGAGATAGGAAGGTTAGATTTTAGTAGCACACCTGAGGGGTGGAGAGAATAAGGGGTCGTTTGGTAGAGTGTACTCGAAAAAATAATGCATGCATTAGTCTTCTGTATTACTAGTACCTTTTTTGGTACTTTTTTCATTAGTTTTTAGGTATTAGCAAAGCAAGGATATAATGCATTCATTAGCATGATTAAAGACCCAATTGCCCCTCAAAACCTTTTTTACCACCATAATAGTGGAGGGTAGGGTATCTTTGTAAATTAATTTTTTTATGCAGTGCATACTATTTTTTTTATGCATCAAACCAAACTATGCATAAAAGTAATCTATGTAAAATTAATGGAAGCATAACTAATACATGTATTGCTAATGTAAGCATTACCAGTACACCCTATTTAACATTATTCTTATACACTCTACCAAACGACCCCTAAGTGTCCAACATCTGCAAGTCATGGGTTTTGATATACATTTATTCCAACTGTCCCATTTTATCTCGTGTTTAACTGATGATGGCGTTTAAGTTGCTATTATTACTTGAGTTTGATTTTATTGATAACAGGAGATAATATCAAAGTAATGGTTGAAAAGTTAGTTCAGTGGAATATATAAATGTTTCAATGAATCATAACTAGGAGCCACAATGTTAGCCGTTTTATGTACTGCTCCTCGTCAATCTTTGGAGGCTTTTCAGGCTAGTCCTACTGTTCTTGACTGGGATATAATTAACAGTAGTAATGGAAGAAAATGTTGAAATGACAGTTAGTTTTAGTTATAAAAGAATATTTTGACAGTCAAATAGATTGTAATTCTTAGAAGAATTTGACTTTGTAGTGTAATATTATTAATGAAATCGTGTCGAGCGTTTTGAGATGAAACCTAAAACGGGAAACTTGATATAACATGGGTAACAGAATACCTGTTAGTGCTTAGGTGCTTGCATAGGTAGAAACTACTAATAACAACTGTTGTTACTTTAGGTTCCTTGATGACATGACATGAAGTATTAAAGATATTTTACGTGTGCGCCATCAGGCTCGAATGCATGAGATGAAGGAAAAGGACCACACATATGTGGGGAATGCAGATGCAAATTCACATGTATGTAAAGTCTGTTTCGAATCACTAACTTCTGCAATGTTCCTTCCTTGCCGACATTTTTGCTGTAAGTCAACTTTCTGTTATGTGCTCAGATTATCCTCACTCCCTTGGGTAGGATCTGTCTAATGTAGTCTTGATTTGCAGTGTGTAAATCTTGTTCCCTTGCCTGTGCCGAGTGTCCAATCTGTCGGACTGAAATTGCAGATAGGATTTTTGTCTTTACTTGAGACGCTATTTCAAGTGCTTAAGCTATGGTGAAAGGTTGGTGGTTGTTTCATCGTGAATTCCCATTCTATTTTACAAATATGCATAAATTCTGAAGTCACAACTTGCAATAAGGTGCTTACTTTTCTCCCTCTCTTTGTAGGAGGGTTCTCTTCACACTTGTGAAACTCGCTTTCTCATAACAATTCTTTAAATTGATTAACTGTATGTAATGTCAACACAGTATACCTTTTTTTCCCCACTTATCTACCAATCAACTGTAAATTAAGAAAGACACTGGGGACAAAGGACATGGTCGAATACTATTTGAACTCAGGGAGTTGCTTCTGTCCACAGTTTGATCTCCTTGCACTTCAACTGTAGTATATAGAGAACACTACTGCAGTCACAACGTTGTGTCGTATAAGTAAAAAATTTTGAGCTTGTAGGGGCTATAATCTTGTTCTCTTTGGTCTGACATTTCTTTATTTGTTATTCCACATGGTATATATCTTTTTGGTTTCTTGGTAATTCGGAATTTAAATCTTCACTTGGAATTGTTTTTTTGTTTTTCTACTAACTTGCCTTTCTTCAATGTCTTCAACATGTAATAATCAGAAGCTTTAACTAGCACGCCAGCTAGTCCGGTTTGTATATTCCTTAGGTGCAATGTGATATATGGACTACTTGGATACCAATAATCATACATAGATATTTCATAGGATATTTTAGGAGTGGGGTTTGTAGACAAGTTATATCAAAGATTTAACGCATAACTAATATGAATATTATTCCTACCGAACACTGTTAATGAATTTTTCCAGTAGAAGCAGAACATCCCATCACCCTCATTTAATGAATATTCTCATATGAGCTTTTAGTAAGGTCACATGGATCGGTCTATTGCTATAAAACTCAATTGGGAATAAGGCATAGCCATGATACTATACTAACTTTAGACCATAATCAACGAATCTTTTCAGCATGTTTAAACAATTTATGTACTAATATAGAGAAGCTCGAGTAGTACATAATCTAAAATTTGATTATAAGACGAAATGTGTTCCAATACATAATCTAAAATGAATATTGAAAATTCATATTTGAACTAGTTATTTTGATTATCATTGTGCATTAACGTAGTGTAGATTATAAATGATTGAACTGACATTGATTGCCTAGAAAGATTGTCGTTGAAAATCTTGGATGCCATTGGACAAAGGGAAAATCCGAAAACAACGCATATAATCTTTGCATCAATCTCCCATAAATAATTCATTTGGCCATGAATACTTGAACAAATAGGAATACCAAATTCTATAATCAAAGTGGGTAATAGGCACAAGGCTTTCCCACTAGCATTACAAAAAGATTGGCCTCCCACAAAGCAAAAACAGAAGTACCCCACATCTGGTAAAACCCATTCCCATTCAGGTTAACATATTGCAACAAGTCGAAGTGATTTGACTTGCAAAAAATAAATCACCAAAAAAAAAAAAAAGAACAGTGGGGCTTTAACTTACAGCATGTGTTACATGTCCAAAAACAAAGTAACTGGTCAAAGTTAGTAACCAAAAGAAAAGGTCAGATGGCAGTTTGTATAACTCTTCTCTTAATATCTCAAAAGATATTATGCCCTTATTACCAAGTCTGTCCTATAAGTTGCTTGGTTGATGGAGAGTTGATCTGTGGAACAGGTACTCCATTTGATATTATGAGGTATCCCCACTTTAGTGGGAAAAAAAACTACACAGCTGGTCGTATCTGATCAAAATTCTGCAATCAAACAGCATCATTTAGTTGCAAGTTCTGAATATTTTATTATATTAAAAAATGGTCAATATGTCATCAGTTAATAATATTGGTCTAAAATGCTCCTTTTTGTCAATAATTTGATCCAAAAATGCCCATATTTCGAGTTAATGACATTTTTAAATCCGTAAAAAAGAAACACTTACCATAGGAAGAAGAAGAGGGATATTCAAGAAAATCTTCAACATGCCAACCAGGAAGAGTCTCAGTCAAATATTCTGATATGCTACTAGTTGAAACAGAACCCTCTTGTACATAATCAACTTGAAAATAGTTAGGTGTCGATTCTGTAGTACTCGAAATCGAATTACTCTTCATCCCAAAATTTCCACTAAGTGCTTTAAAATTATTTGTACCAGCATTGCTTGCAGCAGATCCAGCTGGGGATATTGAATTTTGGTTATTATTATAATTAGAAGCAAGTACATCAGAAGATAGCTGCACTCCACTTAGAAGAAATCTGTTGTGTTTCTTTGTGTGTTCATTTGCTTTGTGTATACGCAAGTCACATTCTTTGCAAAGTATTGCTCTATCTTCTTTACAAAATAGCAATGCACGTCTTTCCTGAAAATAAAATACAATAAGAAATAAATGTTAATTTTCTACATTATACACCATAAAATTAAATAAGTTCTACTATCAGCCCATATTTTATGCTCATCGCTAGTATATGTGTTATAGATCATGAATTTTCCTCTCATCTTCTACTGAATTAGCTCACCTGAGGAAATGCATGGTAGAAATAAATAGTCGAAAACTTTCTAATTTTTTCATATGATAATATTTTTTTTCCCACTGATTCAAATAAAATATTTTTCAGTAGTAATTGTCGATTGTGCAAAAATTTTACACCGGAATATATTTCTCAGATGTTAATAATAATTAGTTATCTCGAAAAATTACCTTTCTTAATTCAATTTTCTTCATCAGATCAAGTGACATTTTGACGTAATAATTTTAAATTGAGTGATCATCTATGAAACCAAACTCGAATATTATTAGTACCTGGCAAATGTCACAAAGAGGAGAATCTTTGAACGAAGGATGAATTAGAGAAAAACGAAGATGTTTGCTTGCAAGCTTGTTGGCATGATGCACTTGATAATCACAGCTTTGGCAAAGTGTGGCTTCATCTGCTGAACAATAAACTGATGCCTCTTCTTTATCACAAACATCACATTGAATCTTCATTTTATTTTACTTTTTAATATTTGTACTGTTTCCCTAAAGAGATGTATATATAGTTAGAAACTTAGAATAGAAGAGAGTAAATTTGGGAAAAAGACAAAATATTATGGGCACAAAGGGAGTTGTGTTCGTTGTGGGCTCACACCTAAAGTCTCTGAAGAGTTTCAGAAAATATATTTAAATTTCTCTTTCAATGACTGAATAAAGAGAAATCTCTGGAAATAAAAGACAATGGCTTCTATAATGTCCAAATAAATGTAAAGACAAAATAACCAAACAAGTTGCCGATTTTTTTTATTAACACTTTATAAAAAGCTTTCTCACTCTCACCACTCAATGGTTCAATTATATTCTAGCCTTAGTTGATGAGCTACTATTTGAAAAATCGATCAAAATCATTTATCTTGAAAAATTCTTTTTGATAATGAATGACGGTGAGATTATTATTATATTGGTCGAACGGTATATATGGACACAAACTTATCCAAACATTACCATTACATTTATTATTGTTCTTTAAAAAAAAAAAAAAAACAAAGACATAATCTTTAACAAGCAGTTATTTTGATACGTGAAAATGTGGGCATTGGTGTGGGATAGGATGAAGTTATTATTATCCCATTTATTGATATTGATTGATGGATACGGTGATACCCTCTTAAGCTTTGAAATTGGAAAATGGAAATTAACATATGTAAAAGGTAGATCTTTATAAATATTTTGGTACAAGCTAAGCCATTTATATTACTTGGTTAGATAGATCTACCTAGTCAAATATTTGTGTAATAAGATCAAGCTATTTATATTAGTGTAGATATTTCCGAATTATTTAGGAAGAGTACCAAAATAATAAATATTTATCAAATATAATTGGCATAGAAGGGGGACATGGAATATGTATAAATGCTAAAGTATGTCAGTTTATGGGCAAACAAAGCCAGTTGCTTTCACTTTAATTAGTTTTTCTTGCAGAAATTAAAAGGGGTGGGTGGGGTTTGGCTGGCTTTGACAGCTACTATTTGAATTCACATCTTATTAGGGTTAAACCTAATAATATCAACTGATAATTGTATAACATATGGCTACACTAAATAAGTGCTATTTACCCCTATATAGATGATCTACCCAGCCAGCCTCTCTTTCAAATCTTTTGTTATATCCTATTTTTGAATTATTTTTTTAAGTCAACAAATTATTATTTTAAATTTTCACTCGATGTTTGATATCTATTTTGAGGTCTCGATCCTTTAGATTATATTGTGGAGATTCATTAGGGAAAAACGCACATCGCCAATAACAAAAGCGATCGAGTAGAGGAGAAACAGATACTTGGGGTCCCCATAGCCCTGAGTTCTGTCTAGATCTCCTATGTGCGAAATATAAGATACTAGTTCTTATAGAGATTCCCCTTGGTCTAATTTTATGCCTAATAACGAAAAAGGAGTCGGCGTGGCGTTAAATGTAAAGTGAAGATTTGGAGAGTAGAAAAAATTCCCTTATAGGGTATTTCAAAAGTGTAATCTACGCAACGGAAAAGGGACCCGATACTTCTCCTTTGATACACCAAACCCTAATAGGAGATACTTTCTTCAATCCAATTAGTATTCAAGGTTCAAATCTAAAACCAAATAGGTATGTGATTAAATTATAGTATCACTTAATTTGTTGTTTGGTTGACAAGTTCAGAATAACTTATCTCGAAATTAATAATCAGTGTCGAGATAAGTTATCCTTCCCTTTGGATGATGTAGTAATCCTCGGATAAAATAACTAAATGATAAAAAATGTCTCTTTCAACCTTTTTATTACATTACTTTTTACATACATGAAGGATATTTTGTAAACCAATAAATTGTTGTTAAAATTTATTTATTTTGAATACAACAAATCAAAAATTCAATAAAAAATAATCTCATCATAATTTATTTAATTATAACTTGAATTCAAACGAAATGACACTTATATAAAAGGTGGAGGGATCATATTAATCCCAGTGATAATTTTACAAATTAAAAGGTTGAAAAATTGGTGAAAGGTTGAGGGATCATATTAATTCCAGTGATAATTTTACAAATTAAAAGGTTGAAAAAATGACCAATTTTGGATGATTGGTTACAATGGACGAGTTGACAATGTTGGAGGTATGTAAAAGTTCAAACAAATAAGTATTTTTGAAGTTTGAAAAGGTAAAAGACAATTTTTTCTAATTTCAAGATTCAAACAGAAAAGAAACAATTATGCCAAATACGACTTAATCAAGCTTTTCAAATTTAATTGACTTTGGCATATGAAAATTCGATGGTTACTGTGTAAATGGCCTATATTATTAATCAGTTCACACTTGAAGCTTTTCTAAAATGGAACTTGAACATTTGTTCACTTGAATATATATCTTTATCTTGAACAAAGTTCTATATGATCCACTATTATGATTTTGGGTTTATCTTTAGATTTATTGCATTGTTATTTTGAATTTATTTGAATATTTGTTTTATGTTACTTACATCATTCGTTTTTCATAGTTAACAAAATTATTATCGACTCTAATAATACTATTAGTTAGGGCTAAAAGGACTAACTAAATAAAGAAGTTGAAATAATATTATGCATCTTTTCCCAAGTTCACAATGTTTTTCTCAAAAATCCCTATTAGTAAGGCTTAAAGAGTATGAATGTGAAATAATCAACTTTCAAATTATGTCCGATCAAAATACAATATATATTTTAAGAACAATTTTTTTTTAAAATAGTTCTTTCCACCTTATAATTAGTTTATGATGCAGCCAGTTATTAATTATTGGCTTATTAAATCCTTGTTAGAGCTGTTGATTTTGGATTATTAAATCTTGATCATGGAGTGGGTGAAAAGGTTGGAGAAAGAATAATTCAATATTGTTCTCATCGAAAAGATATGTTTTATTATTAAAAATATAGAAAAAGAGTACTTGGTAGGGAAGAATAAACACTAAATGACAAACTACACTTTTTCAGGATTGGGATATGGATGAGATTTTTAGAACATCTTAGAAGGAAAACTTAAAATAGTTAAAAATTGTATATATGCAACTTGTTGAAATTCATTGATTGGATGAGAACTCAGAAGATAAAGGAACAAAAGTATCATAAAAATATAGTACTATATAAATATATTAAAAATTAGATGATGGTGGATATGGCATTATTTTGAAGAATTAATTTAATGCTTTTAAAGTTTCAACTTCTAATAGTTTCTCACATGGAACTGGATTTTGAGGATCAAAACTGATGCCTATGGACCATATGCAATGTACTAGAAAGTTAAAACCATATGTTTTTTTGCTCATCTCTTTTTTTCCTGTTAAATCAAGAAAATATGGAGATTGAGCAAAATAGACCACTCATTGTGATGAAGAGAAAAATATTAAACTCTTTAAATAGAATAACTTTAAAAAGTATTATGGTCCTATTAATTTTCACTTGATAAAACGTTATTTCATCGATCTAAATGATTCAAATCTGAAAAAAATACTATATATATATATATATATAAATAATGATTTTTTATTAAAAATATATTAGTATTTCAATAAATATAATATAATGAAAATAATAATCTTATTATTTTTTAGAAATTTATTTTTTCAAAAAATAAATTTTAAAAAATTTTAACAAAATAATTAAAATGAGAATCTTATTATTTTGTTAACAAAATTGTATTGCAATAAAATTTCATGAAAAGAAATTTCAATTGATGGGGTCACTTTATAAATGAAATATCAATAGTTGAGTGACTTTGTAGGTACAATATTTATAGTTTAGTGACTTGAGAATATAAAAGAAAGTTGAGTGACTTTTTACGAAAAAATACATAATTAAGTGACTTTGATATTATAAAAGAAAGTTGAATGATTTTTTGTGAAAAGAACTATTAGTTGAGTAATTTTTTATGAAAAAAAATACGTAAATAAGTGACTTTGAGATTATAAATTAAAGTGAGTGACTTTCGTGAAAAGAAATATTAGTTGTGACACTTTTCTTTTTAAAAAAACTACATGTATTCTACCTTTTCTTATTTTTTAGTAATCTTATTTTATAATGAGTAACTTTCACATGTAACAAACATAAAAATTAGTTATATAGCATTTTATATAGTAATATTCTCAAGTTATAGCATTAGAGTCTGAATTTCAGTGTATAACATTTAATATCTCAATCTATAGCATTTTATTAATAAATATAATATTAATTATAATTTATTAAAAAGAGTTGTTATTAACAATTAATAAAAAAAAGGAATAAACTAACAATGGATAATCAATATACCTAATTAACACACAAACAAACTAATAATGGAAAATGAGATACTTTATTAATTACATTAAATGTAGTTAGCACGTTTTGAAACTGTACACTAGCACATTTTAAGGAATTTTAATTAGAAGTTAATATTAGATTAACAGGTTTTTAGGGATATCAAAAAATTTTAGATTAGCATCATTGCCTTGAATATCTCTAGTTAGTTTAAATGGTATTAGTTTGTTTTTTATTTAATTCCTTAAAAAACTCTACCAAATTTTAATGATTATTTTCAGATTTGCAGATTATTTTCAGATTGGTATTTTGAAACCTATTTGCATCATCGTTGCAATTCATCTTATTTCCAAATTTTCACGATTATTTTCAGATTAACATCAACTTAGAAGTCATTTTCCCCAAAATTTCACGATTATTTTCATATCTGCATATTTCAGTTCATTTTTTTAGTAACCTGATAAATTTTGGCGTTTGAAACAATTTGATTTGATCTGATGGTGAAAATTATGTCAATATTAATTAAACATGGTGCAAATTAAAATTCATCAGGTTGATTTTTAATTATGATTTGTTTCTTTTAATTATGAATTGTTGATTTTAATTAAGATGTTTTTTACATGTAGAACAGTGTTCGACTTTTTTTATAACTGTATTATCTGAAAACAATTTGTATATTTCTTTTTTTTAATGAAATAATTATGTTACGTATAGCGTGTTTGAAGTCTGAAGTTTGTATTATTAGTGTATGAAAAGTATACGAAATGTGTACCAATTGTTTATGAAAGTCCTTTTTTTAAAGAAGAATATTCTAGTTTCTATTGAAATTAGAATATATGTTTTTGTATTAATTTTGTATTGAAATTATATTGTGTTTGTTTAATTGGAGTAGTTTGTAGGACAACGAATGATATATTAAATGTGTATGAAGTATATATGAATTATATGAACTGATTATAAACGGTCATCTTCTTCCCAAAAGTTTTCCAATTTAAACTTGTGGTAAAAATTTAACTTGGGGACTTTGTCAAAGTCTCCGAAATTTTCTGCAATTAATTTATTTGGAACAGATGGATCAGAAACAAAATCAGAAATTGGTTCAGATTTTAGACCGGTTACAACGAGCAACTCTTTTAAGTCGAAATGTAACTCTGTACCATTTACATTGATAATGAACATGTCATCCCTGCCAGTTTCAGATTCAAGAAGGAAAGTATGACGCAACAATTTACATCAAATTTTTATGTTATGTAAATCATAAAAAAATCCAAATGGGATTTCTTGTAAAAATTGCTGAAACTTATCTTGACCAAGGAAGGTCAACAATTCAGCGAACACAATCATGTTGATACAGAAAGATAAATGTGTTTGAACCTTCTTCTCCTATAAAATTTGTAAAACTAAATTATTATTTTTTATATACTATAAAATTCCATAGAAAAAATCATATATACAATGCTATATTAAATGTATAAATTTAAGGAATCCCATAGTGTAATTCAATAATTACATTCTGTCCCGACAAGTTTAGTAACTACAAAAAATCCCTTAAATGTGTTGAGCCGTGATACTTTAGACTGTAGTGATACATGATAAATGATACATGGTAATTTAAAACTGTTGAGAAAAAATAGGGGGAAAAAACGGTAAAGTTATATTGTTAGTAAAACAACTTAATTTGTGGTAACAGGTCATTAATCAGCATTTAATCAGCACTTAATTGGATATTAATTTCAAATTTTGAAAATCAAAGATTATATCATCTATAAAAATATAAATACTAAATAAAACAACTAATAATTTACTAATACATGGTTTCAGTTTTCAGAAATTCATACTACATGAAAAACATGTGATACATGTCTACTACATGTATCAGTGAATTAACTAAAACATTATAACATGTGATACATATCTAATACATGTATCAGAAACATCGACTAAACAATATACACACTGATTCTATATGTATTATCAAGTACAGTGGATGACACATTTATTAAACTTAGTGAATGATACATTATAACAATTTTCAAAACATGTATCAGTACATCAACTAAACATACCTTACTGATTTATGAAAGTGAATATCATATATATATATATATATATATATATATATATATACATCATTTGAACCTTTTGTAAGGTGACCGTTCATTTTCATCTGCTTGCCTCCAAGAACAAGAAGATTACCAAATTCATCTGCTTTTTGGTTGTTCCTTTAATCTTTCCTCTGATTGGAATTTGTTTATTCGGTAACTGAACTTGGGGGTTTAGGGTTTTTATTTTTGGGAGTTGTTAAGCATGTGGATTTACGTTGAAGTTGCAATGGCGGAGTAAGTAATCTTTAAGAGAAGGAAGATGATTATGGAAAAAAAAGAACTGAAACTTGATGGAGTAAGAACAAAACGGGAGAAGTTAAGAGAAGTTGTCCTGATTTTTGAAATTTCAAAAATTTTGAATTTTGAAATTCAAAATTTCAAAATTGGGTCTTTTATTTAAAACTAATTAAAATTAATAATTCAAAAAACTAATTTAAAAGGTTGAGTGTTTAAATGGAGAAAATTCAAAATCCAAAAACTGATTTAAAAGGTTGAGTGTTTTAATGGAGAAAAAATAGGCATTAAAATGGGTAATTGTGCATTATAGGAGAGAGAATGTAATGTATCTATAAACTTACACTAAAATTAAAAAAAAGGGAATTATGTAATATTTAAAAAAAGAAGGGAAAATTAGAGAATATAAAACTTATAGTTGTGTATTTAAGTTATTTTTCCATATTAAATTGACATTCAATTAATTCATACACAAATCATACAAATTATATACAAAATTCATACAATATTAATACATATTCGATGGACATTTAATTCAATTCATACAGAAATCATACAAACTATATGCCTCAGTTCATACACAATTCATACAATATTTATAAATATTTGATTTAAAAAAAATTAATATTTGACTTTTAAACTACAAACTAATTATCTCATTTAGTATGAATACGTCAATTCATACATCATAATCAAAAAATAAAATATGCAGTTACAATATTTATTATAATAGTCAAAATTATAGGATACACAACATTAATACATCATTCATATACATATTTTACTGGACAAGAATATCATTTTATACATATATGATACAAAGGTAATACATAATGCATAAACTCCAGTATTGATAATGACCTATTATTTCATACACAAAATCATACAAAATTAATACATTTATTTATGTATCAAATCATATACTGATATATTCAAATTATATCATATACAAACATACAACACTAAATCATTCAATATTCATATATAATTATAATATAAAATATTTAAAACTCAAGTCATACATAAATCATACAAATTTCATATAGTATACTATTGATAAATAAAAGCAAAAATTAAATACACTAACACAATACATTGTAATCCAAATTTGAAATAATCTTTTTACTGACTTTATCAACTTTTTTGGGTTTATTTGTAGCTTGTATCTCTGATGCTTTTTTTGAGAACTTTTTTGTTGATCGATCAATTTTAATGCATTTTATTTTTTTTGATTTTGTATTTTTTAATCCTCAGCAAAGTCAGAATTGAATTCTCATGATGTTCTAATTTCTTTTTCTTTCCTCTTCTTGCCTCTTTCCTTTGCCTCTTGATTTTGTTTTTTTTTCATATTCGAATTAACTGAACTACACTTCTCTTTTTCCTTTGATTTCTGCGTTTGAGTGACAATATATCGAATGAAGGAACATGAAAGTCATCAGACTCATCGACTAATCTATTAGTGTACTTGGGATTTCACTACCTTTCCTAGACATTCTATATGAACTAAATGGGAAACTGATCTGAGAGGGACATTTGGATTTTGGGATGAAATGATATGAGAGGGATAATGGGGAAGATGAGTGAGGCGGGATTTGGTTAAGAACAAAAAAGCTGTGCGTGTTGGAAAGAGATGATGAGTGAGGCAGGAGTTTGGGGAAGATCAAAATATCTTCGCATGTTGGGGAGAGATGGAGTGTATTAGGGGAAGATATATGTGTATGTATTGGTTGAGATGGGGTGGATAGTTATTGAGCAACTGTATAATAGGAAATTAATTAAAATTAAATTCGTATTATTTAGATTTTGTTTTTTAAAAGGTAACTATATAATGTAAAATTTAATCAATAAATTTAATTAATAATAATTTATTATTTATATTAATAGCTTTAAAGGTGATAAAGAGAAAAAAAAATAAAAAAATCATGTTTTAATTTAATTTAAACTAATTTGAGCATTTTAAGGAAACTGAATAATTTAAATCCTTTTTGAATTCCTTAATATGTGCTAATTTGTTAATTATCTATTATTAATTAAAAGTAATTCAAATCCCACAATTAGTGCTACTTACCAATTTATATATAAACGTTTTTTTTTTAATTTTATTTAAAAAATAAAAATAAAAAGTTAATTGTAAAAAATAAAAATAAATATTTAAACATATTAATTAGTATTTAAATAATTACTTATAGTTTACTTTTAATTAAATATATTTTTAATTAATATGCTATAACTCGATAATAATCTGCTATAAGTAACTTATTTTTGAAAAGTATGTTTATAACTTGATATATATAACCTTAAATGTGTATAGGGTGTTATTTTTATTTTGTATGTTATAAGTTTTACTTTCCATAATTGTATATCATAGAAAACATAAATATGTATATCTCGCTATATACATAAAAAAAAATAGTATAATTCGCTATACATTTACAAAAGAAATCAGTTATATACAAAATATCAATTGTATAATTTGTGTATCTATAAAACGAGAAAGAGAGAAAGACAAAAGAGAATTAGGCAAGGAATATTTGTATTATATAATTATAAATGTATAGTATAACAATATATGTATTTGCATGTGGATATATAATTTTCTCTCGCTTTATACAAACAAAAATACAATTTATATATTCGTTTTTGTTTGTATAAGCGAGAGAGGCTACTAGTAAACAATTTGGTACAAGACACAATTAAATCAAATTGTGATTGTAACATTTAATTTGAATTTAATAATTTGTCATTGTATATAATTTTCCCAAAAATGAATAACAATCAGAATAAAATTGATCGTAATCACAGGGCCCCCACCCCACCATTCTTGGGCTGGGCTAGACAATTAAACACAGATGAAATGTAATGGGCTTTCGTTCTTAACTCATCAAGCCCATAACGCCCCACTATTATTGGCCTGGGCTGGACAATTGTCCGTGACGCAGACGGTAATGGGCTTTTGGTTCTTAACTCATTAAGCCAACAACGCCCACTATTATTGGGCTAGGTTGGACAATTATCCGTGACTTAAGTTTTAAAAGTAAAAATTTAAGGAATCCATAGTGTAATTCAATAATTACATTCTGTCCCGACAAATTTAGTATTTACAAAAAATCCCTTAAATTTGTTGTTCCGTGATACTTTAGACTCTAGTGATACATGGTAAATGATACATGGTAAGTTTAAACTGTTGAGAAAAAAATGGGGAAAAAACGGTAAAATTAATGTTGTTACTAAAACAGCTTAATTTAAGTTAACAGATCATTAATCACCATAAAATCAGCACGTAATTGGATAACATTCTCCCCTATGTATAAGGTAACAGATCATTAAACATTTGGATAACATTCTCCCCTATGTATTTTTCAAAGTCCTTTAGGAAATTGTTGTTAAAAATTGACAGCAAACCTTATGGGATGTGTTGGTATTTTTTTAATCTTGTACTTCAGTGGCTGCAATTTGAAAATAAAACAGCAAATTATAACGATATTGAAATATAAATACTAAATAAAACAACTAATAACTTACTGATACATGGTTTCAGTTTTCAGAAATTCATACTACATGAAAAACATGTGATACATGTCTACTACATGTATCAGTGAATTAACTAAAACATTATAACATGTGATACATATCTAATACATGTATCAGAAACATCGACTAAACAATATACACACTGATTCTGTATGTATCATCAAGTACAGTGGATGACGCATTATTAAACTTAGTGAATGATACATTATAACAATTTTCAAAACATGTATCAGTACATCAACTAAACAACTAATACCTTACTGATACATGATATCAGTTTTCAGAAATTCATACTACATGCAAAACATGTGATACATATCTACTACATGTATCAGTGCATTGACTAAACACTATACACACTGATTCTATATGTATCATCAAGCACAGTTGATGACGCATTTACTAAACTTATTGAATGATACATTATAACAAAAAAGAGAAGAAAAGACGAACTGATGATGAATTAATAATAAAAAGATGCTGGGTTAAGACGATTAAAGATTAAGAAGAAAAAGACGATGATGGATTAAGAATAAAAAGAAGAAACCAATAAAATATGCTGGGTTAAGAAGAAGGAAGATGATTATGGAAAAAAAAGAACTGAAACTTGATGGAGTAAGAACAAAACGGGAGAAGTTAAGAGAAGTTGTCGTGATTTTTGAAATTTCAATTTTTTTGAATTTTGAAATTCAAAATTTCAAATTGGGTCTTTTATTTAAAATTAATGATTCAAAATCAAAAAACTGATTTAAAAGGTTGAGTGTTTAAATGGAAAAAATTCAAAATCCAAAAACTGATTTAAAAGGTGGAGTGTTTTAATGGAGAAAAAATAGGCATTAAAATGGGTAATTGTGTATTATAGGAGAGAGAATGTAATGTATATATAAACTTACACTAAAATTTAAAAAAGGGAATTATGTAATATTTAAAAAAAGAAGGGAAAATTAGAGAATATAAAACTTATAGTCGTGTATTTAAGTTATTTTTCCATTTTAGAATGACAAAGAGGCTCTCCTGTGTTAGCTAGGTCTAGAATTAGTTTCTTTTTAGCAAAAAATTAATATATAAACGGAAAAAGGTTTGATATACCCTCAATTTTGTCATTTGGAGTTGATATACCTTTTGTTATAAAAGTGACTCATATATTAGTTATATACAAATGGCTCACATATACATTTTTCCTCTAACGGAATTGAAAAAAAAAATCAATCTAATTTTTTATTATTTTTCTAAAAAATATAATCCCATATGAGTAAATTTAATCCTCATCAAACATATTTTTTGACCTTTTTTTTTGTTTCAATAACTAGTTTAGAATTATTATTTTGATAATCAAATTTATTTATGTTTCATTAATATTCTTGTAAAACTTATTGTAGATGACCAATTTTTTTTCTTCAAGTACAAAAATTAAATTACAATATAGACAAAAAAAAATAGTTTAATTTTTTTTCACTAAGGAATGAAAGAAAAAACATAAAATAAGAATAACAAACTCCAATAATTATAAAAAAAAAGAAGTCAAAAAATAAGTTATGTATGAAAAAAAATTAAAATATACCTTGAACTTTGATAGAAAAATCAAATATACCTCTAAATAATTTTTTTAAAAAATTAAAAGTAAAAAATATAAATTTAAAATTAATCTTTTAACTTCCGTTAAATGAAGGGTATATGTGAGCTTACTTTGTAAGAACAGAAATATATATGATCCGTTTGTATAACGATAAGGGTATATATGAGCTACTTGAATATCAGCTCCAAATGACACAGACCCTTTTCCCATATATAAAAGAGATAAAAATTCCAATTCCTAAGAAAAATAGACTTTTGAGGGCTTTTCCGTCTAAGAAATAAGAAAAATAGACTTTTGAGGGCTTTTCCGTCTAAAAAAAAAAGTAATTTTGTTGTATAAAACCTTATTGGTTTTGGGTTTGGATTTGGATTCTTTATTGATATTGGTTTGGGATACCAAAAAAGGAACGGATTATTATGTAGTATAAATAATCGCGATGTATGTTGCTTGTTGGTAAATCCATCTACACTCATCTCAAATCAAAGTAATTAACTATCGAGGTTTGTTGATTTAATTCCTCCTTTCTTCTCTGTCATAGTTTAATTATGTTTACAAAAATCTAAATAATTGGTTAGATAATTGAGTAGTATTTGATTTTCATGTTACAGAATGTGCCTGGCAATGAGAATGAGAATGGATGAAGATAATTATCCGCAACTTCCAGATAAATTAATATTCTACATATTAAGCTACTTGCCACTCTCATCATTGTTCAAATTTAGATCTGTTCGCAAGCTATGGAATACTCTGTTTCTTCATCCTCATCTGGCCTTCCTTCATTATCGAAATTCACAATGTGGATTAAATTTGGATGATCTCTCAGGCACTTTGAAAGAGAGGGGAAGACTTTGGAAGGACATTCAAAACGAGAGAAGAGATGCAGTAAAGTTTAAAACTATTACTACGAGTAGTCAAGGCTTATATCTCCATGAATTTACCAGCATTCATGATTCTTCTATTAAGAGATATCGCGTTGAATGCTCGATATTACACCAAAGGCTTTATATACCTAATCCACAAAATCCTAGTTTATGCATCACATTGGATTTTGTCTTTGATAGCCAAGCTGTCAAGTTGATTTCTGTTCATCAACATGGTTATGAAATCCTCTCCCTTGGAATTGGGAGGGATCAAACTACTTATTGTTGGCGAGATGTGAAGCTGCCTAACCTATATCATGTAATGAATAAGAGGAATGGAATTCGGCTTTTCTTTAGAACGGGAGTTGCTTATTGCATTTGGCATGTGGATGATTGTACTGATATAGAAATTGATGTTATGGATATGGTTAATGAGACCTACATTGGTCGTACTAGTCTCACCAAAGGTTTTTTATTCACCAGCACTGGTATCATGGATTGGAATGGGCAACTCTCATTCGTTCGACAGGTAAAAGATGAGCTTCATGTATTGGTATTAAATGATTACAAACGATTGAAATGGGATGAAACAACACGGATCATCAAGCTGAGTTTCTTAGAACGGGATAATAATAAGGAGCTAATGACATTTATCACTTTAGCTAACAATTCTTTATTGTTCTTCGTGAAGCCGGACAAGAAAACTCTCTGCGCGTATAACATTAATACGGGAGAGTTAACTACTTCTGTATTGAAAAATTGCATCATTTCTTCTGAAGATATCATGGATGTGATCGTGATGATGATGTTCTGTGGGGGTGGGGGTGAGGTTCTCTATAGTTAACTTTTTAAATTTTTAGATTTTGCTAGAATGGTCAAGTCTAAAGTTACACTTTTCATTGCTTCCTTCAGATTTTTAGTGAGTTAATATCTCAGGTGCTCACTCAATTTTGAGTTGTTCTCTTAGAAAGTCACTCAATTTTGTTTTATAACTTAAAAGTCACTCAATTATGTGTGTTGAATTTTTTGTACTAATTTTTGTTATAAATAATTTTTTATGTGGAGCCTATAATATTTATCTCCGTCCGAATTTGATTGTAATTGTTTGCTGGACCTACATCGACATAACATGCACTACATCAAAAAATAGCCTATAGCCGTAATTAATTAACAATTGCCGCTAAATATGTATTTTTAGCAGCAATTAGCACTCTTTAGATATGTCCCTAAAGGTTTTAGCGATATCGAATCTAATGACACTTAACTAATGTCGGTAAAGAATTTAGCACTCTTTATTAATTATTTATTTATTGCTGCTAAAAGTTGTTTTTGTCGTAGTGAGACCAAATTATTACCACTTACAACCCCTGCTGTAAGATATTTATCATTCTCATCAACTAACATATGTCCAGTTAAAAGTTTTATTTTTCTTCCAAGTTATTTAGATAGGCATGAAAGGTTTTTGTCTTCTCAACAGTACACTATAGTGTATAAATTATAAAAGAACTTGGGTACAGTTTTCTTAAAAATTCACTAATTTTGACATTGCGAAAATGAATAGGTTTGGACCGGGATAATCTCAAGTGCACAGGAGAGGGTTGGCTGATTTACTTACGTAAAAGACCTCTTTAAGCCCATTTAGTTTCTTTTTTCTTTTCTCCATATCTTAAGGTTGTGCATATAAATCGTTTGATTGTTTCATTTACAAGAATCAAATTAATATGAAAGGATTGGATGGTATTCAAGGACCTATATCCTAGTAAAAAAAAAAAAAAAAAACTCATTATTCGCCCATGAGTGGTTTATGAAAGTCTGTTCACAATAATACGATTGATTACGCCGATCGAACGAAAACGGCTTGCTTTTTTAGTTTGACTATTCTATTTATAACTTATATAACCTTTTAAGCTATTTATATACCTAATTTACTAGTATTCTATATTCTTTTTATTCATTGCAAAAACAATAAAGATAGTAATATAATGTTGAAGTATATAAAGTGTTCCGTTATTAGACTTTTTGTATCCTGAAGGAATTAAGTTAAGTATACAACTAAATTGGGGTAGATTAAAGTGCAATGAGCTTGAATCTTCTTTAAAAGAGCAAGATATTTATAGTTTAATCTGAATATATATAATGTATGTCTCCGTTTTATACACTTAAAAATTATATTAATGCAAATCTTCCGCTAACTAGTTCTATCTGTTTTCTTTCTCTCTCGCTCGCTTTATACAAACACAAATTATATAAATACAATGTACAGTTGTGTTTGTATAAAGTGAGAGAGATTTGATACATAAATACAAATATTTTAACTCAATTCAATTGTATCCTAATTCAAATTTTATGTAGATATACAAAAATAATCATCAATTTATATACATAATAGTTACATATATACAATTATCTAATAGTTTAAATTTATACAAATACTGCAATATATACAAATCAGATGCTCTATACAAACATAACTGTAATTTTAGAGCGCAAATATAATTTTTATGTTTAACTTCAGTTGTGTTTGAATGATACTAGATTAAGAAGTAGGATTTAGGGTCTACAAAAAAATCTAATCATTCACGGCTCTGTTTTCATTTTTGTATTGAGTTTCTGATGAGAAATTTGAATTATAAACTACTAGGTTTCAAGATAATTTTCTTGCCAATTGAATCGAATTCAAGAAATTGCTTACAATAAAACTAAAAAATATACGGATTCTTCGTTAGATATTTATCAAAATCCTCGTCTTAATTAAGTTTTTAGTGCAGCCATGTGCAAAACATCAACTTGACAAATCTTGATGTATAGAAGAAATTGAATGTTCCAAACATTGTTATTTTATACCTTAAAAGACGTGGAGGACATATTTAAACGAGAAGGTGGATGAAAAGTATTTTTGAACCATTTGAAATATATTAAAAGTATTTTTAACCCTTTTTCCTATTATTAATGAATCAAAAATTCCTAATAAACCTATTATTTTATTTTAAAAAAAATAAACAACTGATTTCAATTTCGATTCTTATATTTTAACTGATATTTTTAGTGCTGCACCACCGGATTTTGTAGCGCTATAGCCTATATATGTGTGTATTTTACCAGTTAAGTGATGGTACATTTTTTGTTAAAATAAATCTTACCACGCTTCAAAAAAATAAATTTTTTGTTTTACGACTCTGTATATTTGAATTTTATAAAGTGTAGCTGCATTTTGACAGTCTTTAGTGTGACTTTTAAAGTTTGATCATATCATATTACTCATATTAAATTTCCCTTACATGTATTTCGTGTAATTTGCCTTACATTTGTGTTTTTATCAAATTAGTTTGTGCTTTCAAGTTCATAGGTTGTGTGCGCTTGCATGTCTTTATCAGAAGAAAATGGGAGTTGCAAGATATCTTTGATTATCGAAGTAGACATTCCCTTTGTGTCGCTATTATTTATTTGAACAATATAATTCCTTTAGAACGAATGTGATATATGTCAAGTCTCAATGTTTGATTATTATAAAAGGAATTTTTAACCAAACTAAGTCATTATATAAAACAATTTACCAAAGTAATATATTTTTCTAAAATTTTACAAAACTAGTATAAACGTATTTCACGGTAACGTTTTAGGGTATATTTTATTTTTTAAAAACTAACAGCATTAGGTTGATATACGTTACTGTAAGTAATATTTTACTTTTAAAATGTTATTTTCAGTAACGTTCTACCCCTAAAACGTTACTGTGAGTAACGTTTTAGGAGTAAAACGTTACTGTGAGTAACGTATATCAATCTGACGCCATCAACTTTTACTGTGAGTAACGTATATCAATCTGACGCCATTTACTTTTAAAAAATAAAATATATCCTAAAACGTTACTGTGGAATACATTTATACTAGTTTTGTAAAATTTTAAAAAAACCTATTATTTTGATGAATGACTTTATATAATGGCTTAGTTTGGTTAAAACCTCTTATAAAAGAGATCAATGAATATTGGAATGAAATTAATCTAAAAATAAATAATAAATGAAATATATAAATAAAGACAATATATATTGAAGGTAATATTTCTTCAATCAAATTTGAGATTCTTAAGATAGGCATGCAAGTATCAATACATTTATTTTTGTGAAGGTAAACATAATTAGACGTAACTTTTCAAGAATGAAAATATATAGTAAAACAAAACTAAAAAGAGTAATAATATAAGTGAGAAAATAGACGAAAAAGATGTAGATAGACAAGAGAAAATTTTCTTATTCTTTCAAATATATTCAAGTGTTTCTCAAAATCTTCAACATGCTTTCGTAGGGGTGGATATTCGGTATTTCGATTCGGTTTTGGGTTTTTTTCGGTTTTTTGGTTTTCGGTTCTTGTAAAATGTGTACCAAATACGGAATCAAAATATTTCGGTTCGGTTCGATTTTTGTTATTTCGTTTCGATTTTTATTTATTCTGTTCGGTTTTTTTATTTCGGTTTTTTAGTGGGCTTTTTAAAATTTTAAACTTCAGAATTTTTTTGTTTGATTTTTCAACTTAATTGGCTAAAAAGTAAAAATAGGAAATACATCAAAAATAGACATCTGGCGGCGGCTGCTGCTGCCTGAAAGAGGAAGAGAAAAAAGAGGATGAAGACTAGAAGAGGAAGAGGTGCTGCCTTCAAGAGGAAGAGGAATAGGGACATTACATAGGGTTTCACATTCTTTTTTCTTTTTTAAAAAAATTATTTAACATTAATAATTATTAATTAATATAATATAAATTATAGTATAATATTTCGGTTTAAACCGAAATACCGAATACCAAAATATTACGTACCGAAAATCGAATCGAAATATCAAAAAATACAAAAAAGTACATCGAATATCAAACAGAAAACCGAAATATCAAAACCAAAATTCTAAAAAATTTCAATTCAGTTCGATGTTTCGATTTTCCGGTGTTTATGCCACCCCTACTCTTTCGTTAAACAGACTTTGGAAGAAAGATAAAAACTTTTAACTAGGACATATGTTAGTTGATGAGGAAAGATAATTGTCCAGCCTAGCCCAATAATAGTGGGGCGTTATGGGCTTAAGAAACCATAAGCCCATTATAGTTCAACTTAGACTGCGTCACAGACAATGTTCCAGCCCAGCCCAATAATAGTGGGGCATTATGGTCTTAATGAGTTAAGAACCAAAAGCCCATACAGTTCAACTTAGTCCAGCCCAATAATTGTGGGATGACGGTCCGGTATCTTGAGATGAGAACCGTAACGTTTGGCTATGTGTCTCCCTCTCAGCCTCTCTCCCGCCATTCCTTAAAACACCGAGAGAAAAAAAAAAACAGTACCAAAACCAAGCTCGAAAATGGCAACTATTTTGTCACTAAACCCACTTGCTATTCGACGATTCTCTTCAAATTCACAGGTTATTCGGTACTCTCTTCGCATTTTTCAACTTCCAATATTTATCATTTTAATTGTTCGTGATTCAATGTTTTTTTCCCTTTAAATGCAGTGCTACTTGCATAGAACAATGAGAATTGGGCAAGCAGGGATTCACGTTCAGAAAAATTATCCAGTTTCTTTCGTGGATTTTCTGCAATTCAACAAGAGGTTTGTCAAAATCTCTTAAGAATTCTCAAGTATTGTGCTTATACAATGAGACAAAGGGGATTTTGTATTTCTGGATTCTGAAAAAGAAATCAAGAATAAAACATTATAACTCGAGAAAAGCATTAAACATAATGTGCCAATCTTATATAAAAGTGTATAATAGTATATAAAATGGTGCTTACTCACAAATATATATGGGTTAAATCGGGTATAATTTGGTATAATAGTTTATTGGCGTAAATATTTCTCTAAAAACTCTTTCCTTTTTCAAATTCTACCAAGAAAAACACAATTGATAAGTGATGTGCAACTACTTTTCCGTTTCGTTTTAGTTGACCTACTGATCATCAAGTTAATTGTTTGGGTTTATTAAGCAGGAGAAATTTCATATGTGCAGTCAGTAAAGATGCTGAGGAATCTTTCAAAAAGACTGTGGAGGTTGATAGGCTTATAGATACACTGAGGGAGGCAAGTGATAAGGAAGTAAGTAGATTTTCTCACAATTTTCTTCAGGACTCTCCCACGGGCATATTTATAATGGTGGTGGCCGGGCCAACATTCACGCACCTCGACTGATCCACTACTAATGCGCTACCTCCTATTACTATATTAGTACATGTAATGTGCAACTCTATTCTCTGAGGCTTTAGACAAATGAGAAGCAATCACCTAACATATTTTGCCTTGATATTTGAACCACGATTTCCCCATGGTCCATTTATGCTTGTTCTCAATATTAAATTCTACTCATCTTTATTGTAATGAATCACATTTTGGAGATCCAACATGTTTTGCATTTCATCTGCCTATACTTATATTCTCAATTTTATTGTTCAAGGACATCGGATGCTTACCTTTAACAGTTACTTTGTGCTAGTTCTTATACGACATGCCTCTTATTTGCATTCAGTTAAAGCATTCCGAGGGACCGCTGCTGATTAGTTAGCAAGATAGCTAATAGGGAAAATCTGCTGTGTACCTGCAGCAGCTTCTAATTTGCACTTCTCTTACATTCTATTGCATGCAATATCTTGTCAGTTCAGAAAGCACATGGCAATGTTGTAGTCAACCATGAAGCTGCTGGTGTGGTTGTCAGTTGTTTTATATCAATTAGTTTGCCTCTGTCTCTTTGTTGGGAATGCTGATCAGCCCTCTCATTGTAATGCATCTGTGCCTCTATAGTTTAATTTGGTGGATTATAGGTTTGATTGTCCTGATAAGCTCTTTATTATTGTTAACCTGAACATGCATTGATACCCTTAAAGAGCTATGAAATAGAATGCTATACTAGTTGTCAAATTGGGACCATTTCTCTATTCGAGCTTTGATCTACACGGATGAAAATTAACCTTTATCTTTCTATTATGGTTGCAGCTGCCACAGATAGTTGTGGAGAATGTTCTCGCTTTCAACGAGAGCTTTTGGATACGACTTGCAGCTAGAGCAGACACCTGCAAATCCGACGATGACAAAGCATGGTTCCATTTCTTATTATTTCAGATGGTGTATGCTTCATTACTTCTTTCAACTTGTGGAATAAGCTTTATTGACTTTCTTTTTACAGAAAGACTATGAAGAGCTGGCATTGACAGTAATGAACATCGTAGATCGTCTTGTTCACAAAACAAATGTATATATTATATTTCCTTCCTGAACTACACATACCAAGTGTATATATTTTTGGTCCCTACCTGATCACAAGTAACTTCTCTTTAGCATATATATTAAGGTTTGTACATGTAATTGGAGAGATGGAGATGAACAATGAGGAGAAATTGTCAAGGATTTTCCTATTGTCCTATTAGTGTGAAGTCCCATGGAGAATCCATGCTATGGTTGAGATCCCTTTAGTGTCATTAGACATACCTTGTATTTCCCTGCCATATAATAGAAAGTTTATTTGGTGCTTATGTATGACCACAATAGTAATACATTTTATGCTTTATTTTTCAAATGAGCAACAGACAGTTTCTAATGGCATTTTCTTTCTCCCGGCAGGAAAAGATAGAGGCATCTACTGACGTGCTCAAAGCAATCTTAAAACCGGTAATTGATGAAGTGGAAGAAATTTCTTGGCCTCTTAGGGATCCTGAGGCTCTCAGTCTTATGGAGAAAGTATGTCTTGTCATCCTGTCTTATTTGATCTAGTTTTCAAAGTGAACTCTTTTGTAATGCCATGCCAGAGTCAAGACTTGAAGTGAATATCATCTTATAACACTAAGGGGGTTCAAGAAGGAGGTTGAGGAATAGAACTATGCTAGAGCTCTTACTTATTAAAATAAAACTATGCTAGAGTTCTGTTGAGTGTTTATATAGTCTATTGTACATAGAATTTCTTTCTTTTTTTATGTGACTTCTTATTATTTATGGCTATGTGCTTAAGTGTTTTTGTTTTCTTTAACATTCAGGAAACAAATCAAAGGGAGCAAGAAGGCCAACTTGATGAAGGGTTCCTTGCAGAAGTCAATGCACAGCTGCGGCAAGTGAGTCTATTTGAATTAATGCCTAGTTCTCTTTTTTGGTTTGAGTTTACTCTGGGTCTTTGTGTGCTGGCCTTTTCATTTAGTTCCATGCATATTTTATTGTTTGTTCTCTCTCTCTCTCTCTCTCTCTCTCTCTCTTTCTCTCTCTCTTCTGGGAGGCAGATTACCATTGACATGACGAACCTTCTGCTGAAATTGAAGATTATAACTTGGACTCCAGAATTCACTCTCTCTTTCATGTATGCAAATTACTAAAGAGAGCAATCTGTCAGGGCAGCTAGAGACACATACCGGATAAACAAAATAACTTATAGCACTGGACAAAAAGAATGTATAAGTGGAACATGCGTCTTTTTGGTTATGAGAAATTCCAAGGAATTAAAAAGATTCTAACTAGTTATCTGGTGTAATGTTTCCGAACTAGCACACTCCTACCTGCTGATTTGCCATTTTGACTGGTTTTCTTAACTAAAACAAAGGGTAGTTTTGAAAATAGAAATGGCCTCATACCATTCCACGCCTCCTTTTAACAAGTCTTCATTTGTCAGACTCACTTCTTCAATTTTTATTGCCTTCCCTGACGGCCCCCCTAATAATAAGTTCACCCCTTCTTATAAGAACTTGTTCTTCTCCCTGTTCAGTTTAGACATTATTTTGTTGCATCAATCTGTTTCTTGCTGTAAATTATTTTTGTAATTGAATGGAAGATGTGAACAGTGAATAAATACAATACGTAAGGTGCTAACTAAGAAAAGAAATATCGAGTGATTCCTATAGATCTGCAGTGATCCCTATAAATCTGCTGCCTATATATAGCTATGTTTATTACTAAGATTAAGTCTGTATACATTCTTTAACAATTTTTTTATCACGATTCAGAAAAACAATGTTTTCAAGCCACAAGCAGAATCTATTTTATGAAGATTGATCTCTGTAGTGCAGTTTCTTTCACAGCTATGTTTCTCGGAATCTATTATATGAAGAATAAAATTCACAGAGATTGGATAATTACTCTGAGTTTTTTACTTTGTAGGCTACAAAAGATGGGGACAAGCCAGGACTTGAAGCTATGTTACAAAAGGTTCTGCAATTGTATGCTTCCAGAGTGCTGTCAAAGCGAAGTTATGCAAAAAAAGGTCTCTTTATTGCTTAACTTCATTTGTAACTAGAAAAGTATAGGTCCATGAATTGGTTTGCCTGGATGTTCAATCTGAAAACAAGAATTTGTAATTACTAATCCTGGATTTGCTTTTGGTGCAGGAAATGAAGTGTTAAAAGCTGAACAGTTTCTTGAGACCATTATCAAAGGTATCTCTCGATTGTGAGCTTATTACAAACCGGCATCACGGGATTCATAATTTTTCAATTGCGAGACCACGTCATATTTGTTTAATCAATTCCTCAACATGTGCCTCTCTCACGTTCCACGGATTGCCTTCTCAGTTTGCCATCAAAGGTGTATTTCAGATACTGATAAAGCCTCATATAGATAACGCGGAGCAAAAGAAATCAAAAACTGATATGAGGCATAATAAGCAAACTATTTAAGAGGAACGGAAATGGATGAGATCTGCTCAGAAACCATGGGTGGATGTTTCTGAGCTTCGTTAATGGAGGTGAGGTGTTGTAATAGGTGTTGAGTTGGTTGGCGTGGGACTAATCCTCAGAGGCACTGTCATAACTCTTTAGACGAATAACCTATAGTTTCAGATAATCACAAGGGTAAAATACATCTTTTTAGGGGTAAAAGATGGACCAAATAAACTCTCTAGAGGCAATGAATTTGTCAGTTGAGATTGGAATTGGACATACATGACTTATCTCCCGTTATGGAGTATGAATAGCTTTTACTCACTCTCTACGGTCCATTTACCATCAAATATTTTGCCTTGAACTTTACGATTGCCTCAAATGTTGATTCACCTCACATGAAATTCACTTCTCCCTTTGATACAGCACCAGAGGAAGTATGGAACAAGCTCTTGCTTGATGGCATGACTCTTGGAAAAGGTGATATTTCGCCTGAGGAATTGTATGCTGTTATTAAGAAGAGAATGGAACGGACTTTGATACGTACGGTAGGGATTCAATAGTTGAAATTTGCTTTCTGGCATTCATTGAATGGTTGTTGACATGGTTTACTCTCTCAGGAGGGCGGCTCTTATCAGCAGCGAGTTCTGATTGAGTATCTGAAAGGTATCGAGTCAAGAGCAGGGGAGATTGTCAGAGTACTCCAAGGTTGAGACATTCTAGTAAACTAGTCATTGCACCTGGAGGTACATAAGTCCACATTCTTTATAGGAAAAACATGATGATATATTATAATTTTTTTACCATGCATTACTGAGCAGCAATCTGAGATCTACTATGGACACCCTTGAGGTATGAGGTTCCTATCATGTTTAACATCTTCCATTTTTGTCCCATCGTTTGTATCATTCGTTTTCTCCTCTCGTGTCTTGCCTTTATCCAATTTCTCTTCTCCTGACTCGTAAGAGGTCACTTGTACATTCTACCTGTAAATTCGAAATCGCGAGTTTTTCAGAGTGCAATACCACAATGTAGTCCGTGCAGTTTTTGAATTTTGTAATTGGATTTGCATAGCCTGCATTAATCCAGTGTAAACTGGTGGAACTGTACTGTATCCTTCGTTAATGAAATCTATCAATTGTCTTTTCTTTCATAGTTAACATTGAGCTGGTGACCTCACTTGCAGCATACTGCATGCTTGGTACTCTCTTGATTCAGTCATATATGAAGCTACTTTCTATATATTATAATTTTTGTTGACTGCACAGCTCCACAGTTTCAAGAGTTAGCTACTTCATTCCACATTGTTTTTGCTTGGTGTATGCAGTTACTTTCCCTGCTGTCTAAAACTCAAATTGCTTGTGTTTAGGTTGTACTTACTGGTATTTTATTTTATTACCTTTTGTTTTTTTATACCATGGTGTCCTTAGTACGCTTGCACGGGTTCCTGCTACCTCCCGCTAGCACATGTACCAGGAAGAACTTATATTCTGTCCTGTGAATTTTTATTCTATCATTTGCTACAGATTTTTTGGCTGACATGAGTGTGTAAAAATGTTTTCTCAGTGCTATCGCGTATATAAGTATAATCTGAAGCAAATAACACAGTATGTTGATATCAACTACTTGAATGAAAATTCATGAACATTTCATCTATCCTCTCATGGAGCATAATATGTGGATTTAGAATGTCAAACTTTATTGATTTGTAAATCGTGTTTGAATCAATATCTTTGAACCCTTATAACAATATATGGGAATTTCATAGTTCTGATTTTACATGTGCATTTCCTAAAAGATTTGCTGATATTACCAATTAATATATGGATACTACATTATTATTTTAATTAATGTGTAGAAATTTCCATTACATGGACTTTAAATTGGAAACCTTTATTGTGATATGAATTTACACGATTAATCAAATCATGATGTTAACTCTTATCAACAATATTTGTCATCATCGTCTATATCAAGTGAAATTAATTACTCTCCCTATATAAACTATTTTCAAAATGTGATAAATATGTAAAATTACAAGAAGGAAATAAAATATATTTACATTATACAAATTATAAATCCTAAATCTTTTCTTCTTCCATCGTTCCTCAAAGGGTCAAACTATGATGGACAATAATAGAGATGGAGGTCTCTTGAACTTAGTTTTCTATTAATAAGAGGAGAGTATTTTTATAAACAAATAACTTCTTAAAATTATACAACAAATTAAATCGTTAATAAAAATTAATATTAACCTCATTCTAACGGAACGATCTCTTGAATATGTCGTTTGACTATTCAAAGATATTATTTGAAATATTAAAACAAACAATTTGTTACCACACGTTAACAACATTAATAATATACTAATTATTTCGACCATTCAAGTTAAATCCTTTTTCATTTCTTCTATCTTTCCCTAATTGCCTTCTCCACATTTCTTGGGTCAAATTATCTAAATTCAAAAAAAAATTGTTTGGTTTCTATTGTTTCACGTTTCGTGTTTTACGGCACCGTTTTGGATATTCCATTATTAGCATTTTGGTTTATTCTATTAAACGGTGGTACCATTTGGTATATTCTACTAAACGCACGTAATTCAGCCAATTAAAATGCAGCAAATAAACAGGTGGACCAAAGCAAAACTGCCACGTCACCTCAACTGCTCTCCTTTATTACTTGTACGCATTTTCTTTCTTCTCATTTAACAAAGAAAAAACTCCTCCCCAAGTAAACTACTTCAATACAAACCCTTATCATTTTTCAAGAAAATCAGAAGCCAATATGTTGAGAATCCTTGGAAAAAATCTCAGAATTTCAAAATCAGCAACAATGGTTGCTAGATCTGAGTCAGAAATTGAAGCCCATGATCTGTTTGATGATTTGTCTTCGTGGGAATTTGTTAACCCTTCTGATGATGAACAAGAAGATAGCTACTCCTTCACTGATCAAACTGATGATGATGATGATGAGTTGATGTTAAAAGAAGATGACCCATGTGAAATTGGGTCTCCATCTTCTGATATCTCGATGAAATCGGAATCAGAATCGGGATCTCCGTTGCCAGTTCAAACAATTGGTGCATTGGTGGTTTGCCATGTTGGGTTTAATCATCAGGAGAAGTATTCTCGTGATGATGATCAGGAGGAGGACGATGAAGATGAAGAAGAAGAAGATTACGACTATGATTTGGATGATGAGTTGGTGCCAAATTGGTTGAGTGATAAAGTTGGGAGACAAAGGATTAGGAAATTGGGGAAAAGGGCTTGTTCGAAGATGAACAAATCCAGAAAAGCGCCTCATGTTTTTAATAGGCCTGGATGTGTTCATGGTAAACATGGATTTGGTATGCGGTAGTTATGTCTAAAATAAATAATTTGCAGGCTCAATATGGATGAACAAAAATTGGGAAGTTAAGTTTTAGGTTAATTGATTAACTGGATTTGATCTGAATATAATCTTGATGTAATTAGGGCTTGTGGTAATTAAGTTGCTATCTAATTTGCAATTCTTTAGCTTGCTTTTTACGCCTAGGTTATTTACTTGAATTTGGATGTAAATATCTGAATTTATCTAGTGCAATTTGAATTTCAAGATCCAAATCTTTCTCATTGATATCTGTGGTTTACTTTGTTGTTGTTGTTATTACGATTCTTGCATATATGTGCCACACAACCTTGCTTTGTTTCTGGCCACTACCTTCTTTTTTGTTCATTATTGCTTTGATTTTCTTGAGCTTAGGTCTTCAGAAACAGTATCTTTATTGTCAAGTTTGTGCCCACTACCTTTTTGGTTATTATTGCTTTGATTTCCTATGAGCCGTTCTTAAGATAGTGATAAGGATTGTGTACGCTCTTCGTACTTCCACTAAAATTTCAATGGGTATGTTGTTGTTATGTCTTTTTTTCATTGCTTTTATTTGTCCTATGTCATCTTTCGCTTTAAGAAAGAAAGCTAAAAAGATCAGTTTTGGGCTTACAATGTGCTTGTCTTGGGGCTCTTTTCTTTAAGGTGACAAGTTGCTTCATTTATATTGATATCTGCATTCATGTTTGTCAACTCTCGCTTTTCTTCTTCGTAATTTGCACAGATTTTTTTGACGACAACAACATACCCAATGGTATACCATGAGTGGGTTATTAGAGGGTGATGTGAAGTTGTTTTTGATACCTTCGACTCGTAAGGCATATAAAAAAAACAATTTAGAGAGCTATACGAAACCATTTTCTTGTACTTGCTATGTTTTTTGTTGTAGAAGTGTTGAAACTTAATAATTTGTGTGGGGTTGGTTCCACATGTAAACTGATACTAGCTGGACTTGCTTGTCACTGTATCTTGCTTCAGAGGAGGGAATGAATTTGTTTGCTGCATTCTCACGATCTTGGAAGATAAAAGTTAACTCTCCCATGGTCAAGTGTATATTACAAAAGGGTAAATTTATTCATTGCCTAGGAATTACGAGTAGGAATAAAGCTAAGGACTTTTGATGGCAAATACTTCGAGTGTTTACACCAATTTAACCTTGGAAAAAAAAGGATACAAATTTAAGTATCAATGATTTGATTGATTTCATTAATAACCTTACCCTGTTTCAAAGGTTTCTCTTGACTCTTTCTCAATTTAATATTAGAACTTATAAATTAAAGTGAGCATCACATCACTTTAACCATCACCAATTAAAAAAGTAAATAAAATATTAAGAAACGCCCAAATGATACTAATATTTTGTTAGAAGTTGTCACTATCTGAAAAGCTTAAGTAATCATGAGTGATAATGTTGACATGATGTAAAGTTGAGGAATAAATTGGCAACTAATTTAACACAAAAATGCAGACAAATAACACTACCTTTTTGTGAGGCTGCACTATAAGGAATAAAGAATTTTGGTTTAGGTTGAAGTAAGCTCTAGAACTCTTATTGGACAATGATTTATAAAGTCATTTGGCATGTTTCATGATTGATGTTATATTTGGAAAATGAACCCGTACTTCTCTTGTGGCAAGGCCTCAAGGGTTTTCAAGACATAGAAAGACACATTTCGGGGTCGTTTAGTATGAAGGTTAAGGGATAATAATTTTGAAATAAAATTAGGATTACTTTATGTTGTTTGGTTAGGGTTATATAGTAGTTTCAAGATTATTTATTTCATCATTTATACAATAATGATGGGATAAGTTCACACATATATATGATGGGATTACTAATCTCATGAGTTAACTTAATCCTTGGGATAACTCTATCTATCTCATCTCGTATACCAAACAACTCTTTATTTTACCTTATTTAGACCGTATGCTCAAAGGAACAGGTTGTGATTGAGAAACTGAAAAAACCATGAATGAAATGCAAAATTGACCACTCTGTATGTTAATATCCACTAATCAATTAATTGATTATGTTTCAACATCAAATTAGCTGGGATGAGTTATATAACAATTTATTTATTTATTGCATATATTATTCTATTGAAGTCTTCTTCTAACAGGGTTCTTGGATTAGTGGTTGACATGTTGTGTTGGTCATTCATCAATAGTGGTTGACTTGTGGATGTAGCAGTTTTGTGCGATGGGCCTGTTTATCAGCCCAATTAATTGGGCTGGAATCATTTGTAAATGTTGGATTGCTCTTATAATAAAGATTCAGGAAAAAAAAATTACGCAATTATATCTATGTTCTTTTACAAATTACCAAATTTCTTAAAATTGAAGGATTTTTGATACATCATTCAACGCTTCAATACACCACGTCCCGGATTCAAATACAACTCAACGCCTGATACATTGCGTTCCGGTTTCGGATACGTCACTCAACATCCTGATACATCGCGTTCCTGTCTCAGATATGTCATTCAACGTCCAATACATCGTGTCCCGATACATTACCTTTGTTGATACAAGACACACTTTTCCCGATATATCGCTCAACGTCGCGATACATCGCGTCTCCATACATTATCTTTGTTGATACAATACACTCTTGTTCCAATTCATTGCGTAAGAGTGATGTATCTAAGAAAACGAGAGCGTAAGAACTTCTATAATTTTTTCAAATAGTAAATTCTTTTAAAGAACATAATTGAATAAGTTATATACTTACGTAGTTTTTCTAAAAAAAGTAACTAAGATACAAAAGACATGTTTTCAAAATACAAAATTTGAAGTATTTTCTTATAAAATCTTAACATAAATAAGTGAAAATTAATGTGCAGAATGAAAAAATTGGAAGATATTTTAAATGTCACATCTTCTTTTGAGGGGGAGAAGAGAACAGATAATGAGGTCAATCACAAAAAGATATCCTCGGAGACAAATAACACGTACTGATTTGGTGATACCATATATTGTAACTATTCAATTGGACTTATATACATTTGATGATTTGAAAAAGATTTCAAAAACAGAAATAATTTTGGAACAGTGACCTTCTTGTGTGCACAGCCCTAGTACTGTAGTGACTGTGAGTGTGTACTCTAAAAATAGTTGATAAATGTATAATATATTTATAAATCCATATATAATATGTGTATGATTATGTATATTTAATGTATATTGATTAAAAATAATGTACACAATAAATATGTCTGACTATTGATGTTAAGTTGAACTTGACCCTTTCTTTAACCATTTGATACTCCTAATTTACTGAGCTTGATTAATTTGAATATAATTGCATTGGACAAAGCACTACGATGGTGGAAAACGCTCCTTACTAAAAATTTTTTTTTGAACCAAGCTCATGAAATTCAAGATATATTTGATCAAAGAAATTCAAAATATAAAAAAAATAGTACATAGAGAAATTGAGATTCAACTTGTACTGTAGAGGTAGTTTGGTAGTTGGCAAAAATTATACATGTATCAATAATATAAGGATTACTTATGAAAAATTTATATATGAATTAAATATTCATATATTAGTTATTTCACCTTGCATCTTATATAAAATAATACATATATTTCCTCATAACTCATTCATGCATTCGTATTAATTTTATACATAAATAATTTACTTCCTAATTAATTAGCAAATTATGATATTATTTATGCAATACTTTAATACATATAACGTAACTCACATTCAAACCAGCTATCACAGAACCCAAAGTTACATAAAAGATCCCAAAGTTACATTAAAGATAATTGAAGTTTGGATTTCGAGTTAAAAATATATGGATTCCATTCTTGTGATATATTCACAAGTTTGATACCCACTATTGCTGTCTTATGAAATATATCAGCTCAAACATTTTGAGAGAATTGAAACATTACCATTTTGGTTTATTAGTGGAGAATCCAATATAACCAAATAAGAAAAAGCCAAAAATAAAGGGTCATAGTGGAGAATCAAATGAGGGAAAATGCCAATTAATATCTCATAATTAAACAAGTTTCTCACAAAGCGACGCAATTAGTAGTAAAGCGATTTGACATTTGTTTTTTTACAGGGCCAACATGTTTCTGATGAAAAAAAATTTAAGCCACTCACTTATTTTCCTTACTTATTATTTCAATTTTATTCATTCATTCATTTTATATATTTGGTATCTGATAGTGACTTGATAATTATTTCTGTGCTTTGTGGGGTTGACTTTATAAGTTTTCATTTAAGGATGTGGATAAATAAATAATTATGTTAGAAAAGTAAAATAAATTGAAGCGCGTATTAAATATTGACATAAAAGCGTGTACTATATAAGTATGGTAGTGCTCATGACTATAAGTAAATGATTGTTACGTTTTCTTTGTTATTTTTTAAAATAGACATATTTTAGAATTTCGAGTGAGATTCGAATTCATAACATCAAGTATATGGTTAGGGTCAAGACCATCCAAGCATAGAGTAAATTATATTACGTTTTTATTTAAATTATATTTATATATTGTTGATATTATACTTATTTGATAATATTTTGTCGGTGCTTCAATTAATCCGCATCTGATTTTAGTAGTGTCCGTCGCCTTAAAATGTACGGCCTAATATCCAACTATAATGACTATATCCAAAATAACCAAAGTGTTTTAACTACTGTAATCTCATTTTTCTAATATATTATTGGTCATGAATTGTCATGATATGAGAAGTATTGAGATCAAGGATAAGACCATTAAAAAGAATGGTGTAATTTTTATATTTGTTGATATTTTAAAGGATAGATTATTTACAATATGCTTTAATGGAAGATAGCAAGTAGATGCTAGATTATATTAATTGAGATATATGTAAGTTGGATTTGACACCTCTATTATTAAAAAAAAAAAAAAAAAAAAGTAGTTTGGATGGCAACATCTCAAGTATTTTCAACCATGAAAAACTCCTATTTATCAAAATTCTAACTTTCCGCATACATTTAGCAAAGTTGGTTGTAATAGAAAAGGAATAAGTACCAACATGGAGAAAATCTAGTGAGAGCGTCACCTATTAATGGGCCAAATTTAGTGGGAGTTTCAATGTGCATTTGGACACTGGGTGGAAAGTAAGAAAAGAAAAATTGTAAAAATGTGTATTTTTTTTTTTTTTTTTTTTTGATAAATCTGATACATACATGACAGAATTGTTAGTATCGAAAATAAACAGGTGTAAATGTGGATGCTACAAAACAAAATTCGAAAGATCACGAGTAAGAAGACAACGAGAAATATATCAAAACACAAAGATTTAACGTGGTTCGGTCAATCGACCTACGTCCAAAAAGAAGATGAGCAATCCACTATAAATTGGACAATACATCAACCTATTTACTTAGAATACATGAGAGGTTCACACAAGTGATAACATATCAAACTTGTGACCCATAAATTCTCCCCTAACCAAAACTCTCAAAGACTTTAAGACTACATTGTGAATGTTAATTAAGTTAGAAGGAGCATGTCTCTATTTATAGAGTCCTAAATTTTTTCCTACTAGTAAAATGATTAGTCAATTCAAGTTTTTTTCCTAAAAAGATAATTTATTTATGATAAGAAATCAGGGGGAAAAAAATTCAACAATAATTTGATCATATACAATTAAAGATGACATTTATGTTAGAGACTCAATATTTCAACACATAATTTTACATTCATATCCATTTTGAGTGAGTTTAATTTTGAAAAATAAGTTTCAGATATCCTAAAATATACTTAATTAGTTGAGTATTTTACGAGGACAAATGTGAATTTGTCGATATTTGAGACATTAAAAGCACAAAATTCTCTAAGAAAATAATAATACCTGTCCCTATCATTTCCTTTTTCCTTACTTTTTTCAATACTTTCCAATGACACAATAATTATCAGTGAAGCCCCACTCCTTTCTTTTTCATCCGAAATCCGATTCTTTTGAACCAGATTTGTTTGAAACGAAGGATAAAAAATAATTAATTTTAGAACAATTTTATTTCATGTTTATTTGTAATAGATCACAAGATAGACTTATTTTGAATTTAAGTATTTAAAATTATAATAATAATAATAATTTTATTTATACTAAGAATATAATACAATTTTGAAATTTGTCTAACCACACCAGCCCTTAATTCCTAAAGCATCTTTGTGTCACTCCTAACTTCTTTTTCTCTTCATTTTTCAGTTGTCACTCCTAACTTCACTTGTCCAAAAAATTTAATGCGTATCACAGTTTAACAGATGACACGTGTCACCACCCCATCCCCCCTCTTTTTCTGCCCCTACAATTTACCATACTTTGTATATAAACACCTGCAGAATATGAACATTAAAGAGTGGTAATAGTCCAATAAAATTAAGTCACCATTACAAATCGAACACAAAAGTAAAAAGAGAAAGACAAAGATAAGAGTAACTGCCTAACTTGTCATATCAATTTAACCTTTTGAAATATTCGACTTTTTATTTTACATAATTGTAGTAGCAACTTATACTATAGGTAGTATGATAAATTTATGAAAAAAATTATCTTAAAGAAAGGAAAAATGTATGCGTACAAAATTAAGGAGGACGCTAGCCCTTTCTCTTGACATAATATATATTACATACATACATTTTTTATGAGTTAATAATAAACTATAGGTGCACACAACAACACTTAATATAATTCATACTTTATTTATGGATTTATTGGATCTTGTTGAACCTATTGATACAGTCAAATGGTTCTGCTTTGCTTGTCGCATCGGTAGATGCCTTGGAACAAATTCTTTAGTCATTTTACTGTTCCAACTATGTTGCCTTTCATGTGTCTTCTTTATTATTTTGTTGCTTCCACTTCTTTGTTACCTATATGATATATCTCCTTCATTCGCCACTCTATCGAAGTATATGTCCAACATATCTTCCTCATCTTCATTAAGGGAATCATCCCCCAAATCAAACATATTGTCTTCCTCATCTTGATCAAGAGAATCCTCGTTCAAATCAATTATATTTGACACTAAGGGGGCGTTTGGTAGGCTGTATTAAAAGAAATAATTTATGTATTAGATGTGGTATAATTTAATATTGTGTTTACTAGGAATGTGAGCCTATGTATAACTAATCCAAGGATTAGTTAATACATCCTACATGGTATTATGTGATGTATTACTAATACCTTTCATTTAGAGGTATGAGCTCTAATACCATGGGAATATTCTAGGTAAAGACAAAAATACCCCTTAAATCCTTTTAATATTTATTTATTTTATTTATTTATTATTTTTTATTTATACTAATAAAGTTATTTAAATAAATTAGCTTACAAATTTTATTATTTAGATATAATTTTTTGTTTTTAAAATATGAATTACTTAAAATCTATTTATTATTAATATAAAATATTATAATCCCACTATATGTTAATGTTGATGTATGAATTTAAGAACAATTCATAAGTAAAATATTGTCTCTTAATGAAAGTTCATTAAACATTACACAAGTAGTCAAAAACAAGAGTGTGTATATATATATATATATATATATATATATATATATATATATATATATATATATATATACACACACACATCTCGAGTATAAAAATAGTTTAATTTATTTTTTTATATTTATTTTATATTTTTATTTTATTTTATGATAAAGAGTTTTTTAAAATTTATTGATACAAAACAAAGTTCAATAAATTTTCTCTATAATCATTATAGTTGTGTGACCTTTTGAGTTATTAACTCTAATTTATTAAGATGACAATTATTTACTCTCAAATAATTTAAGTGAGAAAATAGTGAACATGACAATAAAAATTTTATTCTCCTAACTAGTTAAAAATGTTATTAAAAAAATAATATTCTCCGTCAATTATCTAGTTTGACTCAATTACATGAAATACAAAATCTCATAATAACTGTAGGGTATAATTGGAATGTTTCTTTTTTAAAACTTTTAAACCACATACAAAATTAGATAAGAAACAATGAACCAAATACTTGATAAAAATAATCTCTGCATTACTAATCCCTACATTGTCTACTTTGCGATCTTTTCTCTTTGTTGCTCAGTTTTCCTTTCTTTTTCTTCAATTTCAATCATTTTTTTATAAAGTTTTAAAACTTAGTTTAAATTTTTTGTATACTAAAACGAAAATCTTTTCAAGAGAATTATATATCAAAACTCTTAAACATTAAGATGATTTCATATAAAAAAATTGAGACTCTTTAGAGAGAGTTTTTGGTTAGTGAGAATTGAATAGAAAGTAGAATTATCTTCAATAAAACACCACATTCTTCATAATTAATAATCCCTTTAACTATTTCTCATTCTTTTCTTTATTCTTTAATCAGCTTAATAAATAAAAAATAATTTAATAAATAATTAGTATATACTTCATGAATAGTTAAGTTATATTCTATCTTTTGAGTTTATCATAATTCATAATGTATAATCAGTTTATAACTCACGTATAAATAAGTTACACTCAAATTTTTTAAATGTATTATATGTATAATTGTGTATATTTTCTATGACCTTTGACTATTTTTTATATAATAAAATATGACTATATATTAGTATATTATTGTATATATTTAATTTGAAACCTTCTCTTAATTTTATAATTTTAGTATTTTATATTAAAAAATTATATTAAAAAAGTTACCAAAAAATATATTTTTTAAAACGGAAAAAGGCCTAAAATACCCTCAAAGTATTAGAAATATTACAAAATTACCCTCCATCCACCTATTGGCTCCAAAATACCCTTTCCACCAAAAATACTCTTGTCATCCACCTTTTGGTTCAAAATTGACCACTTATTTAACTGTTTTAAATTTAAACCATTTAAAAAAAATTAAGTACGTGGCGCACAATTATTTGTTATAATTTAACTTATTAGTATAATTTATAAATCAATCCACTACCCACCCATTACTAATGAAACCCCTCCAAATTAATAAACCTGTCACATTATTAATGCAACAACAGAAAAACTACTGCCAATTGAGTGTTTTTAAAATTTTGAGGCGAAAATATCTATAATAGTGAATTATCATACATTTAAGTGTCTAAATAGAAATTATCGATAAACTTAAAAGTCTGACTATGTTCATTTTAATTATTCTGACGTCTCAATTATGTGATGTTACTTCATAGCTAATTTTTTTTTCTTCAAAAATAATATATTAAAGGTTTTAAAACAAATCATAAATATTTATAAAATTATATTCTAAAAAGTGCATGAACAAATTCGGAATGTATTATTTCTTTACCTTTAATCATAAATTTTTAATTCAATCTTGAAAGAGAATCCTATTGAAAGTATCCTTCTAAATAAGCGGCTCAACCTAAATTTAATTAGGGCTTCAATTCGAACTCGAATAATTTTGAATGTAAGTTTCAGGAAACTATAATTTCATCGTATTTTAGTAGTGTTTATGGCGATTTTGATATTATAATTGGATTATTAATTGGGTGGGGTTTGGTTAGTAATGAGTGGTTAGTGAGTTAGTTTATAAATTATATTAATAAATTAGATTATAACCAATAGTTGAACGCCAAATATTTTTAAAAATATTTAAAGAGTTTAATTTTAAAATAATTAAATAAGTGGTCAATTTTGAACCCAAAGTGAATGACAAGGGTATCTTGGAGCCGGATAAGAAGGACATTTTGAAGTCAATAGATGAATGATAATTTTGTATCATTTTTAATACTTTAAAGATATTTTAATTTTTTTTCTATTTTTAAAAAGACTAAAAATAGCGAAATAAATTCAGATAGAAGAAGTAATTAACATGTTACTGTCCTCAACAGTAGCCAGTAATTATTTCCTCAACAAGAATGGCTATACATCCCTTTCCATTTCCTGTGGTATAATACTGCAACTGTTGTCACTGTAGTGAACTCCACAGAGTGAAGGCAAATGATCCACAGTACACTGAATCACGTGTATGTACACATAACAAAAATTAATACTTTTCCTTTTTCTTTTTTTCAAGGTTCACTATTCTTATAATCGATAATTAAAATAATGACATTTTAATATTTGATATTAACAATTTATCTTGAATGAAATAATTTTATCTATACAAATATTTATAATTTATTTTAGATTATAAATTTCAAATTTCTTTCTTTTTTAAAATAATACATAATAAGTCAAACTATATCATATAAATTGAAACGAAGACGGAGTAATTAATTCAGTATTGGTGGAAAGGTACCAGAAAAAAGCAGCGAAAAGAACCCCTAAAAGTCCCAACATATAGTACTCTAGAGCCATGAACACTAAAAAGAACCAAAGAACCAAACACAAATTCCCAAATTTAGGAACAGAGAAAACTTAACAACAACACCAAAAATAATACTTAAGCATTTAAAGAAGGGAAAACCAAATGGTAAAATCAACTGAAATTAGTGGTGTAGTTATCGTAAAAGAAGTAATTATAACAACGATTAATAGTTCGAGATGATGAGGAGGGAAGAAGAAGAAGAAGGAGGAAGAGTATCGTCATCATTAAGTAGCAGTAGATGTCAAGATTGTGGAAATCAAGCCAAAAAAGATTGTACATATATGAGGTGCAGAACTTGCTGTAAGAGTCGAGGGTTTCATTGTGAAACACATGTTAAGAGTACTTGGGTCCCTGTCTCCACTAGGCGTCCCAGGCACCACCATCTTCTTCATCACACTACTATTCAGCAACAGCAGCTTCAAAATGGGCCAAACCCTAAAAGATACAGATCAAATGAAGGTAATGTTGCTATCATCACAGTAATGTTGTATAGATCTCCACATACTCATCATTGTACTTTAAATCTATTCAACTTTGTGACTATTTTCATAACAACATTTTCATAATCTAAAAGGCCTTTTTTCACCACTGGTTTGACAATACAGTGGAGCTAGAATTTTCAATAAATTGATTCAAAATATAAAAAAAATAAACACCCAAAGAAACTATATATAGCTATATACCTAAGATATAAATAGGGTCACAATTTAGTAGAGAAAATCAATATTTTCAGTAAAATATTCAAAATATAAATAAGTAAACATATAAAAAAGTCATGAAAATTCAACTTATAGTATAGATACACAAAAATAATTATATATAGTGTAAATTTTTGCCAAACAGAGTTCAGATGAACACCCTTCCACCCATTTCCGCTTCTCATATAGTTCAGTAGATAATGAGTGAAATAATAGCGGATCTAGAATTTTCAGTAAAATTCATTAAACGAAGAAGCAAGTCAAGAAAGAGGCACCATTCAATATTTATTTTTATATATAATTATAAAAAATAATTTTAACCGTGTGTATATAATTTTAACCCAAAAACCCTTATCTGGTTGGATATCGTGTACAATGATCTTTGTTATTTTCTAGTTTAAAAGCTTAAGCAATTTAAGATATACTTTTATTGAGAAGATTATACATATTCAATAGTAGCTTATGCACAGAAATAATGAAACCCTAACTATTGTAGCTTTTCTATGTATGGTTGGTACCATTTTCAAATTACTTTTACTATAGTACTTTTGGAACTAATCCTGTTAAATTTTCAAAAAAATGTATATATTTTGTGCTATATTGTCCGTGTATATTAATTAAACTCTTTATTTAAATATGGTGTGTTGTTTTTGATGTAGTGACAGGTGATGATCACGAAGGAGGTAATTTTCCGGGGGAAGTGAGTTCTCCAGCAGTATTTCGATGTATTCGTGTAAGTTCGATAGATAATGTGGTTGATCAATATGCATATCAAACATCAGTGAAGATAGCAGGACATGTTTTTAAAGGGATATTATATGATCAAGGACCAGATAACGAGAGTCCTCGTTACAACAATTATATGGCTGGAGAAAGTTCGTCAAGTGGCTTTCAGCTTCATCAACCTCTTATTTTACCTCCTCCTACTACTACTACAACTTCTCCACCGCCATCAACTTCGACTTATCCCAATCTATTTAGTGCTTTTAATATGCCTGGTACGCAATTTTTTCAATACCCAAAATCATCTTGAAATAAACTTTCTTCTATCAATTTAACTTATATACATTGATTAATTATCATTCAAATGTTGTATTCTGAGGTAAGACTTAGGCCCCCTTATCTGTATCTTTTGTTGGAATATAACATACACTACCTTTTGGTAGTTAAACCAAATAAATAAAATAAAAATACATTGACAATGTCACTGTATTTTAAAATTTATTATGGATGATTATTTGTACGAACCTAATTTAATTACCCTTTTAGTTATCTCTCGGTATTTTGTTATGTGAAGTGCAATGGTAAAAGTTAAAACAATGTGCATTGAACATTGAACAAAAAGGTAAGAGATGAAGAAAAAAAAAAGATTAAAAAAAGTATAAAATTCTAATGAGGAATTATTGGTTGGCATATGGTTCTGCAGTTTGTCTTATCATGAATTTCCCCCATCCAATTTTTCTAATCTTTGATTAAGGGAATTAATTATGTCTGATTTACTGGTTGTTTATGAATATCGAAGCCACTTTTCTCCTGATTACCCGTTTCTTTGCCGGTTTAAAATGCACGTATCCTTTTTAATGGACACAAGGACAATAAGTGATTCTTGGACCATATATTTTAATCATCATGATGAGTTTTACTTTTTTCTATACTCATAACTAACAGTAGTGTAATTTTATTTTTTTATACACTCTCGCATTTTTTAAAAGAGACTATGTACGTAGAGAATAAATATAACAAGACAACATGTTATAACAGATTAAATTACAATAGTAACATTTTAATTTACATTATGAATGCATATAATTTGAAATCATAATTTTAATGTATTTAGGGTGTGCCAATGACTTCACCCTCCCCCAGTGACCAATTAATTATAGGCCATCGTGAGGAAAGGCCTTTTCTTGATTTCTTTTAGAGTTAATTAACACAATAACCAAATCATACAAGAAAGTAGGCACTGATGCTTACCCACTATAGCTGTCCCCTTGTTGCACGTAAAAAGTTCAACATAAAAATCCAAGTTTTCAAAATTAAATTATGGTTACAGAAAGAATGAAAATTGTTAGTGTTATTGAAGAGTATTACATCTATTGGTTTATGAGATATATAGTCTCTTTAATATGATTTGGGTGGTTGCTTAAAATCCATTGTTTCTTTACTGTTATACAATTCTCTTTGTATACATCTTTATTTCTATGTTAATTATGTGTAAATTGTAATTGTTGTGTTCTTCTTCTTATTGATTTGTGATACGTCTATTATTCTATGACATTAGAGTTATATTTATATCTAGGTAGCTAGTTCGTAATTAATGCTTAAGATGCCTTCGATGATAAGCAAGTGTTAGACATTGATCATTGTAGCACTTAGGACAGTGTAAGGGGCCCTCAAATATGATTAATACTTAAATTTAAGTATCTTGAAGCAAAAAAAAAAATGTTGGGTGGGCATCTTGTGTTAGAAGATACTGACTTGAGGCAAAGAAAAAAAAGTAGTTAGTAAAGCCTCATTTTTAACCTTTAGAGATATGCACACACCAATCCAAAGGTAAAGGTTGATGCCCCTATCAATGACACAATGTTGGAATATATACCTCTAAGTGATGAAACTAATTAAGAACTAGGAGAATAAATTAATGGATATATTGTAAGGGGAGTGTATGTTGAAATTTGAGTCTATATATTATATTGTTTTTATAATTGTAACATTCGGATTAGATTGAACCTACTAATTTTATGGGGGTGTTTGCTATCTAATAAAATTTGAATTTTGGGATTTGATTGATTGATTCTCAGCGAGTTTTTGTAATTGATCTGTTGCTGAGATTTGAAAGTGAGATTTTATAATTTTCAATAAAATTTATTTCATTGATTACTAGGTCATATTTTTGAGTGTGAAATATGTGATTGTCTTATTTTGAAATGTTTACCATATGAAAAAGACTCACATACGAGAGGGAGATATCTAGATTTAATGAGACTCAGATTTAATAGAATCAAGTAAATTAAAAACAATCTCTTGCAGAAATATGCATAAAAAAGATTGTGCAATAGACTTTTGTGGTTTGATTCTTCCCTGGATCATGTCCATAACAAGAGTTTTAGTAAACTAGACTACCCTTTTAAGTAAATTAAAGTTTTTCTTTTCGATTAACAATATATAAACTTGATGAGACGATCCAACATTTCAAATATAAATGCTAAATTCCTCAAGGGTGCATTCTCATTCATACCTAACTTCTAGGTGACTTTCCTATTTAATTTTTGAAAAATGGCTAAAATATCCTTAAAATATTAGAAATGCTACAAAATATCATTCTCATCCACCTATTGGCTTCAAAATACCTTTGTCATCCACTTTTGAGTTCAAAATTGACCATTTTTTTTTAAGATTTTAAATTTAAACTATTTAAATATTTTTAAAAATATTTGACGCTCAACTATTTGTTATAATTTAACTAATTAATATAATTATAAATCAATCTACTGCCTATCTATTATTAATTAAACTTCACCCAATCAATAAACACCCCCGATTACTAATGCAACAAAAGAAAAACTACTGTCAAGGTGTGTTTCTAAAAATTTGAAGCGAAAATGTCTGTAGCAGTACATATCATATATTCAAGTCCTCAATCAAAACATATTATAATCCAAGTGTATAAAATTATTGATAAACTTAAAAGTTTGACTATGTTCATCTTAAGTTTTTGTTCGTCTCAATTATGTGATGTTACTTAATAGATAACGTTTTTTAAAAAATAATATTTTAAGTTTTAATATTTGAAACAAATCATAAATATTTATAAAGTTATATTAATTTGAGATGTACTACTTCTTTACCTTTATTCAAGTTTGAAAGAGAATCCTATTGAAAGTGTCGTCCTAAATAAGTGGCTCAACCTAAATTTAATTGGGGCTTCGATTCAGATTCGAATAATTTTGAATGTCATTTTCAGGAATCCATAATTTTATTGTGTTTTAGTAGTGCTTAGGGTGATTTTGATATTAGAATCGGTTTATTAATTGAGTGGGGTTTAATAATTAGTATGAGCGGGTAGTGGTTTGGTTCATAAATCATATTAATAAATTAAATTATAACCAATAGCTAAGCGCCAAGTATTTAAAAAAATATTTAAACAGTTTAAATTTAAAATTGTTAAATAAGTGATCAATTTTGACCACAAAGGTGACAAGAGTATTTTGGAGCTAATAAGTGGGTGAAAATGACACTTTGAAGCCAGTAGGTGGATGAAGGAAAATTTTATATCATTTTCGGTACTCCAAAGATGTTTTAGTTTTTTAAAGAACCCTCTTTTCAAGGAAGGCTTACTTTTTCCGGAAGGGGATCCAAGCAAGCAATTTCCTTCCTTTTATTTTTCTTGTTTCTTAAGCAAAGAAACATGATAATATGGTAGTGATGTTTCTTTGATTATAATATGGTTGGAAATTTAATTAACACATAATTAAATCATATACTTTAGTGGCCTTGGGGACCAAGCACATGATCAACAACTTTTTTCACTAAAGGAATAGTATCTATATAAAGTATTTTAAGATTGTTTTTACAAGTGATCTTTGGACTTATTGAGGAGATCATGATAGAGTACTGTGCTTTTCCACCACATGGCCACCAAAAAGAAAAAAGAAAAGAAAAAAAAGAATCAGTACTTGTACGGAGTTCATGCATTTATCCACTCTTTCAAATTTTATGGATAAATCATGACCTCCAAATTATGGACAAAATTTTCTGTATCTAATACCTTATGTTTTTTTGTTTTGCTTGTACCTTATATTTTTATTATATATATTTCTGTTTGTTCTAGCTAGCAAATGGCCTGGTGGTAAAAAAAAACAAAATTTTGTTTTTTCTGTTCGAGTTAAATTTAAAGTGTGGTAAAATGATAAATAAATACCAGCTAACAAACCGAATTCTATCAATGATTTATCAAATCATGATTAAATAGAATGTGGAGGATATTGGTTGTTCAAGAAGAGTGAGTTGTTGATTTTTTATAATCATTTTTTTTTTCTATCGTAACAACTCTTGTTCCCCACCTTTTAGCGTTCTAGCAGGGCTCTATGTATTAAAATTAGAATACACTTTGAAAAATAGATATTTTCGGTCCGAGTCCTGAGATAGAGTTTTTCCCATAGGTCGGGAGAGCTTGGAACTTTCTGTTGTCGATTCAGTGGATTTCGACACTCAATGCTATTTCCTCTTTATCATGATTTCTATTTTTAGAGTTAAATTATAAAAATTCTGATTAATATTTTAAGATGTAATTTTTCATCATATTAATATATAAAAATTACAATTTATAGTATTTTTTATATAGTTTAGAATATCTAATTTTTTTATTTAAAATATTAAATTAATATGATCTAATTTAACTTTAAAAATTAGTTAAATTGACTTTTAAAAAGCATAACATGATAAACAATTTCAAACGAAGAGAGTAAAAAAGTAAAAAAATTAATTTAATTGGCCACATGAAGTGTATCTAATTTTATATTTCTAGCTATTATTACCCACGAGAGTTGAATGCATGTCTGTCAAAAAACTACTCCACAACTAATAGCATGGGGATTTGGCATGACCCGAAAAATTTATCATTGTGCAAGCTGTAATTTATCTCATCAGCGGTTACAGTGGCATAGCTAAAAATTTCACGAATAATGTTTAGAAATTATGTAAGAACATATTTTTTTTTTGATTGAATGACTGCATTATAAATTTAAAAATTAAACTAAGTAATATACAAGATTCTTTTAGAAAAAATACGTAATATACATGAAAAAATTTAAAAAAATAAAAGAGGAAAAAATTTGAACTAGAAATTTTAAAAATTAAACTACGTAATATACAAGAATTTTTTTTTGAAAAAAATATGTTAATACATGAAAAAGATTGAAAAAAAGGAAAAAGATGAAAGGTGCCCTAGAAATTTTAAAAATTTAACTACGTGATGTACATCAAAGTTTTTGAAGAAAAAAAAACGTAATATACATGAAATTTTTTGAAAAAAAGAGGTTTAAATTGTTGTTGGCGAGATTTGAACTTCTTGTACAACGGTCTTTAACACTTTATTCAGTAATTTTATCTTAAATCCTCCATTAGTTTAAAAAAGATTATATTAAAAAAAAAATAATTAAGTGGCTCATAAGCCATGAGGGATAACTTGTAAAAATCAATCTTCACGTACATACGCAAACAATTTTTCAGATAGCTCATAAATATAAATCTGCTTTCAGAAAGAAAAAAAAAAGGAATAGTGTTTTTGATCGGGTATTGTTGCTTATCCATATGCATGATTGGTGGAACCAAAAGTAATTTTGACTTTTAATCAGATTCAAAATATTATAAAATTTATACGGTATATTTTTTCGATAAAGATGGATCAATCAATTTTCTTCCTTCCTTGACAAGGACAACTCTGCTAATGTCCATATGATAGCATATTGTGTTCTCTTCTGATTTTAAGTCAATTGACTTGTTTATAGAGAGTTGAATACAAATGTGATACATAATAATTAGCTTCTTCGATGAGTTATTTATTAAATGGTAATTAATTTATTAGCCTCCTAAACATAAACGAAACCAGGAATTTTTGGGGATATTATGGGATTAATGTGTAATGCACCAGCTGTGTCAATGTAAGAAAATGTCATAAAGTTTACGGCCTTGAATGGTACTTTTCCACGGATAAGCGAATTGTGTTTGAATAATAATAGTTCCTCTCCATTTAACAAATGCTCATTATCAATTCAAATCTTAATTATCTCCTAAATTCTTACAAGAGATCCCTTCTAACAACATCTCTTAATTTGTCTACTATTATTTGTTAAAAGTAATCTCTCTTGACATTAAAGGTTTAAAAAGTCAAAATAACTTCCCAAATAAAAATAATAATAATAATAATAATCATAAAAGAGAAACAAATTTTTACTCTGTTTTCGAAGAAAAATGAGAAGGTTTCACAATTTGAAATTCAAAAATGTCTAATTCAGTTAGAGGTTTATAAAGATTGATTGATAGAATTGTTAAACGTCAACGTGATTCGTGGGGTTAATTATAATTTTCTTTTTTAATTCTTTTTTTAAGCAGTAAATTTATAGCAACAATCTAAAAATTTAAGTATTCATCCATTTTAATTAAAATATCGATCTGCAATATTATATATGCGAAATAATATAAAAAAGAGATTTTAAATAATAAGTGAAAGAGTAGAAATAAAAAGTAATTCCTATCTTACATTATGTGATTTGCCTAATTTTTACAAAATTAAAAATAAAACAAAAGCCCAATGGACTAGGACTGCTTTACATACGAGCTACAGCTTCAAGAATGTGCATTTTACATAAATTTCACTATTTTATTATCAGCTTCAAGAATGTGCAATCTTACATAAATTTCACTATTTTATTATCTTAATTTTAAAAAATTTCGATAGTTTATGATATTACTTTTTATATAATGACGAAATACATATCTCCAATAGTTTTTAAAGTCAAAATACACAATTTTATTAATTTAAATTAAAGGGGTGTAACTTGTTTCCATAATTAAAGAATTAATTGTTGACGAAATTAACAACAAATTTTAAAAGATTCTTGATATCGACTCTAACAATTTTTCCTAAAATAACGAAATCATAAACCCAAGTAATTTTGTTATTGTATTATTCATCTTCTTCATCCGTTTCAATTCTCACCTTTGTACGTGAAAGTTTCGAATTTATTCCCCAAATAGTCAATTACAGTGTTGTTGAGGCGTTTTCTTACAATTGTAGTCTTAATTTTTACTCTAACTTCTAGAATGTGGATTGTGTATCTCGCCATTAATGATACATGTATCTAGAGCATGTATCTCATAGCCTTATTTGTAAATATTTATACAAATGAATTTTAGAGAAATATGAACTCCATCTCATATATATGATTCTCAACTTAAAAAATTATTGGATACATGTATTTCTCCATCAACGATACATGTATCTTAAACATGTATTGCGTTATTTGTAAAAGTTTATACAATTGAACTTTAGAGCAAATTTTAGAAAATATGTATTTATTATTAATTTGATGTGTTAAATATCAATCTTATACATTATATCTAAAAACATGTATCTCGTCAGACATACAATACCCTATTAACCTTTGGCTGTAATCGACTATTTCCCTTTCGGAGACTTAACATCGCCACAATTTCGCCGAAATAAGAGAGAAAAAGTCCAACCTCTTTTACTTAATAGTTTTGCCGGAGCAAGAATCACTTTTGATATTTAAAAAATGAAGGAAAGAAGAGAAATAGTGAAGGATATGAGGGATTAGAGATATTGTTGGAGTAGATGAGAGAGAAAAATATTGGATCATTAATTTTGGTGTTTAAAGGTAAAGATAATTAATCAAGACATTCGTTTACGTATTTTTTAAAATATATGGTATAAAATTTTAAAAGTGGCAATATATGTAATTGTATAAATGTAGAGGTAAATTTAGTATATATGGTGGGGATGTGGTTCCCTTCAACGAGGCATAATGGGCCCAGTCTATTTTCAGCAAACAACTGAACCACGGAATTAAAAAGCCCAAGACCAACCGAAAGCCCATAACTTACTCGACCTCATGAAGCGAATTGGCACCAAAAGGCATTGCATTTTCCCGCCTAAGATGTCCAATATAATGGGCCCAGTCCATTTAAGCCCATTACTTTCAAGATACCCAATATAACGGGCCCAGGTCCATTTTCGGCAAACAATAGGACCCCAGAATCAAAAAGCCCGGGCCCAATCAAAAGCCCATAACGTACTCGACCTCATTAAGCGAATTGGCGCCAAAAGGCATTGCATTTTCCCGCCAAACATATCCATCACATTTACATCAAAGCCTCCCGCCTCAGATCAAGCCCTAACAATTTCTTTCTTCAATCCCAATCTGCAATCCTTACAGTTACATCCGAGAAAGTTCCGGCGAACGGAGGATGGCTTCCGACTCATCTCCGGTCAATGCTCGCGGCGGTAAGTGCACTGCATCGCTTATGTCATCTGCTCGTATGTTTAGTATTTTTCTAAAGTAGAAGTTTCTTAGGAAGAATTTGAAATGTACAGGTCCATCTACACCAGATGATTCCATTTCAAGTCCAATCGGCAACACTTACTCTTCTCCTGGCGACTCTGCTCGCCGGAAGCGTGGCCGCCGCTCGGCCTCATCGACACCAGTAGCACCGTCAAATCGGCGATTCACAACTCCTGAGGCTACACCAACACCGTCGAGTACTAATCCTCGCAGTGGTGGAAGAAGAGCATCCTCCAACACTCCTACCGGTGCCGCGACTCCATCCTATGCCTCTGATGTTCCGCCTTCCTCAGAAGGCGGGGAAGGCGATGATGCCGATGATACCCCACCTATGTATGTGTGGGGCACAAACATCAGCGTGCAAGATGTAAACGCTGCAATCCTTAGGTTTTTGAGGAATTTCCGGGAGGATCCTTCTCAAACTGAGGGGAAATACATGAGGGCAGTTCATAATGTAATTGAAATGGAAGGCGACTCACTCGATGTTGATGCGCATGATGTGTTCGACTATGATGGTGATTTGTATACCAAAATGGTTAGATTTCCCCTTGAGGTTCTAGCAATTTTTGACATTGTCTTAATGGACATGGTTAGCAGAATCAACCCACTCTTTGAGAAGCACATACAAGCTAGAATTTTCAATCTTAAGACGTCCACTTCAATGAGAAATCTCAATCCATCTGGTTAGTTGCATTCTAGTATGATATATTTTTCTTTTCAGGATGTATGATGATACCTGGAGCTATATTAATATGTATTCTCTTCTGTCAGATATTGAGAAGATGGTGTCACTCAAAGGGATGATTATCCGTTGTAGTGCAATTATTCCAGAGATAAGAGAAGCAATATTTAGATGTCTTGTTTGTGGCTATTACTCTGACCCAATTGTTGTAGACAGAGGTTAGTTGAAAAGGTGGAATTTATTATCTTTTGTCCTTCATAAATTCTGGTCTCTATGTGCTAATACTTGATAATTATCAGGAAGAATTAGTGAGCCGACAATATGCGGCAAGCAAGAATGTCTGGCAAGGAACTCAATGACTCTGGTTCACAATAGATGCAGGTAAACACGACTACCTTTGTATCCTGATTTATCCTACTTGTACAAGGTTGATCATAGTTGTATATAAGGTGGTGATTGATTTTTTGGTCCTAATTTGATTAGCTGAAGCCAATATTTGAAAATTTATTCCCATCTCATCTTAATTGAGGAGCAGAAGTAGTTGCACTTGTTTTCAGTAATACTCAATTATCCACAAAGTTTGAGTTATTTATAATTACTTGGTATAACAGAGTTTTTAGCTGTTGTTTGTGTCCAATCCATTAAAATTACTACTTGTGATTTCTGATGAGCAATTTATTTAGTTTGTTCTCTAGTGCTAAAGGAGGCATACGTGTTGCTTAATCTAACAAATTTGTTGCTAATTATTATTGAAAGATAGAAGCATTACACTTGGATCCTGAGAATAGTGCAGGAGGAGAGATTGACTTCCAAACTACAACACCATATCCAATTAAGATCTACCAACTATTTCTGATGATTCCTTATTACCAATTCATGGCAGTGATTGATGACCTTTCACACTTTATTGCCCTCTACACCTTCAACATATCTCAGCTTGACTTGAGGCATCTAGCTTAACATCCTTGCACTTTAGTCAAGGGACTTGGACTATTTATCAAGTTGTTGTGATTACTAGTTTGATTGCATTCTCGAATAATGTACCCTGAATGTTGGCTAACCTTATTATTAGACTTCAGCATTTTTAGTGATATATCATTTAAATGTGTTATCCCATACACTTAACTTATTGCAATTTTATCCAACTTGTTCTTCATCGACACAGGTTTGCTGATAAACAAATTGTGAGAGTTCAAGAAACACCAGATGAGATCCCTGAGGGAGGAACACCTCACACAGTAAGTTTGTTGATGCATGACAAGCTGGTGGATGCGGGGAAGCCAGGTGACAGAGTTGAAGTAAGATTTCATGTCATATATTGTTGATTGTGTATATAAGTCCAACATTCAGTTCCTGTTCTTTAATGTTAATACTTCAATGCTTATTTTGGTTGGTTAGGTCACTGGGATTTATAGGGCTATGAGTGTCAGAATTGGGCCAGCACACAGGACTGTAAAATCATTGTTCAAGGTAAGTCTTCCAATGTGGTTGCTTAGAGTAGCTTGAAACTTAGGCAGTCTGCCAATCTAAAACCCATCACATATTCAAATTAGACTCTCAATATGCAGAAATTGATAGGACTTCTTTTTATTCCAGACTTACATTGATTGTCTTCATCTTAAGAAGACTGACAAATCAAGAATGCATGCAGAGGATCCAATGGAAATTGAAAATGGTGTTGTTGGAAATGATGAGCCTCTTGATCATGAAGAAAAGGTTACCCTTGTTCAACCTTCTTCTTGGAGGATAAGAGTGATCCAAGTTTTGTTAATGAAAGGTTGTTTTGGAATGACAGGTGGAGAAATTGATAGAACTATCTAAACAGCCTGATATCTATGAAAGGCTGACCAGGTCCTTGGCACCAAACATTTGGGAGTTAGATGATGTAAAGAAAGGCCTTCTTTGCCAGGTACCACAACAGTCCACCTTTTATGCTCTGATTGCTTGTGCTTTTAAAGGAACATAGTTTATTTGTTTTTTTCCTAAATATTTATCTTGATACTGATGGTTAAATTGGGTTGAGGCATAGTTGTTTTATATTGATTGTTAATTGCTCTCCATGCAGCTCTTTGGTGGAAATGCATTGACCTTGCCGTCTGGAGCAAGCTTCCGTGGTGATATCAACATTCTTCTTGTTGGTGATCCGGGGACCAGCAAATCACAACTGCTCCAGTATATTCACAAACTGTCTCCTCGTGGTATATACACAAGTGGACGAGGAAGTTCAGCTGTGGGGTTGACTGCTTATGTAGCCAAAGATCCCGAGACTGGTGAAACTGTATGATAACTGCTTATTGCTCTTTTGATTAGACTTTTACTAATTTGCAACTGCCAAAATTTGATTCAACAATTTACTCACAGGTCCTTGAGAGTGGCGCTCTGGTCCTGAGTGACAGAGGGATCTGCTGTATTGATGAGTTTGACAAAATGTCTGACAGTGCCAGGAGCATGTTACATGAGGTGAAACTTCAAGCTCCAATTTCTTCCTAAACATTTAAGCATATTTTGATTTACAAGATCAAAATAACTGTGTATGCCATCATAGCAAGTTAAAATGTTTTTTAATCATCTTTTTTGTTGATTTCTCTTTAGGTGATGGAGCAACAAACTGTTTCAATAGCAAAGGCTGGAATTATCGCTTCGCTTAATGCTAGGACTTCAGTATTGGCATGTGCAAATCCAATTGGCTCCCGTTACAATCCCCGATTATCTGTCATTGATAATATACACCTTCCACCTACCCTGCTGTCTAGGTATAATTGTGTGAAAACTGCTAACATGCAGTAGTTTGATTTCTCATCTGTTTCTTTTAGCACAATGCTGCTGGCTGTTGATCTGCATCCGGAATTGGATTTCAGCCACTTGGTGCTTGAACTGGTGGCATCTCTGACTAATCTTTTGTGTGCTTTCCAGATTTGATTTGATATATTTAATTCTAGACAAAGCAGATGAGCAGACCGACAGGCGCCTTGCAAAGCACATAGTTGCTTTACACTCTGAGAATCCTGAGGTTGTTTGATTTGTTTCAGTAATTTTTCCAATTCAGTAGCTTGATAAAGAGTATTACGTAGCTGGTTAACTTAATTTTCCATCTCTGCAGAACTCTGAGCAAGAAGTGATTGACCTTCCAACATTTGCTTCATACTTGAGCTATGCTCGAAAACATATACATCCACAATTATCTGATGAAGCAGCTGAAGAATTGACTAGAGGTTATGTGGAGATGAGAAGAAGAGGGAATTTTCCCGGCAGCAGTAAAAAGGTCTATTTTTGAATCAATCAAGTTATAAGTTTCATTGTCATATTATTATTCTGAAAGATACTGTGCAGATTATTATATTGCACTTTTCAAATAATCCCCATAAGTAAGTACTAGTGCTACTACCTGGTATTTATATGTAATCTTTTGCAGGTGATTACAGCTACACCAAGGCAGCTAGAGAGTTTGATACGTCTAGGCGAAGGTCTTGCTCGGATGCGTTTTTCAGAAAAGGTTGCATATCTTTCCTGGTGCTTGTCCTTTTTTTTTGGGACTTCGCCTCATTATGATGCTATTGCTTTTATGTGCAGGTGGAGAAAAGAGATGTAGTGGAGGCTTTTCGACTTCTAGAAGTTGCATTGCAGCAGTCTGCAACTGACCATGCTACTGGTATAACTTGGAATTCCCATTCTATAATCTACAGTTATCATTGTCTTCTATCTAGAAATATCTTAGGACAATGAATCATCACACTAATTTGAGCATCTGGTGACACCTATTTTGCAACCTGCGTAGCATAATGTGAAGCATCTTTCTTATTACTCTATTTAATACCTAAGACGGATGAAAATGACCATGCTATGATTTTGCCTTGTATCTAACCATTCAGCTTAGTACTATAAAGTGAATTTTTGCTTGAACAAAATCTTAAGATTCCATAAACTTGACTGTTACCTCTTTCTTATCATGTTTAATTGCTAACTCATTTCTAATACTGTTACCTTGTTGAAGTATTCTGAGCGCTTGTATTCCTTGAGCAGGAACCATTGACATGGATCTCATCACAACTGGAGTATCTGCAAGTGAAAGGATGAGAAGGGAGAATTTGGTGTCAACCACCCGCAACATAATTATGGAGAAGATGCAGCTTGGGGGACCATCAACTCGTTTGCTAGAGGTATGTGAAACTTGTTGAAATTATACTTCAATAGCATTTCAGGGTAACTGAAAAGAAATTCAGTACTGACTTTTGCTTACTTCAATGTATAGTTACTGGAAGACGTCAAGAAGCAAAGTTCTGGTGGTGAAGTCCACCTAGCAGATGTAAATTTCTCTCACTCAACTCTCTCTCTCTCTCTCTATCTCTCTCTCTCTCTCTTTTGATTAAAAAGTCATCTGATGTTCTTTCCCTCTTATCAGCTGCGAAATGCACTGGCTACCCTCGCAACCGAAGGACTGGTTGTTGTTCATGGAGACACTGTGAAGAGAATATGATGAGAGGAGTGCTCAGGAAACTTGGGTCGATATGCACATTCACATTATTTGCTAGAGCATTCACATGCACTTGGGCATATCCGCGGTCTACTTCACTGTGCCCTTTGAAACAATTAGCCATATTGTAAGAGTAACATGCATGACTTTGCAATGTAGTGTTTTTGTCTTTGAACTTGATCTTTAATTAAGAGCTTGGGTTAAGTTAAAACATGAATCTGTAAAATAGAAATTAGATGATAGGTTCCGTGCACAACATCGCCGGTTTTGGCGTATAAATGTTGAGAGTTGACGAAAAACATTTCATTTACATGTTTATTTAAACTGTATCCAATTTATCTGTTGTTAATAGTCCAAATCAACCCATGTAGCTCACCCAAAATTAGAGACTTGAATCTGTAACCCAAGTTTTCAGATTCTTTACTACGTTTGGATTCTGGAAAGAGAGGAAGACTGAGTTCCCTCTAGCAAAATTGGAATCTACGTTCTGTTAAAAGTTCAACTCCTTTTTTAGTCATAAAAGCAGGCTTACCTGTGGTAATTTCCATCCACAATGTTCATTTTTTTTTCCTGAAAAGGTATGAAGTAGAAAAACAGACGAAGGGGAATATAGGAAGAAATATTATCAACAAATTGATGTGGCTGGAGGGACACTTGGAACGTGCAACTTTGTTTGTATCTGTCAGTGGGTCCCATCTGAACATCATGTGTTCATTATTTGTCCACAGGTGATCCTCCTCCGGAAATTTCGTCTACAGATTTTTATGGATTATAAATAGGGTATTAGCATAGTTTGTATAATTGATTTACTTAAGTATATGCTTCGTTAAAATATGCGGTGAAGTCACTGATTTTCATTGGGAGTTTAAAATATCATGAAATTATATGTATAAAACTAATAATTTAACTTTTGAATATATAGTACTTATTCTGTTTTGCTTTATTTGTCTATTAACTTAATATATAGTGCAATTAAAAAAAATAGATTTAAAATTTCGTGAGAGATTCCTTTACATTATATTTATATTTAGGTCCACCCTAATCAAAATATGTGCAAAAGAATTAATATTAAAATAATTAAATTATATTTTTTTAACAGATCTAAATAATAAAATTATATTTTTCAAACAGATCTTATGATTCATCAGTATCGTTTGTGACTATTGCAAAATTCGTGATTGATTCAGAATATTATGTTATATGAGTTTTTTCACTTGTAACAATTGGATTGGTGATGCCTTCAACTTATTCCACGTAGCACAGTGTGGCTCCACATAATAATTACAATAATAATCTCTTTTAAGTTTTTCTTTTTCACACGTAACTTTAACTAGTTGCTCAATTCTCACTTATATTGTTTTTATTTATTTTCAAGAGCAAAAACATGATCCCTTTTTCCTTCATATTTTATACTAATTTTATTTTTATCGAATATACGCCACTATACTGTACTCCTATAGCTTAAAGCTTTTTTTATATTAAAAAAATGCCTTATGCAAGAACTTACAAATATAAGGTCTATGTATTTATGTACTAGTTTAATTTGTGATTAATATTTCTTTGTTTAATAAAAAGATTATAAATTTTAAGAATATAAATTAAAATGTTCTAGGCACAAACAAAATAACACATGAATACACTTTTGAATGTTGGACATATATCCTAAAAATTATGTTGGATGATTTTCTGTTAATATTTTGAAGCGAAATAATTTTATTATGCTGAGTTTATAAATTTAAATTTTAAACTATTTACTTTAAAAAATAATTCTAAATAATCTTTATAAAGTACAAGGAGATGGATAAGAAGTAACCCTAAAATACGGTATATGAATGAGACTTTCATTTCCTTTAAAATTACAGAAGTATATAGATGCATTTATAAAAAACATCATATAGATATATTTATTAAATTTAAGTTGAACTAATAATTAAAGATAACGAAAAATTTCGCTAGAATGAAACAAAAAATAATAATTTTCTTACATAAATGAAAAATCAAGTTATGAACAAGAGATTAATTACTATCAGATAAGGTATAAAATATTACATACTTAAATTAATTTTTAAAGATATTTATTTATTTTAATTTAATTATTATAATTTATTTTTTAAAGATTAATGATTTTCTAGTTTTAAAAAAAACACTTTGCTGTGTATGATGTATATATTTTTATAAAGAACTTTATGTTAAAGCAATAAATAATTAAAGAGAACCAAGGGTGCGAAATAGGAAAATAACAAGAATAGTAAATCCGAGTCGCGTGAATAATGTGGAAGCGGTAAGAAAGAAATAAAACTCAGCTACTCCTTCTTTACTGTGTGATGTGATCCATATATCATTTGTAGAGGAGAGAAGAAAGTCAGAGCACAGATTTGAAACTCGGGTCGGAGGAGCAGAACAATAGCTACAATGGCGGAGCAAACTGGTGGAGGATGCTGTCCGCCGATGGATCTGTTCCGTTCAGAGTCGATGCAACTCGTCCAAATCATCATTCCGAATGAATCTGCTCATCGGACAATCGATTATCTTGGAGAAATCGGACTAATTCAGTTCAAAGACGTGCGTTTCTTAATATCTATACTTTTTCTTTTTTTCGCTATGTTTATTTGTGTTTGATGTATTCTTATCCTGTACTGTCGGATAATTGTGTGGACGTGCTGTATGGCTAGGGTTTTTATGTTGTTTTCTGCTTTATTTTAGGTTAAATTTGGACGAATTTTTGAGATTTAGGATTTAGAACAGTGTTAAGAGTTTGTTTACTTTCTTGTTTCTGCGATATTGATCAAGAGTCGGTTCAATTAATCAGGCATTGACGTTATAAAGTTAGAACAAATCGTTAATTCTAGATGCTGAACAGTATCAGAGCTAATTCACTTTCTTGTTTCTGTGATATTGATCAAGATTCGGTTCAATTAGTCGTGCATTATCATTATAAAGTTTGAACAAATCGTTAATTCTAGATGCTCTTGTTTTTATCCACTGTTTTATCTTGATATTTACGATTCCTTCCTTAGCAACATTGATTTTGCTAAAATCCTTGATTTTCACATGATGTCTGTATGTTTGGTTGGAATTAGGATCTTTTATTAGATAAGGGCGTTTAAAGGTAGATATACTGCTTTCAGACTCTCAGTACTGATTTAGTTTTAAACTACTTACTAAATTTTCTCATTTTGGCTTCGTTCTGATTTTTGAGTGGGCTGTCTCTATTGACAGTCTTTATTTGATAATTGAGTAATATATGTAGGTATATTCCATTTAAGGTGTAACATAACACTAATCCTTTTTATAAAATATTGACAATTATCTTGAAACTTTTGCAATTTTTGAAGAAGTTCTATTGACTCATCTCTGATGCACAAATTTACTATAGCGTGATATTTCAGGATCATCATACTAAAAGAAAAGGCACTGAAGTATAAAAACTTTTTTTTTGATGATGAGGGTACATGTAGTCGCTACCCTTTGGTGCACACAACCTTTACAAGAGTTTGCAAACCACACAGGTGAGCTAAACCGCACTAGGCAACCCCGTGCGACGAGCTCGACCCTGAAGGTCAACCCCTAGTTGTTGCAAGCAATTAGTTTTGAACTTGAGACCTCCATTGTGGAAGTCCAAGCCAAACCATCTGAACCATCCTGAACGGTTAAAATGCACGAAATTTACTTATTTAGTCTTATCTACATCTTGGGTGCTCTCTGCAATGACTTTGTTAGAACTCCACTCATGATTTTGTTTCCTCACAGTTGCTTATGCAAGCTGTCTTTGTTATATTTATATTGTTGTAGGGGCCTCGGACTTGTTAATTATAATTAATCAAGTGCAGTGATGTTACGTGCATATTATATGGACTATTTACTGGTTTATGAAATCTTTATCTTTGCATTTTATTTATCCAATTTTCGTTTTTTTACAGTTGAATGCCGAAAAGAGCCCATTTCAACGAACATATGCTAATCAGGTATTGCATGAAATAGTTAATAATCCGCTCAATTCCAGAATAGTTTACTCTATTGTACTCTACTCTATTGTACTCTCATCTTTCTCTTACTTTAGTTCTCCATTCAGTCACATTATAGCGATCAAAATCTGGTTAATTATCTTTTGGGGTTATCAGCCATTACTTAAAGATTGGGGTAGGAGAATTATGTTGTTTATTATTTTTGTGGGAAAAATGAAGGGATCCTCTTTATGAGTAGAGAATCTTATCGATGTAATTATAACTTTTTACATTTTATTTTTTTGGTTCTTTCCATCAATCAGGTTGTTGTGTTTCTTTCTTGATGGATTATTCCATTTCCATTCTTTTGGACTAATTTATCCTCAGAATAGCATTAACTAGAGGGGTTGGTGAAAATAACCCAATTAATAAATCCTTTGATGATGTACCCATGCCGTCCATATTGCTGTCATGTTAACTTCTTTTAAGGACCTGAATTGTCTGGCGCTGAAAAGAACCTTTCTTTTGAATGACTGCCAATGATATGAGCTTTCACAAAATATCCTCATCTAATTTTTGGTCTTCCTTTAGAGCCATACAATAATGATCACACCCTTTTGCCTGACAACAGGTAAAGTTTAAAAGCAATTTCCTCTCCTTTCTGCGAACACAATATTCACATCCTTCTGCTTTCTTGTCATCTCTCTTCCTCATGTTGAAGGGAAACAAACAAAAAGAGGAACAAGGAACCAGGGGGGAATGTGGGAGAACTCACAATATCTTAATCTAGCTATTTGCTCCTCCCAATTAACTAAACCTCAATTCTCATGTTTAGTTTAAATTAGTGACCCTATGGTTTACATTTTACAACTACCACAACAAAGGTGTTGGAACTTGTGAATTTTAACAGAAACAGTCTTATGAGACGTGCTCATTTTGTATCAAGAGAACTTAGTTGTTGTGTGTCAAACTGAAAGCTCCAGCGTAGGTAGTAACTTGAATGACTTTGTGCATAGATGTCATTGAGTCACATTTTTGTAGTGCCCGACACTTTTTTTAAATGTGAAATATGTTTGGTGCTTTCTTTAAAGATATTTGTTTATCTTCTTTTGCATATATCTTCTTCGCTCTTGCTATTCAGAACTGGTAACCCTATACATATAACACTGTATTCCTTGTGCAGATCAAAAGATGTGGAGAGATGGCTCGTAAGTTACGTCTATTTAAGGAACAAATGTCCAAAGCAGGCTTGTTATCTTCTTCTACGTCTGCCACTCAAGTTGACTTAAGTTTTGATGACCTTGAGGTATGTTTAGTCATCTGTTTGTATGTCAATTACTTTTGTTCAATGACTCAACACAGCTTGTTTGTGTACTAGGTCAAGCTTGGAGAACTTGAATCAGAGCTGATAGAAATGAATGCTAATGGCGATAAGTTACAACGTTCATACAATGAGCTTGTGGAATATAGACTTGTTTTGCAAAAGGTGTAATTTCTTGGTTTATCAACGTCGGAAGAATTCCTAGTATTGCTTAGTTTACTACTATTCGACTTTTGAAAAAAAGAAAGCTGATTGTCAATATAGTATTTTACACTTTCTATATGTTTTCTAGGCTGGTGAGTTTTTCCACATAGCACAGAGCAGTGCTGAAGCTCTACATCGAGAACAGGCATCAAATCAAACTGGCGAACAATCATTAGAAACTCCTTTGCTATCAGAACAGGTAAACCTTGATATTTAGAAAATTGTATATTTTCTTCCTTTGGAGTAACTCTGTAGTTGGTTTCGGATTCTTAGGAAGCAGTGACTGATCCATCCAAGCAAGTTAAGTTGGGATTTATTACTGGACTTGTTCCGAGAGAAAAATCGATGGCCTTTGAGAGGATTCTCTTTCGTGCTACCCGGGGTAATGTGTATTTGAGGCAGGCTGTAGTTGAAGAGCCCGTCATCGATCCCGTTTCTGGAGAGAAGGTATTTTCATCAACTTTTGATAAGAATCATGGACAAAAATTGATTGCAAAGCATGTCTTTTATCTAGTAGTTTTATCCTTGTTTGCAACTCAATAAAGAGTTTTTGATCACATAAAATCAGCGGGACACCTCTACCGAAAAGTGGATGCTCGTGATATTATTTATGTTGGTATCTATATGCCATATGGTCTAATTGGATGTTTTTGAATGTCGATTTGGGTTTTCCATAGTGTTTCAGTGCTCTCTGCGACTCTCCCAAGTCCCAGCAAAATATAATAAGTACTTATTCTTTTTAGAAACTTTAATCAGTATCTGTTTTTTTGTGAGAAAGAATGTTTTCTTTTGAATATCTACTTGTTTCTTGTCAACTTTGTAATTCACAAATATCTGATCGTACATATTTATACTTGTAGAAATGAATATTATTAGTGGCCATTTGTTATGAAGTTGTTATCATATCTCAAAAAATAAATTAATAAAAATGTTTCAGAAGTTATGCAACATTTAATTTGATAGGAAGCACTGGTGATTACAGCTGCTCCCTACTAGCTACAATCAGAAAGTTGATTTTCATTTTTGGTCAGACTAGCATATATCCGCTAATCAAAGAATGATTTATTCTACTCTTCGGGTAATTTCAGGTTGAGAAAAACGTATTTGCAGTTTTCTTTTCTGGTGAAAGAGCAAAGAGTAAAATTCTCAAAATATGTGAAGCTTTTGGAGCAAATCGTTATTCTGTCCCCGAGGACCTTGGTAAACAGGCCCAGATGATCACTGAGGTATGCATTACATCCTTTATTTTTCCTAGGCCATCCTTGCTCCAGTTCCGTCCTCCTATGTTAAGTCCCTTTCTGCTTTTATCAACTTAGTTATTTTTGAGTAATAGCTAACTAAAACAGCATCTGGTCTCAAAGTCATTGTGGTGAATTAGCATTTACAAGTCAAAGAAAGTAACAAAAGGAACATCTTCTTGTATGTGAGGAAAAGAAAATCTGATACAAATCATCTATTTGTTGGTGTTAACTATTATTGTGATATTGTTATTGATTAGATGAAAATGCCTTCTTCCTTATCTGGCATCACTGTACAACTAATTTATGGAAGTCTGAATCTGTCTGGTTGTACTTCTCATTTATTTGGAATACTAAGAATAAAGTATGTCTACGATGTCCCTTTGCAGGTCTCTGGAAGAATCTCAGAGCTGAAGACGACCATAGATGCTGGCTTGGTGCACCGGGGAAATTTATTACGAACTATTGGTGAACACTATGATAGATGGAATATTTTGGTTAGTTATTAAACAAAGGAGAAATATTATTGTTCTCATTACCAAGCCTTTTTAACTTCTTGAAGAAACCTATTTTTGCATATTTGTTGTTTGTGTAGAGCTTTTATTCCGTAATTTATATGAATGGCTTAATGTTTGTCTATCAGCTTTTGTTCTACTAAGCACATCTTTTTGATTATTTTAGGCGAGGAAAGAGAAATCAATTTATCACACTCTCAACATGCTTAGCATTGATGTGACCAAAAAATGTCTGGTGGCTGAAGGTTGGAGTCCTGTTTTTGCAACCAAACAGGTGACTATTTTTTTATCTTTCATTTCTTGGTCATGGATGGTACTCAGGTTCATGTATGGGATGAAAGACTAACAGGAAGAGGAGAGTGTAATTGTCTTATGATCAGATCTGGTGATGTTACTCCCTTAACTTAACAATGGAAAAAGACTTCTCTCCCTTTCCTTGATATTTCCTGTCAATTTAGTAGTGGAAAGATGTCCACTTTGGCATATATATAAGCATGTTAACTTAGTAAATGATGTATGATCGTGCAGATCCAGGATGCGCTGCAACGGGCAACACATGATTCAAATTCAGAAGTTGGTGCAATCTTCCGGGTTCTGCGAACCCGAGAAATGCCGCCTACATATTTTCAAACAAATAAATTTACTTCTTCTTTTCAGGATATCGTCGATGCATATGGGTGTGTCTCTAGTCCCACATTTTGGATTCCTTTTACGGAAAGATTAAACGATGATTTTTCTCTTTTTCTGGTTGTCTATATGGGTCAAGTATCTGTCTTCTGCAATTTTAAAGACCAAAATTCGTTGGTTGTTATCTCTCTTGCAGTTTCTGGCATTTGTAAGATATGTTCTTTTGGGGTAACGAAGATTAATACGAGTTGCTATATTTAAACACCATATTCTCCCTTATATATCACTGAATATCTGTCCCCTTAAGAATAACTAATATCTATTATTCATTTTGGAAACACAAATGCCTACTGATTATGAACAACTATAACTTAGCACTTGAAATTGCCAATACCTTTTTGCTCAAGTAAACGAACATCTTTTCTATCAAAAAGTGAAAAGATTGACTTGGCAAACATAGATTGATCATGTTTATATCCTTACATATCTTTAACGGGATCCTTTAAATGTTAAGTTTTCTTAGAACATAGCTATCATATAGCCTAAAGAAGCCTGCCACTTTTACTTCTGTAGAATCGGTGAATTCTGTTTATTCTTTGTGTTTGACAACTAAAGTTATAGCGTATTCGAGGTCATTGGTGCTTGCATTTGTAGACTAACCCTCTTTCTTTAGTGATAGAAGTGCACACAGTTAGTTTCAACCTTCATACTATTTCTAATACTTACTGTATGCGATGTTGTTAGTCATATTCATGCTGTTTGATCAACTGTTGCAGGGTGGCTAAATATCAGGAAGCAAATCCTGGTGTTTACACTATCGTCACATTTCCATTCCTTTTCGCAGTTATGTTTGGTGACTGGGGTCATGGTATCTGTCTGTTGCTTGCTACCATGTTCTTCTTATTCAATGAGAAGAAATTTTCCAGTCAGGTGACTATTGCATTTCTACTTATGTATTACACATTACCTAGTTGGATTGGTTTAAAGACCCAATTGGGTATGTCTGTTACATCAGTTTGCTTAAAAAACGTAGGAATCACCTCTTATTTCCCTTGTAACAAACCCTACAAAAGATCCCTTGAAATAATGCTTAGGGGATGTCGTTTGTTGTCTAGTGACCGCGACATGCTAAGACCTAGGTCAGCTTCTTGTCAATTGTAAAAATAGATGTATTTTTATTATTTGGTGTAATGAAGACTTCTCTACTGATGTTGATGTAACGATTGGAGGTTTTGAAGTCCTTTCAGCTACTTAGGATTCATACCAGGCCCCAGCAATAACTGTGTACGATAGAGCTTTTAGTATTTATAAAATACCTTATTTATCAAAACTAGGTCAGCTTCTTAAGTGAAGGAATAGGTGTATGTTCATCAGGCAGGTATAACTTGAGGTACCTCTAAATGACAACATTTTCATAGTTTCAACCAAGGAAAAAAACTACATGGGTTACAGTTATTAAGTTGCTAATGTATGCTCAAAGGTTCTTCAATGATAAGAACATTTCTCTTGGAAGATTAGCAGAAAGTTGATAATGTATGCTCAAAGGTTCTTCAATGATAAGAACATTTCTCTTGGAAGATTAGCAGAAATCTGAGTGTGTTGGTCTGGCGTCGTCCACATTCTAGTAATTCTCTTGTGCAGGTTTTGGTTATTTGGGGTATACTTGGATTAAGAATATTCTTAGAACTATTAGTTTGGTTATAGTTTATGGCAGTAATGGAATTTTTCCAAGTGAATTACGTACGCCCTTTCTGCTGGAGCATGAATGTAAATTATTTGAAACATGATAGATAATGATCATGAATGCAGAAACTTGGAGACATCATGGAAATGACTTTTGGAGGGCGATATGTGATATTTATGATGTCCCTCTTCTCAATATACACGGGCCTGGTCTATAATGAGTTCTTCTCTGTGCCGTTTGAGTTGTTTGGAAAATCAGCATATGGGTGTCGTGATCCTTCTTGTAGGTATGGTTTATTAAAATAATTTTATTGATAGATTAGAGTTGTTTCCTTTATTAACACCTTTAGGTATCGTTTGATAGAGTGTATAAAAATAATACCCAGTATTTATTTACTTACGTATCCTTCACAATTATGGTGGAAAAGATGTAAAAGTACTTTTCAGGGGTAATTGGTTCTTTAACCATATTAATGCATGTATTAAATCCTTTGCATTACTAATACCTAGAAATCAATGGTATTAGTAATACACTCCTCAATACACAAGAGAGTCTATTACATTAGTTATAAATAGCATGAAAAAATGCTCCAAACAAGGGACTACTAAAACATATAATTAATGCATGCATTATTTTGCTAATACACTCTACCAAACGACCCCGTAGTGTCTTATCTGTTGCAATTTGGCTAATCCTACTTGGCTTGATTGTAGGGATTCTACCACTGCAGGCTTAATCAAAGTGCGTGACACTTATCCATTTGGTGTCGATCCAGCATGGCATGGTTCACGTAGTGAGCTGCCGTACCTCAATTCATTGAAGATGAAAATGTCTATCCTTATTGGGGTGGCCCAGATGAACCTTGGGATAATTCTGAGCTTTTTCAATGCTCTGTTCTTTCGCAATGGTGTGAACATTTGGTAAGTTCCATTGCATTCAGGTTACAGTCCCTAGATTTCTGGCAGTGTCATGTATCTGTTTGGATGTTTCAATCAAGATGTTGACAGTTAGCCAAACTTTGCAATGTCAGGTGTCAATTTATTCCCCAAATGATATTTCTGAATGCTCTGTTTGGATACCTGTCCGTCCTTATCATTGTGAAGTGGTGCACCGGGTCCAAAGCTGATTTATACCATGTAATGATATACATGTTTCTTAGCCCGACAGATGAGCTCGGTGAAAACCAACTTTTTGCTGGTCAGAAGATGACTCAGGTTGAGTATCCCTTCATAACCACACTTTGTACGATTGTTCACATTTTGATGGGAGATGTCTGATTTCACTTTGATTTTTGTTAACATTTGGCCAGCTTGTCCTGCTACTCTCGGCCCTTGTTGCTGTCCCATGGATGCTTTTTCCAAAGCCCTTCCTATTGAAAGCTCAGCATGAAGTATGTTTGCTTAACTTGTTTCTCTGTCCTTTTCACTTATTCATAAGCTTTTGTTTGTTGAACTTTTAATGATATTTGTTTTGCTACTTTTTTAGAGGCACCAAGGACAGTCCTACACAGCACTTCAGGAAGCAGAAGAGTCTTTATTAGTGGAGAGTAATGATGATTCTGGTCATCATGGGGAATTCGAGTTCAGTGAGATTTTTGTTCATCAGCTCATTCACACAATTGAATTTGTACTTGGAGCAGTCTCAAACACAGCTTCGTACCTTCGTCTGTGGGCTCTCAGGTATGCTTGAGGAGTTAGGATGTGTTTATCTCCTGCTTTATTCTAGTAACACAATTCTTTGTTTGCTTCTATGCTGAAACCTTGCTCATGATAGTCGTTGAATAGATTTTAGACAAAATGCTTTGCCCTTAGATTGTTATATCTTGATTCATTGTTGGAATTATTAACTATAATGGGTATATGTGGTTATTGGGAATGGAATCTCTTCTTGAATCTCCATAACCAGTGATATGCCTTGTGTTTGCCCCATAGGGGTCTGTTTAGAGGCCGAGTGAGAGAGGATGTATTGGATAGTGGCTGCACAGTACTAAGCTTTCATATTGGTATGTTATCAATAGGACAAATGACATTGTCAAATTACCTAATTGGGAAAATCTCCCTGGGCTTTATATTAAAGGAGAATCTAATTGAAAATGCTGCTGGAATTTAAAAGAGATGGACCAAAATTAAATTGTATTAAAAAAACCACTCATCCTGTACTTCATTGTAGTCGCCCAGAACACCCCAACCATAATTTGCATATTAGTAAAATCCCTACCAGTGTAAAGCTAACCCTGTATTAACTCATCACTTGACCAAACTACCCCATAAATATTATCACACATCACCTTTCTATTAACAGAATAATTTCCAATGTTGCTTTTTTTCAGCCTTGCACACTCTGAGCTGTCCAGTGTATTCTACGAAAAGGTTCTACTTCTCGCCTGGGGGTAAGTTATTCTATGTTTGTTGACTAATAGCTTCCTACACTATTGGTTCAAATTGATTACATGTTTGGTTCTCTGAGAATAAGCTGTGAAATATCAAGTTTGTATTTGCAGATCTCCAATATATAGAAATCTGAATGCCCTAGGCTTTAGCTGGCATGTAGTGGACTGAATATTCCGGGAAGAAAAAAATGATATATTTGTATATTATTAATATATTTTAAAAAAATTTCTTATGCTCCTCAGGTACAACAATATCATTATTCTCATTGTTGGCATCATTGTATTCATCTTTGCCACTGTTGGAGTGTTGTTGGTGATGGAAACACTCAGTGCCTTCCTACACGCATTGCGACTTCACTGGGTGGAGTTCCAAAATAAGTTTTACGAGGGAGATGGATACAAGTTTAGTCCTTTCTCATTCAAATTGATTGATGTGGGGGAGGATGAATGAGTAAGCATCAAAGGTTCTCAGAGATGAAGCTCGCCGTTTGTAAAAGAATGTGTATGTTATTCTTTTCTGCTTGAATGGTCATCTTAGTGGAGGGGATAAGATCATTTTTTTCTCCTTTTCATTTTTGGTGGGATGGAGCAGTATTCTGTGAGCACGCTCCACTCTATTTGTTTTATTGGCACCGAGAGAAATAAGCATTCCTGCATGTGAGGTTCACAGCAAAGAAAGCAGCATCTGTGCAGCTGCAACTTTTAGATGGTATAATAAGTTATTTGTTAATTGTATTTGTTGTGTTGTGTGATCCAGAAATGGTCGATGTTTTGTGCGACAGATATGGCGGGTCAGTTTGCCTGTAAATTAATCATACCACGTATGTTTATTAGCGTTTCTATTGGTAATAATGAGATCATGTGAACACAACATTCGTGGTGCATTCTTTCTCCTCAGTTCCATATGCAATTTCAGCTTGTTTTTCACCAAAAAGAAAATGTTTTTTAGGTATACATTTTGCCCACTTAGTCACATTCGTGCTGAAAATAGTCGTTACTGGTGACTGGTGAGACATTCTACTTCTTGTATGAAGGGCTTGATTGGAGAAAGTTCCTTCTGGATTAATGATATGTTGCATATAACTTCAAAATGTAGTTTAGATAATTAGAAGTGTTAAACAAAGAAGGAAAACCTTCAATTTGCAAGATTAACAGCTCAACTTGGAAGTTACCTCCTTCCCATTACATTGACGTCAACTATAATTGAAGTCTTCTGAAAAGATTTTGTGTGCGCTTGGATACGGGGAGGAGCGATCAACCATATATGTATTAAATTATAAAGGAATGTATGTAGAGTGAGAAAACACCAAACTAATAGATAGAAGCGGAGAAATGTGTTTCACTTTCAAGATTTGTTGAATTGGAAATAATATAATGAAAAAGAGTCTTAGCAATTGGAAATAATGAAATATGGTCCTTTAAGCTACACTTAATTTACATGGAGTGTAGTTGGTAAAAATAGACTTTAAATTTTACTATGAGCTGGTACTAACAGCTGCAACTGTTGAAACCATTGAATCCACTCCACAAACATTGCGGCCTCTGCAGATTTTGTAGTATCCACTTTCTCCCCATTTCTCTCCCCATGAGTTCTTGATGATCCAGTACGGTTTCTCTTTCATTCGAATGGGAGAGAAGCCAGTACCATAACCAACTAATAAGACACCATGATCCAACTGCTTAGAGCATATATATGGGCAGGAGACTCCACCGACATATGTCTGCATGAACACTGCATTGATGGCCACTGCAAGCCAAGCCAAGCAACAGCAACACTTTTCAGAATTAGTTTTACATCAATGGAAAACATTAATTAACTAAAGATCCCATGAAGGCATTTTTTTAAGTTAATGGCAGAGGACATTTACCAGCGAGAGGGCCATTCTTGACAAGATTAGCAGCAATTTGTTCTTCATCAAGGGAGACAACACTAAAGTTAGCAACTTTAGCTGCAACCTTGGTGTTGTCAAATTTGCAGGTTGCCTTATCGGTACCAGTGTATGGGTAATCTTCTTCTCGCATAAGTCCACCAGCTTTGAGAGTGTATTCAAAGGCACTATTCATTAGCCCACCACTGCAGCCTGAGTCGCAAGAATCTTTTTCTTCTGGATCACACTGTAGGTAGTTAAATTAGAATAGGATACATACTTCAGGGAGATAAAAGACATTGAAATTTCGAAGTAAAAATTTTCATTTGGCCTGTGTAGTAAGTACTGCAAGTTAGAAGTCTTATTATACTGTCTACAATCCCAATTCTGATTAGCAATTGGCATACTGAAAATGAAAACAGCAACAAATTCAAGCCAAAACATACAAACAGTCCAATTCCCTTTCCCTTAAAGTGAAGAGGAAAATCTGATAAACGAAAACCGCAGAAAAACACGGTACTTGAAGAAGAAAGACACGTTTAAGTAACAGATTGATATGGTATAACACCAAGAAAGGCAAAACTCAATTCTTAACTATATGGGAACTACATAGGTAAATTATATGAATCCTCTTAGTTTCCCTAACATTTTTTACATATAAACACCAAGCTACCTTCCGCCTTTCATAAATATCATAACTAAGTTTTTTCCGTACTTACAAGTGACGGAAAAAGAGAAAACACTTCCCTATAACTGATCCATGATCAGTTACATGACCCAAAAATATTAATGACGCCAATAGTAAATTCCAATCGAATGAGCACTACTTTTAAATTGGCAAATGCTTTTAATTTTAAAGCTTAACGTGTTTAAGATCAGGATTCCATATACACAATATATAGAATAGGATGAGAGCGAAAAGCGTCAAACCTCGTGATCACAGTCCACAAGTTGCTGCTCGCTGAGGCTAACAAGCTTCCCTGTAGCAAGAAAGTTGGCACCTTCTAATGCACCAGTGGTACTAAATGACCAGCATGAGCCGCATGAACCCTAGGATTTCAATCATAAAAAATAACAATTACTTAATTATCTTAATGCTGCACGTATCAATCTCACAGAGAAACAAACATACCTGATTCTTCACTGGCGTGACAGCACCGTGCTCTCTCCAATCGAAATCTGAAGGAAGATCCTCAGTAGGAAGAATCGGAGCTTTATTGGCGTCAGAAGGAAACCGAAGCCGGCGGTTAACGCCGAGAAATTTCCGGCTGAATTCATCCGTCGTCATATCGGAAAACTGAGTCACGCCGTGAACAGCAGATGGATCGAGCTTCTGGTGTCTCATTGCACGGCGCAAGTTAGCTTTAAAAACCGAAAATCTATAATGATGCTCCTCATCGGAGGCGTATGTTTTCCCGAATCTCTCCTTAAAAAGCGTAAAGTGATGTTCGGCGTTTAGCATGTGATGATCATCATCGCCGACGACTTGACGGATTAAAATATCATCGTCCCCGCCTTTAATCTCGCCGTTGACAGCCAACAAATACGACGTCGTTAGGAGGATAGATAATACGAAAACGAGAGAGAAACGATGAGCCATTGTTGACTGAGAAGATTTGTTTTCTGTCTTCTCTCAGTTTCATCTGCTATATATATATACATATATATCCATCAGTCTCCTAAAAGGAGAAGGTTGCTTAGAGTTGAGGTGAAAGATATCCAATTACTGAATGCCACGTGGTGGATAATGATTGGTTGAAGGAATGGTAGTTGCTTCTCGGCGTGGGTTTGGTTAGTTTTTCAGTTTTGAAGTCGTTCTCTGAAATATATAAAGAAATAAAATAACCGAAAGAAAGAAATTATCCTTAATTTTATCGTTAAAGTTGTTGCTTTTAACAAACAAAGGTCTTCCAAAAAGCAAAACATAAAATATTTACCAAAGAACAATGAATAGTTTATATTCATTTTTTTTGTTTTTATTATTAAAAGGTGTTAATTAGTAGAATGTTTATTTTGTACCCAATTCTCATCGTCAAAATAATTAAACTTAAATACGTGTATCGTAAACCAAACAAGTTGAATAACAAAACAAAAAACAAGAAATTTTATCATCTCTTAGTTGGCCAATAAGCTACAAAAAGTTTACTCAACTTGAATTATTGAAACCGAATGGTGATGAAAGAGGATTTCAATTGCTGTAACTTGTACGCGTCTGGTAACTAAAATAGTAGAATGTATAATAAATAAAATCATAGGAAACAAAAACAACATAGTGTATTGCTTCATACTATTCTCTTTGTTTCAATCGTGTCACTTTTTTAAATTTTGAGATTCAAATAAATTTATATTATAATATTTCTCTTTTTATATAATTTACAAATATATATATATATATATATATATATATATTTCATTTCACAAAAATTGAAGATCTAATATGTAATTTTTTTGTCAAATCTAAACTCTCGAAAAAAATTACTATATAAATTGAGATAAAAGAAATAATAAATTATAGCAAACAAGTAATGTATACGTGTTCAATCTCATATAATTATAAGGATTTATTCATTTACATCTAAAATTAAAGGATATTATAAATATTAGTTAAAGGACAAGTTAAAAGAACTGTATTATGCCTTCAAACTATTGTTTAATTATTTAATAGTTACCCACCCATGAGCTTGAGTAATTCCATGATTTTTAGCCAAATGAATCTTTTTAGCGGAAATAATGTTTAATTGTGTGTTATTATTCTTTTGGTTGCGTTTTTCTGGGTGTAATGGTTTTTCATTTCGATCCTATATTTTACTTCTTTTCGAGCAAAATTTGTAAATAATTGGATAAAACTTTCTTAGGTGTACCCAAATAAAAAAGATAGCTGATATGATGGAGTTCAATGTGTTGATGCCTAGTCTCAAATTTCATTGGCTTGATATCAAACTATTCAACATCGAGAAAGCTAACTAACAAGAATTGTGATAGAATGGTTACTGTATAATGAGTAATAATCATAGGATGATTTAGGACTGTTCAAAATCAAATCGAAATTAATAATCTGAATCCAAAAAAAAAGTTATTGGTTTATCAGTAACGGGTTATTGGTTTAGTGGTTTTCATAACGATTTAGATTTCTTTTGTTATGGGGTTACCGATTTTTAACGATTTGATGTTTTTTTTAATGTGTAAAACGATAACCCGATAGTAAATTAAATAATCCTATATTTATACCATTTTGTATATAAAGTTTTTGACTTAGATTTTGGTGTCCTACTTTTATTTTTGGTTGTCTCAAACACTTGAACTCATACGAATGGTTTATTTGATTTATCACCTTGTTTCTAAGTGGTTTTCAATGTTATTTTTTTTGTCAAATCTTAACAGTTAAACTGATAATGATTAAAAATCGATAAACCAATAATCGATAATATTTACATGTTTGACAAATACATAAATGTCATTTCACATCATTATTTTAACATAAGATAATATAGAGAATAACAATATAATTTTTGTGGAAACTAGCTACTTATTCAGAAACAAATAATCCCTCCGAACATTTAGCTATTCATGTTTGACTTTGACAGATTCCTTATTTAGTTATTCATGGTCGACTGGACACATTCTTTAAGAAATTATAAATGAAAGAATAAGATCCCAATCATCTAAATAATGGGAAATGAAAAGTAGGATTTAATAGTAAATCTATTGATTTTCCAAGTTGAACAAGAAAAAAAGTGGATATCCATTTTAAATATACAGGAGCCAAGAGATAGTAAGGATGCTAATCATACCTACTAGGCTACTAATGAAGAACAACAGAAGAGAAACTTGAAAATTCACATAAAAATGTGATTGAGACAACTTGAATCAGCAAGTCAAAAATCTAAGAGAACTTGATATTTTAGATTCCATCTGTACAAACTTTGTTAAGGTTTCTGTTTTCTTGTCTATGCTATCTTTTCTGCCACAAGTGCACACACTGAAGCAAAAAAGATTTCTAATATATGTTACTGAACCTCATAGGAGTATATGTCTATACACGGCTCTACTTTTTCGGCGTTATACTATTCAAATTCTTGAAGATGAAAAAGATAGACAGGAGAATAAAAATAATGGTAATCCCATGGATGATCCTTATGCAGCGGACGGAAGCAGAATCACAACTACACCAGTGTCGATAAACTCTTTTTCCGCAGTTGTAGCAGAAACTGACACCACACCTACATCCAGATGAAAAGAGAACCAGGTTAAAGTATTAAACTTGAAAGTTGAACCCTTTCTCTAATTCTTATTGTTTAAGTCATTCTTTTAACAGTGTACAAGCGTGATATATCAATCAAATTCACACAAAATATATCTGTCTCTACACCTGTGTAGGACTCAGAGAACTGAACAAAACCAGAAGAATGTAAGAATTGCATAGATGAAAATTGCAGAATTATGAGAAGAGCTGTCAGCAATTAAGAAACGAACAATATAAGCCACTTAATATCTCACATATGCTGAAATCTTATGTCATAAACCTGGTATATTTTAATATGTAGATCTACCTAAGCAACTTTGTTCCTCCCAGAACATTAATTTGGCTTCACAGGCACTTTTTTATTTTATAACTTTATGTACAAGAAGATGAGATCCAAAATTGACTATACAGAGGACGAGCTTGATTATCTCAGGTAAAATCCCCTCTTATTATTCATAGCTGTCTGTTATCTTCTCTTTTGTTTCTTTCCAGAAACATTAACAAACCCAGTGAAATCCTTGAAGAAAAGTAAACACTAAAAAGTAGCCAACAATGAATAAAAGGGTAAGCATTTCATTTGTGGGGAAAAAGACATTCAATTAGAGCCGGATAATTGAAAACTATGTGAGGAAAAGATCTGGCTACTACAAATAAATATCGATTGGAACGTTAAAGAAGACAAAATTTGGCAGATTACATGATCTACTTTAGGGGATTCAAATGTTATATTTTCCTCATTCCCAACCCGTCCTCTCTATAACGACTGATAGGATCAACACCTATCAATGTCAACAGAGAAAAATATAGCAATTGTAACCTCAAAATAGTGGAAACTGGGAATGATTGGCATATTAATCTCAATTAAGTGGCATTGGAGATATATTAGGTATATTTTCCGCTCATATTACTTCATATCATGTATAAGATAATTCTTCAGCTCATATTAGAGATGTATAAATCCGCTCAGAGAACTACATAATGCTTCCATCAACTCCCTGTTCCCTTCATACCTGTAGCCTAACATTCATTGGCCTAAGGTTTTATAGGCCTTTTCATCCCTTTATTTTGAAACTCGATAAATCAGAAGCAAGTTAGCAATTTATCCCTGTTTGTGAAAATGCAGAAATATGCAAGTGCTTGTTCTTAAAAATCCAATTAAGTAGATACTGGAATGCCACAACAAAGAGATACAAGTCTTAAAAAATTGACTAACTAGATATACATTGAAAGTCTCTAAAAAAGACTATTAACATATTGATAGCTAAGTATTTCTGCAGCCAAACAACAACTTTTTGGTGCTCAAATTCCAGGGAACCCATGTATGCAGGGAGGAATCAATTTAACATTCATTTTTTCTTCCTCTTTTGGTTATCATAGCTAAATGCAAGTCCTCTAAATCCTGTGTTCCCTTCCCCAAGAGTTAAAACCTTATCAATCAATCACTTGTGATTAAATCCCAAACTTACTCTCTATTCGGATCAATTCCAATTCAACATCAGACTCCTGTATAGCGGAGAGTGGAGAGACCGCAGCCTTACCCCTAGCTTGTGGAGGGGGGGACCAATTCCAATTCAATACTAAATATTTGCATAGTTACCTTGGTAAAGAGTGCACCTTTATTTATTTAATTAGTTCTTCAAGATTACATCCATATGTGGGGACCTGATTTCTTTTCAGGATCAATGTAGTAAGATATTATTCAATCCATGACCTCTACCCTATCTGCTCTGCTACATGTTTCTCCTAATTCTTATAGAAAAAAATAACTACTATAGGGTTAGCAGACTCATGTATAATCACCATCATCACCACCACCACCACAACAACAACAAAGCCGTGTAATCGGACTAGTGGGTCTGGGCAGTGTGGTGTGTACGCAGGTAGAAAAATTGCTCACTGTAGAAACTCAACTCAAGTAAACCTCAGAAGTTGTAAAGATATAAGTTTTTTTTTTCTTCAAAAATTAGGATGACTTATTCACAATTCACAAATAAAAAAGAAGAGAGGAAAAAAACAAATAAGACTAACCTGCATTTCACAATTTTGCAACCTTCAATAAGTTCAACAAAGTGACGACACTGTGGACACCTTTTCCACTTATTAGCCTCGGCAACCACGCCAAAAACGACATCGTTTCTATCCCTCAATTCTCGACTCTCTTCACACTCAAATCCAGAATGCCATGGAAGCTTACACTGAAAGCAAAAATGCTTCTTACAATTGGGGCACTTTGATCGCTTCGCTTTCCCACCACACTCATCCAAAATCAAAGCCGAACATCTCCGATCCGGACAGTAACAATGCGCTAACCCTAAAACAGAAGATTCACACAACACGTCGGACCATCTCACAAACAGCTGAGGGCCAACAAGATTCCGGCAAGAAATTGGGTCCAAAAATTTCTCACAACTCAGAGATGGACACGGAATGTTGCCGACGTTGTCCTCAAGCTTGACGGCGATGTATTTAGCCATACAGTCCATACAAAACGGATGAACACAAAGATTCTGGTTCTTGAATTTTTTGTTAGGTAATGATATAGGCTCGATACAAATTTCGCAGGTGAATGATTCATCTGGTGATTCTGCCACTGGTGATTCTGTGACTGTCAATTCTTGTTCTGACTGATTTTGGGCCAATTTTTGCTGTGTGTTCCCCATGATCAGTGTCAAAATTCTGAGTGAAGTGTTTTGAGTTTTTTTAATTTTTTTTTTACAAGTACTTTTTGTGTGGGAAAATGGAGGGTCGTTTTAGGTCTTCTTCTTATACTAAGATTGTAAATTGTAGGAGTAATATTTTCCCCAAAATTTTCTTTCACGTATGACTTTTGCAGTTTATCCTTCTTTTTCAATAATCAGCTGAACTTTCTTGGAATTGGAATATCATAACAGGTTAAACTATTTTTTTGTTTATTTGTAAGTTTTTCCCTTTATTCATTTATATTTATTATTACAAAAATAGTTCACTGTTACTAATATATTATTAAAAAAAATTATTATATTTTATTTTTAGTATTAATTATTTATTATTCAAATCATTTTTTTTAAGAAATAATGGTTTCTCTATCCTATATTAACTAAATTTGTGAGTCAAGGAATAAGAAAATTGATTGAATATATGAGGCAATTTGTACTTGTTGAGAAAAATATTTAAGGATGCAATTTAAATTATATTTTTCACTATTATTCTTTGTGAAATCATAAATATAACTCTGCAAGTAATCTAATTTTTTCTAAAATAATATCAAACTTTAAAGAAAAAGAAAAATTCAAATGACCGTTTGATCTTTGAACAATGAAAAAAACTTAAAATATTCAATTAAAATATGGAATAGAGATATCTTTTAAGTATTTCATAAGTGAATTTGTGAACATGCAAACTTATCAAGAGAAACATTTAAGGACATAATTTATATAATAGTATTTAGTATTGTTCCTTGTAAAATTATAAATATAATCTTTCAAAGTGTGATTTATTTCCTAAAAATTATCAAACTTCATATAAAGAAAGGGAAAATATGAAAAAAAATATTCCCTTCATTCAATATTATTTGTCTACTATACTAAAAATAGATAACCAACAATATGTGTCCACTTTATGAACTCCATTAATAATTTTACACTTAATTCATGATTTACCTTTTTTATTAATTATAATCATTTTCCTATTACATTTTTCAAGATATTGTATCATTCTATTTATAGTTTTTTAAGAGATATATCAAATTAATGATAAACAATTATTATTGGACAAAGAAAATAATTAAACATTCATCTTAAACTTTAAACAATTTAATTATTTTGTACAATTAAAAAAAACTCTAAAAATTCAATTAATATAAAATACAGAGAGTATCAATCAATTAAAAAGTGAATAAAATGATAAAATATAAAAAAAAAATTAACAAACATGTTAAGTCCAAATAAGACAAATAAAAATAAACTTAAAAGGTATAACTTTTCATGATTTTATTACTTGGATTAATTTAAAATTGTCATATACAATAAACTTACAGGACACGAAAAGAAGACCCAGAATTGAAAGGGGCATTTGTGATTTTGACCATGGTTTTCTCTTCTTTTTTTTCTTGGGAGTTAAACTCCTCAAAACATATTTCAATTTAATTTTTTTATAAAATAAACACTAAAAACTATTCTCACATTAAATTATTCACAAAAATGAAAATAAATTTGATTTTCAAATATCAATTTCATATTATTTTCAGCAACTATAGATATAACGATATTTCATCCGTCCACTATTGTTTGTCAGAATAAGATCATATACTCTTTTTAAGAAAAATTTAATACAAAGTGAAATTCGACGAATATAATCCTATTATAGCAAGAATATCAAAAGTTTATATAACTTTTCAATTGAGCAAAATTAAAGAAACTATCGAGGGCAGAATTGAAAAACACACACTTAGTATTTCTTAATTATTTAAATTAATAATTAATTTTTTGCATTTTTTAATTATTTAAATTGATAATTAATTTTAAATATCTATTTTTAGTATACCTTTCAAATATTCACGGACGGACGAGTGGAGGAAACTTCTGTGACCATTCCTCTTTTCACGTACTCATATGAGAAAAAAGAAGATTTCGTAAGGTGCAAAATCTTTTTGCTTCATTGAGTTAGTAAGAAAAAATAGATTCATAAATGTAGGAAACTTCTGCGATCGTTCCTCTTTATTTTATTTTTTTTGTATTACTAGTAAAGTGCACGGCAATTACCGTACTAAAAAAGGAAGGTATATATAGTGTATGAAAGTGAAATATAACATATTCACCCTTAAAGCTGATATTAAATTATGATTAAAATAGGACACTTGTTACATTTATCACTAATTTATTGATACCAAATTAAAAGCATGAAGTTTGTCTAAAAAGTTGATTGAACATTTTGGGCTGCTTTGTAATAAACAAATTGTCATTTATCATATTTATTATACAAAAATAATAAAAATATTAGTATTTTATTTTGGAAAATAAAAAAACTATCGTGATTTTCTTAGAAAATGAAAATCTGTCAGTGATTTTTGAATGTCATATAACAGTTCTAAAAAAGGAAAAAAGGAGTAAGAGTCCTAAAAAAATAGTTGGTGTAAATAGAACTGTCTTGTTTTTAGAAAATAAAATGTTAATCCTTATTTATTTGTGCATAATTCTTCTTTTAGATGTCCTTATTTACTTGTTCATTTTGACTAATCAAGAAAGGACAATTTTTTTCCCTATTCTACCCTTACTTAAACTTCTTGAAAATTTCTAAGTTTTAATACATCCTCTTTGAAACCATATATAATAAAGATAAGATTGTAACTTGACTATGTTAATTATTGTTATCTTAATATATGTATTTTTTTTAAAGTAAACAACTAAATAGGGACAAAGAAAATATGTCAAGGATTTAATTTGTGGGGTGATTGAATTGTTACGAAAAATAATGTAATTCAAATTAATACGATTGAGTGAATATTTGCTACAAAGTTTTAACTTTTCATAACAGAGAAGTTAATTATTTAATTTTTTTTCAGAAGGATATGACAAATGACAAATATAATTATCTAAGATTGGGCAACGGATTAAAACGTGATCATACTGAATTGGAGTGGAACGAGTTGATCTGTTCGTTGATCGAAATAATTGAGACGGATATTCGATTCCGTCCTGTCTCACTATATATCGGGATGGAGTCGGAACGGACCGGAATGGAATAAATGGATTTGACACATCAAGTTATTTCAAAAAATGATCTTTTTAAATTACAAAAATATGAATATTTCTTTTTCTAAGTTTAAATTAATAATTTTTAAATTTATAATGTAATAAGTTTATTTTAAAAATATTTTTTTTAAAAAAAAATTACTTATTAAGTTTGGAAGTTATTACTTATTATTTATTATTATGTTATAATTTATAGGTTATAATTATAACTTCTAATCTAAATAAATTAAATTTGTAATTTTAAAAAATTAAATAAAAATAAGGGTAAAATAATTGCACAAATTAAAAAATATCAATTTAATTTATTTAAATTTGTATTACAAATTACAATTTCAATTTACAACTATTAATAGAGTGCATAGTTACGCAGCCACCTTCTAGGAAGGGTTCTGCTTCAACTAAGTCTCGAATATAATATTAATAATACTTATAGGGTAGTTGGGTTACTTGAGTAGTATTTATTTTTTAATATGAAACATAAATTATAATTTATAAATATATAATATAAATTAATAAATATTAATTAATCGGAATCGGTATAAACCGATACCGGTCAAATCTCGATTTCGTTCCGTTTCATGTCCCGATTCAAAATGTCCCGCCCCGTTCCGTAGACAACCGAATCAGAACGATACCAACACATCCCGTTCCGTTGTCCAGCCTTAAATTAGCCTAAGTAACTTTTAAAATACTCAATTTAAGTTTTCTAGTTGAGTTCTACTTCTAAACCATTTACAAATATAGTTTATTTAATTTCAAAGCTGAAATAGGTTTCTTTGAGTCCTAATCTAATTCTATTTCGTACTGCTTATATAAATATGAATTTCGCTTAGTTCATTAAAGTATAGTAATTATTCTTCAATAATAATCATGGGAAACACATTAAAAAAAATTCTAGATCTCGAATGTGCAGATGAATCTCAACCATTCTGCTGTAAAATTTGTATGGAGCCTATGTTGTTATTTAGTAAAAAATTTAAGAATCAAAATCTTTGTGTTCATCCGTTCTGCATCGACTGTATAACAACATACATCTCCGTCAAGCTTGTTGACAATGTTGTCGAAATTCCTTGTCCATTTCCGAATTGTAACCAATTTTTGGACCCAATTAGTTGCCGGAATATTTTGGATTCCGATCTGTTTGATAAATGGTCTGAAAAGTTGTGTGAGTACTCTGTTTTAGGGTTGACGCGGTGTTACTGCCCTAATCGGAACTGCTCTGCTTTAATTTTGGATGAATGCGGTGGCTTTGCGACGCGATCAAAGTGCCCAAGTTGCAAGAGATTATTTTGCTTCCAGTGCAAGCTTCCATGGCATGCTGGATTTCAATGCGAGGAGAGTGGGGCTTTGAGGGATAAAAATGACGTCGCTTTTGGTAAGCTTGCTGAGGGTGAAAAATGGAAGAGGTGTCCTAAGTGTCGCTCGTTTGTTCAACTTAGTGAAGGTTGCCGTCATATCACTTGCAGGTTAGTTATATAGACTTTTAATATTTAATTATTTTTGTGTTTATAATTTAATCTGATTGTGTTTTTATGTAGGTGTCAAGCCAATTTTTGTTACGACTGCGGAATGCTATTCGATAAATCCCATGGCTTGTGTGCTTGTGATTCTCAGTTAATTACCTTCAACCGTATTATTGACTTGCGATTTGGTAACTGGAGATTTTTGTTCTGACTGATTTTGGGCCAATTTTATAATTGTAGTGAAGTGTTTGAGTTTTTTTTTTTAAACTACTTTTTCTATGATCAAAGTAATGATCGTTTTAGGTTTTCTTCTTATAATATGATTGTAATTTGTAGGAGTAATATTTTCGCCAAAATTTTCTTTCACGTATGACTTTTACAGTTATCCATCTTTTTCAAAATCAGCTGAGCTTTATTGGAATCGGAATATCATAAAAGGTTAACAATTTCTTTTGTTTATTTATAAGTTACTCTTAATCCCTCTATTCACTTCTATTTATTACTCACCTCTTTTTTTAAGAAAAGAAAGGAACTTTTAAATTTTTACTTTCTTAATTAAAATTATATCAAATATATCAAAATATTATTTAATTTTGTGATTTTAAAAATATCATGTGAAAAGTTAAAAGTATTCCGAAAAGGATAAGAAATCATTCTTTTTGAAACATCCTAAAAATAAAATGAATTCATTTTATTTTAAAAAAGAGGGAGTATTATTTACTATTCCATAAATAGTTATCAATAATGTTACTAACAATTATAAATATTTTTATTAAATTTATTTTTAGCAATTATTATAATTCTCTAAAAAAATTGTAAGGCAATGCGCATTTATTAAGAAAATTAATTGAATTTGTAATGTAATATACACTTATTAAGAAAAAAAATTCAAACATAATTTAAGTAATACTTTCCACTTTATTCTTTGTGAAATACTGAACATAAGTTTGAGAGTAATATAAAGGAAAGTACAAATATGAAAAAAAAATTAAATATCCGTTTGAACTTTGAAGGGCAAAGAAAAGATATCAAATATTTTAAAGGTTAAATTATCATTTTTTCCTAATAAGTTTATAATTATAAAAATATCTCAAATTGATATAATGATATAAGTGTTGATACGTTAAACTGATTCGCGAGATACATTAATCGTTAAGTAAGATACATTATTTTTTGTACATGATATACTAATCTGATGTACATTTTATACATGACCACTAATCTGATGCACGAGATAATTAATCCGATGCGTGAAAATGAGGATTTTGGAAATTTATAAAACAAGTAGGGGATAATGATGATAAGATAACTCGAAGGTGAAATTTCTGTCATTTATTTTAAAAAGGAGGAAAAGCCTCAAATATTATATTTAAATAATACGTGAAAATGAGGGATTTTAAAAATTTATAAAACAAATAGGGTATAATGGTAATAAGAGAACTCAAAAGTGGAATTTCTGTCATTTATTTTAATAAAGGGAAAAAACCTCAAATATTTAATTTATATACTAGAGAGAGTATTTTTACTCCATATTTTTTGAATTTGTGAAACAATTCATACTTATTAAGAAAAAATTTAAGGACATAATTTGAATTATGTTTTTCAATATTGTCCTTTCTGAATCATAAATATAACTTTGCAAATAGTGTGATATATCTCTTAGAAAACATAAAATTCATTAAAGAAAAAGAACAAACATAAAAAATTATAAATATTAATCTTAAATTTTAAACAATTCAATTCTTTTAAACAATACACTTATAAAAGATTTCAATTAGCATGAAATAGAGAGAATATCAATCAATACAAAGTATAGTAAAATAGTCACCTTAATTATTATTTTCTTGATAAACATGTTAAAATCCAAATAAGACAAATATAAATTTTAATAAATGTGTTAAAGTCCAAGTATAATAAATAAAAATAAACTACTTTTCATGATTTAATTATTTAGGTTAATTTAAATTTGTCATTTACAATAAACTTATGGAACACGAAAAGAAGACCCCTAGAGTTTAAGGGGCATTTGCCATTTGCCCGTTGTTTTCTTTTTGTTGGATTTGAAGTCTGGAAGTGGAAAGCATGTTTAATATTAAATTGTCTTTCTCACTTTTATCAACCAAAAAATAAAAATAGTTTTGATTTTCAATTATCAGTTTTAGAGAGTAATGCTAAATGATTTGAAATTTAAAAAAAAAATAATTAAAAAATAAATTAATTTTTTTATTTTAACTAAAATATATTAAAATTAAAAGAATAAAAAAAAAATTAAAAAAAATAACATAGTATGAAATATGTTATTTTACCATTCTAGTAAAAGAAAATTTTCCTTATATTATTTACGAAAAGGGTTAAAATTGCCTCTGAATTATGTGAAATAGACCACTTACACCTTTCGTCACATTTTGGGATAAAAAATGCCCCTACTGTTATCCTAAAAGACTATATATATCCTCAAGAGTTAACACCTCATATTTTTATTGACTTGGCAAGCCACGTGGGACTAATCATTCCACCGAAGCATTGCCACTAGGATTCACTACAAAAGAACTAGACATTTAGCGTGACAATAGTCGCCACAAAAGTTCAAAAATTCGTCACTAAAAGTTTTTAACAATAAATTTTAATTTTGTGTTTTTTCTTCATTTTTTTAAAAAAACAAAAATGATAACGATTAAGTAGGATTTTTAAAGACACTGTATGTTTTATTTTTATGTTATATCTAAATGTATAAAATGTACAGTGAGATGTGAATTGAGAAGTAATTTTCATGACTTTCATAATAATATTGAGTATTTTTAATATTGATATTTCAAGTTATTTATTTTAGAAAATTAGGTCGTCACTAAAAATCACTCATAACCTTTAGTGACAATATTTTGGAATTTTGTGACAACTTTATCGCCACTAAAGATTAAGTTCTTTTAAAATCTTAGTTGGCAACGCTTAGGTGGAGGGATTAGTCTCATGTTGCATGACACATCACTAAAAATTGGGATGTTAACTCTTGAGGGTATTTATGATCTCCTATTATAACGGTGGGGGTATTTTTGACCCCAAAATGTAATAGAAGGTATAAGTGGTCTATTTCGCATAGTTCAGTAGTAATTTTGATCCTTTTACGTAAATAATATAAGGAAAATAAAATATCAATCATATATGTGAAGGATTTGCTTTATGGGGGTGGTTGAATTGTTATGGAAAATGGAAATAATGTAATGTAATACAAATTAATACGATTGAGTAAATTTTTGCTATACTCTACCTATAATTATATATATGCTCTCCTAAATATGAAAAAAATAAAATTAACTTTTCAAACACAAAGAGATTAATAAGTACAGTAGTTTCTTTTACATTTTCCCCCAGAAGGTTATGACAATGACAAATATAAGTAACTTTTAAAATACGTAATTAAGTTTTCTAGTTGAGTTCTACTTCAAAACCATTTACAAATTGAGTTTATTTAATGTTCACGTCTAATTAGACGTCAAAATAGAATTTGGTTTCTTTGAGTCCTAATCTACTTCTATTATGTACTGCTTTTATATATATGATGAATTTTGCTAACTAATATCTTAGTCAACAATAATCATGGGAAACGTATTAAAAAAATTTCAAGAGCATGAATTGGCAGATGAATCTCAACCATTCTGCTGCAAAATTTGTATGGAGCCTATGTTGTTACCCAGTACAAAATTTAAGAACCAAAATCTCTGCGTTCATCCGTTCTGCATCGACTGTATAACAACTTACATTTCCGTCAAGCTTGGTGACAATGTCGTCGAAATTCCGTGTCCGTTTCCGAATTGTAACCATTTTTTGGACCCAATCGGTTGCCGGAATCTTATGGATTCGGATCTATTTGATAAATGGTCTGAAAAGTTGTGTGAGTACTCTGTTTTAGGGTTGACACGGTGTTACTGCCCTAATCGGAATTGCTCTGCTTTAATTTTGGATGAATGCGGTGGCATTGCGACGCGATCAAAGTGCCCAAATTGCAAGAGATTATTTTGCTTCCAGTGCAAGCTTCCATGGCATGCTGGATTTCAATGTGAGGACAGTGGGGCATTGAAGGATGAAAACGACTTCACTTTTGGTATGCTTGCTGAGCGTGAAAAATGGCAGAGGTGTCCTAAGTGCCGCTCTTTTGTTCAACTTAGTGAAGGTTGCCGTTATATCACGTGCAGGTTAGTTTGTTGCGTTCGCTATTTATAACAAATCAATTAAAATAAAATAATTAATACGCAATGGATGTGTTTATAGTTTAATCTGATTGTGTTTTTATGTAGGTGTCAAGCCAATTTCTGTTACAAGTGCGGAATGCTACTCGATCGTTCCCATGGCTGGTGTGCTTGTTATTTTCCTTCGAATTTATCTATGTTTAGCCGTATCTGTTTATTTGTTTTAATCCATCTTGCTGCTTGTCTTTTTTTTTTTACTTATATAGAAGTATTTCGCTTGTACAAAACATGATTAGGATTATTCATGTTTATGTTTTAAAAATTAAATCGAATTGCAATTCAAATTATTTGATGTGGTATGATTTGATTTGATTTACTTTTAAATTTTGAAAATTGATACAAGTCATTTATATATTATTCATGAATAATATTAACATAATTCTTTTAATTTTATCATTTTCTCACACCCAACATTTAACTCGCAGGGTTCTTTGGTAGAGAGATTAATAGTGTTTAAATTAGTAATGCAAAATTTATTTTTATCAATTATTTGTTTTATTATTTTCCACCTCATCTTGTGTTAATATTAAAACTTTATAAAAGAGAATCTTTCAATTATGTCCTTAAATTAACAATTTTGTTGTTATGTTTGCTATTTTTCACTTAAATTGTTTGATTTAATTGTCATCTTAGAACACATCACTCACAAAATGTCTATTTCTCAATTTAAAAAAGATTAACAATCTATTTTTAAAATAAAAAAGACTGTATTGATTTGTATTGAATTTATTTAGTAACAAACTAAAATAATTTAAAAGATATTTTTGTACTTACATAAATTTATTCCATAATATTATTTCTTGTGTATTACTAATACCTCCAAATAGGTATTAGTAACACATCCTATAATACCATGTTAGGACATGATCAATACCTGAATTAATTATAAATAGGTCAAAAATCCTATCAAATATAATACTAATCAATATCATATATAATACATGAATTATATTAACATAATAATTAATGGTTCCATAATTAATAATAACTATTTATTCTGTTATCGGCAAAATAATTTGGGCCCATGACTAGCTCAATCCAGATCATGATTGGGTGGTATATCACTTTTTTGGGGGGCCAATACCGTGCTAGAGTCTTACAGTGGCCTTAAATTATATAAGAAACTTAGAAATTTTATATTGTAACGATCAAATTACATTATTTTTATCATTTTTCAATTTACAGATTCTCTTAAAGTTAGTGTCATCTGGATACATAAAAATCTAGTTGGATATAAATCTCTCCCAAATTATAACAATTTCAAAACAATTCAATATTCAAAGTTTGTCCTTTCAAATCTTAACAAATTCAAAAGTAAATAAATTTGAAAAAAGTAGTTTAAACATGATAATATCTCTATTTTGTAGACACATTCAGAAGTCTAGGAGGTCAGTTATGAACAATACAAAAGTGAAAGAATAGTTGTTTGACAAATAATTTTTTTTTGGAAATCTCTCAATTCATCGAAGATTCTTTCAATTTTGATTTAAAACTATCGAAAATTTTGAGATCAAAATTCTTCTCCAGTTCATCAAAAATTCTTTCAATTTTGATTTAAATTTATCAAAAAAATTGAAATTTTTTCTCTCATATTATCGAATATCCTTTCAATTTTGATTCACCATTGTCAAAAAATCGTCTGTGCTTTGAAGAAGTTCTCGAGTTTTTTTGAGAGCTCTCAACCTCTCCTTTCGCTCCGCTGCAGCCACCTCTATGACGTGTTCCTCCTCCATCGACATTGACAATATAATCGTATACTAAATGAAATTCAAACCCTCGTTACTTCTTCAGAGCAAAAGAAACAGGAATAGGTAAAATAACAACAAATTGACAGGTTAACTGGTTGGATGTATATGTATTAGCTTTCTATCTATTTACGTATTATGTTCATAAAATTGTGTGTGATACATTATTATTTATGTATCTTATTCTAGTTGAAAAATATTGTAGTTTATAAAAGATATATTATACATGTTATTTTCAAATATAATTTTTTTGTGTGATTGCTACACGATATTGTGGTTAGTTGATACGTATTTGCTACATATAATAAAGTTTGAATTTTTGTTGAATTTGATATACATGTATTAAACAAGTGGTGCAACTATGTCTTAAAATGTTATTCGAAAAATTGCAGATACATAATAACATCTAGTTCATAATTAATTCGACATTTTGACATAATTACGTATCATGTACAAAAAAAAATTATGAATAGGATACACACTGATTTAGTTATAAAACAGTGTTGCAGATACATAACAACATGTGATACTTAATTATGATATACACATAACAAAATAATTGATATACATGTCATATACATAACTTTGAATATGATACAACCTGATATTGTTAAAACTATTAGTGTTTATGTATTAATAATAATAATTGACAATGTATATGTGTATGTCTCTGATATTAAAAAGTAACAAAGTTTGTAATATATCTGTATTTTAATAAATTGGAGTGATGTATCAAAACTAATATTTGAATACGATATATTTTACATGATAAAATTATAATGTATCATAAAATTGAAACGAAAACACTATACTTAAATTTATGAATCAAAATCAACTAGGTACATTAAAAGTCACACCCTTGGGTAGAGAAGCCTGCTTAGAAACACATTTTACTCCCCCCCCCCCCCCCTTTTTTTGTTGTATTAGAAAAAAATGTACAATAAAAAATATTTTTTTTAAACAATTCAACCCAAAGTCCTTATCGAAAACACCAACAACTTGACCTTTTTTTTTTTTTTTTTTTGGTATTTTTTACAGTCAATTTTAAAATCATAAAGAAGGAGCATTATCTATATGTATCGGAAAAATAAGAGAACAAAAAAGGATCAACCATAAGCTGGAAAAGAAAAAAAAAATTACCTTCTGAGAAAGTTGAAATTGATTGACTAAAGAGAGAACAAATTTGAAATTCCAAAATGTGATGAAGTAAAAATTGAAAGAGTAAAATAGCAAGAGATTAATGGAATGAAAATAGGAAGGGGGGAGACGTGTATTTGGGAGTTGTATATCTCGAATAGTGGGTTTTGGAGGATAAAGAGTGTTTTTTGTATATTTGGAATGGCAGGCAATAATAAAAAATATAATAATTAAAGATGTGTATACATTTAATTTTTCCTTAAATTAATGACGTACTCATGTGTTTCATATTAGTTGATCACTTTTTTTTAAATTCATATTTTCAAATCATAAATAAGAAGACACTCCAATATTAAAAAAAATTAATTAATGTTTGATAGGATGGACCACTAATATTAGAACAATTATTTTTAGTAATATAATCAACTTATACGAAACCAAAAGAATATCTTATAACTTAAACTGTCAAGTAGAATATAGAAAGGAAAACATAGTAAATATGAGATCAAAACACTTTTTTGGGAACAAAATAATTAAAAGAGTGAAGTACTTAGTATGCTAACTAGTATATTCCATTTAACTTTTTGATTAGATTCTATATTTTTATCAAAACCTTGTTATACATGTATAAATATTCACTTACAAATCAGTTACTAAAAGAAGCTACAACATGAAAAGAAAGTTTCGAAATTTAGAGAAGTTTCAAATGCATTTTGAAACAGTTGTATTGACTTCAACCAGTTAAAATGTCCTTAAATTATGTGAAAGGAGTAAAAATGTTCAACATTTATAGTTTGGTTCAAAAATATTCTTGTCGTTAATAGGGGCGGACCCACGTATCGTTCAGGGTGTTCACCTCGAACACCCTCGATAAAAAAAATACACTGTATATCTAAGGTGAATTTTCTGAGTTTGTGTTGATATATATATTTTGAACACCCTAAATAACAAATGAATGAGAAAGCCCAGCAGTAGTTGAGCTCAAAGTTACGCGAGACGTATACAGTTCGAATCCCTAGGTTGGCGTTTTATTTTTTTTACATTTTTTGGTTTCAGTTTTTTTTTAGTTAGATGTTTATGCTTTTATTTTCCGAACCTCCTTAACGAAAATTCTAGGTCCGCCACTGGTCGTCAATACTTTGATTTAAAGATGCCCTTACACTCAATACTTTACTTTAGAAATGCATTCATAGTTACTAAATTGGTCATAAATGCCTTTTTTCATATATATATATATATATATATATATATATATATATATATATATAGAGAGAGAGAGAGAGAGAGAGAGAGAGAGAGAGATTTTTAAACATATCTTCTCTCTAATTAACATACTAATAAAGAATATTGTATTCTTTTTTAGTATCATACAATCTAGTCCTTGTTTTGAGTATATCCAGAAATAGAGATTTCTTGTCTAGAATTTCATGTCGATTTAAAAATTTCGTATTCAGATTAATACTTCTTTCTTTGTTGGTAGAAATCACTGAGTGTCCAATTCATTAGGGAGCTTTTTTGGAGTGACAGTAGGAATATCTTTCTTTTTTATCATTTTTCTAAAAAAGTTGATAAACTTGGCGGGTATGTAAACGTCTGTCACTTTTACATGTGTCAAAAAAATATTGTGACATTTTTATTCTTACGGCCTGCTCAAATAGATTATTCTTTATGTAACGAAATGGTCGATTTCATCTATTATAATCGAAAAGGAGACTCACAAGAGGTTTTTGAAACCAAAAGAAATCTTAATTTTCATTTTTTTATCAAGCAGTTGCAATTTAAAATTTTCTAGATTCCCCGTGTTATTATTATTCTGATAAGACTCCTGATAATAATAAATTGCACTATTACTAGTATTAATATTGTTATAGCCTAGGTAAGAGCGAAATTTATTCTTTATTTTATCATGTGGTTTCTTTTAAAATCACTTTAACAAATAAAAATGATTTTTTCTTCATAATCTCATTTTATCAATTAAAATAGAATATTTTCATTTACCCTTTCGACAGTAAATATATGTCATATATATACGATCATAGTATATACATCACAACTATAATTATAATAAGACAATAATTTTCTTGTTTTTTTCTGAATTGAAGTAAAATAATATTATTAGAATAAAAGTGTATTGAAAAAGAAAATAATAATATATTTTATTTGAAATATGAGCATTTATGATTCATTAAATTACAACAAACACATTTTTGAATTAATATATTAATTATAAAAATATTTTAAAATTAAATTACAAATAATTAAATTTTATTTTTTTTCATAATTTAAAGATTTTTTTTGACCCATTTCTATTGATTTTATTTGGATTGCTCATGACTTTTTCTGCAAGTGACAAATGCTCAGTGCCCGTAGCATAATGCCTTCGCAACTTGTTTTCATCTTTTTTTTAATTGGCCATTGGGACCTCTCTTATTGGATTTCCCAATATAGAGTTGTCTAGTGGCAAAATATTTTACAGATATCTATTTAGGAAGTTATTTTTAAAGTATTATTAATTGAACAATTTTAATTTTTCAATCTAAAATAAGTTGTACAGATGTATGTGTATGACAATAAATTATTTAATTAAGTGTAAAATAAAAACTTATAATAGTATAATATTATAATTTTTAAGTGGTGTGAATTAAAATAAATTCTAATGATATCGGATAATGAAAAGGAAAAATCATTTTCGTCCAGAAAATTTGGTTGAAGTTTTGCCAGAATAGTATTTTTTCTATGTTATTTTACTTTTTAACTTTAATACTTTTTGACTAAAAAACGAAAAAGGTCAATTTATTTTAAAATAATACTTTCTTTTTTAGTTTTTTTTTTAAAAAGTTCTTGCCAAATTTTCTGATCATTTAGCATTTACCGTAATAAAAATACTCTAAGATTCAACTAATGTGAATAGAGTATTAATTAGTGTAGGATCTCAATAAAATTGAGAGATGAGTAATTAATGTTAGCTATAAAATAAGAAAACCAATAACTCCTCCCTTCAACAATAGTTGTCCAATAATAGTTATCTACTATGCTATGTTATGATGTTGAACAGTATTTATCCACTTTATAAAAATCAATAAATAATTTAACATAAAGGAGTAATTTCTAGTTTATCTTTATCATTAATTATAATCATTACCCTATTATATTTGTCAAGACGTTATATTTTTATATTTAAAGGAGTATAATAAAATTATTCTTTTATTTATAATTTCTTAAAAAAAAAGTATACAAAGTCAAAAAGTATGATATAGTTAAAGGCGAGAAAAAAAAAAGGAACTCTATTTATTCAACATAAATATTGAGATTTTATGGTTATAAAATGAGAAATAAGTTACAAGAGACCTTCTCCATGCATTGTATTTGACAACTGAAACCTACTTAACTTTCGACTAATTTTAAGTTCAATAATTAATATGTTCCATGTTATAGGTATTAGATTATTACTATACATAACAATTCATGAGTACCTTCATTATGTTATCAAAAAATACTTTTTATCTCTTGTCGATATATTTTGCATAAATTTAATAATTGATGATATTTATTTTTGGAGTTCTCAAGAAAGTGTCATCGAAAGTAAATCAATAGTGATATTATATTATTGTGAATTTGATAATTTTAACATAAGTTCTATTTTTTATATTAATGAATTTATCTTACATATATAAATAGTATATTTACAAAAATTATGAATTTATATATTTTGTGATACAAAGTCTCTTGTGGAAGTCATTGTCGCAATTGGTCCAAAGACGATCCACCTTCTAAGATAGTAAGATGGGCACATTGACATTGCGATGTACTTCCACGGCTTCTTATATATTATTCTTATAGTAAGTAGCTTGATATATAATACTTGTTATTTTATAAAAGTTAATGTATAAATTATATTATTTTTTAATTTTATTATTGTGAGCTATTAATCTTAAGATGAATATCTGACAAACCTACAAAAGGTAGCTCTAATAAATAAATAGTCTAAAGCTAAATTTGAAATTTGAAGATATATTTTTTATGAAGTTTATTATAGTCAATTATTTAATCTTTCTTGAGACATAGTATTCATAATTTGTTAAATTTCTTTTACTTTTTTGTTCTTTTAAGAAAACTTTATATTTTCTACCTTTAATACTTGATTTTTTTTTTGTATTGCCCGGTAAATGACAAAAATTCCATCTATAAATTCTCTTATTACCATCATCCCTTATTAGTTTTACAAATTTCCAAAATCCCTCATTTTCACGCATTAGACTAATGTATCAGCGTATCAAATTAATGTATCTCGTGCATCAAATTAATGTATCTGGCAGTGTATCGTATATAAAATTTAATATATCTTACGTAATGATTAATGTATCTCGCGAATCAGATTAATGTATTAGCGCTTTTATTATTGTATCAGTTTGAGAGATTTTTATAATTATAAACTTATAAAGGTCTAATAATTATTTTATCTTAAAAATATGTGATTTCTATCCTTTGAAGAAAAAAATGACCCCCCAAATTTTGGGGCCTAAAGCAGTTGATTTTTTTTTTAAGTCAACATAAAACAACTAAATAAATAATTCATATTTATTGACTAAATTAATTAATTAAAAAAATTAATTTCTATTCATCGATGAAAACCTTGAGTTAAAAAAAAATTAAATAAGAATAAAATATTAAATTTAATTTTTTAATACACCTAAAAACTAAAGTGGTGCAATATAAATAGGAAACGGAGTATCTTATCACAACGAATTTCTCGTTAGTCGTGAAGTCAACTTAATTATTATAGCTCTCTTTTTTTTTTCCTTTCTGGATTTCCCATTGGTCCCAATCCTAATACCGGTTGTCGACTACTCAATAATAGTTGACTTAGCTATTATGAAAAGAAAAAACATTGGCTACAAATTGAAAAATACTTTTCACTTTTGCTTTTTAATTATTTTGAAATTACTTTTGAAAATAGAAATAATTCAAAAGAAAATCATACTACCATGGCTCATTATTATTTATCGGCATAATATATATATTGAGCCTTAAATTTAAGTTCAAATTTTAATTTTAACCTCTAATTTTTATATTGCACAAACATGCACTTTAACTATCCAACTCTTAAATAAATAAACATATGAGTTTTACATGACACAAATACACGTAGGACACAACGCATGATAAAAAATGACATGTAGGACATGTGTGTTTATTTGTTCAATTTTATACAAGTTTAAGTGTCTATTTATGCACATTCAAAGTTAAAGGACATAAATGTGGTTTGAAGCCAAGTTAAAGAGCACATTTATATATTATACCTTATTTATTTCGTTTATAAAATTAATGAACAATTTATTATTTTATATTTGTTTTATTCCTATTATTAAATATTATTTATTTCTATAATATTTTGATAATTTACAATTAATATGGGTAATATCATAAATTATCATTTATTTATTATTTTTTATGTAGTATATCAAATCAAACAATATAGATAAGTAAAAATAAACGGGGGAGTAATATGAACAATTAACTCTCTTAAACTTGTCACAAAGACAATGTAAATAAAGAGAAAAAACGAAAAAGAGAAGTTCAAACATAAAATAATAATTGTTCATTATTGACTTGTCACAAAAATTAAATAATAGTAAATGATAGGAGTATCTTTATCAAATCACCCTTATTAAATTTAAGTTATATAAACACTGAAAAATGAATAATATTAAGCAAGGGTAAAATGGAAATAACATGATAAATTATTTATTGATTTACTAGACAAATATATATTATTGTACATTCTAACATAATATAATTGACTAGTAAAAATGGTTAAAAAACTTTAAAATTTCACTTACTTTGAACAATGAAACATATCTCAAAATTCATAGAGAAAATATATTTCAATATTCTTATCAAATTAGTTGTTGTGTTTATTTTGTCCAAAGAGTTAACTTAACTAATTATTAAAATTAACAAAATAATATATCAAACACAAAAATTCTAAAACTAAAATTTATATAAACATAATTTCTGTTGTTCAATTTGTTTTCTAAGTTCAATCTTCATAGAATTTTCTAAATATTTCCTCACCAAGTTTATCATAGTAGCTTGTATAATCCTCTAGATTTAAATTGACTTATATTGAATTAAACAAAATACACAAAAGTTTTAAATTTTATAAAATATATCAAAATATCTTTTAATTTTATATGTAAAAATAAAAGAGTTAATAAGAAGAAAAAAATTGCAAAGGCAAACAAATTAAAAATAAGATGATAAACATTATGAAAAGATGTTATCTTTAATATAGGTCATAATTAACCAATTAATTCGATGAAAAATATTTAAATTAAGTTGTGAGTACTTATCATAGTATAAGGTTAGCATATTCCCCGTGATTCTAGACGTATATACAGGGAATACAGGTATCTATCGATTCATATATAAAGGAGCTTCAACTCTTGAGTAATGTGAGACTTGAGTTTTCTCAAAAGATGAGTGTGTCAACAATGACTTCTTTTGGGTATTGTATTCTTGTTGTTCTGGGTTTGATTTTGAATGAGTCAGTTTTATGCAATGGTGGAGTCACCAGTAGTTTTGTTAGAAAAGTTGAGAAAACAATTGATATGCCTCTAGATAGTGATGTTTTTAGTGTTCCTCCTGGATATAATGCGCCTCAACAGGTATCTTCAAATTCTCCTTTTTATTGTTTTCTAATTTGTATTTTCTTTCATTTAGAGCTTTTAACAAACACTGTTGATGCATCATTCACCTTGCTGTTAGTTGTTGAATTTTTTATGGATATATTGATGCACTTTTCACCTTTTTCTCCGTTTTTGTTTAATGGCACTTTTACTCTGATTTTGTTAATGGGTTTTGGGGTTTTAAGAAAAATATACTAAAAGTAGATATTTTTGGGATCCACTGAACTCGTACTACTGTGTGCGTTGTACGGCGGACGAAGGCATTTTTTATGTTAGATTCTTATCTGGTGCCTTCTTTGTGACTTCCTATCAAGCCATTATTGAAGAACCTCTTGTTTTAATATTTGTCAATTTTTTTTTTACTTTCAAATGAACAACATACCCGTGAAATCACACAAAGTAGGTTCTGGAGAGGGTTTAGTGTACGAAGATTTTACCTTTATCTCGTCGAGGCAGAGAAATCACACAAAGTAGGTTCTGGAGAGGGTTTAGTGTACGAAGATCTTACCTTTATCTCGTCGAGGCAGAGAGACTCTTTCTGGATAAAAACGTATTCTCATGTCAAAAGTTTTGTTTATGCTTGTATCATTCATGGAACTTGGTTTATTTGCCAATTGATTCTGTTTGGGATGTCTTTATAAGGTTCACATTACACAAGGAGATCATGTGGGAAAAGCTGTTATTGTATCATGGGTGACTATGGATGAACCTGGTTCAAGTACAGTAGTATACTGGAGTGAGAAAAGCAAGCATAAGTGTAAGGCCAGCGGAAAAGTTACTTCCTATACATATTATAACTATACTTCTGGTTACATCCACCACTGCAATATCAAAAACTTGAAGGTGAATATTCTTTCTTTCATTCCTTTTTTGGTTGGATAATTTTGGTTTGTAAACTACTTTAACCCTCTAAAATGATCTAAACTTACAATGGATTTAATACTCCTTTGCAGTTTGATACCAAATACTACTATAAGATTGGGATTGCACATATATCACGAACCTTCTGGTTCACAACTCCTCCAGAAGTCGGCCCTGATGTACCCTATACATTTGGTCTTATAGGTAACAATTTCTACCAAATTATCGCTGTTGGAACTTTGTGGAGCTTGCTTTGGTTATTTTATGCACTGCTTCTGAAGTTTCATTGATATTGTTCTTTCTCATACCGTACCAAAATAAAGATAGACTGTACAATCATGTTCATGTGAATATAATTGAGACCCTGAATCTAGGATTAAGAGATGGCAAATTTTCTAGTTTATTGTGTGAAACAGCATTATCTGCATGACGCATTAACTTCGTTACATGTACATTATAGATACAGCATGCTTCTCCTTCTGTGCATATGTTGAACATGGTTCAGTGAGAACCTCTTTGCATACTTCCCAAGGAAAAGGATAAATGGTAGCTAAAAAACATTTATGCTGTTGTTAGCATTCGTTCTGCATTTCTCAGCCAACCTGCATTTCATTACAGGGGATCTTGGTCAGAGTTTTGATTCAAACAAGACACTCACACATTATGAATTAAATCCAATTAAGGGGCAAGCAGTGTTGTTCGTAGGCGACTTATCTTATGCTGATAACTACCCTAATCATGATAATGTAAGATGGGATACATGGGGAAGGTTTGTAGAGAGAAGTACTGCTTATCAACCTTGGATTTGGACAGCAGGAAATCATGAGTTAGATTTTGCTCCTGAAATTGTAAGTGATTTCCATACTTTTTCCCTTATTGCTCAAAATTTGTTTCTTGTGTAATTCATGGATGCTTTAACCTAATTTTTTGAGCTATATGAGCTTTATTAATGCATTTCTTGACCTTCAGCCAATTGAGAAGAAGTTGTGTTAAAACCCTTTTGCTTCAATGTATGAACAGAAAGCATAGTTACTTGCATGAATTCTACAGTTGTACAGAAAGCTGGTATCTCTCTCTGTTCCAACAAAAAAATAGATAAACATTTCCTCAGCTTTGCAAAGGAAGTTTAATGAGATTCATCTTGCATGATAAAAATGACTATATTTAGAGAGACTAATAATGAGCAAGCATGTATGCTTTAGAAAGAACTAATGTGGTTATAGAGTTTATTGATTGAACTCCACAGCAAAAAAGACAATTTGCTTGTGATATTCAATTCCTTCAATAGTAATGTGCTAGATTTTAGATGGTTTTGCATGGAATTTTGATGAATACATTCTGATACTTCCTGCAGGGGGAAACAAAACCATTTAAGCCCTACACTCATCGGTATCATGTCCCATTCAGAGCATCAGACAGCACATCTCCACTTTGGTATTCAATCAAGCGAGCTTCAGCGTATATCATAGTTTTATCCTCATATTCAGCATATGGTAAGGACACAGAATTCTTGTGAATGATACTTAGCATTGAGTTATGAACTGGTTTATGCTTTCCCTTTTCCTCTTCTTTAGTGTGGACATAGAACTTAGAAGTACTCAGCCAGAAAATATCATCTACAGTCTGTTACTTTTCCAGTTCTTGAAGAACTTAGAAGTCATTCAGTAGTAATACCAAAAATTTCAGTCCACAGTCTATGTCAATCTTTTGTTCACATTCACCTTGCTCCCAAAATAAAGTCTGTGAGTGCATTTTCGTTGTCTCTAGTATAGGTTATTCAGGAGAGGCATTTTAGAAAATTCAGGACCATGGATTTGTCTGTTTTCTTATAACTTCCTTTTCTTTCCTCCATTTTTTAGGCAAATACACTCCTCAATACAAGTGGCTTGAGGAAGAGCTACCAAAGGTTAACAGGACTGAGACTCCGTGGCTGATTGTTCTAGTACATTCCCCATGGTATAACAGCTACAACTATCACTATATGGAAGGGGAAACCATGAGAGTAATGTATGAACCATGGTTTGTACAGTACAAAGTGGATATGGTTTTTGCAGGTCATGTTCATGCTTATGAAAGAACAGTATGTACAAACTCATCCAGTTCTCTGTAGCTTAAGTGAGAGTCTTAGTTTTCATCTGTTATAGAAGATGTAAGCTTTTATTATGTTTCAGGAACGGATTTCTAATGTGGCCTACAACGTTGTCAATGGAGAATGCAGTCCTATTAAAGATCAATCTGCTCCAATTTATGTAACAATCGGTGATGGAGGAAATCTTGAAGGCCTAGCCACCAAGTAAGATAATCTAAGTCTAGAAAGTTGTTTTATGTGTTGTGGTTGGCATTTCTGTGAGACAACTCAACTAATCTGATATCTTGTACACTAATTTCAGCATGACAGAGCCACAACCAGCTTACTCTGCATTCCGCGAGGCCAGTTTTGGACATGCCACTCTTGCCATCAAGAATAGAACTCATGCTTATTATAGTTGGCATCGTAATCAAGATGGATATGCTGTGGAAGCTGATAAGATATGGGTTAACAACCGAGTTTGGCATCCAGTTGATGAGTGCACAACAGCCAAATCATGATATGTGATATACACAAAATTTCATCTATCTTTTCTTTCCTTTTCCTCAGTAACATTGTGTACTTGTTGATGAATAAATATTTCATTATTTCAAGCTCTTGCTGCCTCATAATTTGTAAAACGTCCATTTAAGACGTGGCAGAAGAGTCATTGTGTGGAAAACCAAAAAAACGTCTTTATCCAATATAAAAATTAGAATTAAAAATTGAATATAATGTATTTAAAATTTGTCAAAGTTAGAGGATGAGACTTTTTTTTTTTGGTAAAGCCTTAGACATATCATGTGATATAATCATATAAAATAATAAAAATGTATTAAGTTTTAATATCAATTAATCAACGAAAAAACGTGCCATAGACATCTCATATGAGTAAATTAACAACTACTATAATATATCCCGGAGCACGTGGCCGAAATCTTTTTCCCCAGTTCACATCTTTTTTGTTTTTATATACACGACTTTTAACAAATAAATAATTGTACTAATGTGGAAGCGTTAATTCTAATCAATATCAGTGGACCAGGAATAAATAAATAATTGTGTGAAATATGAGTATACAAAATAATATTCAATGTATGAAATATGAATATACAAAATAATATTCTCTAAGTACGTAACAACCAACTTACATGTTACTACATAATAACAATAATTTCGAAAATAAATAAAAATTACTACATAATAACAATAATTGCGAAAATAAATAAAAGGTTGCACCGCATCGTACAATTTAATCAACGGCAGAACGTGGGACAAGCTTAGGAATGACTTTTTTAATGCTAATATGAAATTTGATTCAACATAAATATTGAGATTGCATTATTACGAAACGAGATTTGAAGATATTCTCCTAACTAAACTTTTGACCACTTTAAGTTTGATTAATAATTCATATGATCCACATTATAATTATTAATTCATACATAAGTTAATTTATGGGATACTCCATATTTGGAAACTAATGAATTATATTTTGATTTTCTAAAATGACAACTTGTTTTAAACATGTTATTTTTAAGTAAGCATGACAATTAAAATGAATTGGAGCATTTGGAGGCATCGTACTTCCTGGATGCATATATATATAGAAGCTACTACTCTTGATTAATGTGAAAGTTGAGTTTTCCCACAAGATGGGTGTGTTTGGTTATTGCATTTTTGTTGTTCTCAGTTTTATTGTGAATGAGTCAGTTTTATGCAATGGTGGAGTCACCAGTAGTTTTGTTAGGAAGGTTGAGAACACAATTGATATGCCTCTAGATAGTGATGTCTTCCGTGTTCCTCCTGGATATAATGCGCCTCAACAGGTATCTTCATATTTTTCATTCCCAAGGAGATAGGAGGTTAGCCTCTGGAGTCTCGTCCTACAAATGATAGCCTTTGAAAGGCCTCCCAGGGGTCGTTTGTATAGTAGTAGTTTATGTTAGCTGCTTATTCAGTGCCTCTTCTATACTACTTTCGACCAAATCAAACTCCATTGTTTAAATATTTGTCATTTTCATGGAATTTGGTTTATTTGACAATTGATTCATTTTGGGGTTTCTTTATAAGGTTCATATAACACAAGGAGATCACGAGGGAAAGGCGGTAATTGTTTCATGGGTGACAATGGATGAACCTGGTTCAAGTACAGTAGTATACTGGAGTGAGAAAAGCAAGCTAAAGAATAAGGCCAAAGGAAAAGTTACTAACTATAAGTTTTATAACTATACATCTGGTTACATCCACCACTGTACTATCAAACATTTGAAGGTTAACATTCTTTGTTTCATTCCTTGAACAAAATTTAATATAGGTGGATGCTCAAATTGACAATGGATTTAATTCTCCTTTTGTAGTTCGATACCAAATACTACTATAAGATTGGGATTGGGCACGTAGCACGAACCTTCTGGTTTGTAACTCCTCCAGAAGTTGGGCCTGATGTTGCCTATACATTTGGTCTTATAGGTAACAATTCCAACAATATTATTGCTGTTGGAGCTTTCTTCGATTATTTTACCATTGCTTTTGAGGTTTCATTTCAATCCTGCATTTCATTACAGGGGATCTTGGTCAGAGTTTCGATTCAAACAAGACACTCACTCATTATGAATTAAATCCAATCAAGGGGCAAGCAGTGTTGTTCGTAGGGGACATATCTTACGCAGATAGGTATCCAAATCATGACAATAACAGATGGGATACATGGGGGAGGTTTGCAGAGAGAAGTACTGCTTATCAACCTTGGATTTGGACCGCGGGGAATCATGAGATAGATTTTGCTCCTGAAATTGTAAGTGATACCGTAATGTTAGCTCATTGAGATTTAATGCATTTCTGGATCTTAGCGATGGTTCTGCAATGGAATTTACATTTTGTTACTACCTGCAGGGAGAAACAAAGCCCTTCAAGCCCTATACTCATCGGTATCATGTTCCGTATAAAGCATCAAACAGCACATCTCCACTTTGGTATTCAATCAAGCGAGCTTCAGCATATATCATAGTTCTATCCTCATATTCAGCATTTGGTAAGGATATGCTTGCGAGTATTACTTAACAACTTAAGTTTTTAGATGAGATGATCACGCAGTTCAACAATATTCACCTTGCTTCCCTATAATTCATAATGCATTTTCTTGTTGACTTAAAAGTCTATTAGGAAAGTTTAGGACTTGTGGATTTGTCTATTTTTCTTACAGTTCGTTTGTTCTTTTCAAATTTTAGGTAAATACACTCCTCAATATAAATGGTTAGAGAAAGAACTACCAAAGGTCAACAGGAGTGAGACTCCGTGGCTGTTTGTTTTAGTACATTCTCCATTGTATAACAGCTACAACAATCACTATATGGAAGGGGAAACCATGAGAGTAGTGTATGAGCCACGGTTTGTACAGTACAAAGTGGATATGGTTTTTGCAGGTCATGTTCATGCTTATGAACGAACAGTATGTACAACTTGATCATCCAGTTCTCTGTAGCTTATGTGAAGAATCATAGTTTCATCTGTTATAGAAAATGTAAATTTTTAATTGTGTTTCAGGAACGGATATCTAATGTGGCCTATAACGTTGTCAATGGGGAATGCAGCCCTATTAAAGATCAATCTGCTCCAATTTATATAACAATAGGCGATGGAGGAAATCTTGAAGGCCTAGCCACCAAGTAAGACTAATCGTCTAAGTCTAGAAAGTTGTTTTTATGTGTTGTGGTTGGCGTTTCTGTGAGACAACTCAACTAATCAGATATCTTGTACACTAATTTCAGCATGACAGAGCCACAACCAGCATACTCTGCATTCCGCGAGGCCAGTTTTGGACATGCCACTCTTGCCATCAAGAATAGAACTCATGCTTATTATAGTTGGCATCGTAATCAAGATGGATATGCTGTGGAAGCTGATAAAATATGGGTTAATAATCGTTTTTGGCATCCAGTTGATGAGTCCACAGCAGCCAAATCATGATGATGTACATGAAATCTCATCTTTCTTTTCTTTCCTTTTCCTATGTAGCATTCTGTAATTTTGTTTCTTAGTCTAAAACCAATAAATTTCATCATTTCAAGCTCCTGCGGCCTCATAATTTATACAGCGTACATGTTGGGTCCTTGTGAGGAAAACAAAATAAATTCATTAAAGAAAATTGAATTGGACATATATGTATGTATTCATAGTTACTCATTTATCCAAGTTGACTATTGATCAGTTGCAAACGTTATTTTAGCAAATGTGTTCCAAATGTGATACAAGTCATTGGGTGTATAATTTCCATGTGTTTATTTGTTTCCTAACAAGCGACGACCATTAGTATTTACACTTGGTATGTTGTTGTTTATATATAGTGGCGGATCTAGGATTTAAAGGTTGTGGGTGTTCACTTCCAGGTATAAAATTCGCTGGAAAAAATTTAAAAAAAGAAATGTTGCTACTGGCCAGATTCAAACCCTCGCCAATGGCTTCGTGTGCTTCTTATTGCAGAGGATATATATATATATATACAAAAAAAAATTGGAAATCAATGGGTGCTCAAGCACCCACGTCTGGCTTACTGGGTCCGTCCCTGTATATATATATATTTCATAATAAGAGATATAACTGTAAAACCAGCTAGTGGACCTTAAATAGTATTCATATGCAACTGATACACAGAGAATATGTTGAACAAAAATTACCCCTGCAAGCGCAAGGTATAATATTAAAGGTAACATATCAAAGTACAAATATAAATCATTTTTCCCCCCATAAAATATACTACTTTACGGACTATTTTACCTTTTTCATCATTAATATCTTAAAACATTGGCATTTGAAAGTACCTTTCTTAACCAATTTTCACAGCATTTGAATTTTTCACTTTTAGTGAATTCAGTGAATCAAAAAAAGGTGAAAAACAAAAAAATTAAATTTACTTGCTAGCTTCATAATAACATCAATATATATATACACACCACCTTAAATAGGTCGCACTTAGATTTTTTTTTTTAAGTTTGACTCTGAATTAATTGATTCAACGTTTTAATTCTAAGAAAATAACTGTTGTCTAGATTTGATTTCGGAAGAACAGTTTCATAAAAATAATATTTTGAAAAGTAATATTAAAATCCAAAATTCAAATAAAAAATACTTTGTAATTAGTGAAATTGAAGCAAATGAAATATAGAAGAAAGAAAATAAAAGTTGGAATGAGTTTTAGGGGAAAAATAGGTTTCCAAAACCTATCGTGCTCTTTTATCTTTAAATTTATATAACTTTGAAGATATCTTTATATAAAATATTGAGTCGTATTTTAGCTTACTTCACCACTCTATATATAGCTTTCTTTTTTATTGAAATGAAAAATGATATTCAACTTATATAAATTCATTTCTTCTTTCTAGTCTTTAACTAATTTGGGCATAAATGTAATTTGGGACAGCTAAAAAGGCTTTTTCCCAATAGTTTTGGGAAGGGAAAAAATAAAAACGAATTTTATGGGAAGAAAGTGGAAAAAGCAAAAGGAGAAGGGTATTTCTCGAAAAGAATTATAGTTTCGGGGAGAAAATGACAAAAATAGAAAGAATAGGGAGTTACTCGTCATAAACTTTTTTTTATAAGATGCACCGTCACCAAAAAATGGCGCAGGAGACGGAAACTACTCAATTGCACATTCGCCTTAGTCGTCACAATTCACATTTTGGCAACTCCGTTTTCAGCCATCGCCGAGAGAATAAATAATAATTTGAAAAGCGCTTCCTCCACGATCTGGTTGCCGGAGGAGGCGATTTTTTGAATGAAGAGTTCACCTGAATTTTCTCGAAATGGCGGAATCGACGACAATTCAGAGGAGCTCGCCTGAAGGTGATGATCATGAACTGAAGGAGGAGAATATTGAGAAGAAAAAAGATTTTACTGAAAATCCTGAGTTTTTCAGTTGTATGCTTCAGCCAGTGCCTGCCGATTCAGATCCAAATTACATTGGAATTCGCCGGTTCCTCCTTCATCGCAAAGCTGAATCCGGTGTGCTTCGTCGCAAGGTACGCTTCTTTCACGCATATGTTAGAACACGTGATTATATGTAACTGCATCATCGCTGTGCGTACGTGTGATTTCTCTTCAGAATCAAATGTTAAATACATCCGTGTTGTATGTATTCATTTTTTTTCCTTTGTGATTAACTTATTCATTAATGATATACTTACTGGTCTCCTGGTTCAGTCGTATATAGGATCTCATTATGAACAATTCATTGCTTACTTGACATGCATTTGTGCCACTTTCGGTTTATCTCAGTTTAGATTTATTTTTGTGGTTCGTTGTGTAAACTATATGCAACTTCATCCTACATTTTGATAGTAGGATCTTTGTATTTTGTTGCGATTAGCTATGCAGTGACTTCATAGAACTTTATTGCTTGTTTAAGGACTGGAGATGCAATGGAAAAGGATACGTAGCTTATCGTAATTATATTAGTAGGCCAAGGAATTGGGAGACATTGCAAATACCAAGCCGACCAAGTACCCCAGGGAACAGGTGGTTGAGATCTATCTTTATTTCTTCTAGTAGCATGCAACCCCTTTATTGCTTAGTGTGCTTGATTACGACTCATAATTGGTTATTTACTCCTTAACATTTGTGTAATTTTCATTTTTCAAATCACTAAGAACTTTGTTAAAAAGAGATACTCAGTTGACTTTTGTTGCACGTTCCTTTTCTACCGGTTTCAGAATTGTTTTGATATCATGGAACTTTGGGGAATGTAAAACTTTATAACATGAAGCTTTTTATTTATTTATTTTATCTTTTTCCATGTCATTTCTTGAAGTTCGTACTCCATACAATCTGACATCAGGATAATTTACTGGTTGATGCATCAGTGGGCGATGGATGCCTTCAGCAAGTCCAGTTTCCCAGTTACTCGAGTCGGATAGCTGGAATTCCTTAAAGGTATGTGCATCTTTTGGTTGTGTTTGACTTGTCTTTTTCCATAACTTTAGCCTATGGTGCATCTGTTATGAAGATTGATGAGTATTTGACTATCCATGACATGTCATTCAAAAAGTATTTGTATGATAGATAGTGTTTGCACCCTACAAATTAAGTTGAAGGGTGAAATTCATGCAACTAAGTAGTTTGAATCACTGAGTTCTTTGGAAGCTGTTAACCTGCACCTCCTGAATGTTCTTTAGAATGAAACTCAAACAGTAAACTTATTAAATTTTTAATATATTATAATTTCATAATGTTCATGTTTCGGATGTAAAAACTCATGTATAACAATGCTTTATTTCGAAATACGTGCTAAAAATATGATCTGAAATACTAATAAAATGTACTTTTTATAATTATGGAATAAAAAGATTGTGGGAATTCATGTTTGTTTAAAGACTTAAGTTGACTTACTTTAAGTAAGAGCTCTCAGTTTATTTGAGATATATGTGGCAGATACGAATGGACTCTTTCTGGTTTTAATGATATGCTTTATTGTTTCCTTTTGAAATCTGTCTAGCATTTTCTGGGTGACCCTTGATGTGTTAAATGATCTTTAATTCTTATTCTTGGAATATCTCATGCTAATTGCTTGATACATTTGGTTTAAGTGCTGAGTAAGTTTATTAAACTACCTTTTTGTGCTCACTTATACATATGGTTTCAATACAACCTATGTACTGATTTTATTTTTATATACACAAATGTTATAACCTAAAAAGGAAGGCTTAATGAATTTAAAGTTTGACCATGGAATTCTGCCCTATTCTCTTCTTCTGTTGTGGAGAGGGTTAAGTAAGGGTGAACAAGATTGTTATGGTATGCTTGTTTGATTATATATCTTTCCAGTGTTCTCATTTTTAAAAATCTTCAAATGTTTATGCCAGCCATGTTTGATATTCTATATTTTTAGATGTACCTTAATGTCTCCGTAAGGTCCTTTTTGCAAATACATGTCTTGCACTTGATCTAGAGATGTTGAATAACAATCAACTCATGGATTTTTTGGGTTATTAATGTATACATAGTTCGATTCAGACTCTTGAGTTGAGTGTGTCATAATATACTCCAGCATGGAGATGATAAGAACATGCAATTGCTCGATTTGTTCAATCTTCTTGGTCTATAGCTCTTACATATATGAGCTTATTAGATTAACTTTTTTTTAGTGAAGATGAATGCTATGGTCTTTGCCAAATCAATTGGTCGAGTCTAGGTCCATACCAGCCATATACCAATGCTCTTGGTGTGTCACTCACTAGAAGATAGAGTAGGTTCTTTCTGATCACTATAGTTGCATGAAAAATGATAATTCTCTTAGCACAATTTTCAGCATCTCATGTTTATGCAGGATTTACGAAGTCCCAGTCAAGCAAGTCAAGCATTGAGTCGGACTACTAGTTTCAGTTCAAATGTGAGTGACACTGATGATCGTCCACGTAGAAGGTCGGAACCTGCATATTCCTTTGTGGGGATGCATTGCATTTTTGATCAATGCAAGGCCATGGGTAATTGTTTTTTCAAATCGGAATCAGTCAATCTCTTACTTCATCTTGCTTAATTATGAACTTAACTAATCTAATTTTTCAGTGACGGTTATAAAGTTTGGGCATATGAGTTCTGATCTACTTGCATATGGAGCAACCGATGGCAGTTTGACTGTATGCAGTGTCTCCATGCCCCCTTCAGTCATTAAGCAGTTAACAGGGCATTCAAAAGATGTCACAGGTTGGATTAACTGGTATTGATTCTGCAGTCTTAGTCTTTAAAATCGTAACATATATAAAGTTGTTTGTGTTATACTTTTCCTTTGTAAAAATGTGTTAGAAATAGTGGCTTAAATCGGTATCAATGTTGTCAAAGGCAAAAGGTGAGAGAAGCACCAAAATCTATCGGGGTTTTAAGCTTAAATCTCAATTCAGGGATTTGGTGAAAAAGGAACTGAAGAACTAAAAAAGGGCAGTCTGGTGCATTTGAACTCCCGCCATGTGTGGGGTCCAGAGAAGAACTTATATATAAAATGGGGAAAATAAATAATAAACACAAAAACATTATGGGTAGGAGAACTTTTAAAAAGGTAGAAATTTTAATTATTGAAGGACTGGTAGAAAAATTTATGTGGAAGAATTCAATTCCCTTAGATCTCTGATTCAGATGCAAATGTTAAGTTACTAATTCAGGAGATAGTATCTTGTGTTTCCTTATGAGTTCCTTGAAATCAACTAAAGTTTTTCAAAGATTGTTGGTTTGGTATTTGCTAAGGTGCACACCTAGGACCTCACCATAGCTGACGCACCGCCTAAGCAATGTGAAGCTTCGCCTGCTTTGTATCACACTTTAGATTGGTGGTATGAGAATGGAGAAATAATTCTTCCAGTTGGATTATGTTTGTAGAAGTGACACAAGGTTTAACACAGAAATTGTTGTAAAAGTTCCGACCAGAAGCTATGTCCAGAATAGTCAGTTGACTTTTGCAATGTCCAAATGGAGATGGTTTTGTAAATCTCTTGTCTTCTATCCTTGTGATTATTTGTTCTCTCATTCAACTGATTAGCATTTAACTCAGAACCTTGAAACACTAGAAAAAGGACATTGTGAATCATAGAAAATGTTTCATACTCTATCCAACCAAATTTGTATGGGAGTATTAGGCTGGACATGGACACAGTTTAAGGAAGAAAGAAGGCTTTTGTCACAAAATAATTTGCAGAAATTACTGGAGTATTCTTAATACCGAAATACTACTCCCTCCGTTTAAAAAAAGAATGACCTCCTTTCCTTTTTAGTCTGCTCTTTCTTTTTTTGGTAACAACTTTCCACGTGGCATATTTAAGACCACAAGATTAAAGGGCAATTTTGTACATTTGACATAACTTTAATTTAGGACCACATGATCAAAAGTCTTCTTTATTTTCTTAAACTCCGTGCCAAGTCAAACTAGGTCATTCTTTATGAAACGGAGAGAGTATGTTTTTTATGCAGCGGGGGCTGTAGTAAGGGCTAAACAAATCACAAATTGGGATGGAGAGAGTAGCTCTTTTACTCAGTGAAATGAGTTAGCACCTGCGGTATTTGTTTCTATCACGCTGTTGCGTGGTCCGTTTCACAATGTCTTGTTTGATTTTCAAGGTCGAACTAGTACTTCCAAGAACAGTTCATTCTATGTTTTATTGTTTCCATTATTTGTTTTGTTGTATCTTTTTGATAGGGTGGAGGCTTGCTTTATATAGGAGCCAAAGCCCAAGGAATCCAATCACCAAATCTATGGAAATGAAAACATGTTGCTGAGGCCTAAATTGTTAAAAATAGATACTGTTGTTTGTCTAACACCCTCCTCATGTATATATGACCCACTAAAACAGCAATTTTATTACCTTCCAAAAAAAATAATTTCTTCTTTTTATTAGTTTTATTCCAAACTCAAATATTGGTGGTTGTTGTTAAGCCTCATTTTGAGTTGACAGAAAGGCAGCATTTTCTTTTGATACCCGGCTTTTCCAAGAGCTTTTATCATCACACGAGTCTTTTAATGTTAGTACTTTATTTAAACCTCTTTTTTCAAATTTGATATCGGTTTTGTAAAGAATCCTTTTAATTCTCATAGTTTCTGGATATGCGAAATTAGTTCATGTGTTTTAGTTCCTACCCCAATCCATTGATGGTCTAAACTGAGTAATCCAGAAAGCCAGAAACCACACTATGGTGCTCTTATGGAGTTCCTTTTGATTTTCTAGGCATGCCTCTTTGTGACTCTAATTGCAAGTCTGTTCCTCGGTCAAGAGGGACTAAATGCTAGCTATGCTTCATCTATTTTTAACATGTTACTGTTATTATTTTTGAAATCTGACCTTTTTTCAGATTTTGACTTCTCCACAAACAATCAGTACATTGCATCATCTTCAATGGATAAAACTGTCAGAGTATGGGATATTTCTAGAGGCCTTTGCATAAGGGTGATTTATGGAGTCTCTTCACAGCTTTGTATTCGATTTCATCCTGTAAGTGGGCAAAGATGCACCTTTTGGTTATGGGTACACATTTTCTGCAACCACCAGAATAGACTTTCCTAAGGCATGTTTGCATGCAAATTTCTTGTGTTATTGTCAATGCATATTTGCATGTGTTCTCCTTTTGCTTGGCAGTACAATAAACCATCTTCTTTTTTTCCATCTTCTTTTCAGCTTTTTTTTTAACTATTGTATTTTGTAACTATTATCCATTCAGTGAGCTGTATAACTTATTGCATGAAGCACCTTCAAATTCTTTTTAGGCTTGGCATTTATATGCATTTAAATAACTTACTAAAATTAGCTCTTTCTTTGTTGCCTTTTTTATTTTCTTTTACAGGTGAACAACAACTTCCTTTCTGCTGGCAATGCAAAAAAAGAAATAAATGTAATTATCCTTTGCTTTTTAGCTGAACACATTCTATTGTTTAGCTCTACTGTATAAATCATTGTACATATCCTTGTTAGATTTATTGGTTTAATTAGGGTAATACTTCTTCATGGGCACATGATAAGTATTTATCTGCTCTCCGAGGAAAGAGGATAGAACAAAGAAAGTAGGAGAGGATATTTTCATGTGCACAGCAGTTATCATGAAATTAGACTATTAGAGAGATAACGATTCCAAAATGCATCAAGGTACACTTGTTTTTCATTTCCAAGGGGTTGGCTGAGTGGTTGAGGCACAGTAGTAATAATCTGGAGAATCTTAGGGGAGCAGTACAAATTTATTTGGCCGACATTCTAACCTACTAGAGTATTTCTTTTGCTTCTAAAATTGAATTTGGATATTGTTGCACTTGAATAAGTGGTTACTTCATTCTAAAAAAAACAAACAAGTAGGTTACTTCATTCTACAAAAAAAAAAAGTAGGTTACTTCATTCTAAAAGAAAAACAAGTAGGTTACTTCTTACTTATATGCCTGCAGAAACTGTCGGTGTATTTATACACGTGTTCAAATTACTGCTGACGGATTGGATGACGTTGCATCCCTGTATATATATATTTTTTCACCATATATAATTATGTCACAGGCTCACAGCATTCATTTCACTCTTTATTTTCTACCTCATTGAGCCCTAAACCTTCAAACTAACATTCAGGTGTTCAATTTTAGCACGGGGAGAACGATCAGTACAACTGTGGTCGATGGTGAAGTCACTGCCATGGACCATGACCACACTGGTCAGTTTATTTTCTGCGGTGATAGTCAGGTTACCTGCTTTGTCCCTATTATTTTTCAGTACCATTTTTAGACCTCTTTTGTACCAAGGCTTTACTATATTCAGCTTTATTATTTGCAGGGGTGTATTTACACAGTTAGTATGAACTCCCATACAGGTGCACTATCTCGAACTCATCGGAATAGAAGTAGCAGTAAGCATAGATCTGCTGTTACAACTGTTGAGTACAGGACATTTTCTCTGCTGGCACGAGGCCCTGTGCTGCTGACTTTTACTCGTGACGGAAGTTTGTCTTTTTTCAGGTCAAATTGAAATATATGCCTCTCATCTTGGTTTCTCTTTCTTCTGATTTTCTTTTTTCTAGTCATATTGAAAGTATTCTGGGTTTGCAGCATCTCTTTGGAGATGAAAGGTTATTTGACACTCCGGTGCTCACTGAAGCTGGCTCCACGGTTACACAGCATTCGTGCTTCTTTCTGTCCTTTACTTTCCCTTGAAAAGGGAGAATACATAGGTATGTACCGGATTTGTTTAATAAATCTCTGCTTACTTTTTTTCCCTCTCGAGATCCTAATATTGTAGTTTGTTTGGTTTCCAAGCTGCAAGTCATTTTCTTGTGGAGAGATTTGTTTTGGTACAGATCCCTTGTTTTATTGACTTTTCACCTTCTACCTTTCAACTTCTATTGTATTTACTTAACAATCAAGAAACTACTCAAAATGATGAAAGAAAATATGTGTTGGAGTTGCCAAACATATTATATTGGAGGAAGTAATATCTCTTCTCCTAAAGAATTGTCTTTTGTTTCCTACATGCATTTTTTTTTGTTTGGAAAAATAACAAAAATCAAAAAGTTCTGATGACTTTGATCTGATTCTATTGTGTTTCATTCCTTGGGTTGCCCGGGTAGCAACAGTGTTGTTCCCTGAAGCTTCATGGATGTAAAACATGTTGACAGTTTCTACTGTTAATGAATTTCTTCCACAACTGACGTAGTTATTCATTCTGTCAACTTGAAGTTGCTGGGAGTGAAGATGCAAATGTTTACTTTTATGATTTGACTCGACCAAAGAATACATGTGTTAACAAACTTCAGGTATGAAAAAGATGAGCAGATTTGGTCTCCAGACTTATATTATCTCGACGACCACGGAAAGAGAATTATTAAATTGGGGTGTATTTGGCTGCAGGGCCATGGCTATCCAGTAATAGGTATTGCTTGGAATCATGGAGAAAACTTGTTAGCGTCGTCTGATTTTGGCGGCACCGTCATTGTATGGAAGAGAGCAAAAACAGCTTAACATCAGTGCAGATCTGAGCTAAAAGCAGTTTGCATGCAGTTGATCTGTTCGATTCTGGCGTGGAATCTGCGAGGATTGTAATTTTCTATACAGGCATATCAGTTTAGCTATCTGAAAGTTTTTTAGGAGACTTGAAAAGTGTGACATCAGTGAGCTTTTGCATACTGATTGCACGATTGTATGTCATTTTTTCACTGACTTTGTACAATGTATTTGATGTCAGTGAATTAGAAGGAATTGCATGATTTCTTCAGTAACAATATTCCAATTACAGAACACCGTTGCCGAGTCCAAACAGGAGTGAACACTCTACTAATCGAGGATATGCAGCACAATAAAGAAATATAGCAGGAGAAAACTAAGACGAGGCAAAAAAAGAGCAGATAGTACAACATGTCTAAACATTTACCAGACGGAGTAGTTCCCATAGGGGAGATGTTGGCAAATACCAAGACGTATTTACAGAAAAAAAGTAAACTACTTTAATTTATCATAAACAACACCTGTCGCTCTAATAAGAAAATAGCGTCAAAGAACAGAAGAGAAACCTACAGTAAATAATTACACACAACCAAACACCTCCTCGACCTACATATAAGTTCACAAGGAGCATAAACCAGTAGGTAATACAAAGTTTCAGTCAGTTCCGTTTACATCAGTCTACATGATTGTCGCTTCTGATGCAGTTATAATTGCCTCAGTGTTTGCTTGCATACCGCTGGCCAAATAAGTATTACCTCCGTCGGCGTTTGGACTCAACCTGAAATACTCGGGTCAAATTTTGTAATTTGAGGCTTCAGTAGCACATATATATATGACAATAACCACCAAACAAAATATTATAGAAAATAAAATCTAAAGCGCTCCAGCTAAGAGCTGATTTTGTCAGAGTTGTGAGTATAGCACTAGAAATCATGTTTACTCCTACAGAAAAAGATCAGTTCGCCAAAAAGACGTTAAATAAATTCTGTAGAATTCCAGCTAGGAACTTAATCTTAGAAGTCGTTTGGTAGGACAGATGAGGATAATAATCCCGAGATACAATGTAGGATTCCTTATTCTATCCTATGTTTGGTTAAGGGTATTAGTTAGTCCCACGACTATTTAATGATGGGAGTTATCCTATATATATGGTGGGATAACTGTCTATCCAATCCCCCTTACCAAACAACCCCTTGCAGAAAATGTCTTTTTGATAACAAAAATCACAAAATATGCACATCTATTTTTGTCCTTTTAATTGAGAAATCATTCCAAAACTAAGGTGGATTCTTGTGTCCCCACTTCCCATAATATCCATACTTGACTACTATACTATCATCGTTCAACATTCTTCCATAGAATCTGAAGGCAACCTTACCTAATGTATTAATTTTCAGCCAGCAATAGACAACATCTAGAACCTCATTAGCTGCGTCATTACCCCCGAGCAAAATACTCTCAAGAGTGTACATAAATAGTCTCGGAATGTACATGGAATGCCCTAGACCAATTAACTTTTGCACAGAATCAGACCATATTCAGCATTGGATGTTCACTGGAGAATCTTCCGTTTCCCAGATTTTGTTTCACCATATAAATATGAATCGAAATGTAGCCCATATTTTCACCAAAAAAATAAATAAATTACTTAATAACAGTAAGGATGTGCATATATTACATTGTACACTTGTTCAGGGAATGTCAAGGCTAATTAAAGAAGTGACGGAGCAGAAATGAAAAGGATGCTTAGAACTAACATGACCAGTTTTCCGAAAAAAGAAAAGGATAGTACTTGCTTCCCTTAATAAAGCAGCTTTATTACTGAGACATAATTATTTTTCATCAAAAGAGAGTTTGTCTTACCATCATGAGTTGCCAGGGTGGATAGAGAAGATATATTTCAGAAAAGATGTATAAATCTCAGATGATATTTTCCTCTTGCATTTCACCTGTGTATCTCTTATTCCAACATTCTTCTCCTACCAATTACCTTTTCCTTCATGTTCGCTATTTTAAAAGGAGCTTTAAGTACTCAGATCTCTTTCCAACACCCCCACCCCACCTATGATACTCGGACTAGGGTGCGGGTATCCGAGAGTCGGAATCGGCAAAATCTAAATTTTAAAATTCGTGGGTGCGAATCCGAATATGGATACGGCTAAACAATTTCAATATTATAAAAATATATTCTAACTATATATAATAGAATATCACTAAAAATATTTATGAAATATATATAATAATTAATTGCATATAAAATAAAAGAAGTATAATTGTTAAAGAAGGGTGAAAATATAACAAACATTAAAAGTATAATTTATTTTATAATTAAAAGGACACACTTATCTAGAGAAACCCTTCGTCTCTAGTTTTCTTTATCAAGAAAAACTGAAGAGACTACTTTTTCAACTCCTCTTTTCTGTACTTTTTTAAGTTTCATGTACTTTTCCACTCTTTATCTTTCTCAACACTTATCTTAAAAAGTAGCTCTGCCTCCCCTTGGAAGACATCGCCGGAAACTGATTTCTGTTTTCCCAAATATTTTCTCGGCTCTGGTCAAAGTGTCCGGATTAGATTGACTGAATTCGACACGCACCCCGCACCCGTGCCCGGTCGCGCCAAGACGGATTTGCCGGCAAAAATGAAGAGTCCGCGCAACATAGCACCCCACCTAGTCTGATGGCATTAGCTATTTACCTTTCTTTGGCATTACTAGTATGTTGCAAAAGATGATGGATTACACACCCAAGCTGCTACCCTCATCACATGTAACAAATGGTAAAATAAACCAGCAACTTTACTCTATGTTGTGCGGACTCTTCATTTTTGCCGGAGAACCCGTCTTGAAGCAACCCTAGTGCGGGTGCAGGGTGAGTGTTGGATTCGGTCAATCCGATCCGAACATTTTGACCAGAGCCGAGAAAATATTTGGGGAAACAGAAATCAGTTTCCGACGACGTCTTTTGAGGGGAGGCGGAGCTACTTTTTAAGATGAAGCTTGAGAAAGTTAAAGAGAATAAAGATTGAAAAAGTACGTGAAACTTAAAAAAGTTACTTGAAAAAATCCATACAGAGAATACAAAGCTTTTTTTTCTTTCTTGAAAAAGTAGTCTCTTCAGTTTTTCTTGAAAAAGAAAACTAGAGACAAAGGGTTTCTCTAGATAAGTGTGTCGTTTTAATTATAAAATAAATTATACTTTTAATGTTTATTATATTCTCACTCCTCTTTAACGATTATACTTCTTTTATTTTGTATGCAATTATACAAAAATATCCAACTAATTATCATATATATTTCATAAATATTTTTAGTGATATTTTATTATATATAGTTAGAATATATTTATAATTATATTTTTATAATATTGAAATTTTTTAGCCGTATCCCCGAACCCGTATCCATATTTGGATTTGCACCCCGAATCTTAAAATTTAGATTTTGCCGAATCCAACTCGGATTCGCATCCGGATATCCGCACCCGAGTTCGAGTAACTTAGGCTTTACTAAGCATGTCTAGTCTAAAATCACTTTATCTTTTTTGTCATTGTTCTTCCTACCAGCATGTTTTGAATGAATACAACAAGCTCCATCAGTAAATGTAGGGCAAGGAAAATAGAAAATAAGAAACTTATGTCAACTTAGATAATAGAAAGATGGATCAAAAAGGTTAACCAGGATGCTTGTGTTAATCTAGCAATGGGCTCACCTTTATATCAGCATGTCTTGAAGTAGCATGAGAATTTAGCAATTTCTTCTGATCTTCAGATGAACAATTTTGGCAAAAGAAGTGGTCAAGTCTCTTGGCTTCCTCTGGCGTCATGTCTATACAAGTAGGGTGAAACCTGGATGAAAATTGAAGGCACTTAGTTGCAGTCATTTCAGATGTTAAAAGTAGCGCAAGTGATGACCAGTTTAGGAAAAATGCTTTGTTGCTTAAGAATCTTGACATATGAATGGCTTTTATCATGCAACTATGCTAGCAGAAAACTTAACTGAAGGCATGTCAGCCCTTAAACAAAAAAATCTATATTTTCACCTGAATCCAGTCGGGAAAGGTTATCAAGAATCTGATGCATTCAGCTCTAAGGCTTCTCCCACACTATGGTATCCTTCCAAAATAAGATTTTCGATGCAGAAAAGTACATACCCAATATTACTAAAGGCTTGACAACCTAAGACAGCTAAAATAATGGCGTCTTTCTGTTTTCGCATTAAAAACTCGGATTTTGTCTTTAGAGCAAAGATTCCTGATGGTTTCTCCATTCGCTCTTTTGCCCAACCTAGTTGCAGATAGGTGGAGAGATGAAAGTTCAATACAAGCAGAGTAAAAAACAGAACAGACCCAATCTCCAAACTTAACATGAACTCTGGTGTTCAAACCACAATGGAAATAAATTGATCAGAAATATCAAAACCCTCTGAAATAAATTGTTAACATACTACAAGAGAGTCTGTCATGTTAAACTTCGTCTATCCCACTATGAATATATTGTTAAACACAAAAACCTTACCAACATCCAACTTTTCAAATCAGAACCCTTCAATGAACATGATTAAGTAATAATTTGAGGAGAGAATGTGTTAATTAACTATGGTTCAGTGATAAAATGCACATGTCATACATTTATTTGATTGGTGTAAACTCCGTGTGTAGGTAAATTCTTTCCATAATTTGACTTCCTGAACAAAGCATATTCCAAATCTGACCAGCCATATAGATATGCATAACACATCAGCATACATGATTAAAGATATACCAGAAAAGCTGATGGCAGTACAGTTATCTAATGGACATGTAATAGGGAACTTACTCCCTTTTTTGTCAGTATGATAAGGCGCTTACCACTATCACATCAAGGAAACTTTTTTTACACAAATAGGAAAGCAAAGAAAAATAAGTGTTTCAAAGTAGAAAAATAGGCTATGGAAGCATTACCGGGCATAAAGAAAGATGAAAAATCATTTCGGCTTGCGTCTGGAGGTCAGTGTGTAAAGAAAGAAATATTAAGATGAACTGCTTAGTTTTGTTTCTTTTATGGTGTAAACAGGAGTACACGATAGATCTAGAGTCAGTTACATATGTTTTAGGTTCCTTGTAAATTTTGCTACAGGATTAAAGATCTTCCTACTCTCCACAATTGTAAATAGGAACCTGTAATTTGTTGTTGCAGGTTCTGGTTTTTGTTTTGGAATAGAATACAAGTTTTACCTTCTCACAAAAAAAAAAAAAAAAGTAGAACATTATCTGTACTGCATCATGCACTCAAAAAATGTCTGAGTAACCCCACTATGTGGATAAACTTGCTCCCAACATTCGAGCAGAAGTCATACAACATGTTAAAAGGTATCATGATCCTCCATCAGGTAATGACTGAGTAACTCCAGAAACTCATGAATAGCTTGAGTCGCATACCCTGGTGCAACTAATGGCCAACTTTTCTTTTGAAATTAGCTCTTGCACTATGTCGCGACTCATCAAAAAAGAAAATAGTACACATAGAGAGTGTAATAAAACATAGGAAAAGGCTTTGAGATTGGAAACTAGTATATGACCTATATATACTATTTAGCAGCAATTCATACTAAACTATTTGCCTCTTATGAGTAACTTTAAAACATGAGAAGATTTTTAACATCATGTAACTGAGAACTAAACAAGAAACCAGATAATAATATATTACCTACCATGAGAAAAATGTGAAGGATCAGACTTACCAGTCACTGCAGCCCTCACATTGAACCATGAGGTCATCAGGATTGTATGGCATTTCACATTTACAGTACCTACCAAATTAGGACCACAAAGAATACTTAGTGATAAATTTAAGGTCAAAAACTTCCAAAAAAAAATGTTGTTTCCTTGTAAACATCACGTAGTTAGTATTGTAGCTGCATAAAAGCACGAAACCATATGAATGTCTTTAAACTGAAAACATTATGCAGAAAAATAAACTACTGCTCCTCAACAAGCTATTACCAAATCATTAATTACTGATAATGCAAAAATCTGAAGTCAATTACCACTTTTTTAAAAAGTACTAACTAAATAGAGATTGTAAGGAGAAAAGCCACAATTTTTAACAAATTTTGTACATACACAGCAACTCTGTCAGGATTAAATGCTCCGGTAGAAGAATTGTAGTCAAATCGGCAAAAGAAGTCTTCGTTCCCAACAGCGTCGAGTTTGGTGTAGCTCTTGAATGTGTGGACCGTACACTTGCCTTCAATTGTGTCGGCACTTTGTATATCGCGGTGATCGGACATAAAAAGTTCCTTGGAGCCGTGAAACTGACGTCGGCCGCCGATCGACTCCTCCGGACGGTAGTACCACCGGACGTGAACCCTGACGTTGCCACCTCTATTGTCGGACTCAATCTTCTCAACTCGAGCAACGTACGACGGCTTTGACGACTCCGACGCTCTCATCAACACGCAGTCGCCGGCTGAAGAACGTTTCCAGGTAGCGCATGTTAGATTTTCCGGCGAAAAAAGTTTTTTTCTGGAAAATTGAGAGAAGGTTTATGGAATAGAACTTACCTCGAACGGTCTTGTTGATGGATTTGACAGTGTAAGAATCTAGGGTTCGACGATTTGTACGAGTTTTAGCCATGGACTGAAGGAGGAGTGTGCAACACTACAAAAGTCATGCGCCTGAAACAGCAAACAGTGCAGGGAGAACAAACAGGAGAGAGATATATATGAATCCAGCCAAGCCAGGATGTGTCACCAGGGCTCCTCTTTTTTCCTTATTAGATTTTTTTTATCAAGTTCAGGAGAAACACTATTTTTCACTTTTTAATAATTAAAAAAATATCCAACAACTTTGATACCATGATTTTATTTTAATTTAGATAATATTGGGAAAAAATTTACTCCTTCGATTTTATTTTATTTATCTAACTTTATTATCATCTGTATCAAAGAAAACTTCAAAAAATATGTATCACTTAATAATTCAAGAAAATAATTAATGTATATTACTTTTTAACTATATTATTATATTTCACAATTTTATTAGTATATTGTATGTTTGGAAAGAAAGAAAAATATTTTTCAATTCTTATATTTGAAAAATATTCTCTCTAAAAAAACGAACTCGTCGAAAATAACGAAAAACAAGATGTATACGTACGTGAACATTTTAAGTTTCCTTCCCAACCATCCAATTCCAACACCATCCTCGAATCACCTCTCTCCATTTCTATTTTGCTAGATAATATTTTGCTAGATAATACTCTCTATGTTCTTATTTAATTGTCTAATTTAAAAAAACACATATTAAAATAATAATAATTAACATAGTAAAGTTACAATTTTACCCTTATTAAATATGCTTTAAAAAAGAATGAATTAAAACTTGTTTTAAATAAGGATATAATAGAAAAAATTATTTATCATTTCTTAGTTTGTCAAAATTAACAAGTAAATAAGGATATCTAAAAGAGGAATATATGGACATGTAAATAGTGACAGAGGCGGTATATATTTTTCTTTATTTTTTTAAAAAAATATCTATTTTTCTATATTTATTTCAAAAAGAATAAATTTTTTTCGATAATATTTAATTTTAATTTTTTATGTAATATGTTTAAGAATACAAAATTAAAAACATAAATTTACATTTTTTGACATAATTATTTTATTTTTTAAATTTCATATGTAGTCAGACTAGATCATTTTTTTTTTTTAAACAGACGAATGTGTTCTGAAATAATATTTTTTAATTTTATTTATCAAACACTATAAAATAAAAATATTTTTATGTCGGAAAACATTATACCTGAATAGTTTAGTAAAACAGTTGATTTCTTTAATCTACTAATTTTGCCAAATGACACTTAATTTCAGACACTAGACATTGTTGCATTTTTCAGTTCAGTTTATATCCTTCACAGGCCACCCGTGAACTCTCTGCATATTTCCCATGATCGAAGTTCACTAATGAACTCTATCAGTTACCAGCAACTGGAGCACAAACTCTCACCTTTTGGGCGCAAATTGATCTCCTCCGTTGCCTTTGCTGGTAGCACATCTAGTTTCCCTGACCAGCCCCCTATTCAATTTCTCACCAAATCGAGAAATATTATTCACTCAAAACCCGAAATATCCCATGCCCATCTCATAAAGACTCAGAATCTTGAAGGCAATGCACATGCTGCGAATTCTGTGCTTCATAATTATGGTGAATATTCAAGAATGGACAATGCAGCCAAGGTGCTTGAAGAAATGCCTAAACCAAATTCTGTTTCATGGAATCTGATGATTTCTAATTCAAATAAAGCATTACTGTACCAAGATTCTTGGAGGCTATTTTGTAGGATGCACATGTTGGGGTTTGACATGAATATGTATACTTATGGTAGTATTCTTTCTGCCTGTGGTGCTTTAACATCTACATTGTGGGGTGAGCAGGTTTATGGGCTTGTGATGAAAAATGGGTTTTTTTCGGATGGATATGTAAGATGTGGGATGATAGAATTGTTTTCTAGAAGTTGTAGGTTTCGTGATGCTTTAAGGGTGTTTTATGATTATCTGTGTGATAATGTGGTTTGCTGGAATGCTATCATATCAGGAGCGGTAAAAAATAGGGAGTATTGGGTTGCTTTGGATATTTTTAGACTAATGTGGGGTGAGTTCTTAAAACCTAATGAATTTACTATTCCAAGTGTACTGAATGCTTGTGTTTCATTGTTGGAACTTCAATTTGGCAAAATGGTTCATGGAGCGGCTATAAAATGTGGTCTGGAAAGTGATGTTTTTGTGGGGACTTCTATTGTTGATTTGTATGCAAAATGTGGGTTTATGGATGAAGCATTTAGGGAACTCATGCAGATGCCAGTCAGCAATGTTGTTTCTTGGACTGCAATGCTAAATGGTTTTGTGCAGAATGACGATCCTATTTCTGCTGTTCAAATTTTTGGAGAAATGAGGAGTAAAGGGATAGAGATAAACAACTACACTGTCACCTGTGTGCTTGCTGCCTGTGCTAATCCTACTATGGCAAAAGAAGCAATCCAAATCCATTCTTGGATCTATAAGACTGGATATTATCAGGATTCTGTTGTGCAAACGTCTTTTATCAATATGTACTCGAAGATAGGAGATGTTGCCTTATCTGAACTAGTCTTTGCAGAGGCTGAAAATCTGGAGCACCTAAGTTTGTGGTCTAATATGATATCTGTTCTTGCCCAGAATAGTGATTCTGACAAGTCAATTCATCTATTTCGGAGAATATTCCAAGAGGACTTGAAACCTGATAAGTTCTGTTGTTCTAGTATCTTGGGAGTTGTAGACTGTCTAGACTTGGGTAGACAGATACATAGCTATATCCTTAAAACGGGGTTAATCTCTAATGTTAATGTGAGCAGCTCTCTGTTCACGATGTACTCAAAATGTGGTAGTATAGAGGAATCATATATTATATTTGAGCTGATTGAGGATAAGGATAATGTCTCATGGGCCTCAATGATTGCTGGTTTTGTAGAACATGGTTTTGCAGATAGAGCCGTTGAACTTTTCAGAGAGATGCCCGTGGAGGAAATCGTTCCTGACGAAATGACATTAAGTGCTGTCCTTAATGCATGTAGTTCTCTTCAGACCTTGAAGTCTGGCAAAGAAGTTCATGGCTTCATTCTTCGGCATGGTGTTGGTGAGCTTCACATTGTCAATGGTGCCATTGTGAACATGTATACAAAGTGTGGTGATCTAGTTTCGGCAAGAAGTTTCTTTGATATGATACCCCTTAAAGATAAGTTTTCATGTTCTTCCATGATAACTGGGTATGCTCAAAGGGGTCATGTGGAAGACACACTTCAGCTGTTCAAGCAAATGCTGATGAATGATTTAGATAGTAGTTCCTTTACAATTTCTTCTGTTCTTGGGGTTATTGCTCTTTCTAACAGATCTCGCATTGGTATCCAAGTGCATGCACATTGTATAAAAATGGGATCACAATCAGAAGCATCAACAGGAAGTTCAGTAGTTACGATGTATTCAAAATGTGGAAGTATTGATGATTGCTGCAAAGCATTCAAAGAAATTTTGACACCTGATTTGGTTAGCTGGACTGCTATGATTGTAAGCTATGCTCAAAATGGAAAAGGGGGTGATGCTTTGCAAGTATACGAGTCAATGAGGAATTCAGGAATCCAGCCTGATTCAGTAACTTTTGTTGGTGTTCTTTCTGCTTGTAGCCATGCTGGTCTGGTTGAAGAAGGGTATTTCTTTCTAAATTCAATGATGAAAGACTACGGAATTGAACCTGGTTATCGCCATTATGCCTGTATGGTAGATCTTCTCAGTCGCTCTGGTAGATTAACTGAGGCTGAGAGATTCATTTGTGATATGCCTATAAAACCTGATGCATTGATCTGGGGAACATTACTTGCTGCTTGTAAATTGCACGATGAAGTTGAGCTAGGAAAGCTGGTAGCAAAAAAGATCATAGAGTTGGAACCGAGTGAAGTTGGTGCATATGTCTCATTGTCAAATATATGGGCTAGTTTGGGCCAATGGGATGAAGTATTGAAAATAAGAGGTTCAATGCGAGGAACTGGGATATCAAAGGAGCCTGGATGGAGTTCTTTGTGAAATGCATTTTCAGTACAATAAATCCTTGCACCTGCTCTTTACTTGTTGGTGTATGAATGTTCTTCAAGGCAAGGAACATTCAAAGTAGCTGAGAGAAATCAAGGTACTGATGCGATCTGAAACTAGACAATTTACTTTGCTGAATTCAGACGTCACTAATTATTCTCTCTAGCGGATGGTTTCAACCACGAAGAATATATAACAAATGTTTTATAAAGATAATGTAGTCATTTTCGTGTATACACACAGTCAAACACATTAAAATACCATCAGGGAATGGCCTTGGCAAGTGCCGGTGTGTCTCAACAACGTGGATGCGCGCCTCTTGCAGTTCCATCAACAATCAACCAAGCACATCTGCAGTGATTTCCTAGTTTAACTTTAGTATAGGGTTCTTCTGTCATCCCATGAACTGGTTCTGCTGGTAAGTATTTCTCAAGAACATGAGATAGATACTTAATCAAATAAAAGAAAAATAATACATTTCTCTATAAGGGATTGAGGAGAAAATTTGGATAATTTCATTTTCTTGTTTCCAGTAGTTATTTATTGAAATCATTGAATGGTGATAACTATATCTAACAAAATTAACATTTTTTTTTATTTTCCATTGGTCGATACCAACATTGGAATCCGACTAAATCCGGATTTAGTAACGGGCAGTGACATAAGCAAAAGATTTCATAAGCCATGTCGCATCTTATGAAATTTATGCACATCTCCCCTTGACATAGGGGATTTTGAGGTATTATATCTATTTTGTACTAAAATTTACTTTGCTAAGGAGATGCAATTTAGTTGCACGTTTCTGTAACACAAATTAACGGCTTAGATTGCAGGGACCTTGAGGGTGGGAAGTACAAAAGTAAAAGAATCTAAAGCAATTGAAAATTGAAATTTTGATCAGAATTCTTTTTTCCAACAATGACTTGTAAATATATATACACTGATGAGGAAGACAGGCAGTGGCATTGCAACCGTATTTTGAACAAAGATAATTTTGCAAAGCAAATAAGCTAATTATTGCTGAAAAAACTAGAATAGGAGTTTTTTCGTAGAACTATTTCATTCTATGAGACCAAACTTTACTTTCTAATTAGTGGTACCTAAATAATATCATATCTATACATGTGTAATTGACCGTTTGACAAGAGAAATCTTTGATGCATCCCCACCTATCTCCTCAAAAACTACCAACAAGTTCCCAGTTGGCTTCAACCAAGATCGAGGAACGTGGTACCTAAAAGAAACCAATATGTTAAAGAGTTAGCAACCATTTTAATCTTCTCATTTATCAAGTAACATACTAAAGTTATCTGCATACCATCTTTGAGTTGGCTGGCCACAACCAGATTGACACTTTCCTTGTCTGTATGTAGCTGCATAAGTACAAGGACTGCAGTTACCAGTGGCATAAGCGGTCCAGTATCTTCCAATGCTCTGTCCATTGATCCATACTTGACCTTTTCCCATACTACCCATGTCCAGTGCTAATGGATCACTTCCTCCTGGTGCATTGAAATATACCTGAAAGTTTCATGAAGAATCTCAGTATTCATGGTCATCATCAAGGTTCCACCTTTTCATTTCTCATTACTACAGCTCTATACAAAAATATTAATCTTATCTTCAAACATCAATAATCTAACTCTTAATATCAGGAAGTGTGATCAATTCTGATGTTTCAAAAGTTACAGCAAATAGCATACAAGTGATCTCCATCAGCGAGTACATTTTTTAAGGGTTCTTCGTATTACTTTTTTCCTCAAGTACTAATCATCTGTAAAGCAATTCAATTTGGAAATTCTTCGGTCCTGTCCTCCATATGTACAGAAGCAAAAATATATACCTTGTACCATGTAAGAGGTTGTCGCTGTCTTGCTATCAAAGAGCCTCCTACCCATTCAGCAGCAGATATTGCATTTGAAGCCAAGTTCATGGCCTCGCCTCTCAACCCCACCTGTGCAAAAACATTCAAAGTTGTGGTGAGGACATCTAAGAGGCCAAAGCATGAACAAGAAATTAGGATTGGCACCTGATATGACCATTTCTGCCATGATAAGTCCCTTTGACCCTTGTCTAGCCCATGAAGAACGACTGGCCCAAGGACTCCTGCACTCCATGTCTCATAACGTGCTCCGTTGTTCTTCAATAACAACAAACCAACACACAAAGGTGAAACCAATTTTGACAAGCAAGAAAGTGATAAGTGATCTATGAGATCCACAATGCAGAAATATCTTCCCACCATCCATGCCCAAACTCAAGTTGTAAAACTTAGTTGTTGCTACTAAGGTTTATTCTAAAAATCTGACATTTGTTCCCCTCATATTGAATTTATTGAGAATCTTTGATACTTGAGTGTGAGTCTTAAAAAAAAGACTAACCGGCAATCCAACAGCTACACTGAGTAGAGAAATTCTGTTTATTCCAGCATGCAGGTTAACACCTCCTGTAAATGTAACTCTTCGGTTTTCTCGGTTTCCATAAACTGAACCTGTAAATGGAACCGGGAACTCTTAAAAGGAATCTAACATTTGATGTTTCTCAACAATAAAATGTTACCATGAGTCAATTAAAGGAGAGCATTTGCACCTGAAAGCCGTCCATTAACATAAACGTGCAAGGCATGGCCTGCTGACTGCACAGCAAGAGTCAGATGTTGCCCTCGATGTAGAAATGATTCAGCTGAATTTATCTTGACGCTGAAAAGTTCAATGACATGGTCAAACAGATATACACGTTTGTCAGCAGGCATATAAAATGTTTTCTTTCATACCTAGTGGTGTACCAAAGGTAGTCACTCATATCCCTGGTAACATTTAATTGCTCCAACAGACCAACAACAGTGAACTTTGAATCCGCGTCAATCGTGGATACATCTTCACTAAATGTTTCCCAAGTGCGCAGTTGTACATTTGTGGGCAGCATTTGTGCAGTGGATGTCTTGACTCCAACCTGATTTGAAGAGCAAAAGATTTCATCACAACCATTTTCCAGTAAATACACTGTAAGTTGGCAACTGAGTACCTCCTACGTACCGTAGCTTCAATTTTCATCTTTGTAGATCATGTTAATGGGAATAAAATGCCAAGTGTTTGTTTAGTAGACCCAACATTATCAACTATTATGAATTATTATTTTCTTAGGAAGTAGGGAGTAGATGATATATTAAGAATGATTATAACCTAACGTTAGCAACGGCGAAATATTTATTTGTGAATGACTCTTCAGCTCCAATGAATAAAAGAAGAGGACATACAACAGGAGTAAGTTACTACTGTAATCTATACATACCCTGGCAGTATTATATACAACATTTTTACAGTCTGGAAGAATGCTTATTGACCAAGGTGGCAGATCGTAATGTTGGTGCCTAAATGTCACCCTTGCAGTTGAACTCAAATGGTAATTTGCAAGAAAAGCAGCACAATGTCCAGAGCCGGAAGAAAATACATGTGCCTGCAAAATGGAGAAGATTTCAGAGTTTTAGAAGGTCAAACATATATGAATCGGATATGTAAAAGAATATGTCAATGTAATAAAAAGAGAGAACAAAGAATTATTGATCATCTATATTCATTAGAAATTTAAACATTGATTTGCATACTCATTCTCTGTGTCAGGGTTGAAATACTTAAGAAACCAATATTTCTTTTTAATTTGCACCCGCTTCCTCAAAGCAGTAGCGGTGGGTGTTGTGGTACTCCGCATCAACTGGCATCCGTGTCTACTCATAGTAACACCCCTACCCCCAAAAATCTGATGAAAAGAGTCAACAAAACGAGGAAAAGAGATAAGAAAGGCACCTGTTCATAGTTCCCTAAGACAGTAACGGTAGGATCAGCAGAAATCAGTGCTGGTTCACATAACTTGACAGCCTTATGAAGCTCCTTCAAATGGTCATACTTTGGCTGCCTAATCAAGCCTATAAAATAAGCACGGAGAACTAGTTAGTATATACGAGGAATTTGAACTACATGTGAAGTTGTGCATCTAAATGGTACTAGCTCAGTCTCTGACCATATTCATCAATAGGAGCATCATAGTCATAGCTGGTAGTGATAAAAGGCCCTCCAGCTGTTCTTCCAAAGTTGGTTCCCCCGTGATACTGTTCAAAGAGAAAAAAGAAACATCAGTTAAGGTAAAAAGTATCATCACAAGTTGCACGCATGATTGATTCCATAGCGCCAGTAAATCTCTTGATTGTTTATAAGTAAAATTATTTATATCATTAATTTTTTAGAAATGACTAGTGTAGTAGAACTCTTGATACCATTTTCATACATTCATTTGGTAAGAGACTAAAATATGTAATGTCTGAAGAATGAGAAGTACATAAAAGCCACTGAATTTAACAGTTAAGACTTGGTGATGGGTCAAGATGAAAATTCAGATAACTATAGAAGATTATTTTCCGAAGCACGGGTAATTTCGCATTACAAATTTCGTGCATCAACATAATAGACATACACTTTTAAACAACAGGCATATCATCAATTGATATAGAACTTCGGAGAAGTAGTTATTAGTTAAATTCCATATACAGGAGCTGCAGTAATGAGATTTCAAAAGCTGTAGGAAATCCACCCACCATATAATAATTCACCAAAGAGCCACCTTTTTGAATGAACCGAGCAACTGCAAAGGCCAAATCTTCAACTGGTCGATGATGAACTGGACCGCCAAAATCATCAAACCTTTACACATGAAGAAACTTGAGTAAATCATCCCAACTTGGAAAAGTATTAATCATACAGCAAATGCCAAGTATAATGAATTTACCAGCCACTCCATGCCTCTGTCCATATTGTTGGCTTGTTAGGTTTGTTAGGGGAAAAATAATCACAATAAAAACCATTGCAGGTGTTTATCTGTCACCAAAATAAGACTTTAAGTTTAGCATAACACTAGGTAATCCCAAGCACTCACAATCAGCTTTCCTATATAATTGACTTTCTATAAGAAATATTTTCTAATCTGGTAATATGAGGGACAAATCGAAACAACAAGTTGAAAGAAGGAGCCAAAAGAATTGAGTGTTGCACTCAGTTTACTTAATGAACAAAGCAAAGACAATCTTGTATAGTGCGAAAAAACATCTTACCACTGGATCAGGGGCATCATCCTCCTTGCACATGACCCACGGGACCCCAGTACCCATTTCAACAGCCATTTTAGCTGCCCAAGTCATGTATGCATGACCTGGAGCACCATATTGTTTTATTTCTAACCCATACTCGTTCTCAATCTGCATCAACACTTCTAAACATAAGTATCTATGATGCTTCATTATTGCAAAGCATCATATTGCACATGGGATGAAAAAAGAGAACTGATGATCCAGACTATGAGTTTCCTCACATGTCATTAAATTGCTTTAACTTTTAAGTGCACACCAGATGCCTCAATATGTGGCTTCTATCATGAGTGAAATAGTAGAAAATCATACCTGAGATAGAATGATAGGACCACCTTGGGTCTGAAATAGCTTCTCATTCTTCATCATTTGGACAATTTTCGTGGTGAATCTTTGCATTTCCCTCTGCAAGACAGAAATTACAGTCCACTATGATTTAGCTTCCAAGATAAACAACAACAACAACAATTTCATAACAAGTGGGGTCTGAGGAGGGTGGTGTATGTGCAGCCTTACACCAAAATTCTACTACACATTAGGATGTTCCAAGAATACTACTTTTAACCTGAACCAACAACAACATATCCACGTAATCCCAGTCGTGGGTGGGGTCTTGGGATGGCAGAGTATAAGCATACCTTATCCCTACCTTGTCAGGTAGAGGGATTGTTTCCTATAGACCGAAGCAAAAACACAACATTTATGAAGACATAGGTAAACTTTTCTAGTTGAACCGTTGCCGTAAATGCAATCCTCTTCTGAAGGGTGTGCCTCTGTGTGTGAGAGAGAGAATTACCTTGAAAGGTTCATTATTGGTTCTAAAGCTGATTCCAGGAACATACTTCAACCATACAGGAAAACCACTGAAATTAGAAAAAAAATTATTCAGAGCATTTGGCATCAGAAAGTAAAGACAATCATAAATCAAAGCTCACATAGTAATTTAATAACAAAAATCAAACTTACCCAAAATTCCACTCTCCACAAATATAAGGCCCAATTCGAAGATGCATATAAAGCCCTGCCTTCTGAATCAGCTTTATGAATCGAACTAAATCATTACGCCCCTCAAAGTTGTACTATAAACCCACAAAAATTAAACATTAATATACCATTTTCACCAATGCTTCTCAGAAAAAGAAAGAACTACAACTATATATGACCAAAAAAGAAATCAAGATTTGGCAGAAAAGTATTCACAATGAACAATTAATACAAGAAGAAAGAGTAAAGTACATTGCCAGGTGAAGGTTCATGAAGATTCCAAAACACATAGGTTTCTATAACATCCAATCCTCCATCTTTTGCCTTCTGTATAATGCCCTCCCACATCTGCATTTTGTCCATTGTTAAACCAAGAATCACAAAAAAAAATTGAAAAAAAAAAGAAAAAGAAAATGACATACATCAGGGGTGCTTCTTGGGTAATGAACAGAGCCAGAAAACAGAATTTTTCTTTGTCCATTGATAATGAGAGATTTCTTATCATAACTAACACTACAATAACAAATCTTAGACCCAAAAATCAACACAAAAAATATCAAGAACCATTTGGTATTGATACCCATTTTGATTTTACTTGGAAAAAGAATATGCAATATGCTTATCTCACAACAATGGTGGAGAAAACAAAGTGGGAAATGATAAAATGTGAATAAAGAAGAAAGAGAGAAGGCCTGCAAAAGTGCAAACAAAAAAAGGACACTGACAAGAATTCACAAAAGGCTAAGAATGTCTGTGACAGATAATCACACACTGAGAAAGAAAAAAAGTAACAGTATTTTGGATTTTGTTACTCTGCATTTAACAATACTCAATGGTCATAAATGTCATATGAATTTTTTTGGTCGTATTTTGCAGCAAATGCCACTCCCAAGTCTCAATCTTTATAGATACAGACACCGCCGACCTCTCGCTTTTGGTTCTTCAAGAAATTATGTTTTTTCTCTCTCACACACAAAAATTTCTAGATTTTTTAGTCATATTCTTGTGACTAACCTAAACTTTAATAATTTGAAATTTTGAAATTAAACGGTTCAGTAATTTTACTACTTCTATTTACTATATAGTTTTTTATTTATTTAATTTTTTTGTTAGAATATTGAATTATCGTAATTTAATTTAATTTGAAAAATGGATCAAATCAAAAAGTGCAACATAACAATTAAATATGGAAGGAAAAAATAACAAGGATTGGCCTTTTGCTGTCATTTCTTCTTTGTTAATATTTATATCAATAATCATTTTCTTAATGAATGTGTCAATTCAAAATGTGACGAGTAAAAGTAAATACGTAAATATTAATTAGTATTCACCTCAGCGTCTTATTATTCTTACAGGTCTCAATATTGCATCTTACATCTTTTATCCTAAACCAGAAATTATTGAAAATAGTCTTTTTATTTAAAAATAAATAAAAATATAGCCCGCATATAATCTATTTTTACCAAATTTCACTTATATAATTACACCTAGGGTTGTTGTTAGTGTTGTATATATGTTTTAGCTAATAAACTAAGGTCCCTCAATTCAAAATTAAGTGGGAGCTTCGTGATGGAGTTCCTTTTTGTTAATTATTTGGAATTTATAATTATTGGTAATGATTAATTCAAATTGTATTTACATTCAAAACTCCTTATGAAAAATATGAAGGTGCTCTAAATGCTAATTAAACCAAGAGAGAAGGGATTGGGTGTTACTCCATGTCACTTTTTAAAACAGATAAATTCATGATTTAAACTTAATAAATTTAAAATTGTTTTAAGTTTATTGTACACATATTTACAATGAACAAAATGATCAAATAAATTTAATTAATTTTATAGCTAAGTTCTAAATTCGCCTCTACTTTTTAGGATAGTGTTTAAGATCAAAAGATAAATTATAAAATGTAAAAGAAAAAAAAGTTCCAATTCCAAATTAGTAGCACTGCTACTTAAATATATCCATTAATGAAAGCTTAACACTATTTAATTTGCTTTAATACCTTCTGAATATATATAATTTTAAAAACAATAGAAAAGGCTTCGTCTAAGTTTTAATTTCACTTTTAATAATATAATTTTCTTCCTTTTTCCAAAAAAAAAAGACGGATTGAAATTATTGCATTTACTGATCTTTTTGGCCCACCAAATATTAAAATAAAGATATCCATATCTAAGTCATCTAATTTATGATGGCAACATAAAGAGAATTGGAACTGGAAGATTATAAAAGACGCAATATATGTAAATGTACTTTTCTCTGTAACATAATTTATTGTAATTTTAATTTTGGAAATGTTTTATGACGAGGGCATTTCTTGCCACGCAAAAATTTAAATTTATTTCTACATTGGTACTTATATTAAATTATATTAATTTATTATAGTCAGTAATGAATTTAATTTAAAAACATGTATTAAATTAATCACAATTAAGTGGTAGGAGTTATTAACATATGTGTTATATGTAATAAAGATTTTGTATATTATTATTTAAGCGAAAATAAATATCGAGCATGAGTAGATTTTTTTGAACCTGGTGTTTGGTTAGATTGCTTGTGATTTAGGTTTGTTAATTAAGTAGTTGAAAGCTTTCATTTGGAATGATTAGTAACTGAACTGTCAAGTTAAGCACATTATAATTTACATATTACTTAATTTCATGTTTGATGTGTTCCATTAAATAGGTAATTGGGTGCAACTGCTTCCTATTTTTTTGGATCAATCCTTCCTGGTGTGATTCACCAAATTTCATATTTTAAGTAAACTGAATTATTGATTAATTATAGACATAAAAATGATTAACGCTCTTGTTGGACAAATTATTTGTAAAAAGATGTTCCCATGAGCAATTATTCATCACCATAACGGGTAATCTTGTATAAAGGAGACAAATCAATTACATAAACATATATGGAGATAAATTAAGTACATATACATTTATTTTACTGCATAGTTAAGTGACCTTATAAAGTTTTTTAAAATTTTATTATATCAAATTAAAATGTTGGGATCGTTGTACTATAAAGGAAAAGTTCAATACGGGAGAAGTCATCTTTTAGGTCCTATATATATAATTAAATAAGTAATATCTATATATATATATATATAAATGACTTGGATTTGAAGATTTATTTTTTGGCAATTTGATTTGTATAAATTGTTTATTAAGTTCAAATTTAATTTTAATATTTAAATTTTAAAAATACTTATCCGTTACAAAAAGTTTATCTATTCAGATTGGGAGCATTTTGTTTGTTAAGAGCAACTACAGGTTATGTCTATCCTAGAAAAGGGCCGACTCTTTCATGAAAGATCATTTGATCATAAAAGAACAGAACTATCATAAAAAGTCACGTGTTTATGAAAGAACGTCATACTTAACCAAAAAAAACATGATACTTATAAAAGACATTTTTTACGTTTTATAAATACGAAACATTTTAAGAAGTTGTGTATTTAATAGCATATATATACCTCCAACTTTGTTGTATTCTGATAAAGAACTATTTATCATCTCTTAAGAATATTCCGACAATAATTTTCAAAAAATAGTTAAAATTTTAATTTCTCTGCGCGCTGTTTTTTTTCTCCTTATAACACAAAACAGTTTCATATGAGTTAAGGAGAAGAAAATATTTTATTGGGTACTCCATTAAATTATGAATAGGTTGTGTCAAATCGTCAAATAATTACATATGAATAGCATATGAATAGGTTGTGTCAAATCGTCAAATAATTACCTCTTACCATAAATCTTAGTCATCGTCAATCTTACACTTCATAACGTATAGAGTAAATTCATTATTTTATTCTTTGCAATAATTATGAATGCACACTGTCATTACACAACAAGGCACTGTCATATTAAATACTTTTGGTTGAGAGCAATCAGCCGTGACAGTACGTACTTGACATAATAATACGTAATTTCATTTTTTTAAAATTATATTTATACCTAATATTTTCACTTCACGTATTATTAGTATATATATTGAAAAATTCGACAAAGCTGACACGTGACAATCCTCGAAGTAACATATTATTGTCGTATATATGTACGACTAGACACATGCGTCCGTGTTAAAAGCCTAAAAAATTAGATTGTCAGACTTTGAGATAGCAGTAAGATCTCTGTCTCCAGAGAAGACATGAGGGTTTTCTAAAAGTCTGCTCTCATTACTTATGGATAAAGCTCTTAAGCTTAAGCTTTTACGAACTGAAAGATCTTCCATTCTAAATAAGAATGAGAGTCTTTCAACTACATGTGCTACTTTGGCTGGGTTTGAGAGAGAGAGCACAGGCCAAATATCTGTTACTTTTTGTTCCATTTTATGTGATAAAGATAAAATTTAGAGAGTTAATTAAATTATAGTATGCTTTTAAATAATTTAAGTTAATAATTATTGTAATTTATAGTATCTTATATAATTTTAAATAATATTTGTTATTTTTCTTGTCCCAATATACATGACACAAATAGAATTTCAAGAGTCAATATGTTGTTAATTATCGCGTGGAACCACACATGTGAAGCAGATATATTGGTTGTCTCTTGTGTTGTTAAGATGGAACAACTAAAATATGAATAAGAAATATATTTATGTATACGAAATATCAAAAGTCTCAAATCAATAAATAAGCTGAAATTAATCAAAGACCTCTACTAATTAAAACACAAATTTGCAATGTGAAAATCTCATAAATCAATCAGTAGATGTAGAGGTCTTTAATTATCGAAATAATACTCCTTCCGTCCACTATTAATTGTCATACATTCCATGTTTAAAGTCATATATTTTTTCATTATATTGATATGTAAAAAATTGCAATATAGTTTTTTAGTATCCAAATTTTTTGTTTAAATATAAATTAATGTAATTTACATGACAAATAAAAATAAACGAAGGAAATAATTGATTTACAGAGAAAAAAAGCTAAAATTAAAATAGAAATAAAAAATAATGTTGGCACTTGGCAAGATTTGAACCCAGACCTCGGGGTTAACATGTCAAGCCTAATCCAATAGGCCAAACAGATAGTTATGTGAATAAGCACACAGTTGAAACAGATATTTTGACCTTCAGCTATGTGCTTATTGTCAGTTATATATAAATAGTAGATATGCGTAAATATCTCACACATTCAGCCTTTTTTTTTTTGATATACCAGCAAAATTGTGATGATATATCGACATTATTGCAAAACATACACCGTCAACGTCTAAACCGAAGAAACATAGTATAGTAGTAGCAGGTGAAGGTCAACAGAATACAAAATTATAAGATTACTGTGATTGCAACTTCACTTAATTAATTAAATGTCATAATCCTAATATTCGAGGGTTAGTTGTAAATATGTAAACAAAAAATGATAACATACCTTTAGAATAAAGAAATATATAAGAGGGGTCATGAGGAAAGTAGAATAGCACATAAGTGGAGTGGACATAGGATGCTTCCCATGTAATGTGTTATGTGTGTTGCCTTCATATCAATGGAAGAAGAATTACTACTTTTTTGAAAACTTTGGTTAAAGGGAATTAACATGACCCACTTTTCCACTTCCCATGTGATCCTTACATGTTCATAAGCCTTCCACTTTTATTTTGTCCTCATTTACAATTTCACAATGCCCACATTTTACTGATCAGATCTTGTTGTATTCACTAAGTCACAATTCACAAACAAAACAACTTAAAAAGAGTTTATTCTGTTTTCATTTAAGTTAGTATTGAATAAGTAAAAATAAACGAAGCGAGAACTTTATCGTAGTATTAATGTATTATATGACTCTCTAGTCCCAATTTAATAGCTGGATGTTTTAAGACATTACAATTTACGAGTATGGAGACATAACCTCAAATTGTATAATGTAATGTTTTTATACTCAAGAGTAAATATAAAATGTGAAAATTTGTTTTCCAATAAAGAAAAAAGATAGTACTAAATTATATGGTATCATTGTCGGTTTGCTTTTGCAACTTGGCAACTCCGTGAAATAGTGTTTATATTATTGCATGTGACTATTCGTAAAATAATGTGTGGGGGCATTTGCTAAATGGTTAAAAGTATTTCTCTTCGTTTGTTTTATTCCATTTGCGTACACTCAACTACTTGATATTTTCACGTATCAGGTGGACGGAGGGATAAGTATTTTTTTATTTTTAATCAAAAATTTTGAATTTATGTTTTCGATATAAAGTTATTTTTAATGAAGGTAAATATATTTTATCTTTAAAGTAAAACTTTTATCATACAAATCTAGATTAATTTAACCTCAAAACGAATATAAAACACCGATGCATAATGAGAAACAAAGAAAGTAAGGTGTACTTGACATCTTCATTAAGCTTATTAGTTTTAATCACTAAATTGTATACCAAAATCCAATAATTGCGGCTTCCTAATTAAAAGTTAGCTAGCCATAGAAGCAATTTTTTTAAAAAGAATGTCTATGTTAAGCATATGAATTGATGACTTGAAGATGTTCAACCGCTTAAAATTGATCAAGTTGAATTGAAAATGTAACAAAATTTAACACCACGACTCAATACATCTTATATTTATTTACTTAAAATAGTATAAATGAGCTGGACGTTAGGATCAATCCTTATCATATATGAACATCATAGTCAATTCCTATTTTTTTTAGGTAATTAACATGATGTGACATATTTTTCTTGAATAGTTGAATTATATGCCAGTGCCAATAGGGTAAAGCTGATGGGCCGATCACTAACCTCTTCTCATAGATTTTGAAGTTAAAATTATAACTTAAAAATTTAATCGAGTTTTAAGATCAAATAAATATTTATAGATAAATTTCTGAAATAAATAGTCAAACACTAGTTAAATCTATGAGAAAAACAAATAAATACATGCATGAAATTTATGATTAGATGCAAGCAGGTAGAAGAAATCTCTTTTTCTTTTTTAAAAGTTGATTTTTGATAAAACTTTAATATAATTAATTGAACAGACAGGACAGATTGTAAGTTGACAAAAATCATATAAAAAAAGAGTGAGATGAGATCTAACAAGACAGCCCAACCCCTTAAGCATAGCCCACTTTTAATATCCTCCCCTCCTTATCATGAATAATTATCTTAGAAAAAAAAAAAAAGCTATAGAGAGTGCCGTAGTGAACTATCTTCAGTTTTCTGTGGGAATTTATTGCTTTTCACTTGGAAAAAGTGGATGAGGATTATGTGGAGCCAAAAAAAATAATATTAGTATATACTCAAAGGGAATTAAAGGACATATAAAATGTTCTTATCATCATCATCAAAAATATGATCAAATAATACAACGTCAATCAAAAGGGACAAAACACAGACATGACAAGTAATTTGAACTTAACACGTTTTGGATAAGAGTTATTGACGTGCCTTGATTATCTTTACAAGTTTCAATTTATTCATGGATAAGTTTTCGAAACCAAAAACAAAGAGAAAATTGGATAAGCAAACTGTCACCATTCGAGCAGTGAAAATGATGTTATCTTATCAACGATATTTGTGTACCCATTATTATGACCACATGCAAGTGATCGATATCGATCATAAATTCATAATATATCACATCTTACATTATGACATTGTCCAGACCAAAAGTTATTCCGTTTTATTTAGTTCACTTATACTAGATCGAAATGCCACAAGGCATCCAGAAAATTACACGTTGATATCAGATCATTAATGCCAGAAAATTGCCAAAATAGCAGTAAATGTAGTTCAGAAAATGTTATAAGGAATAGGTACCAACTCTCTACTGGGAACGTTTTAGCATATTTTCGATCCCCTCATCTCAAATCCTGTAACCCTGATCTTAGGGGCTAGGAAGAGAATGAAACACAACTGCAAAAAGAAGAAGAAAATCTTTGACCAAAAATGTAATCCCATATTTTAAAACTAAATATTGTTATGAGAGATATTTTATGGAGAAAATACAACAAAATAGTACAAACCCAAAAACGATGATTCTCACCTTTTCTTACTATCAGAATAAAATTAAGCTACACAAGAACCTGTGAATGGTTTAGGATTGGAACCATCTCTTAAGCTGCTTAGAGCGCTGCTGGTTACTATTAGTTTGATTAGAACTGCCGCGAGTGAATTTGGATGTATATTGTTCAATTAGCATATCTAGCTTGTCTACTCCATCTCGTCCAACTGCATCTTTCTTCTTTTTATCCTTTTTCCGGTTCTGTAAACTGACGCTTTGTTTTTGTTGGTTAGTTTTATCTTCAAATTTCCTCTTTGTTGCTCTTGCTGCAACGTCTTCTTTTTGTCCAACCTTGGGAGTAGCATTACCTGTTTTTTCACTACCAAAGCCACCATGCCTTTTTCGTTCTTGATTATCGTTTAGCTTCTGTTTTGCGCCTCCTGGCTTTTTACCTTCCTTCTTCTTCTTCTCATCTCTTTTTTCTGCAGAGAAGGCGGCTCCTTTAACACCTTTATTTTTTGGTTGATCTCCATCTTTACTACCTGAAACTGACGACACATTGCCTTCCCTTGAAGTGACACCTCTGACACGCTTGTTTGTTGCTTCATCTTCTCCTGTGGCCTTCCGTTTTCTTGACTGTTTATCGCGGGTATCCCGTTCATTTGTATTGTCATTCTTCTGCAAATCTTCTTTGTTCCTGTTAAAACCTTGCTGCTGAAATTTCTGACGAAGCTTCATTGTTTGGATATTGTCAAGAGCAAACTCCACTATTGGTCGATGCTCAGGACCAAAAGTCTCTGAAAATAGACAAGTACTCAGATACAGAAATGTAAAATGCTAAAAGTCACCAGATATCAAAAAAACTAAAGACACTTGCCAGGATTGTTGTTAAGAACTCTCAAAGCCACAAGTGCATGTTCATGCTCTGAAAACTCAAGAAAAGCTACTCCACGAGAATGATTCTTTGCCACTGCTTGTCCTTTTTTCACGTCCTTCAAAAACTTTATCTGCAACACAGAAAAGTATAATGAAGTTGCAAGAATAATATAGCCAAACTGCAAAGACTAAACTTCAAAGGAAAGCTCACCTGCCGGATAACAGGCTTTTGCTTAGTAGCACGAGAAGTAACTGCATCAATGCAAAGTGTCTTCAGCTGTTTTTCAGTCATTGACTTGGGAACATTGTACATAATCAGCCGTGTCCTTGACACATGGAAATTTGGGGACTTCAGCTTGATAATCTTCTTTTCTTGCAGCCTACGCAATGAACAACGTTAGCATTGCAAGCTATACAGGAACTTACAAAACATTTTAAAACTGCAATAGAACAGCTCCAGAACTTCCTAAAATATTCTGCATCTAATACAACAACTACCACTACACCTCAGTCACAAACAAGTAGTGGTTAACGATACGAATCCTCATTCACCGTGTTACTTCATTTGAACTCATATGTCAAGCCAATAAAAGCATTCTGCATCAAATGAGTTCTTTTATTTGCTGAAGCATTGATTACCTAAAAAAAACTCATTTGATATATTAAATAGCAAAAAAACACATTTGAGTAGCAAAAAGTGTTGCAAAGGCCATCAAAAGAAGTAAGAAGGTAAAGTAAATAATTATATATTCACCTAATTTATTAGCTAACCAATTCATTTCCACAACATAAAGTGAAAAGAAAGGAATAGATAGTTCGATGCTAATTGCACCGGCAGATCAAAATTAAATAAAGAGAAAGATCACTTGTTAACCGTTGAATGCAGAAACCCTGCTAGAATTATTGAAAAGAAGCAACTACCAATAGGAAATGTGGCCTGAGGGGGCAAAACTGAAAATCTTCAAACTAAGCAAAATCAACCTTCATTGTCTTGTCTTAATGAGGAGCTCCAATTCTTTAACATATTATCATTACTATTACCACAAGTTCATCTATCTACCCCTATCATATATTGCTTTTGTGCTCTGGACATATAGACTTCTTTAAAAGGATCACTCTTGGTCTACAAATTAATGTCCCATAACACCTTAAAGAAGCTTTTGTCAAAAGAGAGTTATAGTAGAGAAAAAAAGGAGGGCAGTTTCTGTCGCCAAAAAACTATAGATGAACTCAGCTGATATGAAGTCAATTGTAAGGAATGTTTTCCTTCAAGATTCACCAGTTTGAATATAAGATAACTTTTGAGTTTTGTGAGACTGACCCCTTGCGCTTTGACATATCACCCACTGAAACACCTTCAGCAGCTGGGGTGCCCTCCAAAATAAGACCCTCCTGTTACAGACCAGAATAAAATTACATCCACATTACCTAGAGATCACAATTAAGAAGTTAAATGCCCGGGACGGCATTACCAATAGAAGCCAACCTTTGCCAGGTAAAGGTTGCGATGGTCATTATCCTCCTTTTTAGTCTTCTGCAAATCCTTATCATGAGCAGATTTTTTGTCCAAGGCCTTTAAAATTTTTAACTGCCGACCCTTCAGAAAGACACCTAAACCATCCACAACACTGGCAGCGGAAATAGCAGCTTCAGCAGATGCTGCTGTTTTAAATTTGAGAAATCCAGTACCCCTTGGTCGTCTGCAAAATGTAGAATAAGCTTAATGGAGTCATTAGACAGCAAAGAGTAAACACATAGTAGAGCTCATACTTGGTAACTTGTTCAAGAACTGGAGCAAAGTACTCCACATCACCAAAAGCTGAAAACCGTTGTTTGACTTCTCCATAATCAACATCAAAAGGAAGGTTGCTAATGAAAACTGTCCCCTGCAGATCATCTGCTCCCTCACTCTGCATATCTTTAACCTCTTTGTCCTTACCCGAAACATCATCTAGTGCTTTATTCGGAGTAGATGCATCAAGTGGTTCATCCAGGGGGAGAATAGTCTCAACATCCTTTCCCTTCTTTTGGGGGCTTGAAATATCATTTGCGGGAGTAGCTGTCACTATTGAAGTTGGAGAAATAAAGTTCTGAAGAATTTTTTTTGCAATGTCTGCTTCCTCATCAAAGTTAACTTCGGTCTGATTATCTTCTTCTAAAAGGTCAGAGTCATCTTCATCCCCTTCAGCTTGCGGAGATTTTCCATCAATGTCAATGTCTTCATCCTCCGTATCACTACCACTATCATCTTTTGCGCTCTGTTCTGCAGAAGCAATATTGTAGATTGAATTATTCCCGAACTCATGAAACAACACATTTAAGAGCATAAACAGAGTAACTGGCATAACAGTAAATAACATCATCACCAACCACCATAAACAAAATTTGAGAAACGGAAGAACTAGCTGCAGAACAGTTTAGATGAATATGAAGTGACAACCATCAAGAATTCAACATTCTTTTTTTGATGACCAAAAAAAAAGAAATTCAAGATTCTCAAGATCAGACCTAACAAAGGTTTAAAAAAGAAATCAGCGAGAGGGACATCCATAGTTGTACCCTTGAACATTAGGAAGAGGCAATCACACAGCACCTATACAATGGTATTGTACTTGGCAATTTTAAGGTCAATTTAAGGAAGTTGGATAATATGTTGATGGGGTGCTAAAAAGATACTTCTGAGTTACAACAGAAGGAAAAGAGAAACATTTTGAAGGGAAAAAATGGATAGGAAGCCGAAGCATGATCAAACAACAATTATAAGCTCTTGTGGAATGAAACCCAAAATACCTAAACTATTGGTAACAGGTCTCTACAAGTCACTCATCACACATTAGGTACCCAGACACTGAAGGACATTTACATTCATTCAACTTCAGTCCTCAATGAACTTTAGATCGCTTCCTATATAGAGAGGAGAAATTTTGGAAACTAGGACTTCTCAAGTCACCAAGCAAAACAAGACTTGCACAAATGGATATTATTTTGAACAAATTAAAACTGAACCAGTTTTGAGGCATGAAGATTTTAACGAGGCATGGGAAATAAAATTAGCATCCAAACACATTTGACTAACAACGCCAAAGCAGCTAAGATACGTTAAGAAGTAATCATCCATTTATGTAGCAGGAGCAGGAGAATCTTAATTATAAATTATAGCCCGAAGAATGCAACAACTACTAAGGCATAATTAGCATTTTAGTTTCAGCTTAATCTAAACAGGTCTAAGTCCATTGCACTGTATGCAAAATTGCCTTTTCCCCCTCATCTTGTGCAAACTCTAGTACACATACTACTTGAAACAGACCTTGACATGGAGCAAGGAAAAGAAGATGAAAAAACTATGGCTCAAGGGATTTTCTAAAAGTTAAAAAACACCACATATAGATCATCCGCGAAAATTTTCCCACTAAGGTCTGCTCAATATAATATTAATATCAAATTGGTCATTTCTCAAGTACTCACTGAATAAATAAGAAAAAGAAAGCCAAAGAACTAATGTGAGCCACCTAATCTATACCCTGACTTGGTTCAATGGTGTATTAACTTCAGACATTAATAATGTAAATAATTTATCAAAATCTGGGCACAAATAGGTCCGAATATATGAAGTACGCTAAGAAGTGGATGCCACATTAGTACTTTATTTTCATGACTAAGATAAATTTGCTCGATATGATTAGATTAAGCCAAGGATAACATATCTAGCAAAATATAACAGGATATTCTCAGACAAAAAGAAAGAGGCTTACCATCTATTGCAGTTGCAGAAGATTGACCACCAAATGCATAAACCTTTTTGGAAACGGCCCAATCAACAGCAATAGTTCGTTTATTCATTGTTTTCCCATTAAATGTCTTAATAGCCTAAAAAGAGATAGACGAAACAAAAATAGGGATTAGACTAGATAAGAATCCAAAGGTACAACCCAGAAAAACTTCAGTGGTGTAAGCTCATCCCATACATCGTAAGCATAAATTGGAAGTACATTCTGATTTTTACCATTTACATATACTCCTTATAAAAGCGAAATTCTGATCATACTTATTCAAAGATGCAAACTGCAGCCAAAAGTTTGCAATGTTAACTAAGCCTTAGGGCATGTAATGGTTATGTTTGAGATCATGTTCTAATTTGTGCTACCAAAAATAATGTCATATCACAAAAGCACTCTATGCATAAAGAGTAAACAAGGAGAGCAGCTAAATTTAGCTGTGGTATTACACCAAATCTTACAGTGAGGTCAATGTCAATTGAACTCTCTCCTGTCTCCTTCCTCTTTTCACTAATGTCATGGGCAGTTAATTGACAATTCTACCTGACCCCTGTTTTCCAACGGGTTCGAAGTCCATTTCATGGGACCCAGTCGCCTAAAAAAACTTGCCAGAAGACCAAGATTACCTAATACATAAATCACTTTGGTCTGTGGAATTGAAAAGAGTTCACAAATTACTAACTAAACCTAACTGCAATCAGCCACAGGTAGGCTTCTTTAAAAGATACCTTTTTCAATAAACAAGAAACCTCCAAAGGGCTACCTGTTCCACTGTTCGAAACCTTGTGTATCCCCCTCCCACAACCCCAAACTCCTCCATCAGGTTCAAAGTCCATCTTATAATTCCCAATGGTCCACATTATAGAGAACTTGCCAGAAGACCACAACAAAAACATACCCAGTAAAATCCCACTATGTGGGGTCTTGGGAGGGTAGACCTTACCACTACCTCGTGAAGATAAGGAGGTTGCTTCCGAAAGACCCTTGGCTCAAGTGCCAGAAGACAAGACTACATAATACATAGATCACTTTGGTCTGTGGAATTGAAAAGAGTTCACAAATTGCTATCTTTATAGTTCACTTTCTCTCAGACTTTAACAGCTTCTCAATTTCAAAGTAGAACATAGCCCTTGAATCAACCAATTTAAAGCCTTATTAATAAATTTACTTGATATAAATGTGAGTTCATACATTCTCTGCATCCTGCTTCGTTGTAAATTTCACAAATGCAAATCCCTTTGATAACCTGCAGAAATGCTAACTAATGGTTACTAGTGGCAATTAACAATAACAAATTTAAATTTGCAATGGGAAGTCCCTTACCCTGTCTCAAAATTCTTAGGGATAAACACATCCCACACGAAGCCAACTTTTGAGAACATATCTTTTATCTCATTCACTTTGGCCTACGTTTGATTGTCAAGCTCAAAGGTCAGAGCTCTGTGAGCACACGTGAATACAATGGAAAATGGTACACTAAATCTGGATTAGCTTATGAAATAGAACTAATAAAGTGAAGAGCAGAAGGAAAGACCTTAAAAGGAAGATTCCTCAATATAAGCTTCCACCGTTGAGTCTTTGAGCCCTGGTAAGAAATATATTAGTAAGAAAGTGCAAGTCAATCAGCTTAATAATACATTACAAAATTAGGCAACTTGAAGAAAGTGTCCAATAAAAGGAAACAAGACCTCTTCCAAACAAGAATGTCGCACAAGACATTTATACAAGTTAAAGATGTGGACAGTGGCGTACGGCCGTACGCATTATCCTTCTCAAGAGGTGTCAGCGTTCAAAGAAGTGAACGATGGGACAAATCACTATATCAAATCATATTAAATTGTAAACTTTGCTAAATAGAATGAGTTGATATTGGTAGTATCTGGTTAATTAAGAGGTGAAAGAATCTATATTGACAATGTGATTTTATTTGCTAAATAACTTTGCTCTACAAGCATTCAAATATTTGTAGTGATTAAAGTGTTTTAATCATTCTTGGACTATTGGTTATTTGGTTTAGCTTGCCTTTTTCAGGAGAGAGGTTAGTGGTATAAGTCACAGTGATAACCTTAATAGCAGTAACAACATGAAAATCCTAAGCTTGCATCATAGTTACACAACTTGGTGTGAGCCCATTTATGGTAGCCTTCTGCTAGGGACTAGGATTATCTCAGCAGTCTGTGCTAGTGGATTGGACATGCACAGTGGATTTGTCGAGATACATCTAATTAACCAGATACTACCAATATCAAAAAGGGACAGGATTCAAATGGAAGTAATAACATGGAGAACCATGACGAACCCCCACAGAGAACTGCTTGACATGTAAATAAGGAGAATTAACTCATATTCCCTTTTTTCTTTATTTTGGACTTTCAGATGCCAAACGCTTACTCCTGGTCAATAAAGCATAGCAATAGTTAAGCAGAATAATAAAAACCTGAGACCTAGCTAAGGAATTATATTATTTAACAGGAAGGGCAACAAAATTTTCACTTTGAAGCCACTAGGTCATGCTGGCTGACATCACCAATTTTCGGGCTAAGAAGGAGCTACCCGGAATTCTAAGCCTAACTCTGTGTGTGTGTGGTGGTGGGTGGGGGGGGGGGGACAGTGAAATGTTGCTAGAAATACACGCAGCTTCGCAATAGAAACTGAAAGGTTCGCACAAGTGCACATTCCCATATTGATTCTACTTATTCTGACAAAGGTAATTGTCGAGGACTTCTTCCTAAGCATGCATTAAATCCCCTTTGTAAGACAGTCTTTTTGCACACCACGAGGAGGATTTATGACTTCAATTCCTGAATGTCTGCCCTAGGGGTGTCTTATCGGTACAATACCAGGGAGCTTATTCTTCAGCTCTCAGGCATTTCTACAAGACTTCAATTTCACTACTGACCCCAGCATCTCATACCACCATGTTTTAGACACCGATTATCATTATTTAGGACATATCCAACAATTGCAAAACTGCTTAAACCTTCCCCAGAAAAGCCAGATCACTTGACAAAAAGCTAATAAAACAGAAGCATAAAAAACGACAGCAACCTAACCTCTCCACCAAGTTGTCGTGCCCAAAGCGTTGCTCCATGTACTTCTTTTTGGTGTAATGATGCAACACAAGCTTGAGCTGATTTGACACTAGTGAAAAGTACAGATGAAGCATCCATTTGACAACCATCATGTGCTAGCCCTAGAGCATTCATAGATTTGTAAAATATATTAGCCACTGATTCACAAATAACATGTATCTTATAACTTCCTTTGGAATTCATGATAGAACTTGTTTCTTCCAGGGGGAAAAAGGTAATCACTTCAAAGCCAAAATCCTCAACAGCTTTTTGCTGATTTAATCCACTGAGATCACTATTCAAAATTAAGTAGTACTAACTAAAAAATTGTTGACTTGGGTCTCTTTTGCCAAGCACATTGTTTTTAAGAAAAGACTAAAGTTAAAGAAAGTCGCTATGGGATTAATCTGGGCAAAAATGGATGTCCAAAACAAATGAAAGGGGGAAGCATATTTAGTTGGTTTTACCATGATTTTCAATCTCTTCTTTTGGAAGAGGGTAAGTAATAGAACATATGGTGCCACACTCCGCCGCAAGCTGGTGAGCCTCTTTTGCCATATTTGCATTTACAATTCCTCCTATTATAACTGTCCTGGCGACCCTGTTCAACATGAAAGAAGACATAAAAAAAAAGAGGATTTATACCAGTCAAATACAGGAAAGGGAAAACTACACAATCACAAATACAACATGCAAATGCATAACTTCAATTGCCAAACAGTGATGTGGCATGGCTGCGACTCTTTTGATAAATAATAATTAGTTGATGTAGGGGGGAGAACTCCCTTCAAGTGTTACAAAAGGTATAGCCATATAGCGCACCTACACAAGAATATGGTTCCTTAAAAAAGAAACTCAACCATCTAAACAGGAACTTCATGGGTGCATTAAAAATAAAAGGTTATCTCTGAGCTATACAAGATCCCTTTCAACCCCACCCCCACCCCCTCTAAACTCAAAAGTGTGATATACCTGAAGTTTTAACATAACAATTTAAGCTCAACGGAAAAATTGCTCTTGAAAGTCAATAATCACTTTCTGTCTCAAAAAAAAGTCAATAATCACTTCTAGACAAACTTTTGCCTCTCAAAAAACTGTGTGAACACGCATAAAATTTTATATTGGTAAAATGAGGGAGATTAAAAAGGTCACAAGAGATTGTAGTTTAGACGCCGGTAAAATACCTTAGCACCTAAGTAGTGCCTAGAAAGACATCATATGTCTGACACAAGAACTCCAAAATTAGGCAAGCAAGACAAGATATTAGAGCACTAGTCCACCAAAAATGAAAAGAATCTGGAGTAACAATGGATAATAGCACAACAATTATCATCCTACAGCAATTTACAGAAGACTAATCCACCAGTCCCTTGAGTTTTAGTACTTCATATTTGGTTGATAATTAACCGTGCAAACATAAACTCCAGAATACAACTTATTTTGGACCGAGAAATTGTTGTTATTGTAGTTGTCGCAATACCAAAATTATTATCAACAGAAATTGACAGAGTGCAAAACGATATCTATAAGTAGGTTCAGCAGAATATTTATTATTATGACAAGGAAAACTCACAGCCACTACCCTTTGGGTGCGCACAAGGTAAAAACCCCTCTCTTATGCAATAGCTCGCAAACCACATAGGAGAGGTAACCAACACTAGGCAAGCCCGATGCGATGAGCTCTAGGTTCAGCAGAATATTTTCATAATAAAGAAAAATAGTGAAATTTAATAAATGAAAGTGCGGAAATATCAAATACACAAGAAATTACCTCTGCTTTCCTGAATAATTTCCTTCATCAGCTGCACCATTGGAAAGCAATGTAGCCTTATTTTTCCTAGCGGGTTTACCTGAGTTCTCTGACAACAATAAGTTACATTGTCAGGGGATGTATTAATAAAGTAAAATCCCACTATGTGATTGGATTTCGTATTACTGATTAATCTAAATCACCAATAAACATTAAAAACAGAAATCATTAACTCATACGATACTCATCATTGAATCTAAAAGTAAATCATCGCTTTTTTTTCGAAAAATAAAAGTTAAATAGTTTCACTCGATGAATAAATACAAAACTCATGCAAAGTATTATCTTTTTTAGAAGTCTATATATTTATTCTATTATTTTTTATCAAGTAAAAAGAAAATATTATTAATGATAAGTGGGCCAAAATCGACCACATACAAGAGGTTTTCCGAAAGAAGTAGAAAACCTACAACACTTATTCAAACATAAGTATCTGTTCAAGAATCTTGAAATACTTACTGAAGTATATATTTTTATAAATGTCAAAAAACAATTGTATAAACTGATATCTAAAATATGATGCCTCTTAAATTTGAGTTCATATGTTATTGAGACATGTTATATGGCAAGTTATGACTCATAAACAGCCATTATCAAATTAGTGAAATGCCAAGTTGGTTGCCAAAGGTATGTATAAAAGATATGCATTGAATGTATTAACTGATCCTTTGGTTTAATATCTAACAACTTGAGGCATTCAGTTTAAAGCATCACTGGGTTCTCTGGCAGCGACTACATACTAAAGAGCTACATTTACATTGAAAAGAACACCCATATGCTATAGCTCAGAACCTGTTCCTTGCCGGCTTGAAGCTTGTTTGTGCTTAGCTGCTTCAGTAGAAGCACCATCTTTCCCGTCTTTTTCTTGTGCAATACTTTGTGGGTTTGAAGCTTGTTTGTGCTTAGCTGATTCAGTAGAAGGACCGTTTTTGCCGTCCTTTGCTTGTGCAGTACTTCCTAAATAATATATAATTAATAGAAAAGTCAAAGAAATTGGAGTATTATCTGTTGGTGTAATTTTCTTTATTGAAATGTGGCCCGTATTTCCATTTAAACTAAAGTACCTGTTCCCTCCATGTTTGAAGCTTCTTTGTCCTCAACTGATTCAACTGATTCAGCAGAAGGACCATCCTTGCCGTCTTTTGCTTTTGCAGTGCTTTCTAAATAATATAATTGATAGAAAAGTCAAACTAGCAACACTGGGGTATTTTCTGTTAGGGTAGTTGTCCTTGTTGAACATGGCAAAATTTTCCATTTGAAAACTAAAGTAGCACAAACCTTGATCCCCCTTTGATTGCCGTTGTTCACGAGGAGCACGCTGCATAGCCTGTTTGACACCAATTTTCCTTCCTCCAACCACTGATCCATTCTTTAGCTCGATGGACCGGTTAGCATCGTCTACAGATGCACTATGATAACATGTATGAGGAAGAATGAGTTGCAGACTATATGAGCCACGTACACAAGATGGGGAAAAGTACCACTGAACATAATTCTCTCATGTAACTTTATCAACTACGAAGCAATGCTTCGATCTATAACTTCATTACAATGTCAAATCATGTAAAGTTGGAACCTCACATTCAAAGATGATAAAAAAAAACAATTTTTGAAAAAGTTCAAGAACAAGAATGCAGAATAATTATGAACAAAGTGATATATTCTATGCAGATAATGAGCAAAGGAAGAGAACCATGTTATTTATCGCATTCAATTTTCAAACTACTCCATTAATGTCATTAAATCAGAAATTTTGAGAAGGCCCAGACACTCTTAACAGAAAAGAAAAAAAAAACAATTAATGCATTGACTTACAATTGGACAAAGCCAAAACCCCGGTGCTCGCTTGAACCTATGCACACAAAAGTGAAGAAAATTGGACAAGAAACGTCAGCAAGATGTAAGAAACTTGAGATGGAGACTTAATAAGTTTCAAGAAAGACTGATACCTAGTAATAGGCAACTGAAAAACAACACCACTTGTTGAATTACAAAATTTTCAATAGAAATTACCTTTATTGGTAACCATAAAACACCGCCTAATTGGTCCAACTTCACTGAACGTCTCCTCCAACTGCAGATAATTAGTAGCTTGGTAAGTACGCAATGTTTAGAATCTTGAAATTAAGGAAGAAGAAGAAATTACCTGAGCATTAGTGAAAGAATAAGGTAAATTGTTAACAAAAATAGTGGAAGGTGAGTGTTGGCTATCGCCACCAGACATCGTCTTCTTGTTTTTTCCCATCTATACGATTGTCAAGAAGCAATGGCGTTTCGATTGTCAAGAACACCGAAAGAAGCAATGGCGTTTCTTGTTTCTGCGCTAAACAAAATCTTTAGGGGTTTATGGAAGAGGGGGTTTTCAATTTCGGGTCAGGACGCTTTCTTGTGTGCAATTGGGTCTGAAGTGAATTGGGCTTGACCTAGAATGTACTTATTTATAGTTGAGGGTCAAGATAAACCCAACGCGCACAATAAAAAGTGGGCCGATTTCACGGTTGCAATTCGAAAAACACCAAGTACAAATATATCAAATTATAGAAATCACATACTCTTAATGTAAAATTACAATTTATTCCTTAAAAGTTTATAGTTATAAAAATCCCTCAAAAGGGATACAATGATATCAGCGCTGATACATTAATTTAATGCACGAGATACACTAATTTAATGTGTGAGATACATTTTATACATGATACACTTCGCGCAAGCCACGACTGATGCGGACAGGCCACGGCCGACCATTGTGTGCAGGCACGTCCTACGACGGCCGACCGTTTGTGCCATCCAAGGGCTATGATGGCATGCCACGCCCGATACACTGATCTGATGTGCGAGATACATTAATTTAATGCGCGAGATACACTAATCTGATGTGCGAGGTGCATTTTATACATGATACATTAATTTGATGCAGGAGATACATTAATGTGATGCACAAAAATGAGGAATTTTGAATTTTTCTAAAACTTATAAGAAATAATGGTAATAAGTATACTAAAAGGCGGGGTTTCCGTAATCAATTCATATATCAAATGCCCACGTTATGTTAGTAAGTAGAGATGCCAAATGAACGGATTAAGCTAAATTTGAGAAATGTCGAAATAAGTTGATTTAATAAATAAATAGATGGACTATTAACCCGCTTATATGGTATTTGGACTTAATCAATTTAGGTTAAAATGAAACTCAATTTGTTCAATTCTTACTAAATTGTAAATTTAAAGTTTGTTTTTTATTGAATACCTAATTTTAAAAATCCTTTAAATTCTTCGGAACATAAAATTTCATGAACTAATTTAGTCTAATATATCTATCCAGATTTAAAATAGACTGAACTAGTTGGAATAAAATGAATCCAAATAATAAATAAAAAGGCAGATTTTTAACTAATCATAACATAAACAGATTGGATTAGTCATGATTTTATGAGTTTGACTAGGAAACAAATTTATCCACATCATTTCTTACATCATCAACAAGGGGAAACTAATATATAAAGGGTAATTATAAATTAAATACTCTTGGTTTTAACTTCTAAGTAGTACTTTTATTTATAAGAACGTAAAAATGTTTAGTTTTGAGTAGATGAATATTTGTATCTAAATATTTAAAAATAACTACTAGTAAAGAACAAAAAATTATAAACAAAATATCCCTATGATTCAATTGTGTTAAATCTAAGAAAGAGAATAAACGTTCGTGCTGAGAATTTTAATTAACATAATAGTTTTTAAAAGACAATAAGTATTTTAGTGTTATATGTATCTTTTTTTCTTTTCAAGCTCCTAAATAAGAGATGATCATACATTACTTATTACTTAATTAAATATACCAACTACTACCTAATGTGTAATAAAAGATCAAAGTGTTTTGATTTTGAAAATAAGAATAGTTAATACTTTAATATTTGCATAAGTTTTCAACAATATAAAGGTGTAACAGATCGATGGATTGCTTCTCTTTTGATCATATCAAATTTGGTTGAAGCTATGAATATGAAAACCTTGTTAGGTGAATGATTTCACTTAATGGGCCTCTACACGAAGTGTATTCGAAATAGTCGAACTCCAATACAGTAATAATAAAATATATGATAAAATGTAGTATAACTATTTTATTTAAATCAATATGATTAGAATGTATACATCAAAAATAAATTTGTTATATATATAAAATAGTAAGTGATATAATTTTTCACCAAAGAGGATTTAAACAAGCCCATTGACTCTAAGAGGTCGTTTGATACAAAGATTTAAAATGCAAGGATTACTAACACAGGAATCAGTAGTGCATGAATTATTTATGCAAAATAAAAAATTTAATCAAATGGTTGGTTCATTATTTTTCGCTTCATTTTGTGTTTACCATAAAAGACATCTTTCAGTTATACCCTTGAATTATTATTTAAAAAATTATTTCATGTAATTGGATCAAGATAGATAATTGCCGAATAATATTATATTTTATGACCCTCTAACTAGCTAATAGAAGAATATTTTTGTTGTCATGTTTGTTATTTTCTCACTTGAATGATTTGAGGGAAAATAATGAAAAAACTTACCCGCACCGGGTGTTTATACCAAGTCAATGCAATTTTTATTATTACGTGAATTTAATGAAGTAAAATAAAATATAAATTAAACCATGGTATGCATGTATTGACTTGGTGTAAACACCTGGTGCGGGTAATTGAATGATATCTTAATAAATTGATCAATCAAATCAATTTTTAAAAGAAAGACAGTCTACTTTTAAAATCGAATAATCGGTAAACAATAGTAAAATCAAATAAATCATGCACATTTACACATAAAAATTAGAAGTTTTAATTTTAATATGTATGTAATTTTAGAAATTGTTCAAAATACAAATAATTAGAAAATCACAAATACACCAGCAAATATTACATTCAGTTTAAGATCACAAACGTCACGTAGTGATATATTTGTCCTTTCAATCTATAAATGTTAAACAACTCACATTTTAATAATTGTATTAATCTATGTTGGATTTATTTAGCAATAAACGACTCTCTCTGAATAATAAAATAAGTAATACAAATATAAAACATAAAATTAAGAAAATAAACAAAATGATCTATAGAATTTGAGGGTTATTTTTGTTTTTACACATCTTACAGTACTAGGTAAGATGTATAACTAGTCCATAAATTTATCATACACAGGCCTAAAATTTCCAAACAAACATAATACTCCCTCCGTTCGGTATTATTTGTCATGATTTCTATTTTTATAGTCAAACTATAAAAACTTTGACTAACATTTTAAGATTTATTTTTTCAGCATATTAATATGCAAAAGATTGTAATTTATATTACTTTTCATATAGTTTTAAATATCTAATTATTTTATTTAAAAGATCAAATTGGTGTGATCTAATTTACCTTTGAAAATTAATCAAATTGACTTTGAATAAACACAACATGACAAACAATTTCGAACGAAGAAAATACTAAATAATATCAATATATCATACATAATAACGATTTTTTTCTCATAATATCTCCTACCAAACGAGTGAGCCGCCTGCATGGTACTTGCCTTCAACATAACATGAATTCACCTACATATATAGACTATAGTAGTCTTCTTATTCTAACGCTAAATAAAGGGTCCCAATATCTCACCAAGAAGTTTGAAATCGAAAAATATATAAATTCACTTTTAATTAAATGAGACAAACTCCCCTAGTAGGTAATCAAAAACACTATTTCCAATTGATTGCTGCCACGTGTTTAATCAATTAGATTAAATTGGGAGTATTCATGTTAAGGTGGCCATGTTTTAAATTTTTAACATACATATAATCCCGTTTTAGTTGAAAAACAGACAATCATATCAATAATTTAACATAAATTTTTAAGACAAAGTCATAGTGGTTTTATTTAATGTTTTTATATGGATTTATAATAAGCTAAAAAATGCCGGCCTTTAGACATATCTTAATTAAGGTGCATGAATTTTAATAATGGTGTTTGGTATCAACACTCAACTAACTCTACTAATTTCATTTAATTAATTGCTTGTTTTAAGCCTTTATATCAATAGATACGTATAGATGGTGTGCTTCAATTGGCAATATGCATTTGTTTTTTTGTATTGCGTCATATTGTGGTAGAGGGTGAATTAATCAGTGGATTTAAGTTATTATTGTTTTAATATGTTACCAAATTATATTACTTATCATAATTACATCCTTAACACATAGATGTTAGTTGAGCTGTGTTTGGCATAATTGACAACGTTACCAAAAAATCAAAAACTTGAGTTACAACTTATATTAAATATTATGATGAAATTATATCAAATATTAAGAGTAACTCGAACACATGAAATACATGATATTTTCATGTACAAAAAGTACAAAAAATAGAGAAAATACATAATTATTCTCAATCTATGAGCGAATTTCCAAAGATACACTTATATTATACTAAGATTTCATAACCTCCTGAAGTTATTTTATAAATAATTTTCTACCCCTTTTCGATCTACGTGACATTACTTTGAAAAAAAAAAATTCAACACGCGTTAGGCCCACAAAATTGTGCCACGTAGGTCGAAAAAGGGTAGAAAATTATTTATAAAATAAGTTCAAGGGGGTAATAGGACTTTAGTATAGTATAAGTGTGTCTCTAAAATTTCGAACATAGATTGAGGAGTACTTGTGCATTATCTCAAAAAAATACAATATTAGAATTAAAACTATGAGGCTTAGATAATACAGAAACTAGCAAGATGCTATAACGGGTGTCTAAATCATGTAATTAATTATCCAGTTAACTAATTTTAGTTAAGCCGCCCCTAGCTACTTAATGTTTGATAAAAATATAACAAATATCTTAAAGTTCAATTAAACGTGATATTATCTAATTTTACACACTTAGGAGTTCTTGATTTATTGTCTTATTATGGGAGAAAAAGAGTGACAGTAAAATTACTGTAGTACTAATAATGACTCATTGATTGAAAAAGGATCTTCTTTAATCCCGTTTTGACTTGGCCATTGGCATGCATTTCAAAAGTTTGACAAATAGTACAAGAAAAATTTAATATGACCTCAGTAGTACACAAATAATAATAAACAAATTTCACAAATAGGACTTTTATTAAATACTCTGACTAGTAGTAAGGCTTTTCATAAATTAAATTGTTACATCGTTAATTAAAAATCTCAAATTCAAATCTTCTAAACAGAGAAATGATCTATATAAAAAACTTTGACCCCTCATGGTTAAAATTAAGAGGTCGTTTGGTACAATGATGTGAATTGAAATATCTCATAGGGCCAGATTTTTTTTTAGATGAAATACGAGATTGTTTTGTTGCAAGTTTGATTATGAGTATTAATTATACTCCAAACTAATAAAATGATGTAATTAGCTTATAGTTACACTTATGATATGTCTCAACTAATAATGATATATCACTGTCTATCTCATCTACTAAACGGTCCCAAACCAAATACAAAATAAAGTTAATCTTAAGTTATCTCGAGATTATTATCCTTATCTCTTGTATCAAACAGACATCTTCAGGGAAGTTATGTACAGTGGATATTGCAATAAAACATACCTTCTATGCATGCTTAAGATGAGAGGAACATAAGAGAAACTTAATAATAAAAATATAAAAGATAAGAAAAAGAAGCTAAGGTAGGTTTAATTTTAGGTCTACATACCAACTGGTAGTTAGAGATTGCACTCTTTAACCAAACATTAAATAATAATAATTGAAGAAACTAAAACTAACAAGTTAACAACAACAACAATAACAAAGTTGAAGGATAAAAACCACATTTAAGGAAAAAAGATAGAGATTGAAAGTGAAAGTTCATAATTTTTCCTAGGAAAGTTTTTTTTTTCTTGATAAAGAACATTATTTGGAGCTTTCATGTAGATATAGAGAGAGAAAGAAAAGTGAATTTAGAGAGAGATTGTACACGTGTGATATTTTGTATGGTTCTGTGAAACTCTCACGTGTGAAAATATAGATAAAATGATGGATAGAGAATATATGATAAGTTAGAAGAGTACCACAGGAGTGATAATTTCTTGTACTCCTACTTTGTATTAAAGATTTGATTTTTCTTTTCATTTTTTTTTTTGGGTTTTTGGATTTTTTATTTTTTTTGGTTATTTTGATTTGTGTTATGCCTGAGAATTAGGAAAAAATATGATAATTTGAGTATAGGGATCAGATTTTTTGTTTTCAATTTGGTCAATTTGAAGCTTTTCTGTTCCCCAGAGAAGACACAAATATTGCTGGTTTTCAGGTAAAAGATTAGTATTATTATACTAAAATATTTTCTCCATTTTGACTTTGTTCACAAAACAAATGGATTGTTGTCAGTGGCTGGTAAAGAAGAACAGAAATAGTACTACATAATAGTAGTAGTAATTTAGTAATCCCCCAATTGCTTTCATGATATTCTGTTATTACGAAATTTTACTAGCTCAGTTGGTTTGTTATCTAAATTTTCAATTTTATTGGTATTAGTTCGATTCACCATAATATGTATATTTTTATTAAAAAAATTGCTGCTGAATTTTATTATTGAATGGGTTCAGATTTCAGAACAGATTACTTTGTTTAATGGATTCTCAACTTTTTGGTATGGATATTTTGTTTTGTTGTCTGACTAGGTTTGGAGTTTTGGAAGGTATAAGAATTGGGAAAGATGGGTGTTTCAATATGTTATTGGTTATTATTAATGTTTCAGTTGATTTTTAATTTCTCTAAAAGTAGGGGTAAGGTCATCCTATATTCCTACCCTTCTCCTGACCTTATTTGCGGAATTATGTTGGGTATGTTGTTGTTAGTTGGTTTTGAATTCTGATTGGAAATCGCTTTAATTTTATTGAAGAATATGTAGAAGTGAAGCATATATAAATAAACATGTACAGCAGTTGCAACAGCTTTTGATGTTTGACATTCGTTGTGTCTTTGATCATGTTTTCGGATCATCTTCCCAGAGTTTGAAATTGGCGAAGTGCGTAAAACATGGATAAGGATTCAACCAATACAACAAGATATTCAAAAAATATAATCTCATAAGTGGAGTCTGGGGAGGATAGGATGTAAGCAGAGCTTACCCCTATCAATACGTTAACTAATTAATTTCATGTTTCTATATAGTTTAGTTCCATAGTGCTTGTCATTTTCATGTCACTGAAATCTTTAACTTTCTGTTTGCAGGAGATTGTAATTTGATAGTCAACCTTGTGTTTGAAACTCGATAGTAAATCATCTCCAAGTTAAAAAGTCATTAAGAATAGTACTACAGATGGCCACTTATTTTCCTAGTCCAAGCAATCAAAGAGATGCTGATCAGACATTTCAATATTTTAGGCAATCTTTGCCTGAATCTTATTCAGAAGCTTCAAATGCTCCGGAAAACATGATGGTGTTCATGAACTATTCTTCTTCTGGGACATATTCAGATATGTTGACGGGTACTTCCCAACAGCAACACAGCTGCATCGATATCCCATCTATAGGAGCCACGTCCTCCAACACATCCCAACAAGAAGTATTGTCAAATCTTGGAGAATCGCGGATGGGGATTCAGGATTTTTCTTCATGGAGAGATAGCAGAAATGAGATGCTAGCTGATAATATCTTTCAAGTTGCACAAAATGTGCAGGGTCAAGGATTATCCCTCAGTCTTGGCTCCAATATACCATCTGGAATTGGAATTTCACATGTCCAATCTCAGAATCCTAACCAAGGTGGCGGTTTTAACATGTCCTTTGGAGATGGTGATAATTCCCAACCAAAAGAACAAAGAAATGCTGATTATTTTCCTCCGGATTATCCTGGAAGGGACTTGGATACTATGAAAGGGTATAATTCTCCATATGGTACGTCGAGTATTGCAAGGACCATTCCCAGCTCGAAGTATTTGAAAGCAGCTCAATATTTGCTTGATGAGGTTGTTAGTGTCAGGAAGGCCATCAAGGAGCAAAATTCTAAGAAAGAGTTGACAAAGGATTCGAGAGAGCCTGACCTGGACTCGAAAAATATATCATCAGATACTCCTGCAAATGGAGGTTCAAATCCTCATGAGTCCAAAAACAACCAAAGTGAACTTTCAGCTACCGAGAAGCAAGAAGTGCAGAACAAACTGACCAAACTTCTGTCAATGCTGGATGAGGTATGGCCTATGGAAATATTTTTTTGTGTATCAGTTTTGATGGTTTCCGATGTTCTAATCCAATTCTTCACAAATTTTTATTTTCTTGTTTCAATTGATAATTGCGTTGAAAGGAGTCAATTAGTGGCTGCAGTATGTTGAGGACTTTCTTTGACTGTCCACATTCATCTTTCCATTGACTTACTTGTCTGAGAGGACCTTCGAACTGTGATGAAATAGATATACTATTATCTGACGAAGAAATTACCATGAATAAAGCATATTATCTGATGATATTTCAACTTCCATACACATTTTGAAAGTTGTTCTTAAATATATTTCCATGAATTTGGTAATACAAAAACTTAGTTTGGATACTCACTTCATAGGGTACTAATAGAGAGTTAACTATTATAGCAGTATCATTACTTATTACTATATTTCCAGTGAGTGGCTTCTCTAAAATGGCAAAGTAATGGTTACAAGGCATGACTAACTGCAGAATGATACAAGATATACTCTTGGGTCCTCAGCTACAGTTATTATTTTCCTTTCCCCCCTCCCTTTCTTTTCTCCCTGCTGCTAGAATGACACTAGAAGTGTAGCTTGGTAGCTAATCTCAGTGGCATAAATTTGTGGAAAGGCCTGCAAAATGTTCAGTTTCATGAGCACATGATTGAAACATGGGTGATACCATGGTGTTATATCTATCTTGGGAAAATAGTCAATTCCTAGTGTAGGATAATGGTTATTTATGTTAAGTTACAGTAACATAGTGTATTCCCACAAGTGAGGTCTGGGAAGGATAGTGTGTACGCGGACCTTACCTCGTTACTTGTGTTCAGTTAATGAAGGGAATTTCTAGTATATCGATATTCTTCTTTTTACTTGTCCACTTCTGCCTTTGATGGTATTGAGAGTTCACAATTAGGCTGCAGTTTATACCTTTGTAGCAGGTATTATTCCTGAATGTATATTCTTCCTTCAATTGTTCTAGTATGTGTCTAGATTTATAATTTAGGGCAGACGTTAAGAACGTAAGAGAGTTTTCAGGTCTGCTTACTGAAGACATGATCTTAGATAGGAAAATTTGTAGGTCGAGGGTAAGGGTAGAAGGGTATAGGTAGCCAAGAGTTGTGGTATATCTTGTTCTCCTAATTTCACTATTACCTATTGTTTCATTTGTTTGGTTTTCCTTTTTTGCTGTCGGTTTTTTCTTTTTTATCATGATGTTGCATTTGGGTCCATCAGAAACAAACCTCTCTAGCCCACAAAGGTAGGGATAAGGTATGTGTACATCCTACCTCCCCAAACCCTACTTGTGGAATTACATCGGGTATGTTATTTTTGTTGCCATGTGTAATTTGCATGAAGTGGAAGTTGAACTATGGTGTATTGTCACAGATTGATAGAAGGTACAGACAATATTATCATCAGATGCAAATAGTGGTCTCATCATTTGATGTAGTAGCTGGAGATGGAGCAGCTAAACCATACACAGCTCTTGCTCTTCAGACAATTTCCAGACACTTCCGTTGCTTGCGTGATGCAATCTGCGATCAGATTCGAGCATCACGAAGAAGTCTTGGAGAGCAAGATGCTTCAGAAAACAGCAAAGCGATTGGAATATCACGCCTGCGTTTTGTGGATCAGCATATTAGACAGCAGAGAGCCCTGCAGCAGCTTGGTATGATGCAACAACATGCCTGGAGGCCTCAGAGGGGATTGCCTGAAAGCTCTGTTTCAGTTTTGCGTGCTTGGCTCTTTGAGCACTTTCTTCATCCGTAAGTTGATTAATTTAGACTGCATCTAGCACACGTTATTAAGCTTTTTCTTGAATTTGTATTGTTAGGAGACTTCAGTCATTCAAAAGAACTTTGGTCGTCGTCTAATTTGTAATTGTTTCTCTTTTCCAGCTACCCGAAAGATTCTGACAAAATTATGCTAGCAAGGCAAACTGGCTTAACGAGAAGTCAGGTATAAGGTCTTGCTGTCAGCATGTGTATTTTTGTATCTGAAACATTTTCCATTAGTCTTACTTTGGTGAATACATTTATCCTATTTTGAACCTACAGAACTCAGCCACATGGATTATTCCATACATGAGATTAACTTAAAGAATGGTCTGGAAACTGGAGCCAAATTTTTGTTCATGCAAAGAGTGTTTACACACATGTTGAAACTTCACCGTTCTTACAATGAGCACCATAAAATGCTGAGTTTGTATAAAATCTTTAGATGTTCGTTCGTTTCTTCAGGCTGATTGATTACTGAAGATGAGTTCTAAAATTTTAAGTCAACTGAATCATGTGGTAGAGGGCTTCTTCCTGCATCAGTGCAGTAACACACAAAGTTCTTAAATTTGACTTTTGTGCACTGAACAAAGTCTATAGTTTCTTAAAGAAAAGTTCATTTGGTTAAAAAATAGCAGGCTTTTGCCAATCACAAAATCATATGCATTTGGTTCATTTGTGTTGATGGGCGTTTGGTCGTGGCTCAATATTTCATTGATGAATGGGTGTGATGTTTCAGGTATCAAATTGGTTCATAAATGCACGAGTTCGTCTTTGGAAACCCATGGTTGAGGAAATGTACAAAGAAGAGGCTGGTGATGCTAAAATAGACTCAAATTCTTCATCAGAGGTTGCCCCCAGACTTGCATCAAAAGACTCAAAAGTTGAAGAAAGAGGAGAATTGCACCAGAATGCAGCTTCAGAATTTGAGCAGTACAATAGTGGCCAAATCCTGGAGTCAAAATCTAACCATGAAGCTGATGTAGAAATGGGGGGAGCAAGTAATGCAGAAACTCAAAGTCAATCTGGAATGGAAAATCAAACAGACGAACCCCTGCCTGCCATGGATAATTGCACCCTTTTTCAGGACGCGTTTGTTCAAAGCAACGATAGATTCTCAGAATTTGGTAGTTTTGGAAGTGGCAATGTACTACCCAGTGGAGTTTCACTTACATTGGGGTTGCAGCAAGGTGAAGGAAGCAACCTACCAATGTCCATCGAGACTCATGTTAGTTATGTACCATTAAGGGCAGATGACATGTACAGTACAGCACCTACTACTATGGTCCCTGAAACAGCAGAATTCAACTGCTTGGATTCTGGGAACAGGCAGCAACCATTCTGGCTCCTACCATCTGCTACATGATTTTTGTATATGTGTTGTAGAATTAAACTTCTAGTTTTGAGTACCTCAGCATTCATCTTCCATTGGATGATTAGTTTGAAGCTTACAGTAACAGTCTCATTGATCACTGTTGTAATATAGCAAAATATTGGTTGGGTATAAGTTGTTAAAATCTGTAAAGTCTGTGAAAGATGTTATTATTTTTGATAGGTGGAGTTTATTATATATTCAATCCCAATTTGCTTGAATTGACGCGTAACTGTAGTAGTTTTAGTTAGGCATTTGATATATACTACACTTTTCTTATATCTTACCCTCGACCTAGTCCCACACGGTCTCTTTTCTTTTTTTAATCCCTGAGCAGAAGTTTAAGAGACAGGCTCATACCAAATCTTGTGTTTTCACTGTTAACTAAGAGGGTTGGGATAAGATTTCAAGGTGTTATATCTCTCTATTGATAAAGCTTAATAAACCAGTCTTTTCGAGGTGTAAACATAATGTCCTGCCTAGGCATGACATAGATAGTAAACAATCAGCTCTCTTACAGCCAGTTACTGCGATTGATTGGGGAGAGAGCAACGAGAGGGGGGAGCAATAGCAAAAGAACTTTGGTGAAAGTATAGGTCTACTAATTTCCTTTCAGATCTCTATCTCTAGCATATTTTAGAGAAAAATGCTAAAGAGGAGGCACAATGAAGAGATTTAAACAAAACGAGAAGTCTTAGCAATGGAAAAATATTTACAATCAGTTTGAACTTCGACATAATTTGAACAAAACTAATTGTCAGATAGTTAACATGCAGTCTGCAAATAATAACACAACATTTCCTGTCAGATCACTAAAGTTTTCATTGGCATGATGGATCCACCATTTGTTAGACGACCACATCTGCACTTGAGGAGCTGTTTGATTTTTTTCAATCACTATCTACCTGAAAATGAAGAAAGAAATCAGAAATAAAGGTCATAATAACATAGTAAGTTTTCATTAGGAGGAAGTAGTTCTCACTGACCTTTTGTACAGAGCCACCAAATCTTCATTAAGACGTGATGATTCCAAGAACAAATCTTCACAGTTGTTGATATCGACAGTCTCCATCTCAAAATCGGGCTGAGCATAATTCTCACTCCACTCGAACCATAACTTTGCAATAGACTCCTTTTTAAAACAAGTTGTATGATCTTCCTCCTCAGGTGAATCTGAGGCCACCAATCTGTAAGTGTATACTTTCCTCTCCTGGCCTGGTCGGAATGCACGTCCTATTGCTTGACGGGTTACTGATGGGTTGAGATGCACATCCAATATGATAATCCGCGATGCCCCGACAAGTGATATTCCTTCACCACATGCCTTAATTGAACCAAAGAAAACACGAGCATCCGGTGAAGTGTTAAATCGCTCCATTGAGGACTCCCTGATGTCCCCATCTGTATCACCAGTGATCATAAATAGTTCCTTCCCCAAACTGTAACCCTTAGTCTTAACAGTCAACCTCTCCAAGAATTTCAAAGGCAAGAGGTATTGGCTAAACACTAACATTTTTTCACCTTTTGTTTCACACAGCTGTAGCAGATTCAGGTAGAATTTGGCCTTCACTCCTTCCCTCAATTCCAAATTCTCTAATAGAGTATCAATTTTCTCTTCATCAACTCTATCTTTAGCAGAACAGTTTCTTGAAAGGCTCTTCAATTGTGGGTGCACATACAGTGCACTTCCTTCAGAACTGATTTTGAACTTTCTTCCCAGTTTTTTCAGCTCTGCAACTTCACTTTTCTGCTTAGGATGGAGCTTTAGAAGGACAGTGTAATCCACCAAACCTGGAAGTTCTTCGAGGAAATCTCCCTTGTAATAATGAAGCACTTTTTCGGTCATTTTCCGCAGACCTAGTATGACAGCACTCTTCCTTGAGAAATTGTCATCCTTTAAAAGTGTATGCTCCACGAGCTCATAAAAATCATTGTCACTACTTTTCTTCAGGAGGTTCCTTCTATTTGAGCTTGCCACTTTGCTTAGGATTGTCCTTTTAATGCTTCTGGATGTTTCCAGCTTGAGAAATTTTGGACGCACAAGGTTCAGAATGTTAAAGACCTCTTTAACATGATTTTGGTATAATGTGCCAGAAAGCACCACCTTCAGGCGTGTCTGGACCTTCTCAAGTGAAGTCAAAACATCAGTGTCTTGGTTGCGCGGAGTGTGCCCTTCATCAAGAATGAGAATTGACGGGCACTTCAGCAGAATCTCCTGACAAGCAGCTGCAGTCGCACTACCAACATTGTCACACACAATTGTTGAGAACTGCTTATAGCCCAGAAACAGAACACTTCTTTCCTGTGACCATTGCTTAAGAACTTCCAATTGTTGAGATCTATTATCCGCTTTTACTGAGTAGAAGTCATAGAGGGGAATTTCATCCACCTGCCACCTCAAGAACTCTTTCTTCCATGTACCCAAGATTCCTCTAGGTAACACAACCAAAGGCCTAGCTCTATCATTATTAGCCATGAAGCTTTGTAGGAAGCTGATTATCATGAAAGTCTTGCCAGATCCAGGGGCATGAGCCATGATACAGCCTCCTTTATCTCTCAACAAGTTGCTAACAAGAAAATTAAATCCCTCAACTTGGTGAGATTTCATTTGTTTCCTATGTCTTGGATGAACACAAATTTCCGTCATATCAATGTCATCAGATGGAATGATGCCATCAGGAAGGAGTTCAGTAGGCCCTATATCCTTTACCGACCGACCTTCATAGTGATATGTTCTTGTACTCCTGGCGGCCTGTTAAGAAAATCAAAACTAAGGCCTTGAAAAAAATTCCAGATGCTTGGACTAAAAGACATCTAATTAAATCAACGATTTGTACTAAACCTGCCCAAAATGTTACCTCAAGAGTTGTTAAGACAGGGTCACAACAATGAGCTAATCAAATCTTTTGATAACTTAACCACCTCCCAGAAAATTCTTGTTCAACACCCATATCACTTGTGAAAGAGGCCATACAATTTCTACTTTAGTAACAAAATCATCATTCATTTCCTTCTGATGTTGTAGTTTTCTAAAAATATAAAAAGTTCCATTTTCTAGTGACTGGAATACGAAAAAATGTGCACTGCTTGGACAATGAAGACGACAACAAACTAGGTGACACCAAATGACAGATGTTACACAACATAATATCAGTCAAAAGCAGTTCAGATGATTAGCAACCAAACAGTTAACACAGAATAATCATGATCAATGCACTGATTTTTTCCCATGCTTCTAAAAGGTGTAAAGAACAAGATCCAAAGCAAAAGATGATCTAGGATTGACAGCCAGACCTTCGAATACTGAAATTCTATGATGGTTTCAATACTTCTCTTAATGACTCCACATATACGACACACATAACCAATATCATCTTTCAAGATGAAGGAATGATCACACTCGTCCTCCTCTTCAAATGTATGCTCATCTGGTGAAGATTCAGCAGCAACATCCTATTTTACATGCAACAGAGTTCAAATATTAATATTACTATTAATATAAAATATTTGATTGGCAGGAAAGAATCAATTTACATAAACAGAAAGTTAAACAGTTGACTCTGAACATTAGAAGAAATACTCTCTTTAAATTGCAACAGCAAGTGTGTTTTGATGTGATCTAATGTACAAACAACTATGCGTGTGGTTTCAAAACAACTGTAGGGTGATTTGGTAAATAAATAAATGCCGATACAGCAAATATTTCTTGAGGATGCTACCAGAAAGGCACTGCAAGCAATATATTCTAATATGATTTAAGAAGTGCATACAGATTACAGTGCTAAACATCAAGGATGCATTTGAAAGTTGGAGCAACTGGAAAGTTGATAGCCTTTTCTGATAAAGTGATATGCCTATAAAAATTGCATTCTCAGACTTAAAAGCTTAGTAGGGAAAATAATGGTACATAATAAACAATGGAAACACCCAAAAGAAGCTGATAAACTAGAATTATCTGCACAAAGAATTATTAAGTCTGTCCTAAATTGCTAGAAACTATCCAGGACACACTTTATCTCACATATATAGCGGCAAGAATCTAGCAAAGAAGAGAACTTTTCATGGCTATATGGTCAAAATTACCGAAGTTCTGATTGTGGAGCTGAATACAATGTCAAATAAATGTACCTTTGAGAATTCAAGAGCAAATGACATCTCATTCCATATGTCTGTCAAACCTTCATCAGGCTGTTCGGCACCATCATCAATCTCGTCATCATCTTCTACACCGACATAAACACCTTTATCTGTCTCTATTTCAGCTTTGCCAGCAAGGCTTACAGCTTCTACCGAAATCTGTCTTTCACCATATTCCCTGCCCTGCATTTTTCAAAAAGTTTAGTAAAGCATAAGAAATGTGACTGGATAAAAATGACACAAGGACCTTAGATCAATCATAAACAACAATATATAAAGCAAGATGGTGTTGCATTCTTTTTTGATTAGCCCTCAAGAATCTGTAATATCACTATCTAGAGGAAGGAGAAGCGGGTTTGGAGGAGAAAAGAGCAGTATTGACTGAACATGTTAAAGTGTCCTAGACTACTAAAAGGGAGAAGGTTCTCAAGTTAAAGCAGATTTTCCGCGTATTCTGCAGTTCTAGGAGCGAGGACACGAAAGGGGAAGAGTTAACAATCAATTGCTTTGTGGTGATAACCCTTTGAAGTTCAACTTCCACCCGCTCTTTGCTATCTTAGGAATAATGGAGGCATTGGGTGCAGGAGGGAGAACAGCACTAAGGATCACTTGTGTTGTGGGAATAGGAAAAATACATAACCAGGCCCTAAAATTGTGCGGAGAAAGTCATCATATGAATAGAAGAAATAAACGAAAATTTTCAGCCCTGTCTTTTGATTAGATGTTATTGAAACAAGATGAGCCTAGACGCAGAAATTGGCCTTGGAATCTAATTTGGAAAACGCTAGCTCCACCTAAAGTGACTTGTTCAGAGTGGGTTGCAGCTTAGACTCTTGTATGACACAAAATCATCTATAAAGATTTTGTAGCGGATGTACTATGTGTGAACAGGCTGTTGAATCAATTAGTCACCCCTTCATTCACTGCAATTTGGCCTGGCAAGTATGGAATATGTTCTTTAATTTTTATGGAATGCAGTGGGTGATGCCTAGGAATGTGGAGCAACTGCTTTATAGCTGAAACGGACAGAAGACTAAGCAACTAAGAAGAGATTAGGAGAGTATAGAATAAAATTTTGTTGTGTGTATTGTGGGCTATATGGGTAGAATGGAACAGGAGGATGTTTGAAGGGTTAATGATTGTGATTGCATTTCTTATGTTACAAAAGTATCCAGAATTTATATTGCTAGAGTATAAGGAAAGACGAACTTATATATGTGATATCCTTGAACTGATGGACCCCTTGAAGGCTTAGAAGGAGCACGCCATTTGCACCAAGATTTTTTGTCCAACTCCGGTAACTCCTTGGTACTGTTTTTAGATAATATTATACCTTTCATAAAAAAAAACAAGTCTGCTACTAGGTGTACAGGCAAAGAGTGATAGTTCTTAAGAAATAATTTTCTGAGCTCAAGATCACGGAGAACAGGGAAAAACTCAGTATTCATCACCAAAAAATCATAATGATCTGGTGTTTCATCAAACAAGTATAGCAGTAATTAGAAAATGACCTTTCACAGCCAGTATCTGCACCTTTACCCTCAGTTAACCTCCATAATGTAGGACGAAAACTCAATACCAAATGAAAATAGCAACTGAATCTATTAGGATAGTAGACATCAACACACAATTCAAGACAGCTTAACTTAAATATGCTCTCTCAGATGGTCAAGAGTGTCTAACAAAGTTCCCAACAATCCTATATTAAACAAACCTCACAGATTTTGTAGACATATTTTGAGTTCTTATTAATGCAGGATGTAAGATGATAGATTTGTCGATCAATACATTAGAGAGAGTCTCTTTCTCAATCATCCACTAGATAGTCTAAACACTAATATTTATGCACACATATAGGTATTTTCAAACTTCCTATTCCTTGTTTAGCCTAGAGATACCACATATTTATACTAAATCATGAGATTAACTCAAACAGGTAAGATTTAACATTCTCGTATGACTTACCATAAAATCCTTAATTTGGAAATCAAGGGCAGCATTTTTCAAGGGCATCCCCGGAATGGGGTTTATCTGAGAGTATATCCCCTGGGATGGAGAAATAGTCTCCTTCTGAGCGTCTTCATCGTCTGAATCAATAATAACCAGCAGCTCAGCTGAAGGTAAACATGCAGAAATCATTGGCACTGAAGCAATGTTGTTAGTTTCCTGTCCATCCTCCAAGTCAATCACAGCGGGGGAAGGCTGATTTCCCTTTAAAGCGCATTCATGGTTCCTTTCCCATTCCAAGACTTTGTTGGGAAGTGAAGGGTCACTTGCATAACAAGAGTTCACTGCCTTCATTCGCCGCATAATAAGGTCCTCAATCTCTCTGGTGACACTTCCAAATTTGCCGGAATCTAACACTTTGAGCAAGTCTGGAATTGCAAAAGTTTCGGAGCGGTTGGCAACTCTTGAAGACCCCTTTTCTTTTCCATGTTCGCATTCTTCCCGCCAACTAGTGGCAGCTGCAGTAGGGCTACTCTGGTTTTTACTTTCATCAAATTTCATCTTTTTTATCCCCTTGGAAAACAAATCTGTTCCACAAATAAAAGTTCAATCACAAGGCACGAGAATAGTAGACAAGATGTCAATGGAATATATGACAAGGTAAGGGTAAGGACTGCGTACATCCTACCCTCCCCATACTCCACTTGTGGGATTGCACAGACTTTGTTGTTGTAGCTATTCTACTTTTTGTATTGTACTATATTCCTTTTAGCATCGTGCCAATATGAAATCCACCTTTTTAAAAGGATGATTTCAATGTGTTTTTTAACTAATAAAAGTTAAGTGGGGTGCACAGTACTATTTCTTACTCTTTCATTTCGATCTAAACATCCACAACTTCTAGCTTATGCAAAAATAAATATCCACTTTGTAAAGAAAACTTAAAACACCGCATGATATCCACTTTATCTTCTCCATACACCTATTTCTCTCTCATTTGCTCAACAAATACAAATAATTCAAATGTTGAACTCCTCATTCAACCTCTAGGTAAAGTCAAATTTAAGATATTCAATCAAAACAAATGAAGAATATAATTTAACCTCCATTATGCTCCCAAAAGACAAGTCAACATTTGGTGCACAAAACCTATGTTGCTTGTACTCTTTAAAAATGTCACTGGGTGTCTGTTGTATTCTCCAAAAATGTGTCACGCCCTTCAAAAGTAGTGCATTTTTGGAGGATCCAAGACAAGTGTGGTAGCATTTTTGCCGAGTCCGAGCAACATAGCACAAACCCATAACAAATACTCCAAATCGAACAATTCTTGTTTTCGAGTTCTTTCCTACTAATCATGTCATGTCAAAATTAAGTTATAAAATTGGGATGGAAGGAGTATTACTTGATTTCTCCACTAAACTCAACCTAAAAACTAAGTCACATTATTTACTCTTAATGAATTCTCTATCTTCACCGGGTATGATGATGTTGATGTTGTTGTAATGGAGTCCCTATCTATGCAACATAACCATAGATCTTGCCTTTGGTCCAGCTAAATGAGAGGATTGTGGTGAGTTGATGACCAGTGTAAAAGTAGCTAAATTAAAATGAATAATCAATTGAACATAGACCTATATAGGGACCATTCATATGGTCGACCCAACTAATATGGGGCTGATACATGATTGATGCCACATAGTGAGTACATAGAAAAACCCTCTTACACATGTGTGTATAATTGATAGTATGGGTATTCAGAGGGGAAAAAATAGGGGAATCTACCTCTGGGGCTGTACGGCTGAGCCCTTTTCGCCATTGGTTTAGCAAAATTGTTCCGCCATCCTTCAGTTGCTAAGTCCATTTTCACTTTAATTCAACAAAAAAGACAAAAGATCAACACAATGTAGCTAATAATTTCTAACTGAAAACACACATGCATGACAAAATATCAACACAGGACATCCTCATCGGTACCAATGGACGCATGATCAAAACCCCATCACAACCCATCAGTAAAATTTACTTTTACTAAAGAAAAACCACTCACTGTTTGTAAAACACAGCGATGAATAAAATTTGAAGCGAAAAATGAACTTATGAGAATTTTGGAGAAAAATAGTCAGTAATTTGAGCAGAAAAAAAAAAGGGGGTTTTACAGAAAGAGAATCTGATTCAGATAGAAGTTAGGTAGCGGATGAAGCTTCAATTTGAAGAAAACAATTTTGAACAAACCTGAAGAGTTACTGGTAGAGCAGACTGATGAAGAAAAATAGGTGAGATTTGCAGGTGACAGAAGGCGTTGGCACTTGGCTGAAAATGGTGCCGTCGACTATTCTCTCACTCCCAGGCCCCCCCAGCTTTTCCTTTTCTTTTTATTTTGTTCCTTTTTCCGTACAACACCTCTTTAAATAGGGAGAGTAGTAAAACATAAATCACCCAAAATTAAATTAATTAAACTGAACATAATTTAGGAATTAACTTTTGATTAGTAAGAATTCTGTGGATTGTTTAAGTACTTCGTAAATTGGATATAGAGTTTTTGTTAGGGAGCACTTTATCAATGCTCACTTCTAATGAATTGTTTAACTTAATCATATGTATAGCTAACATTAACGAGTGATTTTATATTTCTTACTTAAATAATGACGATAATTTTATTTTATTAAAATTTAAAAGTGAAAGATCTTGGATTTTTATGTGATTTTTTATTTTTAAACGTTAGATAAAAGATGAACATATATATTTTTCTTTAATATGTAACTATTAAATTATTTTTAATTATCAAAATTAAGTATCGAACATCCAGTGCTATTGATTTTAATAAGCTGGTTTTGTTTTATATTTAAAAATAGGGATAATGCACAAATACTTTTTCAACGCCCGCAATTTCATAGATATATTTTTACTATATTAAGGTCTTATTATCCCTGAACTTATTTTATTGATAATTTTCTACCATTTTCGACCTACGTGGCACTATCTTGTTGATCCAACGTTGTTCACTTTTTTTTAAGCTAGTGTCACATAGGCCGAAAAGGGGTATAAAATTACTTATAAAATAAGTTCAGCGGTAATAGAATCTTAGTATAGTATAAGTGTATCTCTATAATTTTGGGTATAGGTTGATGGTACATTTTTCATTAAAAAAAAAATCAAAAGAAAATAGGAATTGATTAACTTATACTATCTCTGACCACTTTTAATGGTTATAATTTCATTTTTAGAGTCAAATTATAAAATTTTAAGTAACATTCTATAGCTTATTTTTTTCAACATATTAATATTCAAAAAATTGAAATTTATAGATTTTTTGTAGAATTTTTGAATAATTGGATTTTTGTTTAAAAGATTAAATTAATGTAATATAATTTAACTTTGAGAATCAGTTAAATTAACTTTCAAAAAACTCCGCATGACAAATAAGAGTATAATACATTACTCAATTTCATAACGTTAACACCACAAAAATTTGTCATTTATTTTACATTTAGTTGTTGTATTTATATCTTTCAGAGTGACCCAACGATTTAAGTTTGGAACTTTTATATTAGAGGTCTCAAGTTTAAAAATTTTTCGAATACAAATTATTTTTTATGTGTAATTTGCAAAGTATTGTACATGCACGAATATTAAATAATTAATTTACACATATATATTGTATATATGCGTGAATGTTAAACAACCAATTTACACATATATATTGCATAGGCATGGAGTTAAACGATTCATTTACACATATATATATCATGGACACAAAGTTCAACGATCAATTTATATATAAATATAATATTACATTCTCGTCTCTAACTATTCGTTTATGTAAATTCCTTTAAATATTTTTAGGTGATTGATTATTTATTTTTATTTTTTTAAATAACCAAAATAGCTCGAGGCACTAAATTAATATATTTTAATTAATTAAAATTAAAGTATTTTGAATCAAATTTAATCATACCAAAAACACTAAAATGTGTATAACATTTTGATTTGATTTTATATATGATTAAATTGGTTAAGCTTGCTTTTGATGTCAATTGAAAATCGATTCGGAAAACATGAATATCCATGTTCTCCGACTCTCTCTATTCTTTTTTAATCCAAACAATTAATGCTAAAAAAAATATAGCTATGTTAAAAAACATTTCCATAAATTTCATACATCACTTATTTGTTCTTACCTACATTACCATTCTCATTTATAATTTGTTTACATGATTGTTAGCTATTATTTTCTCTGTTTTTAATTATATATATATATTTTTAAATTATTTGTCAATTTTGATAAAAAATTTAAATTTTTACATATTATATTCTTAATTAATTACTTTAAAAAATGTAGAACTTGTTAAAACTCTTGAATTTTTAACCACTTCATAAACAATAAGAACAAAATTATAAATTTACTATGTCAATCATTATTTGTTTAATAGATGTGTTAATTTAAAAATAAATAATTAACCAAAGACAAAAGAAATATATTATATTGTGTTTGATAGTTTGATTATGAAATTTATTTTAATTATTATTACTTAAATTTTGTTATAGTGCATCATTAATTCAGCAAAATAAAAATCAAGAATCTCATTTTATGTAACAAAGCAATATGTTATGATATGATGACATTGATAACCCTTCCTATACAATATTATCTAACTAATACTACTCACATAATATATAATAAATTACGAAAAAATATGTTACCATCACTCAAAACATAATGTAAGGAATTAATAGAAAAAAATTAGGTCTTCATAAAGTTTAAAAGTAAGAAAATTCGTTGCAATTTTTTTTTTAATAAATAGAACCAACCCATACGTTATGCCATTAATCGATGTCCCCAAAATAAAAAATAAAATAAAATATAACATAGGTTATGTCGAAGGCCATAGGTTAAAATAGAGTCCAAGAGGAGCAGCACGAACCACAGAGGTTTCTCCCAAATAACTTGGTTTTCTTTTTCACTTTTGGCGCCCTTTCGCTGAAATCCCTCAAGATTCCTCTCACTATTTCACCTCTTTCTCGCTTCCGATTCCCATTCCTCTTGTTCCTTTTTCTATGTAGTCAACTCATACTGTTTTCATAAAGCATAACTTGTATCTCTTCCGTATCTATCTCTCTTCTCAAATGGCTTCCGAGGAACACTTGTCTGCAATTAAGGTATGTATATGTATTTTCTTGATGTTCTGAGCACCCTTTCTTGGATAATATTGATGGGTTTTGTTAGTTCTTGATGCTCTTTTTTTTTTATTAGGGTGCTAAAGTGCTCATGGTTGGTGCTGGTGGTATTGGGTGTGAGTTGCTTAAAACCCTTGCTCTTTCTGGGTTCGAAGACATTCACATAGTAAGTAAGATTTGCCTTTTCTTTTTGATAGTTACTTTTTTTAATTATATTTTTGGTCAAGAAAATTTAGGGCTTCTTTGCTAGGGTTTCTTGATTATGTTATGTTGCCGTGGATTGTTAGGGTTTTTGTGAGTTGTTCCATTGTGGGATGTGCATGAGGAGGAAGTGTTGTTTTTGTACTGGGGTGACCTAGTGAGAAGCTTTTTCATCTTGGACCTTGTATATATGTGAAAATTCATTAAAAATTGGTATATGTTAAGAGAACCTGACCGAAAACTTCAAGAGAAGTTGCTGCATTTGACATTTTTTAACTCAAGATTGAATGGGACCCTCCCTGTGATTCTATATTTGCACCGTGGAGAGAGATTTACTATGGGGTTGGCTAACATCTTTCTTTGTTCGATTAGTGACTAGCACAATTTTCATGCTTTCTAAGCAAATCGATATAGTAATAAAAGAGAGGAATAAACTTCACATCCTAAATAAGATTTGCTGATATTTACTGTTTAAAAGTCGTCTTTGATAATTAAATTTTTGGTCAACAAAATTTATGGCAGCTTTGCTAGGGTTTCTTGCATATGTTTAGTTTGCCTTGTGATTGTTAGGATTTTTGCGAGTTATTCCTTTGCGGGATGTGCATGAGTAGAAAGTGTTGTTTTTGCGCTGGGGCATACCAAGTGAAAAACTTTGGCTAGGACCTTGTATATATATGAAAATCCATTAGAATTGGTATGCATTTAGAGAACCTGACCAACTGCTTCAAGAAAGCAGTTGCTGCATTTGACATTTTCTCCTCAAGATTATTAGAAATCTGAACCTAATTATACCCTCCCTGGGATTCTATATTTGCATAATTCATTGGTTATGATTGTCATGGTTTGGGAATGAAGGGACATGCTTACAGCAATCCTGGTGGCACTGTGTAGAGAGATTTACTATGTGGTTAGCAAACATCTCTCTTTGTTGGCTTATTAACTAGCACAGTTTTCATGCTTTCTAAGCAAATCAATATAGTAATAAAAGAGACAAATAAACTTCACATCGCAAGTAAATTTGCCTTTTTTTAATATATATATATATATATATATATATATATATATATATATATATATTTACTGTTTCTAAGTAGTTTGTGATGATTAGATTTTGGGTCAAGAAAATTTAGGGCTATTTGCTAGGTTTTCCTGTATACGTTTAGTTGCCTTGTCTTGTGATCGTTAGGGTTTTTGTGATCTATTCCATTGCGTGGTGCATGAGGAGAAAGTGTTGTTTTGTGCCGGGGCTTACCCAGTGAAAAGCTTTGGCTATGACGTCGTACATACATGAAAATCCATTAGAATTGGTATGTATTTAGAGAACCTGACGAACTGCTTCAAGAGAGAATTTGCTGCATTTGACATTTTTCTCCTCAAGATTATTAGAAATTTGAACCCAATGGGACCCTCCCAGGAGTCTATATTTGCATAATTCATTGGTTATGGTTGTCATGGTTTGAGAATGAAGGGACATGCTTGTGAAAGTTACAGATTAGCCTTAGTTATGTGAGCACTCCCGTCGGCACTATGTAGAGAGATTTACTATTTGGTTAGCAAGCATCTCTCCTTGTTGGATTATTAACTAGCACATTTTTCATGCCTTATAAGCAAATCGATATTACAAAAAAAGCGACAACAATTTGATTTAGCTCATCAAATGACACTGCTGTCTCTAAGAAGGCTCATACTAGAGCATAGCTAGAACCTTTGTTCCCTGACTCTCAAGGTATTCTTTTACAGTAGTAATATTATTAAGGAAGCTGATTGTCCTTACTAATATGCGACTGGAAGAATATCAGGAAGTTGGTTCGAATGGAAACTACAATAAGTAGCCTTTATTCAAACAAAGGGAACCGAAGGTTTCCTTGTTTAGTAATACGAAAATAGTTAACTCTTTATTAAAAAAAAAAAGTAATACGAAAATAGTTCTACTATTAAGATGTTTAATAATACTAAGTGTTGTAGCTGTGCCTATCTTAGCTTGAATATATCTGGCTACAGCTTGCGTTGGATTCCTAGAGTTTTAATAGCTGTTAGAAATATATGCAAGCAATCTGATTATCTTTGGTCTGCAAATAGGAAAGAGTTTGCTCTTGTGTTTTTTATACATGATTTCCGTTAATAGAAAGGAAAACTTCTAGTGTACCCAGTTTCAGGTCATACACTATATCTTGCACACGAGATAGAAAAGGAAGAGTCCGGAGAGTTATGGGTGCAACCTTGTATGTCGGCATTTACAAGACTCGAGGCTTGCTTGAGTGAGATTCCACTATGCTGCTCGGTAGGTTGTGGAAGGCTGCTGATTGCAGATGAGAAAAAAAATAGAATCCCTGCATATCAGGCCAAGGGAAGAGGGGGTGGGGTGGGTGTAGGTGCTTTGACTTTTAAGGGTAGACTCTACCACTTATCTTTTATCATTCCATTGCTCTCAGGCTATTCAAATGTACATTTCTATTCTGTAAAAGGATGAGAGGGCTTCTGCACTGTGTGGTGGTGGGGTCTGCCTCATCTTATTTTGATTCGCATTTCACTGTCCTGTTTCCTTGTGGATTAATATAAGATTACTTAGTAAATGCTTTTTAAAACAGTCTTGTCATTTATATTATGTGAGTCCATTGTATTGCACTATGCTTGCATAGAGCTTTCTAACCTGGTTTTATGTCATTTTGCCTATTTGCAGATTGACATGGATACAATAGAAGTCAGTAACCTAAATAGACAGTTCTTGTTTCGACAAAAACATGTTGGTCAATCTAAGGCTAAAGTAAGGAAATCACATCAATATTTTTCCGGTTTCATTTTTCATGCCGATTTTGAATCCTTAATAGCGTACTTTCAAAATTTTACCAGGTTGCTAGAGAGGCTGTCCTAAGATTTAGGCCTCATATTAAAATTACACCATACCATGCAAATGTAAAAGATCCAGAGTTCAATGTGGATTTTTTCAAGCAATTCAATGTTGTGCTTAATGGTCTTGACAATCTAGATGCTAGGCGACATGTGAATCGCCTTTGTTTGGCATCTGGTGTCCCATTAGTTGAAAGTGGGACTACAGGCTTCCTTGGCCAGGTAAGAATTAGTCTTTCAGTTTTATTTGATGGGGATCAGGCAACTAAATTTCATTTGGCATACTTCTGTTTCTATCTTATGTATTTGCTAGTCTGTATATTTCTTGACATCTTAAGATCTCTTAGCAACATTCAGACTAGCCATGACCAGCCTAAAATGTTATAAAGGAAGTTACTTGTAATGCAATTAAAGAAAATGTGAAAAATCCATATTTCTTGAATGTGGTATTCTTGGGTCATAGACTGTTGTAGTTATTTAATTATAATCAATTGAAAGTTGCTACTCAGTACTCCCTGTTTTATTTCTATCTTCTAGTGAAAATAAGCTGTTATAATTCCAATATTTTGATGTCGAATGTACCATCATGTGAGACTTAGAAAAGCAGACTGCTAAGTTTGAATGGAAAAGAAACTCAGTTTGTAGTAAGATATATCAAGAGTTTTGTTTCAGAAACTTATTGAATATGCATGTTGATTATTGTTGCACTTGTTACAGCCAGTAAATTTTGATTCCTTTCTTGGAATATTCGCTGCTTGGGTGAAGTTAGCCAAATATTTGATCAGATTATATGTCTTATTCAAAATAACTCTTGCAAAAGCTTGCTTTTCATGCTAACAAGTTTCTCATTCACCTCATTCTTTTGAAGGATGGAGCAATTTTCAGCTTTTATGTTTGATTCAAACCTTTTAGCCAAAAGGTCAACCTATTTATGCACCCTCAAAGATCATAGCGGAAATGCATAGTCCTGTAGCTTTATATGTGTTTTTTAAGGTCAAACGTTCTTGTTTGGCTGCTCTTTTTTTGGGTTTTGGTCCATAGTGTATTACTGTGTTCTGCTGTTTCTGTTTATCAACTGAGAATATCCTTGTTGACTCTTACTAGTTCTGTGAATCTCATCATCGAATCTTTTTTTGTGGCAGGTCACGGTACATGTGAAGGGTAAAACAGAATGCTATGAATGTCAATCTAAACCAGCTCCAAAAACTTACCCTGTCTGTACAATCACAAGTACTCCAACAAAGGTGCTGACATGTCCTTAATCCTTTTTTTTCTTAATGTAAATTTGAGCTGAGCCAATCTGTATATCTGTGTTTAATTAAATATCATTCCGGTACTGACTCTCTCACAATCTCAAGCGTTTTTGCCTAATATTTTGCTTTGAATTGTTATCTGCTTTAGTTTGTTCACTGCATCGTATGGGCAAAAGATCTGCTGTTTGCAAAGCTTTTTGGGAACAAGAATCAGGAAAATGACCTTAATGTGCGTTCTACTGATGCTTCGAGTTCATCAGAACATTCAGAGGATGTTTTTGAACGTAGAGCCGCTGAAGATGTTGAGCAATATGGGAGGAGAATATATGATCATGTTTTTGGTTACAACATTGAAGTGGCATTACGTAATGAAGAAACATGGAAGAACCGCAACAAGCCTAGGCCTGTCTACAGCAAAGATGCATTGCCACCAAAACCAGTTGGACAGAATGGTAACAAGGATAAAGCTTCAAACACCGGTGACCCCTCTTCAGTCTCTGCAATGTCATCTCTAGGCCTTAAAAATCCTCAGGATCTGTGGAGTCTTAGGGAAAATTCTGAAGTATTTCTCGAGGCATTAAGTCTCTTTTTCTCGAAAAGAGAGAAGGTTTTGACCCCATTACCACATTCTGATTCTTTTTTTTTGATAAAGTAATCTAATTTTATTGGAAGAAGGAAAAATGCCATTTTATTTGATACCATTCCCACCTCCTGAATCTCTTTTCTTGTATATATGCTTGGGTTTCTTTTTCATTTAGTCTATGTTCAAATTATTTCTGTCTTTACCACTGTTGCAGGAAATTGGCCAGTTGGGTTTTGATAAGGACGACCAGTTGGCTGTAGAGTTTGTCACTTCTGCAGCAAACATTCGTGCCGCTTCTTTTGGAATTCCATTACATAGCCTTTTTGAAGCTAAAGGTATTGCTGGCAATATCGTTCATGCCGTTGCAACAACAAATGCCATCATTGCAGGCTTGATTGTTCTTGAGGCAATCAAGGTGTTGCAAAATGATGTAAAAAGCTACAGGTATGGTTGATTCCATTATTTCTGCTTTTACGGCAGTTCTCTTTATTTTGAATCAGATAATTATATTTTGGAGATCAGCTAAAATGATCAAGATATCAGATACTCTTGCCAGCTGTGACTGATCTCCACATGCTTTTATAAAAGCAATCTCTACAATGCTTCCAGTCCCAACTATTGTCTGATTGAGGATAAGTTAATTAATCACATACTTGATTAATCACTATGGAAATAGTGCACCAAGTCAAATTAATATCTAATAGATGTTTTGCGCTAAAGGATGTGACGTAATGGTCAATGGAGTTTGTGCAAACTATGGAGACTAAGATTCATCCTAATAGAGACAAACCACATCAAGTGATTTCTCTCCGCCTGTCTTAGCCTTGGTGAGCAAAGTTACCCAATACTTGTGTTGATGGAAGGTAGCAGGTATACCTAGACTAGTCGAGGTGTGCACCAGCTGGACTGGATGCCATGTTAAAAAATAACTAATAGAGTTAGCTAAAATATACGTACTAAATAAAATTAATTGCACTTTTTAGCAAATGGTAAAACCGTAGAAAACTGAAAAGGTACCTTTTTGAAGTGTCGTTCAATGCATGCCATCCTGTTTTTCCTTATGCCAACCTTCCCCCCTTCCCATTTAGAAAAAGCAAAATTTAGCAACCTTTCAATGCCTTGTAAAAGCTCAAAGTAGGAAAACTATCAAAAACTTGGGAAACAACTTGCCATTTATCTGTTACCATTTTTTCAAAAAACTAATTAAAATGGATTTTACCTAATGTTTCTCCAGACTTATACTCAACCCTTCTTTTACTTTATGTTATTGGCTAACAAAATAAAAACAACATTCCAATCTAAACTAATGTATCAATTACTTGAGCTTTGGGGACTTCTTGTGCTGTATGGAAGTGTGGTACATGGAACAATGAGGACTTTGTCATTTTGTTCGGTACTGTTTTATAATATCATATGCACTTCCGTGCAGGATGACTTATTGCCTTGAACATCCGTCAAGAAAGATGCTTCTCATGCCAGTGGAGCCCTTCGAGCCAAACAAGTCTTGTTATGTTTGTTCCGAGGTATGATCTACAGTAATGTACAATAGATTGTGTTCCCGCCTGTGCTACCTTATGGAATTTTATTTGTCACTACTTTTTGATTTAATGCAAATCAATGAACAGACACCTTTAACGCTTGAGATTAATACTCATCGTTCGAAGTTGAGGGATTTTGTTGACAAGATTGTCAAAGCAAAACTTGGCATGAGCCTCCCATTGATCATGCATGGGGTGGCACTTCTTTATGAGGTGGGCGATGATCTTGAGGAAGATGAGGTTGCAAATTATGCAGCAAACCTTGATAAGGTAAGACATTGTCATGTCTTTTTACATATATGAAGAAGCTTTATAGTTATTGGCTGATAAGACACTTGTCTGTGTGAATACAAAATCCTTAGGTTCTATCTGAGCTTCCTTCTCCGGTTACTGGTGGCACAATTCTCACAGTGGAGGATCTTCAGCAAGAGCTTAAGTGCAGCATCAATATTAAGCACAGGTCCTCCTTGTTCTTATTATGTGTTTGTAGACTCATCTTGCTTAATGGAGGAAAGAGAACTGTAGTGTATTTCCTCAAATTTGCCTTCACTTTTGATTTCTTCTTTTTGTAATGTTATTTGGTATTTTAGCAATAGAGTTAGCTGATGATCTTTCAGAAGTTAAGCTGTTGGTGAAACTTGACATGATAGGTGATTCAAGCTTAACAGCTTTACTACTCCTCAATAATTGATTGGGCAGGACTCATGTTTTAAGAAAAGTTCAGTTTCATCGATATATAAATGGCTGGGCCTCCTAATTGTTAGATAGCTTCTTGATACTGAAAATCTCTTTTGGTATACTTCGTGTATAATGGGCCTTGCCCCATATCTTATTGACATATCCTCTTATCTAATTGAATACAGTCAAGGCAGTATGTCTAATTGTGAAGTTAAACTAATAATTAAAATGGGAAATAGGTTGGATGTTTTATTAAGATGCTACTGAATGAAGGGCCTTTAACATTTTTAAGTTCACTTATAAAATAAAATATGTTAACATGCCAGTATCCACTAGATTATAATATACTCTACTATGAACTTTACATATTAGAAAGGAAGCTGCAATTTCCGTCTTGACTTGATTCAGTTTTGATTGATATGTTCTTAGCTTATTTAGGGATTTTGTGATCTTGGTTTTCTCTGTAAAGAGATTTCCCATTATTGCCATGACGAATATTACTCTAGGGAAGGTATTGGCAGTGACTTCTTTGATTAGATATTTTTTGTTGCGAATTGGGTTAATCACTGCTGGGTTTGTCAATTCATTTATTTATTTTTTGTATGTATACATAGGGTAGATGCTTCTTCACCAACTTGGTGCTATGGACCAAGTCATGTGGTTGTGCTGGTGTAATTGTTTGTTCCATTTTCTGCTTTGATGTTTTCATTTTGCTGCCGAAGCCCACCCATTTCATAATATGAGACGTGATGCATTCGAAATTTGTGTGTACTGGATGATTTGATCTATTTTTTTGTGTATTCCTTTTGGGGGACTTGTCTTGGTGTTTTGTTACATTGCTAATGAACATAATTGAGGGCATTCAGTATGCAAGTTCTTGCTTACTGTGTTTATTTCATCTATTTATCTAATATCCTGAAGATTATTTACTTTTCCCATTCTTTTGCTCCTCAGCCTCATTTGAACTGTTTTATGATTAATTTTTTGCAGAGAGGAGTTCGATGAAGAGAAAGAACCCGATGGAATGGTTCTCTCAGGATGGACACCAGCTCTTGCAGCAGAAAAGACCAAGACATTGGACAATGGCCCGAGCTCGTCTAATGCATCTCAGACAGTTCCACTGGAGTCAGAGGATAATGATGAGATAGAAATCATTCTCAAAGACCCTGAAATTCTTGCGGCTGGGAAGAAAAGAAAGTCGTCTGATGTTTCAGTTGCTGTCGATTCAGAGATATTCAGTGTCACTGGTGCAATGCTGACTAAAAAGAAGGTGGAAGAGGATGATAGTAATAATGACATTGTGATGGTTGATGGAAAGTTAGACCCCAACAAGAAAAAGAGGGTGCAATAACTTTTTCTTACATCTTAATTTTAGCTGTGCATCTGTCTAACTTTGTACAATATAGGGAGAAACATTGATTCTTTGCCCACTTCCTAACTTATGAGTTGTTCGTTAGGTGCAAACTTTATAAATTTTTGATACTGGCATGATCCAGTTGTTCTAATTTTCTCACTTGGAGCAGTCTTGATTCGATCCTGACAGACATAATCATCTAAAGAATGTGATTCTCACTATTTTAGATGGTAGTCTGAGATAACTGCCTTTTCATCTTTTCTTCTCTTCGCATGTTAATGTTTTTATTGGCTGTATGAATTATAGTAGCAGTATAAAACCCCATTTGATGGAAGTTGCAACAGACCTTGAATAACAAACTGAAAATGGTAGCAAAATGTGATTCTATTCACTCAAGAACCTGTGCAAATAGTCACATTCAATGAGCATTAGACCCATCAAAACTGTGAAAAGCGCAGGGAGTGCAAGAGAAACTATGAAGTTAATACAATAACACGTTATTATTCAGTACGCAATTTTTTTTTTCATCTACACATCCAGCATTTTTATGTTATGAATACAAAACAATCAAAAAGATAACCTCTAACTATTGCAACTCATTTTTGGAAGCAAAACTCCGACAAAAACAGCAGAAAAGTCATCAGTAAAAGAGCTGGCTTCAACTACATATACATATAATTCACCTGGGACATACCAATTGAAATTTTTGTAAAATCATCTCTGTCAAAGTGATCATGGCTATCATCGCCCGTTAAGTGCACCAAATTGATCAAACATTTTTGTTCCTGAATGATCGTCAATTGTTTGAAGTTCAGCAGGATTTGTTGTCTGCTCAGGTGTAGAAACTGGTCTGTTATCAGGGGTCGAAGGAGCAGGGACGGGGGCGGGAGTAGGGGCAACTATAGCAGGAGAGACTGGGGAAGGAGATGCTTTGTTTTCTTCTTCAGTCTTCCCTTGTAATGAGGCTTCTTGTAGCTGCAAAGCATATTCCAAGTTCCACAGCACATCACCCATGGTAGGTCTATCAGCACCATATTCTGACAAACACTTCTCTGCTGCTTCACCAAATTTCTTCATTGACTCTGGGTTAATTTGTCCCACAAGAGTAGGATCAATGATTTTGTCCAACAAACCTTTTTTCTTCCATTGCATTCCCCATTCTGCTAAATTCACTTGCTCTCTTGGAAGTGCTGGATTAATGGCAGGACGAGCGCACAAGGCCTCTAGAAGTACAACTCCAAATGAGTAAACATCAGACTTGTCTGTTAGCTGCTGCTTACGGAAGTACTCAGGATCGAGGTACCCAAAACTTCCCTTCACAGCTGTGCTTACGTGAGTCTCGTTGGCAAGGCAATCTTTTGAAAGCCCAAAGTCAGCCATTTTAGCGAGTAAGTTCTCATCAAGAAGAATGTTGGTGGTTTTGACATCTCTGTGGATAATTGCTGTAGATGCACCTGTATGGAGGTAATGAAGCCCACGAGCTGAGCCAATGCAGATTTCTAGCCTCTGCTTCCATGTCAAAGGTGGAAAGTTCTTTCCATAGAGATGATCTCTGAAAGGACCATTTTGCATGAACTCATAAACCAATATCATCTCTGCGTTTTCATCACAATAACCAATCAACGACACCAGATGGCGATGTCTGAGCTTAGATAACATCTGAATTTCAGTCTGGAACTCATTGATACCTTGCTCAGATTGTGGATTTCCTCTCTTGACAGCTACTTTTGTTCCATCATCGATTTCTCCATAATACACATTGCCAAAGCCACCAACACCAATTATGGCAGTCGATTCCCAATTGTTGGTGGCATCTGACAACTCAGCAAATGAAAAGTATCGGCCTAGCCCCATGTTTGAAGAGAAAAATTGGCTCTTGCGCGACAATGAAGCCTTGCTTCCCGCCATAAAGCTTGTATCTCCAGCATGAAGTGGAAGCAACCACGAGGAGAAACTGTTCCTTTTTTGCCAATCTTGAGGCCTCTTTTGCCACTTGAAAACTATAGCACCCAATCCTACAAATGCTCCAAACATCATAGCAAAACCAACATAAGCCACTGTTTTGCTCGGGCCACTACTCTTCGTTCCATCGACACCATATTGCCCATCAAGACTACCCATAGAATTATTCATCCGAAAAACCTCAAGCCCATTCAGAATTGCATTCTTGAATCCTTGGACATCGTTCACGGGTGAAACCTTTACACTAAGAGGATTAGTTGCTGAAGAGGCATCTATCACAAAGTCCTTGTAAAAAGCTGTGGCCAACCTCTGTGTCAAAGATGACAAGTCTAGCCCGGAAATTGCCATCTTATCATTAATGTACACGTTGAAATATAGTTCATTGAGCGATTTGCTAATGATATCACAGAAGTGAAGGCGAATAAGGTATGTATACGCGGTATCAATATCCATCGTCCATGATATGTTGAAATTGGGAATGGTAGTTTCTGAATCAGCCATTTTGACAGCTGAACTGTAAACTGTAGGAGGAGCAATTAAAGGCGACCCTCCTGCCGTTGGATACTGAATCACAGAAGGCTGAACAGTAACCGCCTGTCCTGTGGCACTATTACGGAATGGTTCATCAGATAACCAACTTCTCCCTAAAGTATCATTTGTTGCATCAAGGTATGCACCTCCAACATTAAGCCTATAAGTTGTTTCGAAATTACTAGTGGAAAGATCAAATTTCTGCGAAACAGGGAAAAGGAGAGGGACAGAATAGTCAAGTAATTTGCCTGGTGCAGTAACAAACTCCATGGCGTTGACGAATGCAATTGAGCCTTTGGAAGGTGCAAATTTGATGGCATAACGCTCTGTTGTGACATTTACAAGAAACTCTTTCATAACTGGTTCGTTTTTCTCCATTTGGTAGTCACGGAGGAGAACTAATTTATCCACTGAAACAGAGAATTTGGCTGTTTGGAGATTAAATTCATTGTTTTGTAATGGATAAAAATAAAGACGGATCCAATGCAAGCCTGGACTTGTCACATGAAATGTATAAGTAGCTTCACTATCGAAAATTTTCGCGCTGAGGTACATAGGTGAAGGTACATTTTTATTATCAGGTGCAGAAATGTGAAGGTCACGTCCGCTATAGGCTAAATATTTAGCTGTGGTTTGATCTGGTTGAAACGCGCGATTTCCTGGTAGAGTAGTAGGAGAAGTAGATCCACAATTAATAAGATAGTTATCTGAAGGTGTAAATGCTGGAAAGGATTTTGCTGGTGCAGTAGAATCTGATTGTGCAGAAACTGGAATTACACTGGAGGGGCCGATGAAAATAAGGCAAACAAATGCCACGAGGATATTAGCCATTATTGTAGACGATGGTGGTGATGGTGGTGGTGGTGATCCTCCTGACATTTTTTTCATCTCCAACCCCTCGTGACGAGGATTTGGGGATGAAAATTGAGAAAAAAAAATGTCTAATACTATGGAGGGAGTATGAAAGAGAAAAAAGAGATTGAAATCAGTCTGTTTTTGCCAATATTATCGCTATATTTGTGGGGTGTGGAGATTTTTGGCTTTTGGTTTCGAATTTCTGTTACCGTTGGCGCAATTATTTTTCTTTAAGCTTTACAATGTTTTTGTGGTTGAAATGCTTAATCAACCGCTCTTTTCTCTCCGTTGTTCGTTTTCATTAGCGTCTAAAAAAACAAAGTATTCAAATTGATATGAAAAAAGAAGTTCGCAAAATTATAGTAAAATGGGTCAATCATGTTCAATGTTAAAATAAATTGAACAACTTCACTGCATTTAATTTTCGATAGGATCTTATTTCATTGTTAGAAAAGAAGTCTCATTTTTATCTTTGATACATAATGGAGCTCCAATTGAGAATCTTAGTAGTGTTTGCTTTGCCGGCGTGACAGTATGAGTAGACGGTGCTCTTCTCTTTCCACGTCCATAATCGGTGCTATTGAATGTGCAGTTAAGGGAATATCGCCAGTTCTTTGAAAAAGAGTTTCGCTCAGGAATCCCTTTGAGGGAGGTTTAGCCTAGCCTTCAGGTCCTATAAAAAAAATGGAGCTTACCGGTTTATGGAATTGAGAAATAGAAGAATTTAGATATTTAGGGTCTACTTTATTTTAAGTTAGGACTCTTTTAAAGTATAAATTTGAGTCAATTTACTATTTCATTCTAGAGTTTGAATGAAAAAAGTCTAATAGAGAGGAGAACCTAATCATTCCGAAATCACATTTAGTTCCGACATTTTCTATTACTCTATTAGTAAATCAAAACTTCAAATTCGAAGCAAATCATATTACACTTGTCTTTCTATTTTTGGGCAAAATTAAGTTATTTCATAATATAAAAGAAGATTTTTTTTCCAAATCGATAATATGAGATAACAAAACCTTCGTGTGTTAGAAAAATTAGTTTAAAATATAAAATATATAATCCAGAGAAATTTTATTATAATTTTATTTTTTATCACTTTTTTTAACATGGTTTATCTTTCAAATGAGTTAATCTTTAATTTTAATATTTATAAATTGATCGCATGGTGGGCGCGCGGACAATAACTTGTAGAATATTATGAATAAAAAATATAAACTTATATCCCATATAGAAATTACTCCCTTCGTTTAAAAAAGAATTGTGTAGTTTGAATTGATACGAGTTTAATAAATGAAAGAAGACTTTTGAATATTGTGGTTCTAAATTAAAGTTATGTCAAATGTATAAAATTATTCTTTAATCTTGTGGCCGTAAACAAAATAAGGACAAAAGTGCAAATGAGTTGGTTCTCGAAAAACTTAAATATACTATAATAAAAAAATATTTACCATTTATAGCAATAATATTTTTTTTTCACTTGACCACTTTTAATTCATTTATAATACAAGTTTAATACATATTATAAAAAACAATTTATTATTCACATATACTACAAGTTTTAATGATGGATAATGTATTTATCACACATTTTAATACACTTATAATACAATTTGATAATTTTTTACCAAACAAACATAATATATTTCAAAAACAATTATAATTTTGTTATGAAACTATATAAAATTAGAAGAAGAAAGTAGAGAGAAGAGAAAAAATATCTTATTCATAGTATATTCAGGATTCATAGATCTTTCACAAATCTTATTTACAATGAAATAAAACCCTTTATTTATAAGGAAAACTTTACTTGGTCTCAAAGTACGAATTCATAATCATATCCTACAAGGACTCCATATAATTAGACATTCACTATAATACAAATTGTTTATAACAAATTCAAGTATATTGCATACATAATTCACTTTTAATACCTATTACAGATTTATCATAATGTTTAAATAATAATAAACAAAAATATCGCTAAAATTAATAATTATTTTTTAAAGGGAAAATTATATGAAATGGCAAACATTCATAACTAATTATATATTAGGGATATAGTTTAATTTATTTACATTATATAATTATAGTTTATTTTATTTTGCTATAATTAATGGGGGCCCACAACCTATTATGTAACCAATTGTATAAAAACCTAATTTTCTAATTTTGTTTATAATTATACACAATCTAATTTTCTCTCTCCTTTTCACAATTAATTTTCTCTCTCCTTTCCACATTCTAACGTCTTCTCCTACATTCAATACTCCAATATCATATTTGAATTTCAAATTTTTGTCCAAAATTTCAGTAATCCCTCCCGAATTTGAAGTCCCCTCCCTTAGTCGAAGTCAATTCCGTTAGTAATCCTTAATTTTAGTTGTTTACCTTTTTTTTTCAAACTTATCTAAAAATTGTATATGTGTTCGGGTTTTTTTCCCCATATATTTTGATGAAATAATCGTTTTTTTGTTCTTGATAGATCTAAAATTCGTCAAACAATGAACGAATCGTCTACATCTTTGAGGATTACCAGAGGTAGTCCTTTGCATGTCAATGTAGTTGACATTTTACCATCATTTTCAATGGGGCTAACTCAAGAATTTGGGGTTAATGTAGGGTCTTTGGGAAAATCAAAACAACTTATACAAGAACAAACCATGGAAGAGCTGAGATCAAAGAAAAAAAACGACCCTATGGCAGTTCAACAAGTTATTAAAAATGCCAAAGCTAGAGGCATTAAAATTGTACAAGGTACAAGAAAGAGGAAAGCTGTAATCATCGAATCAGAGGAAAATGATTCTGAAGTTGTCGGATCTGAAGAACTTCATAATCATGAGGTAGTGTCTTAAAACACAAACTTAGATACAATTTTTTGTTAATTAGTTGTCAATATACAAAAAATATTAAATTAAGTATTGTATATAGTATATTCAATGTGAGTAATTGTATATAGTATATTGCATGTTTATGTTATTTTTTATTTTTGTATATATATACAAAATATGGATAAGTTTACTCTGGGGTTTCTTTGTGTTTTGTAGCTCTGCTCATTTCTTGAATTAGGTGAATGTCAAAATGGTTTTGACTTTTGATTATGTTCCATGCTCTTTTTGTGTGTTTGTGACTTGTTTAGTGTTGTGGAATAAAGGGGCATTGGTAATTTTTTTTGTTTTCGTGTGTTGTGCCTTGTGTTTTCTGGAACTTCTCAAGCATGATATTTGTATATTCATTTGTTATGTTGCTCGATCTCTTCAAAAACTTTGATACTGATCAACCTAACTTTGGTTTTGTATATATATATACAAAATATGTATAAGTCTACTCTGGGGTTTCTTTGTGTTTTATAGCTCTGAATAAGTGTTAGTATATACTATATACAATTAATAAAAACATTGAATAAGTGTTAGTATATACTATTAAATTAAGTATTGTATATAGTATATTCAATGTGATTAATTGTATATAGTATATTGCATGTTTATGTTATTTTTGGTTTTTGTATATATATACAAAATATGGATAAGTTTACTCTGGGGTTTCTTTGTGTTTTGTAGCTCTGCTCATTTCTTGAATTAGGTGAATGTCAAAATGGTTTTGACTTTTGATTATGTTCCATGCTCTTTTTGTGTGTTTGTGACTTGTTTAGTGTTGTGGAATAAAGGGGCATTGGTAAATTTTTTGTTTTTGTGTGTTGTGCCTTGTGTTTTCTGGAACTTCTCAAGCATGATATTTGTATATTCATTTGTTATGTTGCTCGATCTCTTCCAAAACTTTGATACTGATCAACCTAACTTTGGTTTTTGTATATATATACAAAATATGTATAAGTCTACTCTGGGGTTTCTTTGTGTTTTATAGCTCTGAATAAGTGTTAGTATATACTATATACAATTAATAAAAACATTGAATAAGTGTTAGTATATACTATATACAACTAAAAACCTGAATAACATATATCTCTTGTTATACAAATTCGTAAAATGCATTTTGTACATGTATATATTTATTCAATAAGATTGTATATGTATATTTATTGCAATCTAATTGGATGTGTATATATAATTAAAGACATTGAATACGTGCTGGTATATACTATATACCAAAAAAATATGGGTTCATATATATAAACAGAAAATAATCTGTGAATGACTTATTTTTGGATTTTTTTGTATATATAGGTAGGTATGTATATACAGAAATTAATTTGTACATTACTTATTATAAAATTATTATTTTTTGTATATATATACTATGTTTATTTCATACACTTTTATTTATTTATTAGGAAGTCAGATATATTTGCAATAACCGTGAAAAAAGGACAATTCACATAATTGCAATGTTATACGCAAATAAACACATTGAAAGAGCTTCAGAATAAACTGCCTCCAAAGCAATATAATCGTATATGTGCATCATCGTGTTTTGCACAGTTAACAGCAATGAGACGATGTCACGTGCAAGCACAACTTTTTAGATGCATTATGTTGAGTGAGTTGGAAGGTAGTTCTGTGAATGCAATAATTTTTTATATAAATGGCACAACGCTTCGTTTCACAATACGGGAATTTGCCATTATTTCTGGTTTGAATTGTTCTGATAATTGTGCTGACTTCAACTTTGATACTGATCAACCCAATAGAATCATCGATGAGTATTTTCCAGGGAATTCTCCTGTCACTAAAGCTCGTTTGGCTGAAGCTTTTAAAGCAAAGGTATGGGGTGACAATCAGGAAGATGCATACAAGTTTGGGATTCTATATTATATACATGAGTTTATCATGTCCGCAGAACCTACTACAACAACAATAGATAGGTTGGACTTTGATCTGGTTGAAACAGGTAGATTATGGATTATCCTTGGGGTCGGAAGGCTTTTAATTAACTTGCTAAATCCATAAACAACAAGATAAAGCCATGTGGACAGTACTACAGAATTCAGGGCTTTCCACTTCCAATGCAAGTTTGGTTCTATGAATGTTGCTCTTATGTTGATGACAAGATTGCTGTCAAGGTTTCTAGTCACATTCCTCGGATTATCAATTGGGTGACTAAGAACGACCATCCTCGGTTTGATTATTTCATGAAAACAATTTTTAATGATGCAGATAATCCGGTATGCATTTACTTAATACAATTTGTAAATTATAGAAGTTAGTATACATTTACTTTCTACAAATTTTATATTACATTTTTATTATATTGAATTATAATTTATAATTATTATGCAGATTAAGTTCAGAAATATCGAGCCAACAGCGATGGAAATTAAAATCCTCAAACTTCCACAATCGACAGAACAATCAATGTCTCAGGGCCTGCAGACTGATCACAATAAAGTTACAGATCCGGATGATGATTTCCAAAACCCGCCCAGTATAACAAGCAGAAAAGGAAAAGAAAAAGTTATTGAATGTTCTTCACCGATTAGGAAAAAGAAAAAGCAATCTGTTACAGTCATCTCTTCAACAAAGGCAGTTAAGACATACACACATATACAATTAATATTGACGATTTCAAAATCACATATACAAAATCACATTAACAAAATCACATATACAAATTTTCAGCTTAACAAAATCACATATTAATATTGACGATTTCAAAATATACAAATACCAAACAGTATTTGTATATTGTATATTGCAAATTTTCAGCTTAACAAAATCACATATACAATTGACGATTTCAAAATATACAAATACCAAACAGTATTTGCATATTGTATATTGCAAATTTTCAGCTTAACAAAATCACATATACAATTACACGAACAGTATATAATTGTATATTCCAAATTTTGAGCTTACCAAAATCATATTTTGATTTTTTTGTTTTAAAATAAAAACCACTCACACTAACGAATGAACACAAATTCAGCTTAACAAAATCATATTTTGATTTTTCTTTTTTTTTTAAAAAAAATCGAAAACAATTCACAAATTCTAAAACCAATAAACAAGAAATTTCATCGAATAAAAACTTACCTGTATTCGATTGCCAAAATTGCTGAACTTCAGTTTCACAAAGAGCAAAAAAAAATACTAATTATTTTTTGGTTTCAATGGCTGTATGAATTTTTTTTGAATTTGAACGTTTGGCTTGAAAATAGGGACGTTTTCCTAATTTTGTGGCATTATCTTGATTTATTGTTACTATATTTAATGATTCAGTTACAAACAACTTTTTAAAATAGAATTGTATAAATAATAATAAAAAAATTATATACAAAATTAAAGACACCTTTAATAACTTAACTATACCCATATTATCTAATTAGGTAAATTATACCCATATAATGTTATATAATCTAATAAGTTTGCCATATATGAAATTTTCAAATGTATTAATTAATGTAATTTTTCCTTGTTCTTTCCCCTCTGGGCCTGAATAAAATCGCGAAATCCCACGGCCCAATAAGAAAGCTGCTCCTTATTATTTCCTTAGGAATAGTATAATTAGAAGATTATATATTTACAAACAACGGCAAATAAATTGGTATTTTCTTTACAGGGATCTATACGTTTCTTGGTCCTCAAGTCGAGAGGTCACTCGGATATCAGAAATCAGTTCAGATCTTTGAGCTTAAGTGCCATGGCGACCGAAGAAGACGCCGTCCGACGCCGTACTGCACTCGCCGATTATCGGAAAAAGCTCCTTCAGCACAAGGAGCTTGATGCTCGGGTTCGGACAGGTGCCGTTCTCAGAAATCTTAAACCCTAGTTCTCTTTTTCTGACATTGATTTCGGTGGTTGAAATATTTTTGTAGGTTTAATAGAACTAATTGCTATTATTTACTCCTTAATGTGGAAAATTCATGGATATTATAATCCATTATCGATGCTTAGGACTTCTGTTATCATCAATTACTATTATTTACTCCTAAATTTTGTAAATTTGTGAATATTGAAATTCAGCTCCGATGGTTAGGGTTTTTGTTCTTTCGATGTTCCTTTTATCGTAGGTCAGATTAGATATTGTGTTTTCTGTGGCAAAAGAGTAAACATATTGGTTATTGACACGCAACTTTTAATGTTTGTAATATAATGCAGGATTATTGACACACAAGTTGTATTCTGTTCTGGAAGGGTTAAATTTAGGCTAAGCTTTTCATAATTCAACTTCTCCAAAGCAAGCTAAAATTAAGATCCTTGGGATGATTAAAAGTATTTATAATAAGGAACAACTGGGAATGCTGAAAAAGACCAAAATATCCTTGAACTTTTCTACTTTGTGCAACACATTTTGTGCTGCGGCACAAATACGTGCTTTAGTTTCAAGTTTAATGCACTTCAACACTAAATTTGGTTTCTTTGGTCATTCGTATGACTCCCATGTCATCTTCCAATAACATTAGCACATGAAAGTATTCGTGAAGTATGTCCAAGCTTTCTAGGTCAGCTTCTATGCATGCTCCCTTGGATGCTATCACGCTACCAGTTGCCAACAATTTCAAATGACCAATATTACACTTTTTACTTGCTTCAGGTAAGTAGATCATAAGTGATTAGCATAGGGCTAATTAGTCTGTATTTATCTTTAGGCAGAACTTTTGGGGATAAAAATTGTGAAAAACCAAATAAGACAAGACAATGCAAGTGAATAAGTCCACAATAGATTCCTCTTCTGATGATTGACGGGGATTCTTTGGGGGAAACCATTGGCTCGATCATGAGTATTTGTTTGGTGTTTCCATTTGTACAAGTGCGACTGTGTTGGGTTGTCTTACTTCATCAGTCAACCAAGTATAGCCCGATATTCTATTTAAGCATGCTTTGACGTATTTTAATCTAATAAAATCATCTATCCTTTTGTTCAGAAAGGGTGTGTAGCTATTCTGGTACAGATCTCTACTATAGAACCCTCTTAAACCAAAGTTTCTTATTTGGAAATGGGAGCGTATGCATGTGCTCGCCCTATATATTCTCGAATTTGTCCTTTGTTTCTTGGAGTTCGTATAACCTCGTTTGTTATACATCAGAGTTTGCAATTTATGGATCAGTTTTTTGTTATTAGTGATACGGGGCTACTGATATATTTTGTATTACTTCATGCTTGTTCCTTGATTTTCTTATTGTTTTTTGATAACCTTGATGTCTGCCAGTTTTCGCACCTTGACTAATTCCACGGAATACCTGCCACCGCCCACCAGTAACAGGTGCCAGGTAACTTAGTCCACCAAGGCTAGGACAGATGAGAAGAAATCACTTAGTTTTTTTTTCTATGCTAGGATTTGACGGTTTTGAACTTGTGGTTCATGGTCTTAACCCACTTCGCTGACCACTAGGTCACACCCTTGAGTGCTGTTCCTTGCTATTTTTTCCTTCTATTATGTTGTGTACCCATAATCTAATAAGCAACTTAATTCTTGGTCTTCATGATATTCATATTCTTTTGGTCTTCTATTACTGATTATAAAGTTACTCTTCTTAGTGAGAGAGAACTTGCGGGCTACCAAAAAGGAATATGCTAAAACAGAAGATGATTTGAAGTCACTTCAGAGTGTTGGACAGATCATAGGAGAAGTGCTCCGACCTCTAGATAATGAGCGTTGTAAGTACCCTTTATCCTGACTAATATTTATTTACTTTCTTGCTCCAAGGAATGCACTATTCATCACAAAGTGCTTATTTTCCTTTTTATTTTTTTATTTTTACATAAAATAAGTTACTAAGAAACTAGCATGAAGCTATGGGACTAATCAGTATCTTCCACTACTTTTTCAGTGATAGTAAAAGCTAGCAGTGGTCCGAGGTATGTAGTTGGCTGTCGCAGTAAAGTGGACAAGGAAAAACTGACTTCAGGCACAAGAGTGGTTCTCGATATGACAACACTTACAATCATGCGGGCACTCCCCCGTGAAGTTAGTAGTTCTATTTTGCTTGCAAGCGTTAAATGTCTCGGGTACATTTATAATTTTTACATTTGTCCACCCCAAATACCTAATGATGAGAAATTAATGGCAGGTTGATCCTGTTGTATACAACATGCTTCATGAAGATCCTGGCAACATCAGTTACTCTGCCGTGGGTGGACTGTCAGATCAGATCAGGGAGCTGAGAGAATCCATTGAGTTACCTCTAATGAACCCTGAGCTTTTCCTCCGGGTTGGGATTAAGCCTCCAAAGGTAAATCATTAAATATAATTGTATTATCATACATTTGTCGGCATGTACTTATGCTTTTGCTTGTAATATCACTTCTGAGGTGACCGAGGTTTCTGTCTTAGGGTGTTCTTCTCTACGGGCCTCCTGGAACAGGCAAGACATTGTTAGCCAGGGCAATCGCTAGCAACATAGATGCCAATTTCTTAAAGGTCTGTGTACTAGAGTTTTAGTAATATCTCCAGTCTAATAGCATCTCATTATGTGGCCTTTTACAAGTTGGTGATTGCTGCAGGTTGTATCAAGTGCCATTATTGATAAGTACATTGGTGAGAGTGCAAGATTAATTCGGGAAATGTTCAACTATGCGCGTGATCACCAAGTAAGACTTCAAATGGATTTGCTGCATATATTGGGAGTGTTCGACTTGATGAATGATTCCGGAGTTGTCTTAAAATGTTGACACTTATTATCTTTATTTGTAGCCTTGCATCATATTCATGGATGAGATAGATGCAATTGGTGGACGTCGTTTTAGTGAGGGAACCAGTGCAGACCGTGAAATCCAAAGAACGCTCATGGAGTTGCTCAATCAGTTGGATGGATTTGACCAGCTTGGAAAGGTTTATATTGATCTTAAATGTATATTTCCATGAAAATGTGTTGTGATAGTCCATGATCTAAGATGTGCATCCTTTCGAGTTTCTCTTTGAACTCTCTTAGTTTGATTTTCCCTGCCGTGTCAAAAAGATTTCTTCAAGTTGGGTTTTTTTTTAATTTAAGGCAGGAGATTGGTTGCTTATCAACATACTGTTGGAATCTGCACATAAAACGATACACCAGTTAAATGACCCTATGCTTATGTTTTCTTTCTTGGTTTTTTCTTTTGGGTGCTTGTTTTTTTTTTTTTTTGTGTGTGTGTGACCTTAGGGCTTAGATTCTTTTTGATTTATAACATTTGAAATTTCCTAAAGAAATAGTAGAATGCATGAAACAGGAGGAAGATATTGTCTGTTCACCTGAACCTATTTAATCATTATTCTATTTTCAGGTAAAAATGATTATGGCAACAAATAGGCCTGATGTTTTGGACCCAGCTCTTCTTCGTCCTGGTCGATTAGATAGAAAGATAGAAATCCCCTTGCCTAATGAACAATCAAGAATGGAAATCCTCAAGATCCATGCTGCTGGGATTGCCAAACATGGTGAAATTGATTATGAGGCTGCTGTTAAGCTCGCTGAGGTTTGCTAATGATGCTAACAAGAAACACTATGGTACTGCTTCTATTGCATCGAAGTTTCTGATGACTTGTTTTACCTCAGGGATTTAATGGGGCTGATATGCGGAATGTTTGCACTGAAGCTGGTATGTTTGCAATTCGTGCAGAGCGTGATTATGTCATCCATGAGGATTTCATGAAGGTAATTTTTTCTTTTCTTCTGAAATTTCTGTTAGGAAAGCAGTAATTTTTTAAGTTCACCGACGGACTGTTTTTCAAGTTCACTCTATTGGGGTCTTCACGCTACCAAAATGTTGGTGGTGTTAATGAAAAGAGAAATTTAGTGATTCATGTTAATTCTATATTCACATGCTATTATGTGAAGCACTATGGTTTAGATTCTGTAAACTACCCTGTGTACCACGCTTGGGGGTCGTTTGGTAAAGTGCATAATTTTAAAGAATAATGCATGCATTAGCTTTGTTACGTACCTTGTTTGGTACCTTTTTTCAACCTGTGTATTGAGGTGTGTATTTTACTAATATATGGTGATTTGTGGTATTAGTAATGCTTGCATTAGCACAATTAAAGATCCCATTGCCCCTCAGTCTTTTTTACGTCTTCTCCACCACAATTGTGGAATAGTAAATAAATATTTTTATGCAATGCATGCTATTTTTAATACATTAAACCAAAGAATGCATAAGAAATAATCTATGTATAACTAATGTAACTAATGCAAAGCATTACTAACGCAAATGTACCAGTAATACTCTATTTAGCATTATTTTTTAAGACCCTACCAATTGACCCCTTAATTTCTTATTTTAATTAAAGCACACTTGAAATTCTTTCTCTAAGGAATGTAGTATATCATTGGAACTTCGTTTTAGAAAATATGCTGTTTATACCATGATAGTATTATGAGTTAATTTCTTTTTCCTATATGTCATTATTAGAACTTTGTTCCAGAGAGATACTTTGTGTTTTCTAGTACTTCAATGAGTATTATTTTTCATATTCCATTGCCTGAGACATCTTTCTTGTAGGCTGTAAGGAAACTGAATGAAGCAAAGAAACTTGAATCAAGTGCTCACTACAGTGCTGATTTTGGCAAGGAATAAGCATGTGGGTGAATGCCATGGACCAATTTCAATGGTATGATAGCGCCAGATGCGGTCTTTGGTTTTCTGTACCATTTGAGTTTGTTTATTCTGTATTTTAAATTATGTAATGCAGCCAACTCTTTCTCTGAAAGCAGCTGCATTTCTTGTGTTTTCATTCTCATTATGTTTGTTTAAGGATTGGTAGAATAGAATACAATGGATGTTTATTTACTGTTTTTTGGTTGCTATGTACTGAATTCTGATTGGCATTAGGCCCCCAAAAAAAGTTTTACAACCACCTAGTGTATGCCAACGTGTGGGTCTGGAAAGGACGGGGTGTAATATAGTAGAGGGATCAAATCAACTCTGTTCAGCTCAGCATTTTTTGTAGTCTAATTAAAATTGAGGAAGCGCAAGTGATTAATTAATTATGAAACCCAGTATTTTGTGTTCTTCAATTTTATATTTTGTTGAAAAATAAAAGGATAATCATTCCGATTAAATCACTATCAACAGAGGACCTCCATAATTCGATTCAAAAGTTAAAATTAATGTAGAGAGTCAGCGGCAAAGTAATCAATAACTATGATATTCGCCAAAGGGAGTTGTGAGCCAATACAGTGAAACATAGCAGCCTCTACCGCCACTGCAATGCATCCAAAGCTTGTTGGTGAACTTCTTTATCACCGGCTGCCACTACATTAAAACCTGCCAAGTGAAGTTGGATACAATTCACATATCGAATTGGAGGGCATATTTTAAGGGATCCAAAGGTTAGCTTGTGTGTATGAAATGAGAGAAGAGCTAAGAATTACTTGTGGCTGGTGAACCAGCAGAAGCTTTCCAATTAAAATGTTGCCCTTTCCAGTCGGTTATTGTTCCTCCAGCACCTTCTATTACTGGTACAAGTGAGAGGAAGTCGTACGGCTGAAATTGTTTTGTTTTTTTTTAATATCAGCATAAGAGGTATGAAAGTTAAAAAAAAACAATTTAATGTCACTGGCTGAGGGATATAAAACAGCAAAAATTTCACCCTGCATCAATATATTTATCAGGCAGTACGGATAATCTAATGTCAGTGGCTGAGGGATGTAAAACAGCAAAATTTTCACCCTGCATCAATATATTTATCAGGCAGTAGGAATATATTGATATACAGAAACACTTAACAGTTATCACTCCATTTGACATGTCAATGAGACTATGGTTGCTGTCCTTTATAAGGAAGGATGAAGCTCATACACATTTTTGGCAAGTATAATCATATCTTTATTAATCTATTCAATAGCGCAGAGAGCAGAGTAGCTGACCTTAAGACCAGACTCTATTACAAGATCCACAAACCCAGAAGCCAATAGGGCATAAGCATAGCAGTCACATCCGTACAGTGGAACTTTCACCTGTAACAGAAATACAGGAAGAAATAAGAATTCGTAGTGGAGGGAAAGGAAGTGCAACTTATTCATTCTCTTCTTCCTCTTTAGTTTCCTCCAACTCAGATCATCTCGTTTCCCTTCTTGTTCCTTCCACAGTTTTTGCCTATCTAGCCATAATATTACATACCTTGCTTCTAACATGAGCAAAGGCAATCTCAGCATCCCCTTCAAACAAATGTGGGCTAGTAGTGTACCTGAACTTGAAAGAACGGAAATGAGAAAGTAGATGCAGCATATATTGGTATCCCTGATAAGTTGAACTGATACACAGAATACAAGTACTCAAATAATGGTTGGCAACTAATCTTTAGAAGGGGCCTCTCAATGATAGGGAAATAGATGAATTTGCTCACAAATGCTTGACAGTGTTAAATTCTAGGGCAACAAGAAAGATCCAATGTTTTGGACTGCAAGCAATGATGGAAAATTCAATGTCAACAGTTGTTACACTATGCTACAGAAACAACACTGGATGTATGAATCAGATTAGCAATGGAAAACAAAAGCAAAGGAACTTGTCTCACACAGGATAATCTACAGAAGGGACGCATTATTTTAAGTAATAGATGCTACATGTGTGAAGAAGAGTTAGAAACAGCCGATCAACTTCTCATTCATTGTGAAGGCAAGGTAGTGTTGGGAGCTACACCTTAACAGGAATAGTATGAATTGCGTTATGCAACCAAATGTAGGTGAGTCTACAGAAGAAATTGCAACATCTGACAGTGGCTAAGAGTCAGCAGTCAATACGGAGAAGAATTCCCCTACATGTTATGGACAGCATGGCTGAAGTGACAAAACAACATGCATCCAGGATATAAACATAGATGTCTTGTGAATTTATTTTTTGGTGTTAAAGGAATGCTGTGGAAAACATGGATGAGCATGTGAATTTCTTAGGAGCTATAGGACATATATAGTTCTTTTTCTGCTGCAGGCAGTCGTCTAGTCTGCTGTTTTTACCCTTCTTGGTACCTTTATTTATAAACATTTACCTTTTCAGAAAAAAAACAAAGCAGAGTAACAATGTTGTATTTTTGGAGAGAAAGGGTTCCAAGGAGAAACATACATGTAGACTTTTGAAAGACTTGAACAGTTGCGTGTGGATATTTCTTGCCCATTCAAGGTAGTTCGTCGCCCGCTTAAACCAATCCACCTCTCTCTCAGGATAGGCTGGTCAATAACGCCAAGAATCTAGAAAAGCAGAAATGAAGAGAAGATCATGTATAGACCAACTCTCGAAACCACAGATTACCTGCATAGTGGGTTCTCACAGTCTTACCGTAGCATAATATAAAAGGAGATTACCTAAGGTATCATAGGCTGGAACTCTCCTTACATCAAGGTTAAGCTAAATAAAGTGGTGCAAGAGCAAAACACAATATTCCTAACGCGAGCGAGCCCAGATGGCAATAGGGGAAAAAAACACCTACATGTGATTGCGCTGACAACCTACTAAGATATAAAATACAATAATCTACATGACAGATAAACATCAATATTTCTAAATTCAGGACAAGGGGACGTCTATACAAGAATGCAGTTAAATGGCTAATGCATTCACGAACTATGTATATACCAAATGATTTAGAACTTTACTAATGTGAGACAAACGAAACGAAGAGGTGATTAAGCATGTTCTCAAAAGGGATACTCAGTTGTATTTAGTCCACCAAACACAAAATATCATGTCCTCAATTTTCCTTTCTCTGTTACTTTCTGTTTATAAATTATGAGTACCTATCTCCTTTTACTTTTTTATAAGTTAAACAAGATTATAGGTTCTACTAAGAGCAAATTTTGTTAGCTATAGTTACAAATCAAAAGTGTGCCAACAGACGCCTTCTTAGTGTAAATACTTGACTAGGCTTCCCGCCAACAAATGTTGCCACAATGCCAACAGAATTTGGGAGTAACATTGAAAGTTAACAGGAGTAAAAAGTTTTTTCTTGGGAGAAACATTGAAAGTTGCCACAACGCCTTCTTAGTAGCGAGCAAGGTTTTTTATTGATATAAATACAATCAACTGGCTGGCGATTCATACCGGTTTACCTTTGTACAACAGAGCAATAAGAGTGCCAAACACAGGTTTCCCTGCAAGTATGAGGTATCCCTATGAATGTATATTTGAACTATAAGTTGAACAGACTTGATATGAGAAAGACAAGCAGGTACCTGTGATGAAACTCTTAGTACCATCTATTGGATCTAAAACCCAAACATACTCTGCAGTTTCCTCTTGACACCTCCATCCCTTCTCCTCTCCATAACTATCACCAAGCAGACAAATTTTCAACATACAAACATAAATATATGGCTTGATATATGAAATAAAGACAAATTAAATCAAATATAGGCAACACGCTGGCCATGATACATTGCAAAATATCAAGAACATATACGGATCTATAAGAGTTGCATTGACTCGTATCTGTCAAATTAAGTCATTTCCCTTAGATTTTAGAACAAATTCGTTGGAGTAGGCATCTCTAGCTTGTGGAGCTCCTAGAAGTGTGTAAGGTATTCGACTACTACAAGGATTATCTTATCATCTCGAATGAATGCTCTCTCCTCAATTCTGACCTTCTGTATCGGCATCATACAAGTAAATAGACTGAGCAGTACCAGTTAAAACTTCAACTTACGGAGACCTCACTTGTATTTTACTACAGCCTTATCAAAGTTCAGAGGCAAATGTTGAAAAAGTTCAATTCAGGGGAGGAAAATGTCAAAGACTATACAAAGCTTTTGGCTGCTTGATATTTGTTGCAAGCCAAAAAGACCTTCAAGTAATTGGTTACACCGACTAAGATCATTTAACCGTACAGTATCTCTACTTTTTCTAGACAACTTTTGTCCTCGGTAGAGACACATTGGCATATCACAAAATAAGATTCCAGCAAGTGCATAACCAAAACGAGATGGTGACCTTTCTCCAATGGCAAGTGTAAGATTATGTTCACAAATAACAAGCATAGTATGCTAACAGTACTAAAAACAACAGAGAGGCCAAGCTGAAAATGCTCGTTCCGACCACAGGCCACTTTCAGCTCCGGCAATCGACTTCACTAAAATAGGGAAGTTTTAATTTATCAAAAACGCATGAGAAATCAAATACTATCATACTAGCACTATCAAAACTTGTGTGAGCTCAACTAACTCACATTGCATGGGACGGGAAATTTTCTTGAATTATCTTCACCATGGATTCCTCCGCCGCTTGATCAGCAATTGTTACCGGACCTTAACCACAAATTTATATAAAATAATTTTAAAAAAAGTAAAAATCCTTAAAAAATTAACTCCGGAAGCAATTTATCCGCGTACTCACTTAAATCTTCTTTATCGAGAATATCGAAGCTTTTCCTGAAGTATTTACGGATTACTTCACCAGCAGCATCAGCAATTTTGTTACTAACAGCTGCGAATTTGTCGAGCTCAGAGTCCTCAACTCCAAAATCAACGATTTGTGCTTGATTAGAAGGAAGCACACAATTCGAAGTCATCACAGGCGATGCCAATTTGATTCCGTGCGAGATCGGGAACGAATTGATACCGGAATGTTGAAAAGCAAGCGAACCGGAGACGATTTTCCGGGTATTACAGCCCGATGAGGAAAGAGGTGAACAGTTGCGGGGATATAGAGAAAGGAAGTGAGATTGAGAAAGCATCTGCATTTGGAGGGCTTTGTTTAATAGGCGGGAAAAGGACCGAGTTCACGAGACAGAGATCGGGTGGGAGTTGAGAGTGAGAAAGAGCACTGATGGCGTTATAAATAAAGCGGCTTATTCAAAAGGGCAAGTATGGAAGATGATGTGTTTCCCATCAAGGGTATATCTAAGCAAACGTTTTTTGTTTGTTGTGTTTTCCCTTTAAAACATTATTTTATTTTATTTTTGTCCTTTAATAAATCATTCAACATATATTTTTATAGATTGTTTGAATTATAGCTGTTGAGTCAAACTAATAATCATAATTAATAATAGGATTATTAGGTTAATGGTTCATATTATCGTTTGTTGTTTTTGTAATTATTCAAAATCAATGATTAATTTTCAATATCTATGATTACTAGGGTTATCGGTTCAGACCATATGTCGAATCGTATTAGTAGGTTTCTACGAGTGTAGAAAATTATTAATTACTCCCGCCTTTTAAAAATTGTTAGGTTGGGTTTTTAGTTGTTTACTTTCCCGAAAGTCGATTAATCTGATATTTCTAAATAAAGTTCAAAATATTTACAATTATGAAAAATATATTTAATGTTAATTTAATATATATATTATTCTACTAAAGGAGGGAGTTAAAAAAATATATCTTTTTGTCCATATAATTTCTAGTTTTGGTAATTTTTTTCCTTCAAATCTAATTCTAGTTTTTTCTTTCAATAAAAAGGAAACACATCATCACTTAATATGATGATCAAATCATTAACCAATAGCGGTCAATGATAATTAGATCTTACTAGCTTTGCATAATATGAATCCTACAACCAAAATCCCATCACTCTTGCATACTATTGAACCCCACAACACCAATTGATTACATTAAAATTTAAAACATTTACTTTTAACTAAATTTATACTGGCATTCCTCCTCCTTTTTAATCATTTATGCCTTCATATTATATGTGGAAAGGCTTAATACAAGCAAATAGCAGCTGGAACCGATACAAACATACATTCATGTATATAACAACAACAATTACACCACTGCTCTACGATAGCATATACTGAACTGAACATAAGCAACTAGCACTATATAAAATAGAAAGAGATACGACATGATAAAACAATATTCTTCTTATTCCCCAGCGTTTTATCTAGTGATGATTATGATGGCCGGGTAACTTCTCCTTGATCTTCTCCATCATACTCTTCTTCTCATGCTCTGTAGTAGTTGGTGTAGTAGTTGTTGTGGTTCCAGTTCCAACACCATGTGCTTGGTGATGTGGTTCCTCATTCTTGTGCTTTCCACCCGTGAATTTCTCCTTAATCTTCTCTTTCAGCCCTTTCTTCTTCCTCCTCCCACCTTGTCCATCATCCTCCGACTGCACCAAAGTAGTAATTTAATGATATTATATATAATCTTGTGCGACTATAAAATGGATAAAATTTCAGTAATTCAACTAAAAAAAATGTGTCAAATAAATTGATCGTTTGTTCGAACAAACAAATATAGGACGAGAATTGAGAAGGGGCATAATAAAAATTTAATATATATTATACCGAGCTAGAACTTGAACTGCTGGAACGATGAAGTTCCGTCTTGTGATGCTGTTGCTCCGGTTGTGTTGTTCCCTGGTGCAACTTTTCACCAATTGTCCCAGCACCAACACGTAAGCCGGCACCAGCAGCAGTACCACCACCTAACCCAGTTGTGTGACCACCAGCACCTAAGCCAGTTGGATGGTGCAATTTTTCAGCAGCACCTAAGCCAGTTGTGTGACCAGTTGTAGGAGCAGCAACACCTAAGCCAGTTGTGTGACCAGTTGTAGGAGCAGCAACACCTAAGCCAGTTGTGTGACCAGTTGTAGGAGCACCTAAGCCAGTTGTGTGGTGCAACTTCTCACCCATAGTCGGAGCACCATAGCTAGCCGTTTCTGGCAATTTTTCACCAACTGCTGCAGCACCAGTGCCGGCAGTGGTAGCAACACCAGTAAGGTGCATAGGGTTGCCGTATTCATCGGTGAGCTGCACTGGATGGCCGTACTGGTCAGTCAACTGAATCGGATTTCCATGTTCATCACGTAAGTCCGCCATATCCTTCCTTCACCAAAAGCTAGATAATTTTGAAAAAGATAATTTGGAACAATAAATTAGATCTTCCTTTGGATAGAAAAGATAACTGGTGATTTTTTAAAAGGACAAGAGACGGTGGAACATCAGATGCTTCTGCATGACTGCATTTAACTGGATAGTTACACGTATGCAGGAACATCACCGCGTAAGCTGCCACGTAGGAAATTTAGGACACGTGTTTCGGTGTAAAACGACAAATGAATATCAGATTTGTCATTTTATGCTAGAACGGTAAAGGACAATAAAATTCTTATGTATATTTTAGATAGGCTTAAACATTAAAAGCCTAATTCCACTTCATACATTATCTTCAGTTCACGCAACATTTAAGATAGGAACGCGTAATCAAACTTATCGTTACGAGTTTCACCCCTACCACCAAAAAAAAAATGTTATATTTTACTCATCTGTTCAAATTTATGATTTATGAACTTATATATTAAGATAATCTATGAGTATTACTTTAACTTTTTTCTTCAATTAATTTAAATATATTAATTGTTGCATTTTATTGACATTTTTAAATTATCATTGTGTTTGTGGTAAAAAAAAATTATTTACAGGCTTCTTTAAAGTCGTTCTAATAAAATGTTTGGTTTATTAAATCCAAAATCTGATACGCTCTTTTCTTTAACAAAATGGTAACTCTTTCCCTTAAACAAACATAAACGCTATAGTAAAAAAATTAATTAAAATGACAAAATCATTTTTGTGAGAGCGATATCCTTTGAACAAAATTAACATTGTTAATGCGTTGACTAAAATCGCTGCTGTCAAAAAAATATTTTTTTTGTAAAAAAAAAAGACTGAAATCGCTACTCATATAACATTTTTTTCTCAAATATTTTTTTTTTTTTGAAAAAATGAAATCTCCTCAAACTTTTTATTTTGTTATTGAAAAACTATAATTGCTGCCAGCTATTTCCCTCAATTCTTTTTTTAATTGTTGCTTATTGATTTATAAAAGAAAAGTTCAAATAAATAATGAATCTCAATGTATTTTGTCACCATGAGAACTGCAAACTTTGCCAACACTACAGGCACAATAAAAAAAAATAAAGGAAAAATTAGTAAACTAGTCAAAATAAATAACATATTTAGTAAAAATATCCATACTTTATAAATATTAACAATAATGTCAAAAATGTCATTATTTTAAAAAATTTATGTGTCCCAATTTTCTTCCTATTTTATCTCTCTTTTTCAATTAATTCTATATATCTTTTTTTTAAAAAAAAAAATTCTCTCTCATATTTATCTTTTTAAATTGTTAATTCTCTCTCCCATTTAATTTTTTTCTCTCTCAAGGTTATCTTTTTTGATTTTCCTCCAACATTCAAGTTGCAAATATTTTTTTGCCATATATTTTGGTTGTTTTTTTAATCCAAAATTGAATTAACAAGAATCCCTTTGATTAAGGTATCTCTAATTTTTATCCTATTTTCAGATTTCTTTTCTAATTTTATTTTTGTTTAAATCTTAAAAAATGTTGTTTGTATTTTTCAATTTCCGTTATGATTTACTCTCCAATGGCTGAATCCAAGAGGCTTACTAGAGGTATTCATCTTAATCAACCAATTTCTGATGATTTTTCATCTTTTAATTTATTTATTACTTAACAAATAGTGTATAATGTATGATCCGCTGCTAAAATGAGGGAAGAAAGAGGGTAAGAATATTTACAAGACTCATTAGTGTGCAAAACCTTCCTCAAATTCAGAACACAAATGTAGAATCTTTGTCTACTCGTGAGGATCTTGAAAAAGACGACGAAGATCGGATAGTTGTCGAACAATTTTCTATTAGTTTGTTTTGTATTTATAGTTCTTTTTTAGAATTTGGTATGCTTTCTTAATTTGTATGCAAATCACTATGTATACTATCAATATTTGTATTTATTAAAAATTTCATGTTGCATGGTTTATGAATCTTGTATTTGTCCCTAATTTGTATTCATCCAAATGTATGTCAACTAGTTATGTATTTTATTTATAAGAAGAACAACTTTCTATTAGTTTATTTGTATTCGAATACAAATACAAATAATAGACATATTGGAATGAATACGACTTAGAAAAGGAAATAGGATTTTGAAAAGAAAAATAAATACACAGTGAAAAATTTATACGAATACAAATGTGTTTCTTAAAGAGCTACATTTTATTTGACATACATATTAGAATGAATACAAAATAATAAAGGTATGTCAACTGAATTTGATATTTTTTTCTAATTTGTATTTATTCTAGTGTGTCAACTAGTTATGTATTTTATTTAGGAATGAGTACACCAAATATTCAATTATTTCCATTCACTTTTTCATCATACTAATTTTTTGTATTTTATATATTATTATACAAAATTCAAAATAAAAACTAGAATAAATAGAAATACAAATAAAATACATATTGAAATGAATACATACAGGATTTTTGAAGAAAAAAATAACTATATAGGGAAAAAACATATTGTGGAATGAATATAATTTTAAAAAGGTAAAAATTTTGGAGAAAAAAAAAATTTAAATTTTATTTGAAAATGTAACTGATGAGAAAATTAAGGATGCTTGCCTTTTTTTTGAAATATTCCCCCCTTAATTTTCTCCTTTTTGTTATTAAATAATTATATTTTTTAAATAAAAATAAATAATAAAAATAAATAAGATACATAACAAACTAAAATGACATTTTTACTAAATATTGAAATTGTTGCTAATGAGTCCTCTTAAATGCTAAAATATTGACATTTTAAAAAATTTCTCAAAAATAAATTGAGGAAAATCGTTACCCTTTCCCAGACAGTGATTTTAATTTTTTTAAAAAAAATATTAATTGAGGAAAAATGTTACTCATGTAGCAGTCAATTTTATATTTTTTTGATAACATTGTTACTGAAGTAGCAATTTTAATCTTTGTTCGAAAGAGATCATTCCCTTGAGAGTAATTTTGCGTTTTTGGTTAATTATTTTTTTTTAATACCGGTTATGTCTTTTTTAGGGAAAAAATTACCATTTAGACGTTGGACTCTTCAACTTCTGCGTGATATCATAGTTGAGCGGCTCCGTTGCATTCCATGTTATGTTTATATGTTTCTTTTTTCAATTCAATAAACTGTTTTAGGATAGAGTACAGGGAAACAGAGAGGATTACATGTTCTCCAAAACAAGGCGAAAGTTCAAATAGGATTTGCCGATTACAAGCTTCTGTATCATGTAAACAAAAAAATCTATTGAAAAGAAAAACTATCTTCAAGATGGACCATACTAGTTTAATTACCTTCTGCTGTACCAATTTTTTGGTTAGTGCAATTACATTTCAGGCAGGGTGAAATTGGAACGAGAAGGGTTGAGTTACTGCTTTATGGTGGACCCGTCATTTAGAAAAAAATGAATGTTCCTGTAACAATAATAATAATAGTAGTTGATAGCATTTTCGTAAATAGGGATTGTGATAGGTGTAAGGTGGTGCGACTGATTCTTGAGCACAGCAGTCAGCATTTAAGATTAAAAAAAATGCCCTGACTATATATCCCACATACCATGGATAAAAAACCATTACATCTTCGGGCAGGCATATAAATTGTCAAGTTATCTGCTGCAAGTTTTTAGAGAGAAGTAAGCATACAAAAATCTTGGGGATAATTTCATGGCCTTGACAAGGAACAACCAAATTTGAATGTACAAACATGATAACTACCAGCTGATAACTACACTTTTTTTTTTCTTTTCCTATATAATGAATTGATCTTTCAACTTGTACTCCCAATTTCTTACATTGTATACTTAGAAACCTAACCTAGATTCTGGGAATCCATATCTGCCAGCAAGAGCCTGACGCTATTATGCCTCTCTTACTATCCTTCCAAGGTGAGAGAGCTGACCTGTGCCGCCTGCGGAATTGACAACAATGCAATTCAGTAGTCAGAAATGAGATTAAATGCATCAATAGAGAAGCATTTTTGTGAGTTATACATACCAGAACATCAACTAAATTTCAGAAGAATACAACATTCAAGAGAACATTAAGGATATTCCCAGAAAAAAATTATTCGGAAGAGAGTTTATGTTGTTACCATTATAATCCACCGCATTACTCCTTGCTCGATCTTGTCCAGAAAAAACCCTTTTTCCTAGTAGAAGGGCTCTCGGAGAAGGATTTTGACCCCTTTGAACCAAATGAAAAATGACGCAGCAAGAAGGGCTTTCCTGAAGAGATCTTCATACTGCTGGAACTTGAGCTCATCTTGAGACGCCTTCCACCATGTCCGCCACTTTTCTGTCGATCAAATAAAGCAAGATTGCCACTAAAATCACTGTCAACAACCCGATTCCGGAATCTCTTTCGAGCTTTCAAGTCCATCTGACTTTTCAATGCTTTCTCTGACATCTTCAGTGCCTGCTTCTCCCCATAAGTACAAACAGGACATGCTGGATCATACTTGTTGAATTCTGGCGTCATACTCTCCAAACAATCGGCATGAAAAACGTGGCCACAAATCAGTACAGATACAACAGCAATTTCATTTGAGGACCATGAAGATCTCTCTGTTAACAGCTTTGTACAAATGCCACAGGTTTGGAGATCTATAGAAGGAGAACCAGAACTCCGACCACTAGCTCTGCTCATCTTGTCACGGTGGAAACCCATGGATTCACTATCAAATGACCACCTATCTCTACGAGGATTTGCAAGCAGGTCAGAGAAGGCGGGAACAGACCATCCATCTGATGATCCACCATTTGAGCCCCTGGTTGATTCATTACTCCAACCAGGGAGCATGAACGAAGATGATTCTTCAGAAATTGAGAATGTAGGTGACTTTATTCCGGGTATATGACTATCAGAAACTCGTCGTCCCAGCTGGTGGCCGGAAGAATACTGAGGCAAAGGAGTAGAATTGGCAGGAAGCAACTGACTTTTTGTTGATAAAGGAGATGCAGATAATGATGAAACAGAGAGATCTGATGAAGACAGCTTTAAAGGAGAGGGGCATGGCACTGCTGATGACTCAAATGATTCTTTGACCTAAGTACCAAAAGAAAGGAAATCAGAGAAGTCAAAAACATACTAGACATGCCCAGAAAGTATATTCAGCCAAACTTAAGACTGCCTTGTTCTTACCTCCGTGGAATTTCTCACGACCGATGTATCTGCAAGGGCAAGAAAAACTACTGTTAATATTACAAAGTACAAAAAGCACATTACTGTCAACCAATACCATACATCAGTTTCTCTTTCATGTTCACATATAACTCAAGGCCAGGAAACTTATCCTAACTTTTTTCCTTCACAACACATGGTCATACTCAGACTCTGGTCACAATCAGACCTAGAGAGTACAATGAGAGATGGGCATCTCTTAGACATGTATAATTACACATCTGGTTTGGTTAAACTTCACATCCAACCAACATGTTTGGGGTTCAAATTAATAAAGGAGCAATGAAGGGAGAAGGCTGCTGTTGCTTTTCAGACAAGAGGGCTTTGGAGTTTAACATATACAAAAATTGCAAAGCAAAATAAATAATCAGCACTACTTCTTAACAGCTGCAGAGAATGGTTCACCAAAAGCAGAACGAAAACCATATCCAAAGAAGAAAGAAATATCAAGCAACTTCACAGAGCACAACCATTTATTGCATAATCTCGTTTTAAAGATAAAAGAGGGGGAGGAAGTGAAAAAGTAATCATCTTCTTTCAGTAGTGTATACTTAACTAAAAGTTGAAATCAAATCATTTACACAAAGAAAACAACATTGCTTGGAGATAAATGTCAGCAGCACAACAAATCATGAATTGTTTACAAAAAATAAAAAGAAATGCTTGGGAGATCAAAAGCTTATTGGTCCAAGCATTTAAACCCCAACTTCATGGAAACTAATCCAAAGCTTTAAAAATACCAATTACTTATATTTACACTAACAGAACAATAAGACTTAAGGACCACCTACATCATTTGAGCCAGTGACAAGTCAATAATTTACTCCAATTATAGTCAAATGATGTGAACCAGCTCCATATCACTCAATGGCAATAAAGTCTTAGGTTGGATTTCTTAGATTAACCTTGAATAGCATCTCAAACATAAAACAAAAAGTTAATGATATTCTCAGAACAGCCTGCAAAAGCAAACCCCTACACATCTATCCAGTTCAGCTCTCTCATTACGGAGTGCAAAAAACAGGTCAAGAACTAGACTATCCTTCATTCGATCTCATAATGCATACACACAGAATTGAACAATTCATTTTATGCACTTTGGGGGGGGGGGGGGGGGGGGGGGGGGCAGCATGCAAATCACAGAGAAAGGAAAAATGTTTTGCAAGCTCTGAGCTCTTCAATATACAGTCAGTACTCTCATGTTCCTTTTATCTTCATTTTGGAAAATCATCAGGTGTTAGCACCAGCAAGTAAGGTAAAGAGAGAGCCATGTTGAGGTTTACCAGATAGAGGAAGCATCGAGTTCCCCGTGTTGCAATCAGAAGCTGGTGACTTCTGCAATGCAAGTGATCGAAAACTATCCAATGGACTACCCTCTTCAGAGGCATAAAGGGTTTCTACAGTTGTTCCAGATTTAAACTCTAATCTATCATTTCCACCAACTCTATCAGAAGACCAATTGACTGATGTCTCCTCTCCAGCAACACGTCCCCGATTATCCCAACGAAAGCTCCAAGAAGGTGAGTATCGAACATTGCTCTGTAAAGTTTCGCTGGTTGATCCATTTATAACCGCTCTATCTTTAGCAGCAACACAACAAGCTGAACCCATTTTTTCTCAAGTACAAAATGTTAATTTCATAGGCAGCTGAGAATCACATCAATGATAACACCAGCAAGTTCACTCAACAATGAATACTTGAGATCTTAATTTTCTGAAGCAATAAAGAGAAAATGAAGTCAAAACTCACAAAAACAAACTATCAAAACAAAGGATAGACACTCAAAACTTGTACATGTCTACATTACATTATCCTTTTGGTACACAAAAAATAAGAATGAGAAATATCAATGAAAACAAAAAAAATAAAGCAAATGGCTCCAGATATGCTGCTTTAATACATTTTATATTATTGATGGCAATTCAAGATCCCATTCTCACAACAGAACATCTTATAACTATCGATGGCATTTTAAAGAAAGTTCAAGACCTTACACTCCAAAATCGGACAAATCACTCTGCCCCCAACAAATCCCACATAGCACTCATTCAAATATACACCCCTTCCAACACAATACTTGTTGATCTACAGAGGATCCTATGGGCACTACAAAAGCTGGGAATCCAGGCACACTCTTTAAAGAGAGAATGCTTTCTGTAACATAAAATTTCACATATGCTATAGCAATAAGTTGATAATTTTGGAATACGAAAGTTCAAATTTCTTCTGCTCAAAATCAGACATCAATTACATGAATCGAATAATGGCTTCATCTAAAGAAGAACATGACCATGAAAAAAAGCATCATGGTGAAGAATTTCAATACCATCAGACCAGATGAAACTTCAATTACCAAATCTGGTAAAATTGTGAGTAGTCTCGAAGACACTTCTTAATAATTAATTGCACAAAAGTACCATATGCAATAAATACAGCTCACAGGATCCTTATAACACCGCGAAGATTTATTTCACCGGGGAAAACTAATTTTAAAAAAGGTATGAAAACCTAAGAACATTAAAACAGAAGCTAAAGTCTATTTCATCTGCTAATTTGTGGGAAAAAATATTGCAGTTCAACAGTCCATGGAAAAAGCCCTAAAAGTAAGTACCGAACACTATGGAGGTCACAGAGATCCGAAATAACAGCGGAGAAAAACAGTCATAACAGTCCAGAAAAATGAAAACAAATTATGTACGAAAACATCGGAATTTCCATATATATACTCATCAAACCAATTATACTCGTATCTATTCATAAAACTCACACATTTCTACAAATAAATCCATTTACATAAATTTAATACAACACCGACAAGTACAAATATTGAATCGCCGTGATAAAACCAACCGGCGTGAGCGAATACCGTTTCAGCCGTCCGGCGGCCGTCGAGTACGGCGGAATGAAGATGAGTTTTAGGTGGGAAAGGAGGCGTTATGTGTGAGATATGTAGAGAAAGAAAAAGGTTTTAGAGTGAGAAAAGGTTCTGATTCTTCTTCTGCCGAGTTGCAGAGGAGAGAGAAAGACAAAGAGAAGTGAAGTCGTTTTAGACGGCTAATTTGGAACTCCGTCCAACTATCTGTAGCACGTTTCTGCCGTGAAGAATCCTTCTGTTTTCACGGCGTTAAAACGAGACATCTCAGTGGCACTGCTTTGTTTGTTTGTCGTCTCTGTTAAAGTTACCCTTTTTAACAAAAATAATAATAATATATATTAACAATAATAATAATAATAAATAATGAACTATATGTAATTTAACCATTGAAAAACAGAATCATTTCAGTAGTGAAATTTGAAAATAATAGAGGTATACACACTTCACTTCTACTTTAAAAGATAAAAAACTATTTTTGATAAATTCGTGAGAAAATTGATAAAATACAACAATATTCACATAGAGTATTATCCGAAGGGTTAGAGGTTGTGCCAGAGATTGTGGTAAAAACATGTTATATTGAAGTTAAAATAATATATATAGAGAATAGGGGAACTTTTATGTATAGTTATTTTATAAATATTTATATACATGACAAGCGAGATTAGGAGAGGGAGGAGAGAGGCGAGCGAGATTGAGAGAGGGAGGAGAGCAGCAGAAAGGTGAATTGTATATGTATATAGATTAAATAATTGTATATTATACATATATATTTATATATTTTGACTAATTATACATATACAAATGCGACTAGTTATACAAACTCCAAGTCAGGCCACATAATTAATATATAGTATTAATCGCGAGTGATAATCATATCAAATTATAGTTATAATGAGTAATTGAAATAATATAAATTTGCTTAACCGCATAATTTCCCCCAAAAAAATAAGCTGGTTTAGCTCAAAGTGGTACGCTGCATTTCAGTTTTTGTACTTGAGGATTTATGTGCACTATTTCTTTATTTCGAAAATTTGTCAGAATGGACTGTGAAAAAAAAAGGGAGCTTTAAGCCTTTAAAGTGATTTCTTATATCGTACGCGGAGTGCGCAGTACGCATTCCATAGCTTACAAGTGACAAGGAAGTATCATAAAATTTGAGAAATTAATTTTGGGATTGATACCTTAATTTTGTCATGTGAATGGCATATTCATCAATAAATTGCAATTAATTTGGGAGATCTGCAGGTTTTAAGCCGCTTTAATGCAAGCTGTAGTTGTTTTAAATTTATAGTTTACACTTCAATGATATAATTTTTTTTTATAATATTACACATAACTATTTATTTAATTTTCTTTCTCATCGTATTCAATATATATTTTAAGCGTTTTATAAATTTAAGATTATTTTATTTTAATATTACAGGTAATTAAATTAATTTCATATGTCAAATAAAATTGCATAAAAAAAATTAAATAAAAGTACTACAAATTCTTTATACAACATAAATATAAAATAAATCCGAGGTAGGATATATTCCTAGTCAATATAGAATCTAAAGTAAACATTCTAATTTGACTGAAATATAGTTTCAATAAATTGATAAGTGATTGTTGATTTTTCAATTTTAGCACTGGTGTATATAATAACTTCAAGAGCTAAGTGTTAAATTTTGTCCATATATTATATTGGAAAAAAGGTGTAGTAATGACCATTTTGCATATATATTATTAGTGTATTTCATTTTTTTTTTCGTTTATCAAATTTGGATACATGAGGATAAATATGATATTTTCTATTATGATTGGCCTTATCTATTAAGGTTATAATAATAATAATAATATACTCAATAATTATAAATAAGGTTTGAATGAGTGAATATATATATTATTCTTATCCCTAATTATTTTCCTGTTTTAAACAGATTTTCTCCCCCAAGTAAAACATAATATTAATCAACTATGAAAAAAGGAATTAAAACAAACATACTAAAAATGAGGAAAATAATAAGACCACATCGCCATCTATATCTTTACGCATAAAAGCAAAATTCACCATTTTCTCAATAACTTAAAATATTTACTAATTTTATTTTATATAATTTTCATTGTCCGTTTTTTAAAATATGTCTATTTTAGTTTTATTAATTTTTAATTTTAATTACATAACATATTTAAAATTATAAAATTCTTCAAAAAAAAGTCTCACCTAGGTAAAGGGATCGAGAAATTGATAATCGATGAGACTAGTAAGAATTCTCCAATAGGTAATAACCCTTGTCTTTGGTTTTTTTTTAAATGCTTGAGGGATTTTTTTTAATTTCAATGCTTCGGGTACTACTAGGCACAACAACATAGCGAGAAGTCGTTCTACTCTGTTCATCTATCGCTAACAATAACAAGCAAGAGGGGGTGCTAAAGTTCAAATCCCTATATGAACTTGAAGAAGTTCCTCTTCATGAGTTACTTTTTAAGGTTAAGTTATGTTTATATATCATATCTTTATAAACTTTAGTAAAAATTAAATTATACGTCTAATTTATTTTAGATTAAACAATTTGAAAAATTATATCTCTAACTTAATATAAGTAAAACAAATTGAAACTGAACAATAATATTTATATTGAATTATGAGTATTTTAGGTGGGAAAGAAAATGTTGAAAGTAAATAGGCTTCCTGTCAAATCAAAATGTGAAAGATCGCACTATAAATTCAAAGACAGAAAAAACGAGATGAAAAAAAAGTACTAGTAATTGGTCAAAAGCAAATACAATGACTCATCGGAAAATGTGACGTCCAAAATTCAAATATAATATGTAAAATAATTGCATCAAACCTTATGGTAAAAGTTTTATTTCAATATGTTGTTTTATTTTTCAAACTAACGTGTTTTATTTTGGGAATTAAATTGAAATGTCGGCAGAAATTCATTAAAACACCAAGGTGGATTCATTTATTTACTGACTAATTAATTTAATTAACAGTGAACAATTTTTGATAAGATATTTAATAGTGTATTTTAAAGTAATATATGTGTCTATTTAGATGTAGAAAATATTCATAATTATAAATAGTAATGTATCCACGTGGGCAAATATATATCGTTAAAATACACTATTAAATAGTTCATGGGGTAAAAGATCCTCTATAAAATTTGATATCGTAAAAATAATTTCGACTAAAGTTATAGTATTTGTCAAACTCTTTTCCCTATCAATTATATTAATGGTATAATTTTTTTAACTAAGTACATATCTTATCTATTTATTGAATAATAATAATTTTTAATAAGAATTTTTAAAAATTAATTAAAAAAACTAAACATTTAAAATAATAAAAATCTGAGCTAATGACAAAAGAATTTTTTTTCTATATAAGAGAGGGTTTCTTACCTCTATTTCTTTGTCTTTTCGAGTTGAATTGATTAATTTTAAAAATTAAATTAGATTCTATTAATTTGATATTTTAAAATAATATTTTAGATATTCAAAATTGTATGTAAAATTTTATTAATTATAGTTTTTCTCATATCAATATAATAAAAAAATATATCGTAAAAATTAATTAAAATTTATATATTTAACTTAAAAAAATATAATAACTTGATATATATACAAGCTATAAATAGCAATGAGCGGAATATTCTCGTCAAAGGATGTGTGTTTCAACAACTTTTATATATGAAGAAATATTTGATAACAATAAATAAAAATGATATTGACGTTTACTTGTTTAGGAGATTTGTCAATGTCAACGAATGAAAGAATAACAAGTTTATGGCTATTTCAATAATACGTGCCACTTTCACTAGTCATCTTCATGCAATTTTGTAACTTTATACCCCTTTGAACTTTGTATAACGCAAATTTGCAATTGCCTCACGTAACCTCATTTATCTGAAAATAGAAAACCTTTTGGGGAAATTGTTTAGTGCAAAGAGCTGGTGTGTTTGGTAAGATGGATTTAGTATTTGGCATGTAAAGTAAAATTTATTATTCAAAAAAATAGTATTTATGCTTAGTTGAGATGTGTGGGGGCGGTAATGTAGCTATGGGACGCGTATGTTAGAAGATGAAGAAATACAATCAATATAAAATGTCGTTGTTGAGAATGTATCTTACTTATTTTCATTAGGATAGTCATTATCTAATTTTTAACGAATTTATTTTTAATTAGAGAAATATTTTTTATCTAATATTATAACATCTTATACATGTAATCATAGGTCTCGAATTCGACCTTGAATATGGTATTAAACCCTATGCAACAGTAAATCTAAATTAGTTTGAACTTCAATCTGAATTATTACTGAATGAGAAATAATATATATATATATATATAAAAAGACAAGAGAACATTTGTGATTGAAATAAAGATTGTTTTTTATTCAAATCTTTGATCTATCTTAAGAGACAAGAGGATATAATTTACTTTTAGTGTTGTGTTGCGTTCTCATACTTTGGTCACCTTTTGCTTTGCATTTATTTTTTTTAGTCGATAATGTTTTGATATCTCATCGGATGTTGATCAGAAGAAATTAGGAAATGTCCAAAAAAGTATGACAAATGTAGTATGATGGGTTATTCCATAAAGGCAATGATGTGAGTGTGACTTAAATTATACTCGCTCGCTATCTTTAATTGCTTGTTAATTTTTTGAATTAATTCACTCTTATCATTTTGCCCTATTAATTATGAAGTACATGAATTAAAAATTTAATATTTTTAAAAAGTACTATCTTTTTTCAAAATAATTAACTGAGGGGATAATATAATTTTTTTTTTGTCCTTTTTTAATGTGTTAAAATAGACAAATAATTAGAGATAATAATAAAAAGAAAAAAATAAACAAGTAATAGAAACAAAGAAAATATAGTTATTATGTATTTGGAAAAAGTGAAATCCTTTCAGATTGATGATTAATAGCCCATTAATTTAGTCTGGGATCATATTACGTGCCGTGAGGGTTAGTTAATTAAGAACATTAACAACATAATTTTGAAAATGAGCACGACTTGTATCTATTAATCAATATTATTTGCAAATCATTAGTCCAAATCGTTCAACCAACACTGATGATTGCGTTGGTACGGTTAAGAAAATAATTGTAAGAGTACTTCAAAATACTTTCTATTCTAACACTATGATTTATAAAATAACCTTAAACTTGCTCATTAATTATTATGATCACAATTATCCACCGCTTGCAAAACAAAAAAGTAACTAAAATGATAAAATGAAATTAAGTTCCTAAACATACATATATAGGTTTTGATTAAAACATATCAATAATTTGTATATTAGTTGGCAAAAGAGAAATACCTAACAAAACGTAAACAAATATTAAGCGTAATCTTGCACGTATTTCTAATTCCTAATTATTTCCTATTGATTCTTGTTCTTATCGATCTGGTGAGAAATGTGGTTGAGCATATCGTCAAACTAATCAACTAGACAGAGTATGACCGATGTACCTCTAAGCAGATGCAAAGTTAAAAATTTCGTAAAGAATGTTTGAAAATTAATATATAAGCATGAAAAATAATTTCTGACTTACACAATTAATTTATATAGAGAGAATGTATTTTTTCGACGAAGATTGACATAACGTAAGCATTTAACTTTCCCTGATTCCTTTGATTGAAACACCTCTTTTTTTTGCTTTGTTTTTGAATAGTATATTATTATATACAGATAGTGAGATCTCGTATATTTTACCCTTTTTAGCTCTATTTTGTGGAATTATATTGAATTTATTGCGGTTGAGTGTTGATTATACATAAAATTGCACATTTTAGAGTAAGCTTTTATCTTTTCTTTTTTTAAGTACATTGATCAGGTAAACTCTTTAATATATATATAGCTCCCTTTTATGGATTTTTAACCTTTTAATTCATCTTTTTCTTGAATATTTAGTACTTACTTACTGAAGTTATCCAATTGTTCTATGATCCATCTAAAGTAATTTTTGGGCCCAAAAGAATACTTATATTTGTAACGGGCTTTTACACGATTTAATTGCTGAAATTTCACATGTAGTCCCTTTTTGGGACAGGTATTACAAAATGTCCCCTTTTAATACTACTCTTGCAATTTATGACATTTTCAGACCATGGTCAGAACTTGGAAGATTCATTTGAGAAACTAAATTGTATGAGAAATGTTTAGATCGCAATCTGAAATCTTATGAACATTGGATAATTATCTGCTGTTTCGTTAGGACTGTAATCGTTTGAAATTTATTAAATATAAATTTAAAATGATTCGGATTATATTGAATTCATAAATAATTAATCCAAATAAATATTGTGGATTGATATAATTGAGTTAAATATTTAAGTCCAATAAATATGGATTTAATTTAAGTCTAAATTAATTGATTTGGACAACATTGGATGAACCCAATTTGTTAAATCCAATCTCATCTCATTCTGAGAACATCTTGGCGCCACGTGTGCAGATGATGTGGCATGCCAAGTCAAATAAGAAAACCAATAGAATCATGACATGTGTCAAAGATGACAATCCCGCTCCATAAAGCCCAAATGTCATGTCACTTCAATCTGATTGGCTGAACGGAATTCTATTCCAATCACAACTCCTCTATTCTAAAACTCTAAATAGCGGTCCTCATAATTCAGAAAAGACAGAAAATTCTAAACAAGAGGCTAGAGAAACTCTGTGGTACAAACACCATTTAATTCTCTACAAAGCTACAAAGTTTAAGAATTCAAGCATTCAAGTTCAAGAACGATCAAGATCAAGACCACCGAATTCAAGAACAAGCTCGAAGCCCTTGAGTTCAAATAAAAGTCAAGATCAAGATAAAGTTCAAGTTCAAGTTCAAGTTTATCATAGATTCAAGAACAAGCTTTAAAGCCCTTGAATTTATATTTGAAAAGGCGAATTCAGAGGAATTATAGAGATTGTAACAATCGCATTTGAAATAATAAAACGATTGTTGCTATAATTTTCCGTTCTTGATTATTGTTTTCTCGATGCGAATTTTATTGTCTACAAATTCTGGCACGCCCAGTGGGACCAAATCTGCCCTTCATCTCTTCTCTCTAAAATCATATCTGAAAATCTGAAGCTGCAAAGGTGAAAGAATAAGTACTTCAAGCCTCGTCTTTGAGTTTCACAAGTCTACACTCCGTCAAGCCTTGAAGCAGGGGGCATTTGTAGACATTGAAATTTTGTAGGACTCTACAAGATGCGTTCAATTCGAGTTGGGACTCTACAAATTGTGTTCAACTCAGATAAGAATTCTTGAAGGCTACTCAACCCTAAACCCTAGTTTATGCCTATAAAAAGGTAACTAAAATTCCTTAAAAGGCATCTCGAAAAATTCACAAAGAGATCAAGATCTCGAATACTCTACAAATTGATGGATTATTCATATACAGAGGTCAAATCTAAATCATCCTAGTTCGAGAAATACGCCACTAACGGCTCTCGAATCACGGATAAATCATCTTAGAGAGTAGAATCAAGGGAGGAACAGATTTGTACTCACAATCTTGATGAAATCACGTTTCTTCATATTTTATTTGTATGATTTATTTATTTTCCATATATTTAAAATTTGTTGCAAACAAGGACCAACATCTATATTTGAATAAAGTATTAAATATATGGACAAAATCTAAATAATGGTTCAATTAAAAGGGAACATTTTGAGCCATTAAATTGAAGAGGAGTTTTCACAAATATACAGCCCCAACACAATATTTTGTCGGAAAAGTATCATATTTGTTATTGTACTCTCATCAAAGGGTTACATTTGCCCTTGTACTTTCAGAAAAGATTATATTTGTCCTTGATTATCTTCATATTTACTACACCTCTTCATTATTAAGAGATTTTTTCTATTATAAATAGTGGTGATTTTCATTTGGTTTAAGACACATACAACATACAAGAAAAATATATAGAGTGAGAGTTAGTAAAAAAGAGAGCTCTTATTAGTTGAAATGATATAGTTTGTGAAGGTTTGTATCCTGAAGGAGACAAGTCAAAAAGGACTACTGCTGGACCGGTGAAAACATTTGTTGCAGTAGGCTTGAATCTCCTAAAAGAGCGCGAGATATTCGCGTTCAACCTCAAGAGATTTTTATTTTTCATTTCATTTTTAATTATAATTTTATATTTTTTTTATCTCGTAAGTTTTTCACTAATATTTCAAATTATATACTATGTGTACAAATCCAGGTAAGGATTAGTTTATATAACCTATTATTAATCTAGAGTAACATAAAATTTTCCTTATATTCATATTACTTATTTAATTTTCTATTCACAATCTTTGGAAAATATCTAAAAATCATCACTCTAGTCCCTAACTTTGACATGTTTTATTCAAATTTCCCCAAAACTATCGATAATCTTAATTACCACCCACACGATCTCTTCCTCAGAGAGTATCGTGTGTCCCAATTTATGTAACACCTTTTATATTTTGAGAGTCAAAAAGTTTAAGTTTGATAAAAAATTTGCGCATGAAATCTTCAATTTATTAAAAATGAAATTTATATATTTGTAAACTACGTAACAAATACTATGAAATAATTGATAATTCAAAATATGTAAAAGATTTATGAAAAATTTACGGTCAAAGATAGACTTATTTAACTCTTAAAATCCAAAAGGTCACATATAAAATGAGACGGTACCGAGCATGTTTTTTAATCCTCTCGTCAGAATTCTTGGCTGTACCGCCCGTTAATTAAAAGAACTTACTTCGTTGCGAATATATATATTACTGTTATCTGAAGAGATACTTCCTCCGTCCACTTTTAGTTATCACGATTTTTTTTCATAGTCAAACTATAAGAATTTTGATCAACATTTTTACACTATATTTTTCATTATATTGATATGCAAAAAAAATAATAATTAATTTATAGTACTTTCGTATAGTTTTTGAATATTAACTTTTTTTTTAATTTAAAAATATTGAATTAAAACTAAATTTCCGAAAACACTAACATGACAACTAAAAGTGAATGTAGAGAGTACATAATTCATTTATTTTCTTATATATAATAATTACACGGATAATTAAGTATATATTACAGACAAGAAGAAAACTACATATCCAGTACTCATGCAAAAATATAAGCAAAGTTTACAAGGATTAGTGTATCGATCGATATTAAAATAGTACTATATATAGCTGCAAACATATATAGTAGTAACGTAACACATATGTAGTATTAGGGTAACTCACATTCAACTCTCAGACTAATTAGGGTTTCCACAAACCCTAATTATAATATGACACATTATGATTAATTTGGTATGAGTTTGAAAGGAGGTTTGGATAGAGCAGGTGTTGGATCATATCTTCCATAATCCTTTGTGTTCATTTTAAGAACCCTTTCATGCCTTAATTGCTCCTCCTGTTTACATACAAATTACAATTAATATATTTGAAAGTTTTAAAGGAGAAAAATCAAAATATTTTTTTGAAAAATTTTGTTTCTAAGTAGAGTGAAGGGTCAAAAACAAATCTATCCGTTCTATAACTAATATAACTCAACTATCTATAATTTCATTTTCCTAACTTAACGATGGTGAATCGAGGTAAAAAAGAACAACTGATGCTTTACGTGTACAGTTAAATAGTTGGTGATAGTTCATGTATGAAACATGTATACCTAATATAGTTCATATATGAAACTCAAAAAATCACGATATTTTAACGATGGTGAATCCAGGTAGGTAAAAAAGAACAACTGATGGTTCACGTGTACAGTTAAATAGTTGGTGATAGTTCATGTATGAAACTTGTATACCTAATATAGTTCAGATATGAAACTCAAAAAATCACGATATTTTAGGTGTGTTTTTGACCGGTAATTTTTTTCATATATGTGATTTAAATTTTCTCCAGCTTCATGGAGGGAAAAAATAAAGAACTCTAATCAAGAAGACCAGAGAGTACTGAACTCTTTGGCCATAATACATAGCATTTGATTAATCATGATTACTCAAGAAACTGAAAGTGATTTTACTTCCATACAATTTATTAGTTGTACTCAAGAAATTTTTAATAAAATGATGATTATATTATATACTAATTTAATTAAATACAAACCTCATGAGTTGCACTCAGCTCTTCCTGATGAAAGCTGCTCAAAAAGCTCGACTGTCTACCTGCTGCATCAAAGTAATTGTGCCACATAATTTTACTTTAATTTGACAAATTAAATATTACAGCTTAAACAAACCAAGTATAAACCTAATTAAACAGCATTCTATAAGTAATTCCTATCATAGTCAGAGGCGAACCCAGAATTTGAAGGTTTTGGGTGCACCAATATAAACATAGCTCAAATATACGCTGATTCCATCTTATGATACCATATAGTGATATGGTATCACATGGCCAAACGTCTACTAAGTAAAACTTTATAGTACTTAATCAAAGCCTTGGGGAAGTAGAACTCTTTCTACATGCAGGAATTTTAACCTAATTTGGCCTATAGTATTAAGTGGTGGAGCTAGAAATTTTAACCAGAAGACCGAAAAAAAAAGGCAAGAATATGATTGAAAAGAGCTTGTTAGGTTCTAATTGTACTTAGTATATATGTCTTGTTGATTGTAAGCAAAGAAACCTAATTATGTATATGAGTTATTATAGTAAAGTTCATGTACCTGCAAATGAAGTTGAAAAAATGGATGCAGATATGAGAAGGAAGAAGAGACTAATTTTCTTGATTAGCATGAGACCCCCCATTATCAGAAATTTTTTATTAATTATTCTCTTTTTCTCTGGCACTCTTATTATTTTTAAGTATTGAAGCAATGATGCTTTACTTTCTCTAATGTTGCACCATACAACACATTTAAATATATACTAGTACTATTTTGCTCATTGGCATGCTTTTGGATAGAAATTTAAGACAAATATTTTATTCTAAAGAATTCAATCATCCTTATTTGCTTTTGGTATTAAATTTGGAAAATTATCAAAAAGGTGAGTGGCACCACTTTTCTTTTTGTTGGGGCACTATTAGTCTAAAGAGTTAGTGGAATTAATTATTTAATATTATTATATCGTTCCATAACAGGGATCATGGACCCCTAATACAAGTTTCACTGTATCCCACTTTGTTTTTAATGTTAAATTTCACTTTGTAATTAAATATTGTTTCAATATCTCATTGCTTATAAGAACATCTCCTATTCAAAATCTCTACTCATGAATCAAATTAAATTTTGATTCCAACAGCAACATATTTTCCATAACGATACATGTTAGTAATGATTCAAATGGAGTGATGATACTTATCAAAATAATTATGAGTTTGAATCATTCGAATATCTATATATATACACACTTTTTTGTATAATTTACAAAACTATATACAACAATACATATATATATATATGTTGTATATACTGGGATATATATATCAATAAACTAGTTGGCCGAAGGTATATATCCGCATAATTAATCGTTATGTTTATCATAAAAAGAGAAGATAATACTATTCAATTACTCCAATGACAATAGTGAGAACAATAATTTGTACTTGTCAAAGGATAGAATGTGTTTATTTGTCTTTCTAGGTGTCTATATATTTGAATAAGTACGAGGAAAAGCAAAATAAATTACCTTGAACTAATATTAGTATGTAGTAACCACAAAGCTCAATAAGAACAATGCTCGATGAATAGTAGGATCTTTATAGGATGTGTTTCACATAATTATAATTACGTACTAGCTTTATAGTTATCTTTGGATTCATTTCATTCAATCATTTTTTCGTATTTAGATCTAGACAATTTTTTTATGCGAGGCTTCGCTATCAAATTACCAGGTGCATGCATATCCCATAATTGTTCTGGACTTAGGGATGCTCAATTCTACTTAATATTTACTACCTCCTATTAAAATAGAAATCATCATAATTATTTTATCAAAACTCAAGTGAATAGAAATAAATTGTATAGGGAGGTTACGTGGTGTAATTCGAAATCGAAACCTAGTGAATAAAATAAACTTTCATAACTTATAATTTTTACTTTGACTTCATTAACCGGTAAATTAAATTCCATGGAAGCAGCTTTTCATTGGTAAATTAGGTAAGCATAAAATAGTTTTTTGGGGATTAGTGCTATCAATTATCCAATACGACAAAGAGAACCTACCAAATGCCATATTGAAAGGACATTAATGGTGGATGATAAAGTGAAGCTAATTAAGCATATCATTGGTAGATAATGAATTCTTTCTATTTAATTTATTCATTTAAAGCTACAAATAAAGTTATATTTCATATCCCTACCTGTATGTTAATTATTTAGCAACTTGTCAACTGGTTATTGTAAACAATAACAATTCTAGATAAATTAATGGTACTAGAGAAAGAGTGAAAAACCTTATTTTGCCTCTAATTTTGAAATGATATTTTGATAACTTTATAAGCAATTTAAATGTATGAGACAATAATATATTTCCACTGAGAAAAAGAGAAATATTTCATAGTCCATAGCCAATTCAGAAATGCATAGGATCTCGAAATTAATTTTTTGCAATCCTATTTATCATTGACATGATATATTTACTAGTCCTATTGGATATAAAACAAGCAAGTGCTTTAATACTATAAGTAATTATTGACTAATTATTATCAAAATATTGTACGAAGATTTGATAATTATGACTATCTAGATGAAATATCTTACACCTCCCATTAGTATATGCGATACGATAATTCTATCTAAACAATCAAATTTCCTCTTTCCTGCCCATCCTTGAATCTTTGTTATTGATAAATTCTATATCAGTGGTTAATGAGATGAGTAGACTCCTTGTAAGGCTTGGACAATAATTCTCCCTTTGAGCTAGCTTTTGGGGTGTAAATTAGGTCTAAGACATAATTTCACTTGGTATCATGCTAAGCACTGAGCGTAAGGTGGGATATTAAAGAATGACAAAAGTCCCACATCGGTGGTTAATGAGATGGATGAACTCCTTATAAGGCTTGAGCAATCCTCCTTCTAAGAACTAATTTCATGATTACCCTCGCCTTTATTTTTCAAATAACAATGCGCAAATTTGACTTTTGACAACAATTAGCAGATAGAACAAAAAGATTTTTTTTTTATCCAACTAAAAAAGTTTAAAAGTTAAAATAGTTTTTAGTGCTATCTATTGCAAAAGCATAAGTAATTGAGTCTAAGCGTCTCAAATTAATCTATTATGGTTCCTCTTTTACACTCTTCTTAAAAAAAAACTAGTTTCTAAAAAAATTAATAACTTTTTACCATTCATTAATATTCACCCTATAATTGAGTTTTTATACTATTCAAAGTACAATAACACGCAAGATAATTTGAAACAAAGAGTACATAGAAGACCAAGTCTCATTTGTTATTTTCTTCTTTTGCTTTTTGACTACATCTTCCCAGTTTCTCAAGTTACTCCTATGGATCCCACGTATCATAAAATAAAATAAAAACTATTATTATATAAACTAAAGTAATGCAACTATCAGCATCTCACCAAATAATAGAATATTATTTTAAAAATAAATAATACTATCTAACAAGAAAGTGGTAAACTTTGAACTACTGAATATTAAAAAAGATGAAAAAATGAATTCTACCAAAAGAAAGTCAAAAGAATGCACTCAAGAAAGCAAGATGAGTCCAACAACTGATATTTGAGCAACTAGCTGCTGTACGATTGGATATCGATCTAATCTCATCACGCTCCCCTACTCCTATCACGAAACCAGTACATTGAAATGCAAACACGAATCAGAAATGTGGTCAACGTCATAAAGAATAAAGAGATACCGTCTACACAAATAAAAAAATCCATGTTTTCACACGAAAAATTCAAAGGTTTTTCCAAAGAATTGAGATTTTGGTCAAAGAAGGATCAAACTGTTTCTGAAGAACAGAGAAATACCCAAATGTAATAACAGAGGCGCACAACATTGAACAAATTCCGAGCACAGATACAGCTGTTATAAGTCTCTCTACACAAAAAATACCGCGAAAAGAATATTACTTTTCAATTAGAGGATGGACCACTATCAACCATGTCTGTGTTTTCACTGCGCAAACTGCTATCTCTTCTGTACATTGGTTTCGCACCCTGGGAGAACAAAAAAGAACAGTTATAACTTCGTGCCAATAGTCAAACAAAGACGCTTAAATTGGGATGGATGGAGTATCTTTTATCACCCAAATGATTATTGAGTTTCAGTCATATCTACGTCATTATTGGTCATACATCAAAATATCCAAAACCGTTACTGAGGAACTACAATTATGATCATCTTTTAAAAAATTCTAATGATATTTTCCAGGGACGAACGCATACAAGTTATGAATAGAAAGTCTAAAGCTATCTTGTCTTGCTGAAATGATCAACAAAAAAAGAAAATTTGATCAACTCACCTGAAAAATTGTCCCCAGCTTTTTCATGGCCCTAGCACGTAGCCTGACAGTATCCTTAGGAACATTGGGCTCTTTAAGGACCTAGGCAAAAAGAAAATAAAAATAAGTGAACCTGATAAACATGTAGAGTCTCCTCATTTCATAAATACGTAAAAATTACACAATTTGCTGTCGTAAGTTACAGTGCGTTCAGTCTATAGGAAGCCACAAAGATGATATAAAAATATAAAAGGCTGTTTACGTTTAGATTAATAAAGAAAAGTGAAATGCTCAGACGATGCTGACACGTTGCAATAACGGAATGTCACTTGAGAAATTTTTCATAAGAGACTCATTTGCTGTTTAATCTTTTGTCTAGATCATTCCATCCAATTTGTAGTTAATATACTTGACTGAAGGATCAACTTTATATAAGGCAGGAGCATCTTAGACTGTAGCAAGTGATAAATAAGTACCCTACCGCAATTCGATAAAGAAGAATTGGCAGTTCTTACCGCTTGGCAAACACGCGATAAAGTTAACTCAATATCCACGACGTTAATTTGCCAAAGTGATTTAATCATGATATCTTTCTTCTCTTCCATTGTTTTGATTGCATCCTCTACTTTGTTCTCCTCGTGGTACTTCTTTTGCTCTTCTTGTATTTGAAGTAAAGAAACAGCCCCTTAAAAAACAGAAGGCATGTTAATGCTATATGTATTAATCAGAAAAAAAGAGGGAATTTCACTGGTAAATGCTATGTATAAGAAGCTGAAAAGAGTAAAGCCTATTTCGTCACCTGAAGCCGCCATTGCTTGTGATTTTATTAGGTGTCCTTTGTCCCTTACCCATTCTGCCAAAAATGGCACCTTCATGAATCTTTTAGTTTTCCCAATTTCTCTGGCTGCTTGCCTTGTGTAGATATAACCAATAGTATGCAGCATAGCCTCACCAAAAGCTGAAAATATGACCACGCAAAGAAAATATCATTTCAAAATATTTTCGCATAATCGCATCACAAAGACTACAATGAAGAAGAAGTCCTCAAAGTAGACAAATCTCCTGGTCTCTTAATATTTTCCAACCAGCCCGTCAAAAGCATTCGAAAAACAGTGCAAGCAATTTAATGAAAAGCTGCCACAAGACAAGAATGCAGCACCTACTCTTCCAAGAAGGCCTTCAGGGAAAGTCAGAAGAGAAGGCTTTGAAAGGAGATCCGACTCAACTAAAAAGACTAGCAGTCAATGGCAAGGCTGTAGAGGTTTTTGGAAGCACCAAGGAAGGAATCTTATAATTTTGTTAGGATCTAGAGGAGAGTTGGGGATCCTAAGTAAATATATTTTTTTATTCACAAATTGGATAGCCACTCGAACTGGTGTTAGAGGATTGAAAACATATGGACTATGCAACAACTATGATGACTGAAGGCGTTAAAGCAGGAAAGCAGGCGTTAAAGTGAAACGAAGTCGCCTCAATATATCTACCTTTTTCTCAAAATTCATGAGAAGCTAAAAGTAGAACATAAGGGCGCAAAAGATCTAAAAGGAGCATACCAGTTAACTTGGATTAAGGCTTAGCTATCATTTCACTTGCATTAGGTCCATCTTTTGCGGGAGCTTTTAGATTAATTAGAAATTTGTATGCTGATTGCTGATGAAAGAATTTGTATCAGATTTAGAGAAATTCAACCTTCTTTTTTTTTTAATCTTTCAATAAGCAGATAACTTCTTCCTTCAGAGGGACCCTAAATGTCTTAAATGAAAAATTATTATGTCATGAAATTACATAGGCCCAACAAGAGCAGCATGCATATAGTGGATGTGTTATGAGGCAACCTAGTTCAGAATATGGCGCACATTAATTGATTGAAGTTTTACAAGAAACAAATAAGGGACAAGCAGGTGAAACAATCTAACCAGCTTGAGCAAGATGTTGCGCTTCTGATTGTGCCCATTGTAAGAACTCATCCTTCCGGCCTTCTACATATGGCTGAAGATGTTCTTTTAAAATTGTCGTGAGCTTCTCTACCCTTTCCTTTTGCAATTTCTGTAGTTGAAAGAGGATTGACTCAGTCTATCGCATGAACAATTGAACTTATATGAAAACCCTGTGAAACAAGAATACCTTCAATTTCTCCTGAATGTTCTGCCTACGAAGCTCAGGAACAACTTCATCCTCTTCATCTTCAACAGTTTGTATGGAAGCCAATCTAAGTTCCCCGACATAATCAACAAATACATCGCTCCCAAACAGCATCCCAAATACAGTAGCAGGGTGCATCAAATCCCTGACAAAGGAGAGACAAGGTAAACACATAAAATAGTTTTTCTCAGCCTAAATTCTAGAAAAGGAAAGTAAATGAGTCACTATTTTACTGATGATCTTCTTATGTTTACTACACAAGATCATTAGAAGGATTTTCAGTTTTGTAACTGCTGGGACAAGTAGACTAGGAGCCTCTTACTAATTTCTGCAGAAAAGATTCAAGTACGACGTATGACAAAAATAGTTTGAAACTTAACAAAAGGGCCAAGAACAAATGGATGCGGTTTCAATATAAAGGCGGATAAAATAAGTTAGTGCGGCATTTCCTATTGCACACTTACTTCGGCATATCTTCTTTACCATATTTGTCATAAAGTTCACGTTTCTCAGGATCACTCAGCACCTGATAAGCCTCACCAAGGACCTTCAAAAGTGAACAATAAGCAGAAGAACAATGAGACAGAGGCAAAGGAAAATGTAAAGAAGTTTTGTGACACCGCTCCACTCACACAAGCATTCCCTCCATCCCATTATATTGTTAAGCACTTTGACTCATCGGATTATTGGAATATGTAGAGCACAGTGTTCTGTTTTCAACTCACCCACACAGCCAGATGACCAAATGAACCCAAATATGAGATTTAATAGATTGAGACTTCTGCAAAGCTGATGCTTTCACGAAATTTTAAGTATGGACACTCAAGTGTCCAATGGTACCTAGTTGACAAGCCAAACTAAAAGAGATCTTAAAGCTTGTACCTGGAAATTACGAGCAGCTTGTGGGTCCCCAGGATTCTTGTCTGGATGTGTAGTCCTTGCCTGAAATAGAACTGCAAATTAGTGTGCTAGGAAAAAATTGACTTGAAGCCAAAGATATCTTTGTGCAGATAAATATCAAGGAAAACTACTGTCCAAAAGAAAATTTTCAAGGATAAATTAAGGTTCCTTGAAAGTGTAAACTACAAAAAAGTAGCTCTAGGCTAACTCTAGGAATCCCCCTGACCTTTATGCATCGCATGCTAGAAGTGCAGAGAATGTCTTGGAATCAGTCACGTATACTAGCAAATAGTAGTTTTTTCCAGCTAGCCATTGATTTATTATAGTTACAACGTGTTAGTTGCAACACAAATTACTTGGTTCAGGAACTAGAATTTCAAGAAAGTGATCCTTTTGTCTTTCGGCAACATTGGGAATAAAAATGGAAAACACTAAGGAGCGTGGCATCAGGAACTGCATCCATGCTGGGAGATTGTGTAAACAGACCAATCAAATGCACATAAACAACAATTACACCTCAATTCCAAGCAAGTGTGATCAGTTATACGAATCCATAGCCATGTCACTTCATTTAAGCCTCAATTTAATCTCTCTAGCATGAGAAGTTCTCTTTATTTTCCACTAGCACATAAATCTCTAACTAGTCTAAAAGACTCCTCTCAGACATTGAATCTAAAGTAAACTTAAACATGACTAAGAGAAATGCACATCCGAGTAGGAAATAAAAAACAATAATTAAACTAAGTTGAGAGAAAGCAAGAAAATTCAATTTCAGGGAATTCTAAGGGAATTCTACTGTCACATCAAAAGGGCATATGATCATCTAGTCTAGAAATAAATTCAACAACCGATACGAGTGCATTCTCAAAATTGAAAGTCTCCAGAAATAGAAAACAATAAGCTAAAATGCTATATCACCTTGAGATAGTAAGCTTTCTTAATTTCAGCAGGAGTCGCGGTTACAGCAACCCCCAATATGTCATAGTACTCTGTGTGCTTCGCCATATCTAATCAAATGCAAACTTCCAATAGACTTAAACCTGCAATCACTCAACTGAGAACAGAAAGTAAACAACAATCAACTCTCAGATGAAATACAAATATGAAAACTGTCACAAGGTAACAAAAATTCAACAACCGAACACTACAAAGACAATTCCAAGTGTCTTACTTTCCTTTTTGGTCCCTCTCTATATTTAGTAAGTGTCTTAATTTATGACTACAAGATTCAAGAATTTCCCTTTATATCTTAATCAATCAAACTAAAACACTTAAATTAGGACAGTGGAAGTAAAACAGAACATGAATGTCCTCAAAAACAAGAATCTTATGGGGAATCTTGATTTCTGAACACATAAGTGAGGGGATGATGAAAGAAACAAGATTTAGATTATGGGATCACCACCAGATGGAACATTGAATAATCAAAAGAAAAAAGAAAGAAGATTATTAATAAATCAAGAAACTCACTGTGTTTACCAATTTGATTGAAGGGTCAAACTGATAGTGATTTTACAGAAATTTGAAACTTGGGTCTTGATATATATGTATAATTTTTTGATGATCTTGAAATAATTAGACTTGTGGCTTAAACGCGTATACCAATCTCAGAAATTCAAGAAACCTTAACGGCGGATTCTGCTAATAACATTTGATTCTTTGTTTACAGATTACGACAAAAGTAAATTCTTTTTCTTCATACAAAAAAATCAAAGATTTGTTCTTCGGGCAGAGCGGGGAGCCTGTGCAGGCCGACAACCCGCTTAAGGAATGAAATGGGCCTGTGATATGATGAAACAGCCCACTCAAATTGGTCTTTTTTGCGTTTTCACTTTTTCTTTATTTTGTAAGAGAAAAATAGCGATGTAACAAAAGATAAAAAGAGAACATGGAATCGGTAACATCAAATTAAAAAGGAGAAGAAATACATTATATATATGTATCTGAAGTGATTTGTATATACTGGAATACCGTACCATGTACACGGGAGAGAACTGTCTATACGTCCTAGATAAATACGAATTCATTTGAATACAGTATATCTATAACAAACTACACCTAATTTTACCCCATATATCCCAAGATATATGTATCTTAACAAATTGATAAGATTTGCGAATTAGCATGTAGAGAAATGATCAGCTTCTAAACTAGTGAAATTTCTAAAAGTGTTAAATTTTTCAATATTTTATCAACATCCCGTAACTAGAATTCGTAAAAAATAGCATCTTCCAATCATGAAATTAGTCTGGGCCTTAATAACCCATTTTGTAGCCCAACCTAAATAATTTCATCGTGAGCCAGCAAATAATGCTTGATGGGCTGACATTCATATGTTTTTGCTTCATATAGCTCATAATCTTGACATGCCTTATCATCTTTAAATATTGAGATTTTTACCCTATTAATTCGTCCATCAAAACAATTACCGTAAATTATATATTTTTGCATATGTGTATATAATATATGCATTATATACACAGATTTTATATGTAATATGCATTATGCATACACTTAGCTAGCGTTTGACCATAGATTTCCAAATATTATTGGCAAATATTATTTGAGTGAAAATTTGGGTGAAATTTCACCATGTGTTTGGCCAAAAAATTTGGGAATATATTTCACCTTTTTAGAAAAATATAATTTATACACACAAATTTTAAATACTATCAAAACTAACTAAAAGTTTGTATTACAAGTCAATTGAATGTTCGAAACAACAATAACAAATAATGTCCATGACACTAAAGCAATGTGGTAATTTGGAGTGAGTGCAACAAGAATTATTCCATATATCGTGAAGTAGACAAAGTACATGACTTTGTTACCTAAAGCCAATTTTTAATAATTTTCATCAACAATCATATCATTATTTAATATTCACTAAATATTTCATCACTATTTTGGTGTTCACGTAAAAAATGATGTAATACAACGCATGCAACAACTAGAGAGGGTGTTTTTGTAAAAGATAAAAAATTGGGGTAAAATTTTAATTTTTAAAATATTCCAAATAATGAGATTTGGCCCAAATACTAGAAAAAACTAGTATTTGGAAATTTGGGATATTTGCCAAAAATATTTGCCAAATAATGACAAATTGTATGGACAAACATTATTTACCAAATTTTTCCCAAATATTATTTGGAAAATTTATGGCCAAACGGGCCCTTAGTATGTGGTTGTGTTAGATGATCATCGAAATGTATAACTTCCACATAAATATTTTAGTAGGTACTACGTAGATTCGAATGGCATGGAAGAAGTTATGCAAAGACCAAAAATACATTAATTATACGGAAAAGGGCCTAAAAAAAATACCCTCGAAGTATTGAAAATGGTACACAATTACCCTCCATTCACCTATTGGCCCCCAAATACCCTTCACATCCACCTTTGGGTCCAAATTTACCCCTTCATTAACGGACCAAAATTAAAAATACGGAAAAGGGCCTAAAATACCCTCGAAGTATTGAAAATGGTACACAATTACCCTCCATCCACCTATTGGCCCCCAAATACCCTTCAAATCCACCTTTGGGTCCAAATTTATGCCTTCATGAACGGACCAAAATTAAAAATAATTAAATAATATTTTTTAATTACGTGGCACTCAATCATTGGTTGTAATTTATTATTTAAAATAATTTTAAACCCACCATTTTAACTAAACCCGCCCCAGTTGATCCAATTTAAAAAAAATAACCCATCTAATTAAAATATCCTAAAATCTTATTCCTCCCATTTTCACAATTTCCATGACTCCATTGTCTTCTTCTTCTTCTTCTTCATGAAGAAAATGTCAACTTCTTCTTCGATTTCTTTCCCCGAAGAACTTTAATGGGTGGGTTTAAAATTATTTTAAATATTAAATTACAACCAATGATTGAGTGCCACGTAATTAAAAAATATTATTTAATTATTTTAATTTTGGTCCGTTAATGAAGGGGTAAATTTGGACCCAAAGGTGGATGTGAAGGGTATTTGGGGCCAATAGGTGGATGGAGGGTAATTGTGTACCATTTTCAATACTTTGAGGGTATTTTAGGCCTTTTTCCGTATTTTTAATTTTGGTCCGTTAATGAAGGGGTAAATTTGGACCCAAAGGTGGATGTGAAGGGTATTTGGAGGCCAATAGGTGGATGGAGGGTAATTATGTACCATTTTCAATACTTCAAGGGTATTTTAGGCCATTTTCCGTTAATTATAATTAAAATAAAGACTGTAACGGGAATGCTATGGGATTTATAGAAGCTCAATAAAATGAAATAAAAATTCCACTAAACTAAAGTCTAAACTATATTATGAGATCGAATGTGGGGCATCTAAGTTTCACAAATTATGCATAAAATAAGATAAATAAAATCTGCGGAAATGCTAAAATATTGAGATAATGTACATTAAGAGTGTGTTTGGTATGAAGGAAAGTATTTTCTGGAAAATGTTTTTCAATTTTCTCATGTTTGGTTGGGACAAAAGTTTTGGAAAATGTTTTCCAAATCAACTCATTTTCCTCAAAATTAAGGAAAATAACTTCCCTTCAAAAATTAAGGAAAACATTTTCCAAAGCTCTCCTCCAATTTCAAATTACATTTTTTTTGGGAAAACAAACATTAATTTTTTAAAAAAATATTTTCAATTTCAAAATTTTATTTTTTCACCCGATCTCTGACTACCTCCCCCCTCCCCGTCCCCCCTCCCCCAACACCACTCCCTCCCCAAAAAATTAATTTTCCTTTTTAAAAATATTTTCTAACTCCAAAATTTTATTTTAAGCTCCTACCTCCCCCCCCGGCCAACACCCCTACCCACCCCTATCAGCCCCCTCACCCCCACCCCCAACCCCCCAAAAAATTAATTTTATTTTTTAAAAATACTATCAACTTCAAATTTTTATTTTTTCACTCCTACCCCCTCCCTCTGCCCCCCTACTACCCCCACCCCCTATCATCACCACCCAAGAAAATTATCTTTTTAAAAATATTTTCAATTTCATAAATTATTTTGTATTCTAGTAAAAATAAAAGATATTCCTCAAAAATATTTTTCATTCATAAATCAAACACAAAATCATTTCCGGAAAATATTTTCTACTCACCACCAACCAAACATGAGAAAATAAGTCCAAAATCTACTTGTTTTCCAAGAAAATATTTTCTAGGAAAATATTTTCCATGGAAAACATTTTCCTTCATACCAAACACACCCTAATAGTCCAAAAATAAATAAAATTCAAGATGATCACATATATATGTCATAAGGTACTAAGTAGTACATAAAAATTATAAGTGTTTGAAATATATTATAATTACCGGGTTGATAAAATTGCAAGATAAATTTAAAATCATATTTATACTATTTAGCTATGAAATTTTATCAGTCGCTGACAACTGTGGATGCATGTGACGAGGGGACCATATATTGCCCAAAAAACAGTGATTTTGTGAGCCATATTGGGGACTATAGCGTAACTGAATAGGGCTTTGGCAAGTAGTAGTCATTAATTAATTATACTTGGAAGATATATAGACTATACTGTACCTTTTTAAGTCTATTAGATAAATAGAAAAAGCCTAGCTAGACAAGTCTTATTGCTTTTCCTTTTCTAAAAGCTAGGATCTTGAATTTTAAGTCATTTTTGTGCATGCCTATCACTGCCATGTTCATTTTTAAAAGGAAATTTTTGTCCAAATTTTAACCCATTTTATTACCAGAGATATCCTCATTTACCTTTGATAAAGAAATGTATTTTGAGTCTTTTGATGCCTAGCCAAGATGTGAACTATTCATTTATTAAGTAGTATTATCTCCGTTTTACAGATAATGACCTAGTTTGATTTGGCACGAAGTTTAAGAGTGTGAAGAAGACTTTTGAATCTTGTGGTCCTAAATTAAAGTTAGATCAAATATACAAAATTTGATCTTGTGACCTTAAACATGTCACGTGGAAAGTGGTTACTAAGAAAAGAAATAAGTCATTCTTTTTGAAACATACCAAAAAGAAAAAAAAGTCATTCTTTTGAAAACGGAGGGAGTATATATTAGACCCTAACAAGTTGTTTGGCGCCTTGTTAAGACGTGAACTATTCATTTATTAAGTTAAAGTCAACAAACCCTGAGGGGTAGCTCAACTGATAAACGCTCGAGGACAAAGTCCTTCAGGTAGCCAGTACGAGCCCCAGCAGGGTTACTGGAGGCATAACAAATCGGCTGTGTCTCCAGGGCACCGTGAAACTAACTGTGGTGCACCCGTCTTAAAAGAGCAGGACCCGATAAATACAACTAGTAGGATTTAAAAAACGACACCTGAAAACCTCGGGAAAAAAATAAAATTAAAGTCAACATAATTATATGTGATTTTTGATTGTATATATATGATGATGATTAATTCTCAGTAAAAAAATTCATACACTTGATAACAATTGTACTATTGATAGTGTGTACCTCCACTCATTATTAACTTTTAACTCAAAAAAGGGTAAAATCTATAGTGGAGCCCATATTATATTATGTAGGCTTTTTCTGTACAAAGGAAATTAAGACAAGTAGAATGGGACCCTGTTAAGAAAGAGAAGCACCTAATTCCTCTGCTGGGAAATTCTGGTAATATTCTTTTCAAACTTTTTGCAAAATCAAAGAAAATGGGCTTCATATTTTAGGGAAAATGCTCATTTTGTCTACTCACTATTCATTACCATCATCACACACAAAACTTTATGACTATGCATGTATTTCCACCTCTTAATTTGCTAAATTTTGTACTTTTCTCTAGAGGAGTGATTGTTCTGTGTAAGAAATGTTCAGAAAAATCCACCATAATGAGCTTTTTCACTGCCTCACACTCATACTACTCTGGATTTTATGATACATCTATTTCTACATGCCAATAGAGTTTCGAGTTCGAATTCTGACTTTTTCGCTTCCACTTTCAGGTGATTAGAAGCAGGAGTGAAGCCAGAAGGAGGTTCAACATTAGTATATTTATATAAGGTCAAAAATATTTTTTATGTATATATAGTATAATATCAAAAAAAAATTATTTTTTATTTTTATATTTATCTAGGACTTTAAATTTAATATATCTTCTTTATAATTAACCTTTTTATTTTATATAATAAAATATTACTAAGATTGAGGTCATCAAAAATTCCAAAGGATCTCTATATATACATGAATATGAGATGAAAATGTAAAAGTTATTTATAGTGATGATGTGCATATTACTTAATTCAGTTGGTAAAAATATTAACTAACCTACTAATAAGAAGTTGAGTAAAGCCTATATGTAACTAATTAATTATGGAATTAAGACTTTGATATACTTGTAATTAATAATTACATAGAGAACCTCTTTGTTTTTGGCTTCTTTTGAGGCACAAAAGTTTTCATATTCCCTCTATCAGGCTCTATATTAAATAATTACTAATTTACTCAATATTAATTTATTATCACTAATTAGAAATTAAGCAAAACAAAACAAATGGACCGTCTTTTTCTGCATTGATCATGTGAAGACTTTCAAGTGTATGGTTGGCCACATGCTATCACAAACACTTTTAACTTTGTATTTAAATAATTAATCTTTCCTAATAATATTTTATGAAATCTTGAAAGAAAAAAAAAGACATGACATGAGATTTCATCATCTTTGTCCCTTTTGTAAAAAAATCATGGGCCTAATTTAAAAAGTAAAAAAAATAAATATAAACTGCCATTAACTTGCTGCCACTTCATTCATTATACAGAACATCATTTTCCACCAGTCAACATGAATAAAAGTAGAATATTATAGAAAAGTATTCACGATCACGAGGAGATTTAGAATTTAAAATTTATTGTAACAAACCATATGATTTACACGAGTTAGATCTAGTTTTATACTGTTTTGGTGAGTTTCTTTAAAAATTATCATCATATGAAATAATATTATAACAAACAAGTTGCTACTTGCAAGATTATTTATATTGTTTCAAAATTATGTGACCATTTTATGGAACAATTTAAATTATTTCAGAGCATATTTTTGTCTATTTAATTATAATTTTATGAATATCTCTTTTTTTTAGTAATTATTCTTACTTCACTCCTTGTAATATTTAACTTAACACATTTCATAGGGATTATAAGTGCACAATCTATTAATCAAAGGCTAAATATGTTAAACCAAAAACTACAAGGACTAAAATAAGAATTTATCAATTTTTAGGGACTAAAAGTGCTAATCTCCCTTTCCCTTCCACAAATATAAAAATATGTCCTCAGTAGCAAATTATCAATTATAGCGAAACATATAGTTTGAAGCATCAAAGAATATTTTTCTTTTTGTGTTTATGTATCATTTACATTTTTTTAAATGCTAAAAGAAGATGTTTTATCAAAAAAAGATAAAATTACTATGAAAGACCTAAGATTTGCTTAGTGGATAGCCACTTATATAAAATCTTGATTATAAAAAGATAGCAAAGTATTGTTTGTGGCTCAAGTATTTTTATGAAATTAATTTTATTGTAAAGAAGAATATTTGGACAAAATTAAAGTTATTATTATTCTCTAAACAAACAAAATAGATGGAAAAAACGAAACCATTGGATTTCAAATCTTTAATTTTTATGATGCCTATATTCGAGATGATGGAAGAACGGTGCTCTTTAATTCTCTTTAATTTCTAAATATACTTTATTTGTAAAGAAATTTTTAGTTGTATGTCAATTCTATATTTAAAATATTATTACTCCCATTAGCTTTTGAATGTGCTTTACTTTAATTTCCTCCTTTCTAATTGCCTAGCTTGTGAAAATTTTCCTAAAAACGGCATTTGATTAAATATGATTGAAAAAAATATTGTCTGGTCTGAATTTTCTCTGAGTTTTAGCTTTAACACTCATATTGTATGAATTTTAATACAATTAGATCACCCTAAGTTAAAAATTGAATTATAATATTTTTCATGAAATTAGTGTGATGGCTTAAATTACATTCTATCATATTTCATGTGGTTTAACAATTTTTAGATAAAATAACAATGATAAAGGGGTTAAAAATATCTCTCAACTTTGATTTATTAGTTCACTGTGCCTTACCGTTAAAATAAAGTTATTTTTTCCCCTACAGCTATCAATTTCATCATGAAATATCCTAAATCAGTCCAAATTAACCCAATTTTTTTTTGTTTAAATTAAATACGTAGAGTATTTGATATTGTACCATGTATATTATATATATTTCACCCAATGAACCAAACATATATTAATGAAAAAAATATACTCATTCAATGTCACCATTATTTAAATGACAAATTATAATTTTAAAATATTTTATTCTTATTTAAACGATACCCATCTTGTTTTTGTTGCTTTGTTTTGACAAAGGTTAATTTGAGTTTGGGGGAGGCAGTATACAATTAACCTGTCATTTCATGCGTGATTAGACTAATGTAATAGGGGGATTTAATGAAATAATTAAGCATTATTGAAAGTGATTAAGGAAATAATGGCCATTATTTGAACGTTTAGTTTGTGACTAATAACATGACACCATTAGTCATGTCTTATATTATTTATTTATTTTCTTTCTTTTCCGAAAGGATAGAACTAATAAGAAAGAAGACTTAAGATATAGGTAAAATGTACAAGTTAGGTGAAATGAGCAGTAAAAAATAAATGCATTTCACTTTCACTTACCTAAGTCAAAGTCTAAACATAGCATGTGTTTCAATTTCTATGGATTACTTTTTAATTTTCCTGTTCAAGAAATATTTGGGGGTATATAAAATAGTAGAGTGATTGTCAATTAAAGAAAATGACATTTGATATTAACAAATTCTGTAAAATGGCTATTTTGATCAATTATTTCAATAATAATGAGAAAATAGTTTCAACCTAATATTTTAAGTGTTGTGTTCCAATAACTTAAACTTCCCCTTTAAAATGTTTTTTCATATTTTAAAATGAAATACAGGACTTGAGAGTGACAAATATTTTTTTTTAGTTTTCTCAAAAAGAATGGTTTGTAATAATATACATTTCATAATTAAAAAATAATCATTTACTAAATAATTGTTTCAAAAACAAATAAAATTATTCTATGGTAATATATTCATCAACTCATCTCGCTTTTTTTATAAATTATTTTAAAAAAAGAAACGAATCAATATTATCTGTTTATTATTTGTTTCATCTAGAACCATGTAAATTTAACATGTTGTTCTCTTCTAATAATAATAATTATTATTATTATGTTGTATTAACATTTAACACTGTATAAATTTTCATTTTTAATGGGGAGCAAAGCATCGTATCACGTTGTATTGTTCCTGTAACATGGACTTAATTATGGGCATTATACAAGGATCTAGTGATATTACTTGTATATAACTAGGATTTGTACTTGTCCTGAAAACTTTGTTCCCTGCACGTGCCATTTGTTCTTTACTTCTTTTTTATCGTCACACTGTTTTCTTAATTTTTAAATCGATAATTCATTTAACATAATCTCTCTATTTTCACAAGATAGATGTAAAGTCGCATATAGTTCGCACTCCTCAATTTTCTCATCACAAATTGTTTTTCTGAAGAGTAGAACCGTGCTTATCAATTTTATGTTATTTTTACCAAGTTTTCTATTTAATTGATGGTCTATTAAAAAAACTTCATTACGTTCCTTGCAAGATAGAAGTAAGATTGCGTATGTGAATTCTACTTTTTGGAAATTACAAAAGTATCTCTAACATATCACTTTTGTTGCATTATTTTACATACCGAATTTATATAGTCTTTTCCAAATATATTACAACTCTAAGTCTGGGTCGATTCTCACTATAACAAAAATAACTTCTAGAGGCAATAAATAGACACATTAATTAAAATTGTTAAAGTCTTTATCGATATTAGTTAAGTATTATTAAAAGCTAATATCGTCAAAGCCTTTAGAGACATATACATAAAATTTAATTAGTGCTAAACATATATATCTAACTATTATTGATAATTATTATTGTTAAAGACCACTTTTAAAATAGTGTCTTTAAATTTAACGTGCCATATATGATAGCGTTGCTTTATTGCTAAAACGTGACATTATACTAAATGAGAAAATTTCAAATATTACACGATATTAATCAGTGGTTGTTATAAAAGAAAACAGAAACAACAAGAATTTAACAAATATCGACTAATCGAAAGCAAAATGATATCAAATGCATTAATTTCTCCAAAACAAAACAAAAAGGCCCTAAGATTTGGACATTTAGATGTTTTGAAAAGGAATAGAAAACACATTTCACATGCAATTTCCTTAAGAACGACTAATTAGATATTTAGATTCTATGATTGACACTTTCAGGGCATAAGTAAAAAAATATTTTTGAAAAAACTTATTTCTTACAGGTAAAATATATTATTTTAAAATTATTTTGTGTATAGTTTGACCGAATATTATGAAATATGAGATGAAAGGTAGGTGCGCATCGTTGTGGAGTCGGATGAATATGATGTGTGTTGAAGAGGCGAGAAGTACATTGAAAATATCACTTTCATCATCTTAAGGAACTTATTTTTTCTTAAATTTTCAAAAAATATTGATAAATCTAACATGAAAAAAATGAAATAATTTCCTCCATACCTAAAAGCCCTTAAGTTTATAATTAACTCAATTATTGCCTGCACCCATACACAAAATAGGCAAGAGAAAAGAAAATATGCTAAATGTGTCCCTAATGAAACTAGGAAATTAAAATTTGTTTGGTTTCATTTTTTGTGTGTTTAGAATTTGTCAGTAATTCAAATTTCATGAGTTTGGAATTACCTAACGGTAACTTCAAAGTGTTAATACATTCAAGTACTAATAAATAAGAATTTTTTAAATTTTATTCATTAATGATGGTTACGCTATATATATCAATTCAATGACAAGACGATATCTTCTTTATTTAAACTTGTATCAATCAACTTTTTAGTTGATTGATTGATAAATATTCTCATCTTTATTTTTAAAAAAGTATAAATAAAAGTAATGTAATTTGATATAATTTATATGAATTTTTTTTTTTTGTAGATTTTATTTTGTGGGGAGGGTGTTTTCAATAAAAGGAAGGAAAAATTGATGGACTGTAACTGCTCAGATCAATTGTAGTTTGTACTTGTCTGAAGAATCAATGATCATCACAACAAAAGCCAAAAATATCTCAAAAATCATTTGTGGGTAGTGTCTATGAACCACTTTTTTACACGACTAACTATTTACTAGATTCTGCTAAAAATATATTTGTAGATATAACTTTATATCATCCAATCAATCGTTTATTTGAATATTTTTTTTGATTTGATTCTATAATTATAGCGAAATATTATTATCGTACAATACATAGACATTTTCAACATAACATTATTTGAAATTGTATCTAATATTTTCATCGAGTCAAATAATTTAAATTTTAAAGTAATTGGCATGGAAAAGAATTAATCATGTAACCTACCTATGTTGAAAAAAATAACTGATTTTATATCAGTAAAAAAAGTAAACACCCTCTATCTCCACCCAGCTTGGAGGCTAAAAATAAAATTTTCAAAAAAGACATATCGCATATAAAGATAAATAAAAAAAATCATTTGTACAAAAATATATATCTTGTGTTCAGTTATTTTGTATGTACGCAAATAATTTAATCCACGAATAAAAACCATCGAGTAAGTAGGACAAGGAGCAATTCTTGAAATGGTTATTAATATACTTACCAATTACAATCGCATAATTAAGTTTTTGAAAGAGAAACTACAAATAAGATTACAAACCCCACATTTACAAGAACACCAATATTCCTCGAACGGATTTATTCTTAATAATAATAATAATAATACTTGACAAAAGAAAATCTTAAGCAAGATCACTAATACATGTACTACTTGATAATACATAAAAAGAGGATCCTCTCTGTTTAATTTTTTTTTTCTTCACATCAACTGATCTGACTATTTTTTTTTTTTCATTTGAAATTCACTGGCTCGACTAATATTATCGTCACGTCAGTACTGCAAGACATCGGCAGTCATAATGGGTTGATTGGCCGATAGATAATTCCAAGAATTGGTCACGTTGAACCCATCAAACATAAGGTCATTTTGTGCAAAATTGAAGCTATAAGGCTCACTGTGGTCCATGACAAGTCCATTGTTTGCATCCAAAACTGCAATGATTTCATTAAGTGACTCAAGCCTACGGCTAAGTTCACTTAATTGAGCCCTCAATATTGAATTTTCAGCTTCAACGTTAAGATAATGTTGTGTGGTAACATTCATACTTGTCAAAATCTGATTATTCTCTTTTCTTAAAGTTGTTACTTGACTCATCAAATCATCCAAATGTTTCTGTTTTCTCATTCTTGATCTTCTTGCCGATTCTCGATTCGATATCATTCTTTTTCTCTTCCTCTGATCCATTAATTGCTGAAGATCTTCTTCTGAACCAGAGTTTTGTATAAACGATGAACCTGATGATGTACCACTTGACGAAGCCATGACCCAAAATTTTTTCAACAAAGTTAAAATTAGCAGGACCCAGATGGAGTTTTTGATTTTCAAAAAAAATAAAAACAGAGTAGAATGCAAAAATATTTTTTAGATTTAAATTTTTTTATTTTTATAGATTAATAAAACTATATAAAAATAGTAGTGTTATTAAGGTAGCCGGGCTATGAGATGAAGTAAAACCAGTAAAGAAAAACAACAGAGAAAGATTGCACCAAATGGGTCCTGCGCCTATAAGTGGAATTTATCATAAACCCCGAAAGAAACAGTTCACTCAGAATTGCAGACATGAATTTCAAAAATTAAAAATAATTGGGGTAGCATTAAGATTAGTTTAAAAGATTTAAAAATAAAAAACCCTTTTGTTATGTAGAAAAAAAAAATTAGGGAGATTTTGGGTGGTGGAGATTTCAAGAAAAACTTGAAACCAAAAAAAAAAAATAACAGAGGAAAGGAAGAAGAATTAGAGAGAAAAGGAAGGAGAAAAGAGAGAGGGGTTAAAGAAGGTGTTTTGGCTGGGATTTTATAGCAGAAAAAGTGGGTGTCAACATATTAAAAAAATTGTTCAAATCAAAAAAGTTACAACTTTATTTTCAAAATTTATACAAAAATAACTTTTCATTTTACTAGTTATACATTAGGATTTTGGTGGTAGAAAAAAATTAGAAAAAAGTTTTATATATATATATATATATATATATATATGTAATGTAGTTGATAAATAAATCTATTTAAATTTATTTATCAAATTTAAACCTGACACGTCTATTAAAAAATAATAATTAATTACGATAAATTTATTATTTTACCTCTAATTGATAGTATCAAACATATTTACTTATTATACTTTCCAAAGACGTTGAATTAATGTTAATAATTTATGGATATTATAGATTATTATTTATAAGTATATCAAATAAGAGAGGTAGAAGTAAAAAAGATTTGAGAAGGCAAAATCCAAACATAGGGAGTATATTAATAAAAAAGGCTCCAATATTAAGCACCATTTTTTACCTTCAAACTAAAAAACTTTCATTTTTGTCTTATTTTGACATAATATTTTTAAAAATTTATGCTCTATAGTAATTTTTAGATATTTATGTTATGTAAATTAGAATAAAATAGATTAATATTAAAATTATTTTGAATTATGATGAAATAATGTCATATTGAGGATCTTTTTCACATAGGTGAGACTTTGAGAATGTTTTTAACTTGTTCTTTTTTATTGAAAAAAATTAAATTGAAATTGGAAGGTGAAAAAAAAGTGAAATATAAAAAAGGAAGTTTGGAATATAGTGTGAGAAAAGAAAAGTAAGAGAGGATGAAAGGGACATGTGGGGTGGGAAGAGAAACCTCTAGATACAGCTGGGGAGCAACAACATTAAAATTTTAATTATATTTTCTTCTATTACCTCGTTAATCCTCCAACTTTCATCAAATTCCAATTAAGCCCCAAATACTTTAATTTTTTTTATTCAACTTTAATTACACCAGCAAGAGCAAGGTAAATAAATATATTGGATGACCAAAATAACTGTTTTTTTTATTTTGTTAATTTTATAGTTTAATTCAATGTTTGATTATGAATAATTTAATTTCAAATTATTTTTCGAACTAATTTTTCAATTTTATAGAATTTGAATAAGTAACCATGCATTTCATATTATTTTTTTGTTTTGTTTATATGATTTGTACTTGATATAAAAATTTAAGTAAAATAAATTTTTAAATCTCGTAATTTAAAATTAAATATGGATAGAAAATTTTAAAATATTTTTTAATTTTATGATTTTAAATATATATTATACTTAGAAGTTGAAGTTAAATAATTTCAAGAAAAACAAAAAATTAAAAACAAACTAGTATGTTCGTTATTTTAAAATTAGTGGATTATTGAGTCTAAATTTAACCATATTTAATATATAGTCTTAAAAAATTCACCTTGAAATAGAATGAATTATATCTTTCTATCATTTAATAACTTTTACGTGTAAATATATTATTGTAACACGTGCATCTGTCAATAATAAAAGGTTACTGCTGTTCACGTTATTTATTTTTGAACTTTTTACACATCTTTTGATAGATGTAAAATTAATAGATATAATGTTTTGAAATATTTTGGAGCAAATAAAAGGTGCATAAAAGCTTTTTACACCCATATTAATCACTTAATGGTTAAGTTATGTATGTTTAAATTTAATTAATTAATTTAATTTATTTATTTAAATATAAATAAATACTTAGTGCACATAAATATTTATTAAAAAAAAAGCTATTCAAATAGGAAATTGCTTTATTCTCCAATCTTCCATAAGTATATTGCATCACCAGAACTTTCCCAAAAGTAATTACATAATTTAAAGACAAAAAGTTGATATTTTCCATTTCGGGAAATAATAAAAAAGAAAAAAAAGATGTATTTATCTCCAAGTGTCCAATTCTTTTGTGAGAAATAACTTTATAGTATTAAGCGAAAAAAATACAATTAAAACAAGTTTGATCGATCATTACTATTAGCTTTTCCCACTTTGGTGTAAACTTGTCAAAACAAACTTTAGCAAATGTTTGGTCATAAAGAAATTTCATCTAATAAACTTTAGAAATGTGATTATTATATTTTATTTACCTTTGTAAAGAAAAAAATGATTTTATACCAATGGAGAATAAAATTATAACTAAATTTATTCATTTTTTTTTTTACTTCTTGTGTCAACATATTATTGGTGCGCGTAGTTAAAAGACATAATATATATATATTTAAATTCTAAATTTCACTTCAAATTTTAATTTTGATTCCAACTTTTATAATACACAAACATGCATTTTAATTATATAATTTAAATAAATAAACACATGAATCCTGGCAAAATATACGTAGAACATCATGTAGGACGAAAAATGACATGTAGAATATGTGTCTATTTGTTCAACTTTATATAAGTTTAAGTGTCTACTTGTGAACAACTAAAGTTGAAGAATATAAATATAATTCGAAGCTAAGTTAAAGGACATATTAATATATTATGCCTAGTTAAAAAGTCTATTTCAAACTATGTTAGAAAAATAAAACTCTTTTTTTTCATTAAAAAATAAATAACAGTTAACTTTTTCTTTTTTCTTCTTTTCATCTTTTTTTTTCCCCTTTTCAATTAATTTGTATTTTTTCCTTTTTTTAATTGCTTTTTGAGATATGACATTATAAAATACACGTGTCACCTCGATTACTGTGTTATCATCGTGAATTGTAATGTTGGTAAGCAGTAGTATTAAAAAAGCTTTGGAATTTGAGAGCAGCATGCCAGCATATTGTCCGAAATAGCCCTTTATGATTCAGATTTCCGTACACATATGGGGGTAATTTTGTCATTTACAATTAAGATTCCTTCAACCTTTGAGTCTGTGTTTGATCTGCAGATCTCTGGCGGTGCCACTAGGAATTTCAAGACAGGTTAAATACTCCCCCGGAATTATATATTTTGATTATTTTATTTTTATTTACGATTTTAACATCTTTTTAATAAGTAAGTATGCTTTTATTTAATAGATTAAAAAATATATTTTCAACTCACTTTACTTTGTTCACTTTAGACGTTCTTAAGAAATAATAATTGTTATAAATATTTTTCCATATAGCCATTTTAATTGATAGTTAGTATAATTTCTGGAATTTCTTTTTGAAAAATTAGTAACTACGGTTAAGGATAAAACATTAATAAGAAATTGTTTTTTAGTATGTTAAAGTGATAAATAAATTACTAATATATACTTAAAAAGGGAAAAAGTAAAGAGTAAGAGAAGTATTAAAATTACTTCTATACTAGGCAAAAATTATAAGTTTCATTTTCAAATTGACAAAAATTATAAGTTTTATTTTTAAATTTTTAATAGTATTAAAAAGATTTATTTACTTGAATAACTAAAGTTAGATATACTTTCGATTTGCTAAATGATATAGTCAGTGGTGACTTGGTGTCAATTTTTTGTATGAGCATGTGACTCTTAATAAAAATTTGAAAGAAATGTTAAAAGTACGTTTACACTTGAAAAAAGTTTAAAGATGTAATTGTACATATTAAAATTTTGTGGAACTCTACTAAACGTTTTCAATTCGAACTGGGACTCTAAAAGACTTGTTCGACTTCATTAAGATTCTTGGAGGCTATTTAACCTTAAACCCTTATTCATGCACATATAAAGGCAATTAATTCTCTTAAAAAACATTTCGGAGGCTATTCAACCCTAAAACCTTATTGATGCATAGGTAAAAAGCACTAAATTTCCTTAAAAGACATCTAAAAAATTCTAATAAGATATCAAAATCTCAAATATTTGATGAAATATTCATAAAAAGATTAAATCCAAATTATATTAGTTCGAGAAATATGTCACTAATAACCATCTAATCATGAATAAAAATCTTAAAAGAAAAGAATCAAGAAAGAAACAAAATTGTACCCTCAATCTTGATCTATAAAGTTATGTTTTGCATACTTTTTTGTAATTTTAATTTATTTTTTATGACTTTAAAATTTGTTCCAAACAGAAATTTACTTATTTTATAAAATTAGAAATGTATATAATAAACTCAAAGCAAATTTCCAAGCAAGTGGAGCCTATTGAGATGCTATACACGTGCATAATTCTAAATGGGAAGGTACAAATTAAAGTTCAAATTTTAAATTCATAATTATATTTTATACTATTTATAATTCATTTATTTCACTTTTAATCTCAACCAAAAAATGACAGAAGATCAACATCATAGCGTGAGTGTAGAAGTGGAATCTTCAACAGTTTAAACTTTAAAAAGCAGTTTAAAAATGAATAAAAAAGAATTGGTGTCCCCTACGAAAATAATTTAAGATGATGGAAATTAAATGAAGAGAAAAAGACAGCAAAGGTGGAGCCATTGGTATTATTATTACTTATAAAACAGAAATAGTACACGGGGTCCCTATTGTTGTTAAAATTTTTATTCTTTTAAAATATAAATATGATCGAATTATTCTTTTTAGTATAAACGAAAACGATGTATTAAAAATGTACACACGTACAACACATATACAATAGTTTTTATGCTAAATTAGCTATGTGAAAATCATAAATCATAAATACAGGTGGTTAGTTTTTTTAAAAAAATATTTTTTATCTTTTATTTTATTGATCTCAAGTCATTGTCATGATTTTGAAGTATCTTTATTTTGTTGCTTGAATTCTAAATTTTTGAACAATATGTGATACTTACTATATTTGCATACAATATTTTCACCTAGGACCATGTACAAGTACAACATTTATGTAAACTAATCATGTTAAATCACTTAAGTAACATAATTTTTTTTTAATTATTATTTTTAATATAATTGTTATTATTAATATTATTTTGTGTAGCCAAGAAAGTAGCTGGATGACATAAATTATGACAAAAACAAATTTGGTCACGTATCCAAAAGTTAGAAGACAGTATCTTTAAAAAAATCATGACAGTGAAAAGAAAAGAAAAACAATAAAGTTATTAGTTTTAAAATATCGACGTAGAACACCTCGTACACACGACACGTTGTTCAAATCATATTTAATAAATTTCTTATTTTATTATATTAATTTAAGATATTAGTTAAATTATGACTATAAAAAGTAACACGTGACAGTATATAATTTGGGGAAAATGGAGTAATATTCTATTTAGTTCCTTTGGGAAATAAACTTCAATTATATAAAGGATCTTTATTTTTTTTTCTTTTTACTACGCTCCATTTCTTTATAATTTTAATGTATATTAATAATAAATTTATTTTATCACTATTGTTAATTTAATCGATAAAGGGATTTAGAAATTATTAAAAAATAATTCGTATTTAATAATTTTAAGGATTAATAATGTTAGACGAGTCAAAACGTTGGATATTAGGAGTGCTTAGGACGTAGGATCGAACGCGTAGGATGTAAGACTTACAAAATTAAGCTAGCGTTTGGCCATAAATTTTCAAATATTCTTGGCAAATATTATTTGAGTGAAAATTTGGGTGAAATTTCACCATGTGTTTGGCCATAGGATTTGGAAAAAATATTTCACCTTTTTAGAAAAATATGATTTATACCTATAAGTTTTAAAAACTATTAAAACTAACTATAAATTTGTATTACAAGTCAATTGGATGTTCTTTACAACAATAACAAATAGTTTCCACCACACTAGAGCAATGTGGTAATTTGGAGCGAGTGCAACAAGTATCATTCCATACATCGTGAAGTAGACGAAGCACATGATTTTATTACCTTGAGTTAATTTTTCATCATTTTCATCAACAATCATATCATTATTTAATATTCACTAAATATTTCATCACTATTTTGATGTTCACGTAAAAAAATTATGTAATACAACACAAACAACTACTATAGAGGGTGTTTTTGTAAAAGATAAAAGTTTGGGGTAAAATTTTAATTTTCAAAAGATCCCAAATAATGAGATTTGGCCCAAATACTAGAAAAAACTAGTATTTGAGAATTTGGGATATTTGCCAAAAATATTTGCCAAATAATGACAAATTGTATGGACAAACATTATTTGCCAAATTTTTCCCAAATATTATTTGGGAAATCTATGGCCAAACGGGTCCTAAATCTTATACTTGAATTTCAAGACGTTTCGCTGGAGTCTTGCTTTAGAATAAGTCGTGAGATGAGTTTTTTAAAGCACTTGTATTTTGAATTAAAGTTTGTTTGTGATTAGTGGGAAAGTGCCGTCAATTAATTGTGATAAGTTTAAGAAATTTTGTTCTCCTAACCAATTAATTTATCTTTTCTGCGTGATTAATTGGAGTATTTGATATTGCCAGAACTAATATATAGTTTTAATATTTTTAAAATTAAGACAGACCGTCCACTTACTTATATGAGCCGCAAAAGGCAAGTTTCAGTAGCAAAATGACAATCGTTGTCTGGAGTGCAATATGGTACATTTAATACGTTTTCAATTTTAATCTCTTTCTATCCATAAAGAAGAAACACTGATTAATTATAATTAATCCTTCACTCAAAAAATGGTTTGATGCAATGTATAATACGTAGATTTGGTTCTTCCAATTAAATATGCTTGTCGACTAAATTATATGATTGATCATAATTGTTTCATACGACATTAGTGCTATAACTTATCCCACAATCGAATGAAAAAGATATTATAGACATTGTAATTTTTTATATGATTTGAATAAATTTTGATCGTATATGCTTTATGGATCGAGCTCGTCGCACCAGGTTTGCCTAGTACGGGTTACCTCATATGTGGTTTGTGAGCTATTGCATAGAAGCGGGGTTTTACTCTGTGCACACTCAAAAGGGTAGCGGCTGTGGGTTTCTCTTGTCGTCCAAAAAAATAAAATAATGATCGTATATATTAGGGAAAATGCACAACTATCCCTCAACCTATGTCCGAAATCACAGAGAAACACTATAATATACTAAGGTCCTATTACCTCCAGAACTTATTTTATAAGTAATTTTCTATCCATTTTCGGCCTACGTGACACTAGCTTTAAAAAAAAAAGTTAACTAATATTGGGCCCACAAGATAGTGACACGTAGGCCGAAAAGGGATAAAAAATTATTAATAAAATAAGTTTAATGGGGTAATTGGACTTTAGTATAGTATAAGTGTGTCTCTGAAATTTCGAGCATACGTTGAGGAGTACTTGTGCATTATCCCTATATATTATTATAAGTAAACTTGTGAGATTGAGTTGAATTTAGTAATATCATATTTTTTTAATTTTTCGATTAAATTTTAATTTTGTATTCATAACTTTGTAAAAGAGTTACACGAGGAAAGGCTCAAAATAGCCCTCGCTTTTGGGTTAAGGCTCAAAGTGATCCTTGAATTTTTCACATGGAGCACTAACAGTCTCTTGTGTTTGCAATATTGGTGCATTTTTTATCCTCCTGTAAAATATTACCTATTTTTAGCATTAATTTTGTCCAAAATTTTATATAAGGAATGTCCAATCGTTTTTTAATATATATAATAGAAATAATAACTCTATCTGAGAGAAGGTGATAAGAAAAACATCTTGTTCTGTTCACTAGAAATATTACTGCAGCAAAACTAAAACCATCTTAACATATGACTTTGCAGACAAAAAAAAATTGTACTATTGCACATGAAATTATCATGATAAGCCTCTTGACTTTACCTGCAATATGATTTCTACTAAACAAAACAAAGTGTTTTTCTTCTCACATTCTTTCATATGGAGTTGTTATTTCTACTAAATATATAAAATGACGATTGAACATCCTATATATATGTTATCGATAAAATCAGTGCTAAAATAATAGGAAAAATTTTGAAGGAGGACCAAAAATGCACCAATATTGCAAACACGAGGGACTATTATTGCTCTATGTAAAAACTCAAGGATCACTTTGAACCTTAACCTAAAGAAAAAGGACTATTTTGATCCTTTCCTCGAGTTACACCAACTAACAGTTCCACAAGCAAAGCCCAATCCTCACTAACCCACTACTGAAAAAAGAGAAAATTCAAATTAACACACAACGAATTAAACTCAGGCCCAATCTAATTCAGATACGTGTATATATCTAGTTATTTCAGAGTAGCATTTTCTAATTAGGTCATTTTCACTTCTCTTTGTCGCCGCGCCGCTTTCTCCTTCTCTTCCGTAGCTGAGCTTATTAACCAATGTTGTTGTTCAACTTCAATATTAATTTGTTCATGCTTCAGATTTACTCAGGCATGAGATGGTGTTGAAGAGTCTCGCATCTGCTGAAAAAAGATAAGGACTATACATATATTATCTTTCACAACATTCTATCTTAAGCTATCATTAAAGGGTTAGTTAGATCAATATCTATTTCTTAAAAAGGGAATTATTTCATGATCATTTCAATTATTATTTATTGATGTCCAATCTCAAATTAATTTGTTATTTACGTGATTACAATTGTCCTAGATTGTGAGGGAAATTGAAGAGTTTCACAATTAATTAAAAGAGATATAGATCTCATTTAATGAAGTATACCATTGAGCGATTCTCTCTTAATAAACTAACTTTTGAGGTGAAACTAAATTCATAATTATAATTTTTGTTAACTTTTTAAGAAAATCAATGAGCATAACCCATTTTGATAAAATTGAGATGGATTTATCATAAAAAATAAAAATAATATTTATATTCTATCTTAGTACAAGCATGGGAATAATTAGTATCAACATAGCAATTTCAACTTCTCATAAAATTCAAAAGAATATGTCTAATGCAACTGACTAACGTGTTTACAACAATTGTTGATAAAGAAAGGAAGCTAACGATTGGAACATGTTCTAATCGTCAATTTCATTCTTCTTCAACAATTCCTACTTTATCAACACTTGTTGTACACACATCATTCGATTTTGTTGGACATGTTTCAGTCGTTAACTTTCTTCTTTTCTTCGACTGTTCCTTAACTAAAACAATGTGGACAATCGAAATTTTAGATTTGATCTTTTCAATTTTGCCCAAATTTTCCTCTCCCATTCTCTATATCAAAATATTATGTTTGCTCTTTTCAATTTTTTCCGTTTTCATTAGAATTTTACTAAGTTATTTTCAAATATGAACAAATAGTTGTATTGTAAATCTAATAAAAAGCTTATATTGTTGCTAGAGTTGGTGGGGATGGAGAATTGTCTTCTTCTCAATGTGTTCTACTCAAATTTTTGTTTCACTTTTCAGGTTAGTTGTTCCTTTAAATTATTAAAGCATAAGTTACAAAAAATATTAGTATCATTCTTTTGCTTATATACTTGTAATTTTTGTTCTTGTGTGATAATATTTTGGAATTATATTTTTTTGTTGGTATTTATTTTCATAAATTTACTAGTATAAATATAAAACATAAAGTTAATAAAACTAATAGAATGACTAAATCATATGTATACTAATACCACCAATTGAGAGGTATTAATTATATATTCTATAACTAATCCATGAATTAATTATATATATATCTAAAAATTTTACCAAATATAATATAAATAACATCATACGTAACACTATAACTATTTATCCTAATACTTCCAACTAAGCAATCCTTAAAAGTAAAAAGAGTTGAATCTTTCTTTGACCAATTTTACCATTTATCTTTATTTCCCTTTTTCTTGTACTTTCTTTTGCCTCATTTTGATCCTAAAGGAAAATTTCAATCTATTTTCTATTATTTTATAGAAATTAAATTCACATATTTTATCTCCTTTTTTGTTTTTGATGTCCTTCAAATTTGCTCTAGTGGTAGTTTGTTTTTAATATTTTAAATTTTTATTAATATATTTTACCTTTGAATCTTTAGTCCAAATTTATCAGTCAAGCAATTAAATTATAAATTTTTATTGAAATCTAATATAAGAAAATAAGTAGAGATAAAAGATAAATAAATAAATAAAAGTAAATATGTTTCTATTATGATATTTTAATTTTACTATTTTTTATTTATCTTAATTAATGCATCTAGCCTTTGAATTCATAGTCAAAATTCAACAATCAAAATGTTGCTTTAAGGATAAATTTTAATTTTAATTTATTAATTGATCACTGAAATCTAATACAAGAAAGTAATAGATAAAATTACTTTTTAAAAAAAGAAAATTATACATATATTTTTATTGTGGTATTTTCACTCTAATATATTCAGGTCTTAATTAATTTTTTTATCTTTAAAACTTTAGTAAAAATTGAACAGTACAGTTAGGACAAAATTCCATTTCAATCATAAATGGATTATTAAAATTTTGTACTAGAATGTAAATAGATATAATCACTTTTTGAAGAAAGAAAATTAAAGTCATATATATTTTTTTGTAATATTTAATTTTAATTTTCAGCTCTTAATTAATGCATTTTACCTTTAAATCTTTAGTCAAAACTCAACCGTTAAAAATTGTTATTCCATCATAAATTGATCGTTGAAATTTAGTACAAACAAATATATCTCTTATTTTTTTCTTGTACAAAATTTTAGTGATGAATTTACGATTAAATAAAAATTTATTTTAATGATAATTATTGAATTTTAATTAAAAGTTTAAAAATTAAATGCATTAAGTCAGACTTGAAAATATTAGAATTAAAATATTAAAATTAAAATATATGACTTTACTTTTCTTTCTTTAAAAGTACAAAATTATTATGAAATTTTTTTCTAATTGAGTTAGTTCAATTTTTGACTAAAAATTTTAAAGACAAAAAACATCTAATAGGATTTGAATATATTAAAATTAAAATACCACAATTATATGTACTATACTTTTTTTTTCTTTAAAAAGTAATTATCTCTATTACTTTCTTGTACTGGATTCTAGTGATCAATTTTATAATTACAATTAAATATTATCTTAATTGTAACAGTTTGATTATTGAATTTTGACTAAAAATTCAAAGGTCATATGCATTAATTAAGCTTAAAAAAATACTAAAATTAAAATATAACAATAAAAATATACTTACTTCAGTATTTTGTTTTTTAAAAAAAGTGATATATTTACTTGCTTTCTTATACTATAGATTGCAAAAAGAATTTATGATTTAATTATTTGACTAATGAATTTGGATTAAGGGCATAATTTGTACGATTTTAATGTAATTACATTGCGATTTGGTTTGGTTAAAAATAATTACTTGGTTAGCAGATAATTTGTGTAGTTGACAGGGGTTAATTACTCTACAATTCTAAAGCAGAGGTTGTGAATTTCTGATAATTACATGGTGTAATTACAAGTTGAATGCTTTTGAATTTATTTTTTCTTTTTTTAATTTTTTACTTCTATTATTTTAAGTTCTTTTTTTATTGTTATTCTAAAAGTTTTATTTTTATTTTATATTTCTTTTTCTTGTTGTTGTCAACCTACTTTACATGATTCTATGCAATCTTTTCGTATCGTCTATTTCTTTATGTCATGTTTATTTCTCATTAGCACAATTTTATTAGTACTCTTATTTTTAGTCAATATGAATTTATTGTTAAGTAAGGTTATTGTTAGAAATTTTCTTATAGTATTAGTATAATGGTGAATCATATGCTTTCTACTTAATTCTTAGGTATAAAAATTTAAAAACTTTTGAATTTGATTGAGATTAATGATTATTGCATCACTTTGATACTTACAAAGCAACAAATAAAGTATGAACAATATAGAAGATATAATAAAATTGACGAGTATTGATAATAATAAATATGAATACATATAAACAATATCTAAAAACTTTAACGATTCCAATACAATTACCGCTAAACATTTTTGCGGCAATAGGGACAAGATCGACTTGTTAAAAGCCACTTTAAAATGCAAACTTCATGGTATACGTGTGAGCATTTATCAAAACAAGAAATTATCGAAACTGTTGAAAATTCTTCACAACAAATTGAACACGTATCCAATAATTTAGAGGCTTCAAATTTACCAGCATCAAATCTCATCTTCTTCATTCCGATTTCTTTTTGTACAACTACAAACTTCGCGATCCTTAAATTCAACTCTCCTTGAGCCCTTCTCCACGACTCAAAATTATAATTTTTGTCCATATTGTTATATAATTCCATAAATTCCTCTTCGTGTATACGACTACTTTTTACAATATCCAAATTCATGTACGCATCAGAATTCTTCACGCTCGTCTTACCAAACTCCAATATTTTAGAAATCAATGTTTCCTTATTTTCCAACTTATCAACGTCTAAAGAGAAGGGGACATTCATCAATAATATTATTTTCGATAAAATGTTGTAAACATCGTTTGATACACGAATGCTATCGTAAGAAATCCAAAAGGTAAATTCCGCTTTATGATCTATGATGTAAAAAGAAGAAGTTATTTTTGTCGATTGACGTTTTACGTAAACAGTAACCTTAAGTGGGAAACCATCATTGTTACAGGGTTTTCTGTTGACATTCAATTCACACAAATTTGATCTTAATTTTGTACCACCGTGGTGTGATTGTGAGCATGTAACACACATTTTAGTACCTACTTCGAACGTGATATTTTGTTCTTGGTTTAAAATTGCGGGCAAATCGACTATAGTTAATATTTTTGGCATTGTTGCTAAAATCTCTAGAAGAAAAAATTGTGAAATTGTTCGTAAACTGTTGATAAAAGAGGAATAAAGTTGTTGTTTATATAATTTACAGTAAATCATAATCAAATCGGGAATTGATTTATAATCATAATAGAATTGGATTTATTTTTTTCCCCTATTCGGTATCGGTTCTCTTTTTGTCCTAATTTATGATACTTTTCGCCGTTTCTTTTTCCAATTCTAACAAAATTTTATTTAAAGAATTTCCTTTTTTGGGGGGATTTTTTTTACTTTTTACTTTAAAACTAGTGTTTGGTAGTAAAAGAAATTAAAATCCAACTTGGAATTGGATTCCTAATTTGGAAAAGTGGTTCAAATCAGTTTTCCAACTTTAGCTTCGTAAATTTTGAATTTGATTAAAATAAATTTTCATAGAATTTAATTTGTCAAAAAATATAATCGAACACAATTATATATCCAGTCTCGAACTTTATAAATAAAGAGAAGTGAAAAAATTTACTTGAATTCTATCGACAAAGGCCTAGTATGTTTTAACTTCAAATCATAACTTTACTAAATGTTTTCTACTTTTGTATTAGCAATTAGACAAATTTAAAAAGAAATTTTACGGTTTTATTTTAAAATGACGATTAAATTAGAGTCATGTGAACGTGGGCTGTGGCTTGAATGGGCTTGCCCGCAAGTCCAGCCCAATCCTACCCTTTATCTTAGTGGGCTTGTACTAAGATTTTTAGCCCTTTAGGACAAGGCCAACCCATCAGATATGGAAAAATATAAGGGTAACTTTCACATATAGCCACTTAAAAATAGTCTAATTACTCTCCATAGCTATAGTTTAATAATTGCAATTCGTAGCTACATTTTATATTGAGGAGAGAGGTGAACGAGAGTGGAAGAAAGAGGAGAGCGGAGGAAGGGGGGGGGGGGCAGAGTTAGATAATTGTATATTATACATATGTTTTTGTATATATGGCAGGAGAGATTGGGAGAGGGAAGAGAAAGGCGATCGAGACTGGGAGAGGGAGGAGACATCGCTCTATTTATGTATTTGTATATCTTAGCAAATTATATACATACAAATATGACTAATTATACAAACTAGAAGTCAGCTTACATAATTAATGTATAATGTTAGTCGTCAGTGGTAATTATAGCAAACTATAACTATGAGTAATTAAATAGTACAAGTTTGCTCAACGGCGTAATCTTCCCAAAATATAATTTTTGGGTAATTACATACAGTAAATCATTCGGTCAATTTAATTACAAAAAAAGACTAATTCAACATCTTCGGCCTTGGTTGTCGTCATCTTATGCTTCGTCAAGTTTCTTCTTCTTCTTTTTAAAAGAAAATTGATGTACCACAAACTAAATAATTTTGAATAAAAAAGAGCAACTTACAAAAATAACTATAATTATTGGGTTAATGAATATCAATAGCTATAAGTATGTTATTTATAATAAATGACTATAATTTATATCAATTTTTAGCTGTATTTTTGTATAGTTTTTTTATTTTATTTATTTATACATTAATACATCTTTAAGTACAACAAACAAAAAAAGTAGTTGACTCTAAATATAACCCACTATCCTTACATTACGTCCATACAATTAGCAACTTCTCAGTTCTCATAGTTAACTTTATAACTAAAAATTACTTATTTAAAGACACATCAGATCATATTCTTTATCAGTTTAACAAAACTTGTGATACATCATACTCAATTTTTTTTGTAGTTTCCAAATTTCTTATTTTGTCGTCGTAAAGGTATTTGTATTTTTTTTTTTTTGTTAATTCAAGTTATTGTTGTAAGCAAATTATTGAATTTGTGAATAAAGGTTAAGTATTTTAATTTTGAATGGATGAACTACATGACAATATATGCACTAGTTGTTAAACAAAAAATGAATACACCGATATATAATACAATGAATACATTATTGTTTAACACAAAAATGAATACCTTGGATACAACTATACTTGTATTCCTGAATTAATTTGCTTTCTTGGATATATTATTTGTATATCTAGATATAATTGTCTTCGTAAATCGACATTTTAACTTGTGCTTATATAATACTACAAGTATCTATATATATAAATATGGATACATTTCAACACTGTTGTTAAGCAAAAATATGGATACATTATACAAACGAGCAAAAAAGATACAATTTATGGGTATTAAACTGTATAAGTATGGATACATTAGACAAACGAGCAAAAAATAAATACAATTTGTGGTATCAAACTGTATAAGTACGAGATAAGTATGTAATTAAAAAGTACCTAATGAACACAAATTCACAAAAATCACTCATGCAGTGATGTAAAGTATCTTGAATTTGAATGAATTTGGTGAGAGGGGTGTGTGTGCGGGGGTGGGGGGACAGAAAATATGTGATGTATGAATATTGATAATGGTAAACATGAAAAAAGATCACAAACGTGTCTACCATAATTATTTAGACATTCAATTATGATTACTTTCCTATTTAATATTTATTTATTATGTTAAATATATAAAAAATATTTATTTGCATAGAATTAAGTTTACTATTTATAGTCTAATTATATCAATAGCTATATTTTTAAAAATATATATGGATGTTTGCCATATTGTGAAGTTTTTCCTAAAATATATATCTAAGGACTCGAAATATCAAGATGTATATATCTAAAATTTTGGGATCAAAATGGGCTATCATTGGACTGGACTGGGCCATCCCATTTTGACATGTCTAGTTGTGGCTGCTTTAGTTCCAAACAGAATTCCAATCAGTTATTGGGCCGGCAATGTAGCCCATAATAACAATTATAGTGATTATTGAAATATATACAATATACAATGAATGTATATACACACATTATATAATAATTATATCCTACATATTTTTCTAAGTAAATTTAAGAATTAATAATTGATTATATCTATTTTGCAACTTTATTGGACGGTTGTGCCGTTTAAAAGTTCCGAATTTAATTGGCAAAATTGGAATTTAGAAAAAGCTATCACAATATTCCACTAAATCGTAATAGTACAAAGTATACCGAAAGAATATTAATCTTTTTGTATTTTATCATTTGTGAAAGAATAATACAACCATTATAAAAATAAAATAAAATAAAAAGATGCAAGTTCAAATTGAGACAAAGCATAGTATTTTTCTTCATTTTCTTTTTCTTTTTCTTTTCCACCGTTTTAAATAATTAATGATAGAACATGCCAACAAAGTAAAAGCATGGTCAAAAAGAAAACGAATGGGTCATTAGTGTCTGCAATTAAATGCCACATGTCAAAATATGACAATGTTCTCTATTTTTAAAAAAAATTATTCTTTAGTGTTCTTTCATATTATATTAGTAATTGATTTTTTTCAAATTTTTTCATATTATTAATTAATAGATAATGACTTTTTTTATGTAATTAAAAAGATTTATGTAATAGTTACTATTAAATTAAGGACAATTTAATAGAAATATTCTTATTTTTAAATATATACTTTTTGTAAGTCCTAGCTAAAGAACTATTTACCATTTATTGCAAATAATTATCGTTGGGTCCTTTCTTTTATATTGAAATGATATTGAAATTATATCCAAAAGTGTCCCTAGCGTTGAATTTTCTCTCGTATACTAAGTTTGAAAATTTGTTTATAATGGTACCCTATGCTTGAGGTTGATTTAAATTGGTCCCTGAATATATATAAAAATAATTTTAATTATTTAAATTCGATATATTTGGACATATTTTTTTTTGTCTTTGTCAAATATTTATCAAATTTAACTGGAATCATTTCGTATGTAAAAAAAAATACATCAAAATCTCTTGATTAAAGAAAGCAGATATTGCATTTCAAAAAGAACGGCCCACCTAAATGTGAGCTTATGTTGAATCCTATTATTTTTTTCACAATTCTTACTATTTTGAATAACTTAAATTTGTTAAATATTTGATGAAATTTCATAATTTTATCAAATTTAAAAGATAGAAACTTTTCAAAATAATATATTTAAGAAATAATTTCGAATTTATTTCAAATATATAGAGTATTAGTATGTTTATCATTTTGTCATGGTGGTGTTAATAGAGTATGCCAGCTTAGATTTCAAGAAATATGGGCATTTGAAATAGTAAGTCAAAAGTGTCACATACTTTTGAGGAGAAGAATGTTTTTTTTTATTCTTAATTCTTGTTTTTTTCACCAACAAAGTCAATTTTTGTTAGTTTATACTATCATTGATTTTGATTCCTTCTTTTAAAATATTCTCATCATTTTGTTGGTTTATGACTTTATCAATGTCAACGGAATTTTTTTTTAAAAAAAAATTCTGAATATTTTGTCATATTTCTGAGTACAGTATTTTGTTATGATAATTTTAATTTCCTTTTAAATCTTGTAGAGACAAAAATTGCATACACATTTTTTAAATATCTGTAGACATTAAAATTTTGTGAAACTCTAGATACGTTTGATTCAAGTTAGCACTTTACAAATTATGTTCAACTCAAGTTAGGATTTTTGGAGGCTACTCAACGATAAACCCTAGTTTTTATCCATATAAAGGATAGTAGGCATCTCAGAAATTCTAGAGATTTAGATGTTGAATACTCCGCAAATTGATGGATTATTCATATATAGAGGTCAAATCTAAATCATCTAAGTTTGAGGAATACATTACTAGCGAATCATAGATAAATCTTAGGAGAATAGAATCAAGGGATCAACGTACCCGCAAGATCAATAAAATCATGTTTAGTGTGGTTTATTTATTTTTATTTATGTTTAAAATTTGTTGCAAAAAATATTATTTAAAACATTACACTAAAAAAATATAAGAATCGTTTGATTAAACCAAGTTTTCTTAGGATTAGTTATTTTGGACATAGCTGTATATTTGACTAGTTATCCCATCATATGTATGAGATAACTTATCTATCACTATAGTATAAATGGTGAAAAAGTTATCGCAACATAATAATCACTTCACATATATATATATATATATATATATATATATATATATATATATATATATATACTAGTGCATTTTTAATTTAATTTTAATTATAATCGATAGAATGGGTCAGAACTAAATTTTATATTTATTATAGGATGTTGGATTTGTTTAGCAGCCTTTTCTGTATGCGCATAACATGTGTTTGGTGGAATTAAAGTAGTACATCGACATGTACAAAAATGTACCACCTAGCTTGCAATTATTGATATATATATAATACTCATATGATATGTCTACTAGGACAGAAAATTTATTTTTCAAAGAAGATATTTTTTATTTTATGATGTTTGGTATATTAAGAAAAAAATATTTCTCATTATAAAAGTAAAATAAAGTTCCACGCTTATTGTCTCAAATTATTTACTTACAAGGCTTATTATTTACTTACAAGGCTTTTAGCCTTTTTAATTTTTTTTTTCTCTGATTATCATCACTTTGACATTATTATTAATCTTTTAGTTATTTTTTGTTTTCAAGTTGTTAATATATTATTACTATTTATAAATAGAGTAACATGGCCTACCGGCTACCACCACAATTAATTGGTTAATATCATAAGAGATATCAGCGCCTGCATTCAAGGATTCACATGTATTATTAATTTATTTAAATTTTTATTTGTTGATGATGATTTAATTTTTTATTATGTAATTTCTTTCTGATTTTTTCTTCTATTACAATTTCTTTACACTAGAGCACTTTACTTCAAAAGTGTTTTTTTTCTTCTAATTTATTTATCTTTTTTAGTTTGATATTTCGGGGGTATTATAATAATTTTTAATTTTGTGATCTTAAGTATGTAATTTTAAAATTTGAAAATAAAAAAGAAGGAAAATATACAACATATCGGTTTAGATCGGTTATTGGTCAAAACTAAAATCAAATCAACTTAATCGGTTTTAAAATTTTCAAAATCAAACCAAACCAAATATAGTATATATCTATCGGTTTGTTTGTTACCGATTTTTGTTCGATTTGCTTTGGTTATTCGGTTATTAACCATAGACAAAAATTAAAGAGATAACTCATTCAAAACATGAAAAAAGTGACAACAATCCATTTTAAAACGAAAACAATTAGAACTTTCAATGAGTGAATTTACTCTCCCGAAGAAAGAGAAAGTGATATTTTCAAGCTCATAAAGAATTATAACCGAGACACTCATATACATAAAACCAATAAGATAAATATTCTGACCTTGGATATTTTTTTTCCATAAATTACAAATAAATTTTGATGAAAACAGTATAAGATCTTTAAAATTGTTTATAAAAATAATATATTTTGTATGTATATTAATAAAATATATGTATATTATTTGTTGGTTCAGTTGGATTATTTATTCAATTTTTTTCGAACAAAATCATAATCAACCCATATACTATCAATTTTTAAAAATTTAAAACCAAACCACATCTAACCCAAATAAAAATCAATTTAATTCAATTTTTCAATTTGGATCGATTTTTATCCAAACTATGAACACTCCTACCTTCCGCAATAAGGACTTGTCACTGGAGTAAAAATCTTATTCTTTTACTGTTAGGATACTGCCAATAATTCAAGAAATTAAATTGAACTCTCTCTGACCTCTTCCATGTATAGTACACTTTGCAGAATTTGTACCCAACTTAATAATGACGTGACCAAATTTATGTAGGTCCAAATACGTGATTCTATGATACTAAAAAATGAAAAAAATATAATAAATTTTTCACCTCTGATCTATTTATTTTATCGATCTCAAGTTATAAAATAGAGTAAAAGTGCTGTTCAGAAAATAACTTGTCCACCTCTGTAACTCATAAAGCTAAGAGTAAAACTGTACAATGAGTTTTTTGTTTGGCATAATACATATATTGGACCTTACACTTAGCTTCAAATTTTAACTTTGACCTTCAACTTTCATTGTGCACAAATAGACACTTTAACTGTCCTACCTTTCAATAAATAAACACGCGATTTTTACATTCAAAGAGCGTGAAAGACAATCGCTTCAATGTGTATAAATGAGCCACTCAATGACTGCCAACTAGTTAAATACTTTACACGTCGATTTTAGATCTAAAAAAAATCAAAATTAATTTTAATTTATGTTGAAGAATCAAAATTATTTTTAATTTTAATTTACATACAAGAATCAAAACTAATTACTCCTACTGGTTTTTAGAGCTTGGAGCTCATTGTTTCACGGAACTTAGAGGTTTGTTGATGGTTGGCATCTTGATTTAGGTTTTTTGTGGTTGTTGGGTCTGTTTTAATAGGGTTTTGGGGGTCATTTGGTTGTTGTTTTTATGTCCGGTTTGAGCTCCAGGTTGCATCAGTGTTATTTCGTAATGGTTCTCGCCGGAGACAGCGAATCTGCTGGGTTTGGGGTCGGGTATTTGGTGGGTTTTGCGAGCTGAAAGCTTGTTCACTTCATGGTTTATGCTCCGGTGTGGAGGAAGAAGGAGAATGGCTGGGTAAAATGAATGGGGATTTTGGGTTGCCGGAGATTGGCCGGAATTCAGGGAGTAGAATTGTCATTTCACCATTTTTTTTCGTTGTGGGCAATGAAAATTACTCCTCACGCTCGTTTAATACGTGTATTTCACGATTTTTGCCATGTTGGACTCGCGTGTTTATTTATTAAAAGGTAGTATAGTTAAAGTGCTTATTTGTGTATTATGAAAGTTGGAGGTCAAAGTTAAAATTTGAAACCAAGTTTAGAATTCAATATATATATTATGCCCTTTTTTTTTTTTAATTGTTTATGATGAAACAAAAAAATTAAGAAAGCTCATTGTGTTATCCGTAGAGAAAAAACATCCAATTGGATCTTACGTAAAGGAAAATAATAAAATATCTTGCGTGGTCACCTAGGTTAATTAAAATAATATCCGTCTTTGTCCTATTGCAAAACTGTCCAATTTAAGTGTTCTTTACAGTTTTTAGGATTAATCCGTAATATATTGTTTTCAGAAATTAAAATTAGCACTATTAATTTTTGAATTATAAAGTACCAATTATCTATCAGAAATTAGAAAATTCCTTTAATTTGGTTAAATTTTACTTAAATGAAACGAAGGGAGTAAAACTCACACAGTTTCTTAAAGTCAAATTCAAGAATTATTGATTTGTTTAGCTGTCTTTTCTGAGCGGTTAACCTAACTTATTTAGCTGGTAGGAAGGATAAAGTGTGTTTGTGATGCCATTAATCATTATTATAGATTTACTTTGGTAATAATAAATTAGTGCTTCATTATATTATTTGGAATACTTAAATGCTTGATGTTCTTATTTTATTGAATTATAAATTCATAATACTTGGAAGATTCTTTTTAGGGAATGTAGTTTTTCGTAATAAAATATTTAGCCTGTATTTTATGAATTAAATTGATTCTCGAAAATAGAAACATTCTTTTTTCATTTCATCTTGATTACTTTCTCTCAAATTTAACATAATAGTTTGATATATTCATAATTTTATAATTTTAAATATTGCCCGAAAACATTGAATTTTCATCTCCAATTTTATCATCATGAAAATGAAACCAAACAATTCATTTTTCTAACTAATTTTAATTAATACACCTATTTTTATAGTGCTCTAAATACATGTTTTCACTTCATTTAATAGGGGCTATAGAAACACACTTCATTTATTATGTATCTCTTCCATCAATACTTCTTTACCCTCATCTTTAATGCACCTCAATAAATTAAAATCGTGAGTTCTCTATTGAGAAAATAAGAAAAAAATAATTTTAAAAAAACTTGATAGTAGTGTGTAAAAAAAGGGGAAAAGAAAAAGAAAATTATTTATTGAAGGACATGACAAACAAAAATTAGAATTAAAAATTGAGAAAATGATTACTCAATCAATTCATTAGGCAATTTTTACTCCAACTCACTGTCGGCACATTAAATAAAATTCCTACCGCTCCACGTGGCATCTTCTTAGGGCCCCACAGTTTCCTATTTTTCTTCAAAATTCAATTTATACAGCTCAGAGAAATTAACCCAACCAATCTCCCTCTCTCTCTCCTCTTTCTCTCTCCTATATCGCCGTCGGGTTATCCGGTGATATATATATTTTCATACGGCGTATGTAATTTTGTTATTCCCACAATACCCTTTCCTCTACGCCAATTTTCGGTTACACTTCATCAATTTTCTTCTTTCTTGCTTATGTAATTCATTTATTGCTGTCTTTTCGAAGGTAGAAATTCAAGAATCAACATTAATCCTTACGTATTTTTTGAGTTTTTCTTTTGGCCCACTGAATTTCTAAAGGTTTATTACAGGTATTTTGTGATTTGTCGATCTGTTGGAGTTGAGATTCTTGATTTTCCAGTCGCCGCCGGCAGACATGTCGGGTCCATTAGATCGGTTTGCTAGACCTTGTAAGTTGATTTTCTTGAATTTTGCGTTTTTTTTTTTAAAAAAAATTTCAATTTTTAAGTGCATTACGGGTCAACTTTAGTTTATAGTTATTTTTCTTGATTAAAATTAGGGCTTCTTGAACTATTTGAATTTTTCAGTTTGTTGACTGTATTGGTTAGATGGGTCTTCTTGTACTTCTTTTTACCATTACAATAACTGACAAAAATATATTATCTTGGATTGTTGAGAAAATATATACTATTATAATGAAATAAAATTGAGAAGAATGAATTTCAATGGAAAAAAATGTAACTAATGCCTTGTTTTTGGTTATGTCCTGTCTGTTTCTGTTTAGGGCATAAGATACAATTGCTTGCAAGTTTTTATATTCTGAAGATGTAAAGAAACACTAAAGAAAATTGGAAAATCATGTAGTAAAGAGGAACTGTTACTTAATTTTATGTTGATTCTCTTAAATGGCAGTGAGCTTTTAGATGAGTTTGACAAACTTATTTGGTGAATTCGAATTGACTTGTTCTGACGACTTGTTTGGTCTAGTTTGTTTTCCATACTAATTGATAGTCTGGAGTTGATTTTCGTGCTCTTAATCTTTTACAGGCTTTGAGGGGTCATCTACACATGATGAGAGAAGAGAAAGAAAGTCTGATTTTGAGTATTCAGAGGATGAGAGGAGGACGAGAATTGGTTCCCTTAAAAAGAAAGCATTGAATGCATCAACGAAATTCAAACATTCTCTTAAGAAGAAAAGTAGTAGAAGAAAAAGCAATGGACGGTTGAGCTCACTTTCCATCGAGGACATTCGGGATGCTGAGGAGCTACAGGCTGTTGATCAGTTTAGACAATCATTACTTTTGGATGAGTTGTTACCTGAAAGACACGATGACTACTATATGATGTTGAGGTAATGTCCTCCTACCTGTAACACATCTACATGTATGTCTGCCCAAAAGTGATACTGCAAGATTTATGCTGCATTGAATTAGTGTGATACTTTTGAGTGCTTTGAGACATTTGGATTGTATCTTTGATGTATTTATATGGATCTTTTGTGGAAATTGGATTTGTTTGTCAACTTTATTAAAAGACTTTCTTACAGGCCTGCCACAATTGGAACAAAAGATAGATCAAATGTGAGTATAGATATTTGAATCTATACATAGATGCATGCAGGCATATGGAGAATTAAGCGGGATCTGGAGTTTTCTGGTTGTTTCTTCTTGGTGTTGTCCAGTTTTAGCAGCATTCCAATTTATTAACAGTTGTGCTATGTATGTTGCAGGTTCTTAAAAGCAAGAAAGTTTGATATCGAGAGAGCCAAGCATATGTGGGCTGATATGCTTCAGTGGAGGAAGGATTTTGGGGCTGACACAATCACGGAGGTAATATTATTCCTCCCCATGTACTGGCTAGGTGTCTAGGACAATGATCTTTATTATATATTTATCATATCTTTGTTGAATCATTTAGACTGAAATGCTTTCTGTACTTAATTATTCATAGTCTAGGACAACGTTCTCTATGATATACTTATCATATCTTTGTTGAATCATTTAGACTGACATGCTTTTTGCACTTAATTATTCATCAGGATTTTGAATTCCCGGAGTTGGAAGAAGTTGTAAAATATTATCCCCAAGGTTATCATGGGATTGATAAGGAGGGAAGACCAGTATATATTGAAAGATTAGGGAAAGTTGATCCTAACAAACTCATGCAAGTGACAACCATGGATCGTTATATAAAATACCACGTAAGGGAGTTCGAGCAATGTTTTTCGATCAAGTTTCCAGCTTGTACAATAGCTGCTAAAAGGCAGATCGATTGTAGCACTACTATTTTGGACGTTCAGGGAGTGGTAAGTTACTTTTGTTGGTTGTTCTTTCTCTAAACTTGATGAGATTTGAGAAGCAGTTTTTGTGCGAACAAGGTGTTATTCCTATCTTTATTCTTAAACATTGGTTTCTCAGGGTTTGAAAAACTTTAGCAAGAGTGCAAGGGAGCTCATTTTGCGGCTCCAGAAGATTGATGGTGATAATTATCCTGAGGCATGATTTTATCCGCACCTGAATAAATATTACTAATGAGGGTCTCTTAACTGTGGGATCATTTACACATTTTTTTGATATGTGCAGACGCTTCATCAGATGTTCATAATCAATGCCGGGGCTGGGTTTAGGCTTCTCTGGAATACTGTTAAGAGTTTTCTGGACCCCAAGACGGCCTCCAAGATACATGTCTGTCAATGCTTTTCTCCACTTGTGTTGTCTCCGTTTTAAAAAATATGGCTGCATTTACATTACTTTTGTTTTGATGTCTCTTATAGGTTCTTGGGAACAAGTATCAGAATAAATTGCTTGAAATAATTGATGCTAGGTAAAAGGAACTGAATTCTTATCCATTGGTCAAGGAATTTTTTTTATATTTATTTGTTTAGTAGAATTGCTGACAATTTGTTCAATGTTTTTCTGCTGAATTTTTATGCAGTGAGTTGCCAGATTTCATAGGTGGTAGCTGTACATGTGCAGATCGAGGAGGTTGCATGCGTTCAGATAAAGGACCATGGCAAAATCCAGATATATTGAAGGTACTTTCAAGGCCTACACGGCCGATGTAACATTATTTTTCTGATAATGCTCTGTTCGTCACATCTTCAGGAAGATGCTCATCTCCAAGATGTTTTTAAAAATGAGAAACCATCTCTTTTGGTGACTCAGAGATGTTATTATATCAAACTAATGTAACCCCACCCCAACCCCTACCCCCCACCATTATTTTTGGGATGTAGATGATTGGTGAAGCACGACGTGCCAAGCAGCTTGTTAAAGTTCTAAATAGTGAAGGAAAGATAGTTTATGCTAAGCCTCGCTACCCAACGGTAGGATTGCTGCCGCATTTCCAAATTATTAAGAAATACGCCATATTGTTTGCTTTTCCGGAAGGTTAGTACTCATATTCTTTATTTTTGCAGGTGAAAGGTAGTAGTGACACCTCTACTGCTGAATCTGGATCTGAAGCTGAAGATATTGCTTCCCCAAAAGCTGTAAGGAGTTATTCACATCTCCGGCTTACTCCTGTACGAGAAGAGGTATACTTTCCATTTTTGCTTAATTTCATGAGTTGGTTTTCTTTTAGTGTTTCACTTCTTTTGTGCTGAGTGTGTAGTGTCTATCCAAAACAGCCTCTTCGTACCTCACAAAGGTATGGGTAGGGTTTGCAGACATCCTACCCTCCCCAAACCTCACTTGTGGGATTACACCATGTATGTTGTTGGCTTTTCTCTTACTGGAAGGGCATCGTCTGGACATCACTTTATTAAAAAATCTTCTGGACATCAAACCACAATTGATATTAGATGATCTTGTTTAAGATGAGCCTGTGTTTCAACCTTGTGTCACTTAGACTAATCGCATTCACTATCTTTGTTTGAATACGAAGTTGGATATTGTATTTGTTATTGTCATATTTAAGTTTTGCTATCCATCAAACAGGCTAAGACTATTGGAATGCCTGGCTACACGTCAAACTTCCCAGGATATGATGAATATGTTCCCATGGTTGACAAGGCTGTTGATTCTGCATGGAAGAAGGAACCATCCCTTCACAGACCCTCCACACCCAAAGGTTAGAATTATTGAGAGGAGAATGCACTGCTGATGCACACACTATGAAAGGGGGAGGGTAGGAAACTAAGCATCGATGAATTCATATAAGTTAATTCAACTGGTGGTTAGATTTTTGCACCATATCATGGAAAAAAGAGAAGCTCACTTTGTTAGGTGTACAATCCCAAGGTTAACTTGGAACACATTATGCTTCTTGTTGGCTTACTACAGCAGTTGTCTTGATATACTTCTTCAGTTTATTGACATTATTTCCATCTCTATTTACCTTTTCCAGTGATGCTTCCACCAGCAAGCTCTGAAAAGCCTGTAGAAGGTCTTCATGCTCGAGTTTTAGGACTTCTTATGGCCTTCTTCATGACTGTCGTGATGCTTTTCCGCTCAGTTACATGCCGTGTTACCAAGAAACTTCAAGATGTATCGACTGTTCAGAACCAAGATGTTCAAGACTTTACTTTTGATGCTAGCCCTAAAGAAGAGTTTCGACCCCCTTCACCTACTCCAGCCTTTACAGAAGCTCAACTGCTCTCCGTTGTTCTCAAGAGACTGGGCGAACTTGAAGACAAAGTAAATACTCTTCAAGAAAAGCCATCTGAGATGCCTTATGAAAAGGCGGAATTGCTAAATGCAGCTGTTTGCCGGGTGGATGCCCTAGAAGCTGAGTTAATAGCAACCAAGAAGGTGACAAGTCTATGGTGTCTCTCTAAATAGACAAAGGGAAATCCCGTTCTTGAGTTGATAACTTTTTTCCTGCTTGTTTATGGTTGAACAGGCATTACATGAGGCATTGATGAGGCAAGAAGAACTTCTCGCTTACATTGACAGTCAAGAAGCTGCCAAGTTCCAGGTGAGTTTCTGTTATTGCGTGGTAATTGAATATCATCATAGTAGGACTTTACCCTTGTTAGGATTGTTGCCATACTTTTTGTACTTGCTGAGAAGAAAAACTAATATGAGAAATGAAGTTTTGTTGAACAGGAAGTTGGTGTATTGGTGTGGTTCCATTAAATTGAGTTTTTGTTGCTAATTTGCATCTTTAATGCTTTGTTCTGCAGAAAAAGAAGAAGTTTTGCTTTTAAGATGGACGATGGTTCAGGACAGGGATCTCGGATTTTCCACTGTAGTATCTCGAATGAGATACATATTTGTAATGTGTTGTCAATACTCCCAGTCATTGTGCAGTGCATCTGTGTTAAGTTTTTCCTTTTTGGATCGTGTATTTCATTTACAAAATGAGGTGAACACTTGCTCATAATTTGAAAAATTATAGTTTCTTTTAAGTTTGTTGTGTGTTTGTTTTTGACATTCTGAAGTAATATTTGAAGTGATGATATAAAATGAAGAAAGTCTGAATCATATAGTTGACTCTTAACTTGTTCGAGACTGAGGTGTAACACTTGAAGGTGATGTGATTCACAATCACCTCATGCCACCTTATATTCAAGTAGAAATGCACCAGCCTTTTCTAAAAGGGTTGTGATTTTTAATTCCTTTTAACACTTATGGAATGGAGCATTTCTCCATTTGTGTGAATTGAAATGCTAAAAGCTCAATTAAAACAAAATGTGTGTAGTGAAAAATGTTGCTGTCATGGAAAACAAGACTGTAATATGAACAAAAGCCAACAGCAAACTGCTTCCATCTTTATTTACAGAAAAAAAAAAAATACAAGCTGATGTATCTGTAATGTGCCATAATATATGGCATTTACAATTAGAGCTCCAATGGAGAGGGTGAACAGTAAATCTCGCCGAAGAAGATAGAACACAGCTTACTGCAGTTGTGCTGGTGAATAGCACAACAGGTAATGTAAACAATGTTTAAGTTTTTAAAGAGTTAAAATTTTACAAATATGTGAGAGATCATTCGAACAAACTTTCTTGGGCCAAAAAGAGAAATCACCATCTCTACATCTATCTAAAGAAATTCAAACTTAAAAAACAAAGAACTTCTTCTTCTTCTTTTTCTTCTCAAGGACGGATAGGAGCTCTTGTTGACGAACAAGAGCTTCATCAAGAGCCTGTCAGTTTAAAAGTAAGCAAAAAGTTTATTAGGCAACGGAGTAACAAAGATTCATTGTAATCTGAAGAAAAGCAGATAATACCTTCTTGGTAGCTAAAAGTTCTTCCTCCAAAGTACCAACTCGGTTAATGGCAGCGTTAAGCATGTTTTCTTTCTCAGGTGGCATAGAAGAAGGTTTCTGGCTAAGAGTAATGACCTTATCCTCGAGTTCTTCCATGCGTTTCATCATGCTAATGTAATCTTTTGTCGAGATGACATGTCCATGAGTCTGTTGTTCTTTAATCATGTCAGCACTATACAAAGAACCAGCCAAGAGTGTAGCATCTGTAAGTTTCCTTGGCATGTTTTTAGTCATCCTAACCAATGTCACAATGCCCATCACTAAAGTCATCACTCCACTGAACACAGGATTGCCAAATCCTTCCGATGACTTACAAGCATCGTGGACAGGGAAGAAATCTGTTGCTCAAAAAAGAAATACATGTTAATATAGCACAGAGGTAAACTTTGGACTGAACTCAACCACAAAAGCTATCTCATGAGGTAAAGATTTCCTCGGGGGACTTATACCTTTAGAATTAGCTAAGGGGCCAGCTTTTACTTGTTTAGGCCAAGTCGCATAGACAGCCTTGTCCACGATAGGGATATCAAACTGAAAAGCAAAACCAAAACGTAGAATTTAGATTAAGGTATAGCACTGTAAAGAAGCTAAAAGAAGTCGGAAAAGTTGTGGTCTTGTGGATGAAGAAGCAACTTACTTCCTCACGGACAGGGGAAAGATGGCCATTATCCCTTTGAACCTTTGAAGAGTCAGTTTCCTTTCTAAAAGAAGTGCTCTTCTGCAACATTGAGGGACTTTGTTACTCATCCAATATATTTTAATGAAGAATAAAAGTAACTGCAGAGATAATACACACCTTGGTGTTGGCATTGTCATCCTCTGGGATAGTTTTCTCATCCATTGAGATCAAAAATTTGTGTGAACATTTATGCTCACCATTGCGAACCATCTATGCATCAATCACAGATTTCAGAGGTAAGTAATACTACTAGCAGTCTTAAAGGTACAAATACTAATTAAGAATTCGTTTTTATAGTATTAATAATCTTCTGAATGCATTGCAAAGTTGAAAGTTACCCTCATAATTTCTGGATCATTCCATGGACCTTTATCAGAAACCATGCAACCTCCTTTATCAGCACAAGTACATGTTCCACCTAAGAACTCCGGCAATTCACTGGTACGATATCAAACCATCATTAGGCTCTATGCAGATAATCTAGTCTCAAAATGTATAATTTCACCTCAAGTTATAGAGTTACCTTGCGTCAATTACTTCAAGCAACTTGCTGTGATATTTATTGCCAAGAACCTAGAAAAAACACAATAAGACTTTGTGTTATATTTCATGACAGACAAAAGTAGTGCTTAGACTTGTGATTGACTATGAGCTTACATGGATCTTTTGAGTTGTCTTTGGATCAAGGAATGACTTGACGGAATTCCATAAGAGCCTGAATCCAGAGCCAGCATTGATGATGTACATTCGGCACAAGCTCTAGAAATTGAATACATGATTTAAATTAAACATGAGTACTTAAAAACTCTTTTTAACATATGACATGAATGGCTGCCCTGTTGTACCTCAGGGTAATTATTGCCATCAATAGCCTGGAGGCGTTGAATGAGATCCCTTGCTGATTTGTTAAAGTTTTTAAGTCCCTGAGGCAGGCGTTCATGTAAGTTATATTAGTAACCTGAAAAATGAGGCAGGTTCACACTGATTGTGAAAAATTTATGCTATGATCATACCACTCCTTGGACATCCAGGATAGTTGTGCTTGTGTCAATGTGTCTTTTGGCTGCAAGTGAGCAGGCTGGCATCTTATCATTAATGGTCCTCTCGAACTCCTGTACATGATACTTGAGGTATCGGTCCATTGTTGTGGCTTGTAATAGCTTGACCGAATCTACTTGACCAATTCTTTCAATGTAAACTGGTCTCCCTTCTTTGTCAACTCCATGATGGCCTTGTGGATAGTACTTTAGGACCTCTTCCTTTTCCTTGAAGTCAAAATCCTAATCAAGATGCACAAAACATCATCATCATCAGTTCCTACAAACTTGAGATTATAGTTGTGATCACTTGCATTGATAAAAAAAACTACCTCTGTGATGGTGTCTGCACCGAATTCCCTCCTCCACTGAAGCATATCAGCCCACATCTGCTTTGTTTTCTCAATGTCAAACTTTCTAGCCTTCAAGAATCTGTCATATTTCACATGTTATTTATTATTATAGATGGAAAAGGGCTAACTAACACATGATGTGATGATGACAACAGAAAACACACCTTAGCATCAAATGATAATCATCATGTTTAGCAGGAAGTAATTCTTCAAGGATGAGAGCTTGGCGTAAGGCGTCAACTGCCTTTAGTTCCTCCGCGTCATGCTCATCTTCTAAAACAACGACAGACATGACTCTGCTGTTTCTACGACCCCTTTTTGTTAGAGAATTTCTAAACTTGGTGGAGGCATTAATTGCCGCTTTCTTGATAGACCCAAGCCTTGTCTTCCTCTCATCTTCTGCATCCATATCAAACTTCTCTAGACCTGTCAAATAACATAACATAACATAAGCATAACATAAGCAGATGCCATATGCTAACCTAACAATCAACATAGCCATAGACTAAACAACAACACAAAACTTACTTGGCCTGACAGGTCTTTCAAGAGGTCCTGACTTGTACTCACTCATGATTGAATTTAGCTAGCTGGAGATATTGGTTATAGTATGTGACAAATTAGAGGTTGCTGAATTCCTACACCTTCTCAAACAAACAAAAAAGCAAAGTTAGAGAAGAAAAAACCAACAAAAATAGGCACTTGATTTCCTCAATATAAGAATTAGTCCAAAAAAGCAAAACAAAGTTAATTCATGATCGCGAAAATCATACATGGAGACAATTGTTCGATCATCAGGACAATCTAGCTAACATTGAGCTCGTCTTTAATAACATGTTATGAAAATGAACATCGAATATAACTCAAGCTAAATAACATAACGACACGACAATTCAATCTCTCAACCAAGAATCTAAACATATATGACATTCAAGAAAAAAAAAATGAAAACTATGAAGAATATAATTATTACCAGTGATGTAAGTGTCAGGGACATTTGAGAAAATTGGTAAAGAGTTGTCTTATATAACCGAATTATTAGTCTCCGAAAGTATTGCTGTCCCAATAACTTAGCTAATGGACAAGCGATAATATTTCTTTCTATTTTTCTAATCAGATAAAATAATTAAACATAGCTGATTTGGATACATAAATTTGATAATAATTACAGTTTTTGTTTTTAATTTGACGAGGTCCTCACATTAGTCAAATATACAGCTAAGCTAATATCTTCTTCGTGTTTTATGCGTAATGCAGAGCACTATCTTCAAAGTTCAAACTATAGGTACTCTCCCCACGCTTATAAGCCTTACATTTTTATTTTGCTTTATCAATGTCATTGTCATAAAGAACACCAATAATTTTTAATTACATTCTCGGTTTCAAATATGAATAAATAAGGAGGGTTGTTGATGGTCAATCGAAAATAACTTCTCTACCTTAGTATATTTGCTTACATTTTACCTTTCTAAACTTTACTTTGTGGTTTTACATTAATTTACCTGTTTGAAATGAAAGAGAACTGGTTATTACCTTATCCAACTATCTATAGACGATGAATCTTTCTATTGAAAATAAATCATTTCAAAACTTTACTTTGTGAAATTACATTAATTTACCTGTTTGAAATGAAAGAAAATCGATTATTACCTTATCCAACTATCTATAGACGATGAATCTTTCTATTGAAAAAAAAAGAAATAATATATTGTACTCCTCATGATATGAGAGTTAATTATTCATTTAAGTAAGAGACTGAAAATATAGTCATAAATTATATATAATCATATGTTACATAATAATGTGATGAATTATCATGTTACATTTGGTTCAAGGAATATCATTAAATTTTCCATAATTCCAAAATATACATGTGAACCAAATTATTGAAATTCATAATGCATTCTTAGATTGAGAATTATTAAGAGATTGGTATAAATGCATATGGGTGAGAGGGGGAGGTTGGTGGTTGATCAATTTATTTTACTTAAATATAATATTTAAATTTGCTAAGGGGTTAATTAAAATTGATGATGAATAAACCAACAGTATCAAGCTTAGATTACCTCTAGTTAATTTTTCAATGAATCTAAACATTATGCTGCTCCACTAAGTGGCATTGCAAGCTTGCAACTTGTTGGCAATGGATTATAGACAGTGTATCACTAATTATTATATTAAATGTTACCTTATAGTATCAAATACTAAATTAAAAAAAAAAAAAATTTGTGATTTCTTCCTCTTGATAAATGCCATCAAAGTCTTTATCATAAATTTTATAGCTCTACAAGAATATTCTCATAGAAAGGAGGTTGACTTCATTGGTCACTTAACCGTACAACACTACTTTTTACAAAGCAACATGTTATATTTTATTTATGTAATGTCATTTGTCAATGAGAATAGGTTTACACAAAGTTATTTCAACCATTTAGAACATTATTTTTCCAAAAAGTATATATCAACTTATAGACAAATGATATGTTGGAATTAGTTAACTTCTAAGATCCATGAATATTTCCTTTAGTTTCTTTTCTGTATTCGCAAATACTTTGAATTTTCTTTGTCAGTTAGTGATTAGCTTCTTACACTATGATTCTTTTAATAGTTTATGTTCATTCTCAACAATCATATAGATTATCATTAAAAGCTTGACAGTGAACAAATGAAAATAAACACATAAATCAAATTAGCTAGTCATGTTTGTATTATTTTGTGCTAGGGGAAATGCCTCATTTATAATGGTAATATGTATAAATCCCGCAAAAATGTTCATGAAGAGTATTTGAATTGACTTATTATAAGTGATTTTTGATTTTGAATTCATTTTTATTTCATAAATCTGGTAATTATAAAAAGTATTTTAAGCACTTATTTTTAGAAAATAAACACATAAAAATAAGCTAAGAATCAAAATTTAGATAAAATTAACGTATGACTTTTAGCTTATAAACTATCTTAAAATTAAAACCAACTACCCCCATAAGTACAAATCTCATAGTTAGTTTTTCTTCTTTTTGGATTTTTTGCATGATAACAAACATGTTTTCTGTTTTGACCGTCGCTCTACGATCACCTTCACATAGATTGAAATAATAGATGAATCTAATTGTATTAGTTGATACATGTATCAGTCTATCTTACCATGTATTTATCAAATAACTATATTTGTTGGTACAATTGATATTCATCGAATGCTATATGTATCAGGTGTATTCGTGTTTTCTAGTATCTTTCACGCTTTCTTCTAATAAGCTTGCCTTTCTCTTATAGTCTCTTATATTATTTTTTTTTGTATATCCATATACACCTGATATTTGTTAAGTCAATTTAAATATGCGCATGAATATAATTGATACATGAACAAATGAATACAAGTGATACAACAATTAATGATTACAAGTGAAATTAAAGCGAATGCGCAGAGTTCCTAATATTTTTCGTTGTTTATATATTTGTATACCCAAATTGTATTTGTGATACAATCGAAAAGTGACATGAATACAAATGATATAAGAATAAACGAATACAAGTACAATTATTAGAGTGAAAGAATATAGTCTCTGATATTTTTTGTTGTTTCTATCTTTGCATACATGCGGATAGTATTCATCAATACAAACTATATTCATCGATACGTATTCGTTAAAAACTAAAACAAGCCGATTAAATGAATTGATTTTGTTTAGGGTTTGGTTTTAGATTTTTAAAAACCTAATAATATTTGGTTCGGTTATAATTTTGTTCGAAAAAATTAAAATAACAAAATGTAACCGATAAATAAGATACATAAATTTTATTTTATTATTTACTATATTATTTTTATAAATAATTTTAAAGATTTTATATGTGTATTAGTCAAAATTTATTTATAATTTACTTATGAAGGTAAAAATGTTCAAGGTGAGAGCATTTACCTTATTGATTTCACGTATATGAGTGTCTATGATAATTTTTTGTGGGACTAAAAATGTCAATATCTCATTCTAGGCAAAATATAGTGAATTTTGAAGATTTATTTACAGTAAATTCAATTATCGAAAGTTTCGTAATGTTAGTCATTCAACTATTTTTGTTTTGAATGGATTATTGTCTTTTTTTTTTTTTTACGTTTTAAATGAATTATTTCTTTTAGTTTTACGTATATGATTAATAATCAAATAATCAAATCAAACCAATTCGAAATCGATAACAACCAAATCGATAAATGTATATTATATTAGATTTGGTTTGATCTTGATAATTTTAAAATCGATTAAGTTGATTGGATTTTAATTTTGTTCAATAACCGACCCCAGAACACCGCTACTAAGTTAATATTAAAACCCAATTATTTTATAAAAAATATATAAAAACCAATATATATTGCAAATATATAATTATAAAATTGGGAATATAATTTAGTGATTTGGCTTGATTATTTCATCTTATTTTTAATAATAAATCAAATTAAAAAATATTATCTATTTATCTAATTGATTTAGTTGTTTGAAGCCATTATTTTTTTACTAAACCATGAAAAACACGATGCTTAAAAATATAAAGTACCCTTTGTAGTTTGTTCATAGTTTAATCACATCTTATCTCCTCTAAACCTAATCAAAATCTTTAAAAAAATAATAATCAAGAAAACGATATTTCAATTTAGAAACATTTTTTTAAGGACAGATTCCTATTAATCTGTGCAAACCCTTGTAATTTCACCAAGTCTAAAAGCCTTTTGGTATCTTTACTCCAACAATGGCGGCTACACACCTTGTCTCACACTCTCCATCACTTCACAAGTCCCTCAAGTACCCATCAAATGCATCACAAAAACTTTCTTTTTTCAAACCCAATTTTCCATTGAAGCCCATTTCAAGAAATCTTAGCATAAGGGCATCTGTATCAACTTCTGAGCCTCAAACTCAGAAATTTCAGCATTGTTTCAAGAAATCTGAAGATGGGTTTTTGTATTGTGAGGGTGTTAAGGTTGAAGATGTTATGGAGACTGTCGAAAGACGACCCTTTTATTTATATAGTAAGCCCCAAATTACTAGGAACGTTGAGGCTTATAAGGCCGCTTTAGAGGGTTTGGATTCAATTATTGGTTATGCTATTAAGGCCAATAATAATCTCAAGATTTTGGAACATTTGAGGAGCCTTGGTTGTGGAGCTGTTTTGGTTAGTGGGAATGAACTCAAATTGGCACTTGGTGCTGGATTTGATCCTACCAAGTAATTATTCTATTGTTTTGAATCGTTGTTTCTTGAAATAATTCTATTGTTTAGAATCTTTGTTTCTTGATTATCTTGTTAGTTTCGTACTATATCCCAATCCCGTAAACTGGTATTCAGTAATTTGTAACACATGTGGAGAACCTTCAAAATTTACTTTCTTGAATATACTCTGGAGTAATATATGTTCGAGTTGTGAGGTCGATTCACCCAACAAAAAGAGGGGAAAGATCATATTAGTGGCCTAGAGCAAAAATCATTTTTTCATAAAAAGTTTAGTTTTTCTACAAATAGTATTCAATATTTGTTAAAAATAATAACTTATAATGTATTATAATTTAAAATGAGGCTCCTTAAATTTGGGGGCCTAAGGCGCTTGTCTTTTTCTTAACACTGTCGAGCCACCCCTGGGAAAGATAAACTTGGTATTTGACATGAGAATGAGAGGTTTTACCAGTAGTAAGCCTGCCTTAGATTCTTTGTTGGAGGTAGCCTGGGGTATTCTCTAGTTGTCTGGGGCTGAGTTAGAGGTAGGTGTATATATCTTGTGCCTGTACTAGTTTAGGAAGATCCGTCATATGTGTCGGATTAGTGTGCCAAAAATCTTAGTGGAAATCAAAAAGAATTTCTAGTGGTTACAGTAGTGAGTGTTTACGAAAGAAAGAGAGAACCCTGCTTCTTACCCCTACAAACATTTGTAACTTGCCAGGGAACAAAGGTAATGCCTTTTACCATGTACTTCTTAAATTTGTTCTGCTCCTTTAGGGTCTATATCAAACTTTAGACTCAAGCACTTCCCAGCTTTTTGTTTTTTAAGTAAGACTTTCTGTTATTGTAAGGATTTGCAGAGGACATTGAGCAATAGCTGAATCTATCCTCTTCGTTTTATCAATGTTTTTTTCTCTTTTGTACATTTGAGTTTAATGTATTTGCTATTCATTTTGCCACTTGCCGTTATATTGCATTAATTTAATTCATCAACTTTTCTCGCGTAGGTGTATTTTTAATGGAAATGGAAAGCTATTAGAGGACCTAGTGCTAGCTGCCCAAGCAGGTGTGTTTGTAAACATCGACAGTGAATTTGACTTGGATAACATTGTAGCAGCTGCAAGACTGGCTGGGAAGAAAGTTAACGTGCTACTCAGGATTAATCCAGATGTAGATCCCCAGGTATTCACGTGCCATAATGAGTATAATGCTTGGATGTCTGCTTATTCCACTACAATAACTGTCTGTGCCTCAACTATTTGGCAGACATTTTATTACTAACATGATCATGCTAGCATTCACTAATATTTTTTACTGGCTGATGAATTGTGCCTTGTAATCATTTTGTTCTGACTTCTTGAGTGGGTTAGGTTCATCCTTATGTTGCCACCGGGAATAAGAGCTCCAAATTTGGCATCAGAAATGAGAAGCTGCAATGGTTTCTAGATGCTGTCAAGGCACATCCTCAGGAATTGAAACTTGTTGGAGCTCATTGTCATCTTGGGTCAACTATCACCAAGGTAATATTAGGATTGTCTGCATTTAATTATTTATAACATGAGTTTCTCTACTTTAAAGAACTCAGATTTTTGTCTTTTCTGCTCTTCTATATTTGGATAGTATGTTGACTTGGTTGTTTAATATCTTTAGTTATGTGTAGTACCAATGGAAATATGAATCATGACCTGTCTTCTAATGCTTTATCGGTTTTCACTTATTTGGTGGCTGACATTACCTTGTCGCCATCTACTCAACACTATAAGATATAAATATAATATGAGTTCATTTATAACTTAAATTTAACCCCGTGCCCCCATTACCCCCTCTAGTTCTTTCTGTCACTTTTTGTAGGGTTAGAGTATATATATATATATATATATATATATATTTGTTTGTTAAGACAAATATTTGAAGGGGAAAGTGCAAGAATTTAGCTGCCATTCCATATGTATATCAGACTTCCCTCCTAGTAATATCTCAGCCAATCTAGCTATTACCATATTTAGCTGATCCTTTATTCTGTTCTTCCTCTCCATTTTAAATATACTGTCCTGTGTATATATCTTTTAGAAAATAATTTGTTTATATAAAATGTAATATCTCCATGGTGGATGACATTACTCCCAGTGTTTTGTTGACATAAAACTTTGTTGTCTTTTCCAGGTAGACATTTTTCGAGATGCAGCTGTCTTGATGGTGAACTACATTGACGAAATCCGATCTCAAGGATTTGAAATTGATTACCTGAATATTGGAGGTGGTTTAGGGATTGATTACTATCATGCTGGAGCTATCCTTCCTTCACCTAGAGATCTTATTAATACGGTAAAATTTCTACCTCATATAATATGACATGTGGCAGAGTGTTTTTAGTAGAGTGAGTTAACCCAATACTTGTTCTTAGTAGCGACTTTATTTCACTTTGATTCTTATTTATTTGTCAAAAAGCTTTGGAACATACCTGATACGATGTTACTGTACTGGTGAGTCTAAGCAAGGAATAATATATGTCAACATATGTTTTTCTCTTTATTTTCCCATGGAGATGGTCAGTTGAGCTGGCTACCACAAGATTCTCTTTCAACTGAATTTTAGGGGGTTGATGATATGTGCATTGACGGCAGAACCACCTTGATTGCCACAATTTATATTGGGCAATATGGGTGAGAAAGATAGATTGCTTTCGCGTACTGATGCTCCATTTCTCAAAGTTTTGATTGATTCAGTGCAAGGCTACAATGTATATCAGCTTGGTAGAACTTTTAAGTTTTGACTAAAATTGAAGTTAGTGCTCTAACTGTGGGTCTAACATGGGTTTAGGTGACACTTCCGTTCATGTGTATTGCAGGTAAGAGAATTGGTCCTTTCTCGGAACCTCAATCTCATTATTGAACCTGGAAGATCACTAATTGCAAACACGTGCTGCTTGGTTAACAGAGTTACTGGAGTTAAAACCAATGGGACCAAAAACTTTATTGTGATTGATGGTAGTATGGCTGAGCTTATACGTCCAAGTCTTTATGATACTTATCAGGTGAGGCTGCAAACTATTTTTCTTTCAGCTATCAGAATTGACTCTTCCTTCTCTCTCACATATTGAGTAATAACCAGTCTAGCTTAATCAAACAGTTTCCATTTCCTTTGATCTGTATTCATGACTGTTATATGTCGTTTAATGGATCTATATTTCGTTTAAATGGATGTAAAACTATATGCTTTCAGTTCATGTTGTAACAGTTGGATGCAGTTCTCCTCATCCCCCAAACATCCCTGGTGTCCCTGCTCCTTTTCTCTTCTGAAGTTCTCTATTCTTTAGGGGTATTTAGCAGTTATTTACTTTTTAAAGGTGTTTATTTAAAATGCTTGTGCTGCAGAACTTTTATGAATGCGTACTCCAAAAATCTTATTCTTTGTTCTTGTTGGAGGTCATATTGTTCTACTTTTTGAAGTAGCCTACTGTTGGTAATTATACTCCATTTGTATGAGCATACAATTTGGACCTCATTCTTTATTCACACTCTGCATATATCTGATTTACGATTGTGTGGATTTTATGATCTTCTCCTGCACTCCTGCTCAGTGAATGATTTGTTGATTGCAGCACATAGAGCTTGTTTCCCCTCCACCTCCGGAAGCTGCAATTCTTAAGTTTGATGTTGTTGGTCCTGTATGTGAGTCGGCTGATTTCCTGGGGAAGGACCGTGAACTTCCCGCCCCTTCTAGGGTAATTTGTTTTGACCTCTCATTGCCTACTAGAACAGGACAATGTTTAGCTTCTCATTTAAGGATTTCCTGATACACATTAAAGCGATACTAATTATGACATTTGGATTCAGGGCACTGGTTTGGTAGTTCACGATGCAGGTGCTTACTGCATGAGTATGGCATCAACTTACAATCTCAAGATGCGCCCACCAGAGTACTGGGTATATTTTCTTAACCTGTTATTAAATTGATGTTTTGATCCTAGTATTTGTTTCTGGTGTTCCTTGTGCCCACTAATCTACCCTCAAACCTTGTCACGATGGAAAAAGACTTGGTGTTCTAGTCAACATCTTGTACCCGAAGTGTACATGGTTACATTAACAATTAACTTGATCCTAAATCTTAAGCTGGTATTTTGTTGTGAAGAATTGAGAGTCAAGCTTCCATATGACTAGTATCTATTGACAAGATCTATAACTCACATGCCCTTTTGCTTTTCTAAAGACTGCAAAAGAATGTCCTTTTAAATGCTAACTTGGTGCGTGGCTGGATTTTGTTAATGATACTACTGCTACTCACAAGATAAGAGAGTTGAATGCGACTTTTTGCTTGTATCATTCTGAAAATTTTGTCGTTGAAGCACTATCCATGATTTTCTTAGTTGCTGCTTAACATTATCAAAGTGATCACGACAATAGTATACTATGAATCTGATAGTCATATGAACATCTCTTCTCGTATGACATGTAACTTCACATCCAAGACATGCATTTAATCATCTTCACTATTGTAATGTTGATACAAAACTTTGAAAAGGATTGTGCAATTGTTTGTAGGTGGAAGAAGATGGATCACTGTCCAAAATCCGTCATGGGGAGACATTCGAAGACCATTTAAGATTGTTTGAAGGTCTGTAAACTTATGGTTTCTTTTAAGCACTTAAACATGACAGGATGTGAGACTCAGAAATTCCTCTGGTAGTTTGGTTCCTGTCAGTGTTGACAATTCTGTATTTGGATTGTTCCAATTAATGGATTTCCCCGTGACTTTCCACCTTTTTTTCGGTTTTCTACCTGGGGTCTAGGACCTGCATTGAAATTCAATTAAATCTGGACTCGCACATTCCAAATAGAAGTGTTTTTTTTTTCTAAAAAATGGTTAAACAAAAACTAGCATAATTTGCTATGAAGAATATGGTAAAGATCCTAAAAGTGCCTAGTCTAAGACGCTATTCAACTTTATTTACTAAACAATTAATAACATATATATGTATTTGTACATATGTATATTTTGGGGCGAGCGAGATTGGGAGAGGGAGGAGAGAGGCGAGCGACCCCCTTTTTTTTAGAATTTAACAGTTATGAGAGGGAGGAGAGAGGCGAGCGACCCCCCTTTTTTTAGAATTTAACAGTCATGAAATGTTTTATATCTTGTTCGCCCACTTTATCGGATTATAATGATTTTGTGACTTTTTTGGGAGAGGGAGGCAGATGAGAATGGGAAAGGGAGGGCAGAGGCAAGCTAGGCTAGACAATATTTTGTATAATGCAGGTATGATTGTATAATCAGCATGTTTTTGTTAATTGAGGAATATAAAGTTTGAATTATAAAAATATGATAAAATTTGAAATAATGAATTGATACAAACATAAACATGAACTTTAAACAATTATACAAATAGCATTATATGAATTATATCATACAAAATTCAAAAATTATATGTCTATACAAATTTTAGAAAAATTATATACAAAAAGATTGAATAAGTATTAGGATAAAACTAAAAGAATCAAAGGAAATCATTGTCATATACAAATACAAATTATACGAAGAATTGTTAATTGCGAATTATACAAGACAAATTATGCGGACAAAGTTAGATCACGTAAGTAATGGTTAATGTTAGTCGCGAGAGACAATTATATCAAATTATAACTGTGATGAGTAATTAAATAGTATAAGTTCGCTTAGCCGCGTAATTTTTCCTTCTCTTTTATTAATTATGTAAATGAGGATCTTTTTAAAAATTATTAAATTTATCTATTTTTTTCTTTTACAAAATTATAATAAAAAAGATAATTAGGAATTTCATTATAAAATAAAAGTTGGAGGTTCAACGCAACATAAAGATATTTGTAACAATTGTGAAGATTTGTTTGATCGATTAATTACAATAATTTATGGGATGTAACTAATTTTGACTGATTAATTAAAGTATTCTATAGAGAAAAAACGTAAATAATTGATCCATTAATTAAAGTTGAAACCTGACTGATTAATTAAAGCATCACTATTGCGATAAGACGTAATTAATTGTTCGATTAATTAAAGCAATTAATGACACGCACCAACTTTGACCGATTATTGAAGTATTTCTGTTGCAATAAGGCGTAATTAATTGATCGATTAATTAAAACAATTCTATTGCAATAGATCATAACTAGCTTTGACTGATACATTAAATTTTTTTTTTTATTGTGATAAGACGTAATTAATTGATCGATTGATTAAAGTAATTTTATGTGATTGGGAGTAACTAACTTCCACTGATTAATTAAAGTGATTCTATTGTGTCCAGTCAATTATATCACATAAATTGGATATGTGATATCTCACACATATACCCTCTATCCAATTTATGTGATAAAAATTAACCCGACACAATAAAACATTATAATTAACCAGTCAAAGTTAGTTACTCCCAATCACATAGAATTACTTTAATCAACCAATCAATTAATTATGTCTTACGCGATAAACAAATTTTAATTTATCCGTCAAAGCTAGTTATGAGCCATTGCAATAGAATTGCTTTAATTAATCGATCAATTAATTACGTCGTATTGCAATAGAAATACTTCAGTAATCAGTCAAAGTTAGTTGTGTGCCATGGATTGCTTTAATTAATCACGTGTTATCGCAATAATGAAACTTTAATTAATCGGTCAAAGTTAGTCAAGTTTCAATTTTAATTAATAGATCAGTTATTTACGCCTTATCGCTATAGAAATACTTTAATTACTTAGTCAAAATTAATTACATCCCATGAATTATTGTATCTAACCTATCAAATAAATTTTCACAACTGATATTAATATCTTTATGTTGCGTAAAAACTCCAATTTTTATTTTACAATGAAATTAGTTAATTACTTTTTTAATATAATTGTAAAAGGAAAAAAAGAAGAAGATAAATTTAATAATTTTTAAAAAGATCCTCATTTACATAATTAATACAAAAAAAAAAAAAAGTGAAGATTATTACTAGAACTTGTTTTTCCTAATGCAGTCAAATAAAAATAATGAGTAATCTAAATAAAATGTAAATTTCACCAAAAATTTATTATATTTAATTAAAGAAAAATAAAGGGATTATTGTTTTAAAGAATCATCACAAATTCACGGAAAAAATGGCATGGCGCTGCTCCGCGTCAAGAGTGGTTTTGGATTTTTCTTGAAGTTTTCGCTCCATAGTCCTCGCTTGTATCTTCCCATTTATAGTCCAGTCCCTCCTCTCTACTCACTGCTCACAATATTCAAAAACCGCCTCTTGTTTTCTCCTCTCTATATATTTTTCTCTTCTCTCACAGTTTTACAACCCTAAATCTCTGATCTACCGCTTCAAAATTTCAGTCATATCACCTCTTCTTTTCCGATCGGTAAATTTCTCACTGATGCATTTTAGTTTTGATGCATTTTTTGTTTAAGATTTTCTAGATATGTGTTTATGTATTATTGTTGCTTCAATAGTAAAATTTAACAAACGAAAACTTTGTTAGAATTCTCTATTTTTTTTTTATTTTATGATATACTAGCTTTGACTGATTTCATTGATAAAAGTAGTTGTTGTGAGTTCTGATGATTACTAGTTTCTTACTGCATTTTGTTTTAAGCTTTTCTAGAGATGTGTTTCTCTCTGATGTTTTGTTACTTTGTTAGAATTCTCTATGTTTTTAAGAAATTGAGAATTGATTTCATGATGCTTTTTTAGCTTTGACTGATTTCATTGTTAAAAGCAGTTGTTCATATGATGATTATTAATTTCTTACTGCATTTTGTTTTAAGTTTTTTTTTTTAGAGATGTGTTTTTCTCAGATGTTTTGTTTCCGTAGTCAGAGCTTTGTTAGAATTCTCTATGTTTTTAAAAATTGAAAATTGATTTTATGATGCTTTTAGCTTTGACTGATTTCATTGATAAAAGCAGTTGTTCATATGATGATTATTAATTTCTTACTGCATTTTGTTTTAAGCTTTTCTAGAGATGTGTTTCACTCAGATGTTTTGTTTCCTTAATCAGAGCTTTGTCAGAATTCTCCAGTTTTTTAAACTGAGGATTGATTTTCATGATGCATTTTAGTTTTGACTGATTTCATCTATAAAATAGTTCTAGTTCGTTTTGTGTGAGCTCTGGGAATTTCTAATTTCTTGCTGCATTTTCCTTTGAAGATGTTTTTTTTAACCTTAGATGTGTTGTTTCCTTAATCTGTAAAAAGAAAAAGCTTTGTCAGAATTCTTCATTTTTTTAATTGAGGATTGACTTTATGATGAATTTTAGTGTGTATGGTTTACATCTATTAAAATGGTTCGTGTCGTTTTAGTTCTGTTGATTCTTAAATTCTTATTATATTGTCGTTATACGCTTGTCGTGACGTGTTCTGTCAATTGTTAAAGTCTTGTTACATCCATTACACGCTTGTCGTGATGTGTGTTTATTCTTTAAGTCGTGTTACATTCCCGTTACACGCTTGTCGTGACGTATTCTGTTGATTCTTAAATTTAGTCGTAGTCAAGTACAGTAAAAAAAAATAGTCAAATGAGAATTGATTATCTGATAACAAGTTGTGTTAATTTCATCTGTGGAGAGAAGCCTTGTTAGAATTCTCCAGCTTTTTAAATTGAGGATTGATTTTATGATGCATTTTAGTTTTGACTGATGTCATCTATAAAATATTTCTGATCATGTGAGTTCTGGGCATTACTAATTTCTTGCTGCGTTTTCCTTTTAAGATGTTTTTTTTTCAATCTCAGATGTGTTGTTTCCTGAATCTGTAAAATGAAAAATGCTTTGTTAGAATTCTTCATTATTTTAATTGAGGATTGACTTTATGATGAATTTTAGTTTGTATTCTTGCTACATTGTCGTTACACGCATGTCATGACGTGTTCTGTTAATTCTTAAAGTCTTTGTTACATTCCAGTTACATGCTTGTCGTGACGTGTTCTGTTTACTCTTAAAGTCTTTGTTACATTCGTTACGCTTGTCGTGACTTGTTCTGTTAATTCTTAAAGTCTTGTTACATTCCCGTTACACGCTTGTCGTGACGTGTTCTGTTGATTCTTAATTTAGTCGTAGTCAAGTACAGTTAAAAAAATAGTCAAATGAGAATTGATTATATGATAACATTTTAAGTTGTGTTAATTTCATCTGTGGAGAGTAGTTCGTGTTGTGTGAGTCCTGTTGCCTCTTAAATTTTTGCGGCATTCTTTACGGACTTCCTGGGACATGTTCTTCGTTAATTTTCTCAAATTGAATTTGAATTTTCTCTAGCTCAATTGAGGTATAAATACATAAATTGCCCCCTAAACTTATCCCGAAAACTCAGTTATACACTATAACTTTACAAGCATCCTTTTACCCCCATAATCTTTTTTGGACTGGAACTAATACCCCTTACGAAGAGAATCCTGGACCTATTTTGTTAAGTGTTATACACGCGCCTAATAATTATAACACCACTCATCCACAAATTACTTTGCCATAGGAAGTTCACATTTACTGCCATAGAAAGTTTGCATTTCCTGCCATAGAGAGTTTGGCTTTCCGTTTACAAGCATATTATCTTCAATGCTCTTTGTTTTTTCCATTTCTGGTTGTTTCTTTCCTCTTTTCAACCTATGCCAGAGCTTTGTTGAGAGCAATTATACAATGAAGATTGATATGGTAAAAAGCTGAGATGAAACTTTGGTGTTGAAACAAAATAAATTTGAGTTCCTTGAATGGTTTTTGTACAACGAGAGTAACTTTTTATTAAATTTGCTCAATTAGTTTCTCTATGGTAATTCGTGACGAATAAGTGAATCAAATAGTTTTTTTCATTAATACTTGATAGTTTATCTTAACCCATTATATCTGGCTGCCGAATAAGCCAGGTGAGTGGCTTGTGCTGTTTATTGCCTGCTTGGAATGAGTGACTGGAGCCGTTTATTGCCTGCTTGGAATAAGTGGCGACTAGATAGTAGTACCTGAACTCTTGCATGATAAATTTCTAACCTTTTCCTATGTTTATTGGTAATATTACATAATTAGATATGCAGTTGCTCTATATTGATAAAATAGGTCGCATTTGGTTATATATCCCTGTTCTAAGTTATTATTTTTCCTATACAGCTGTAGTAAACTTGAAATTTGTTTGTCTAAACTTTTGACTGAACGTGTTTGCTTCTCCTTGTAGACTATTTACTTGCATTTTGAGAACACATCATTGAAAAATTTGGTGCCTATTGTGTATTTCAGGTTTTATTGCATTTTGGCAAGAACCGGTCGGTCGATCTTAGGTGCAGATCAGTATTATTCAGTTCATTTCAGGTCTCTTACTCAGTTATGGCCGGTGAAACAAAGACAGGCGTTTCCAATGGTAACGGCAATGCTCATTTTACTCCACAGCGGACTTACCAGGTTGTGGTTGCTGCAACTCAAAGTATGGGAATTGGTAAGGAGGGGAAGTTACCTTGGAGACTGCCTACAGATCTCAAGTTCTTCAAGGGTATCACTGGGACTACAACGGATCCTACAAAAAGGAATGCTGTTGTCATGGGAAGAAAGACTTGGGAAAGTATTCCTATTGAACATCGCCCTCTTCCTGGACGCCTCAATGTTGTTCTCACACGTTCAGGAAGTTTTGACATTGCTACAGCAGAAAATGTTGTCATATGTGGAAGTTTAGGCTCTGCTTTGCAACTATTGGCAGCCTCGCCTTATTGTCTCTCTATTGAAAATGTGTTTGTTATAGGAGGTGGCGAGATTTTCAGGTTAGCTTTCTTGCTGCTTTCTTTTTTGTCTAACCTTTAATGCTAGTTTTTCAACATATTCTTCTTCTTGATGCAGAGATTCCCTGAATGCTCAGGGATGTGATGCAGTCCATATCACTGAAATTGAGACTGATATAGCATGTGATACTTTTACTCCTGCTATTGACACCTCGGTATTTCGACCCTGGTACTCATCATTTCCTGTGATTGAGAACAAGATTCGCTATTCTTTTACCACCTATGTTCGTGTGAAGAATTCCGGAGTAGAAACTGTTAATCAGTCAAACAGTGAGATTCCTGAGAATGGTTCAGAGTCTTCTGATATTGAGGTTAAATCATTTTCTTTCTTGCCTAAAATGATATTTGAGAAACATGAAGAATACATGTATCTGAGACTGGTTGAAGATATCATCTCGAATGGCATGCTAAAGGATGACAGGACAGGCACTGGTACTTTGTCGAAATTTGGTTGCCAGGTACTGAGAAGTATATAAAATTCAGTTGTCTTTCTCAACAAAGATAAAGTTCAGCTCTGTATGTTTTTTTGTCTCTTCCTTTATTTTGGGTGTGTTTGAAGAAGTGAGCACATCAAATATGTTTAATTGGGAGAAGAGAGTACTGCAAGTAAAATTTTGGTTGGAGAAGGGTTCACATTTGATCATAATGTGAATAAGAAAAAGTGAAGGAAAGGTAGAAGCTTTGCATGTAACCTTGTGCGGATGAATATCAAACAAAGTCTTCTCTATTTGCCTTCCCTGTTTATATGTACGGGTAATTTAATGCCTGTTTGGTGTATCTGTGATAATGTTGTGATGTTTTACTATTGCTGCAGATGAGATACAATTTACGCAGATCATTTCCCCTTCTTACAACAAAGGTATCGTGTTATATATTTGTTTGTAGTTTAATGTGCTTTTATATGATATGTGTCCAATTTTTCCTACCACTACAATGTGAACTGCAATCGCAGATCACTTAACTTATTTTGTATGTTATTTTGGGTTTCAGAGAGTTTTCTGGAGAGGCGTCATTGAAGAACTCTTGTGGTTCATCAGTGGATCAACAAGTGCTAAGGTTTCTTTCTGTTCCTCACTGATTGTATAATTTGGGTTCTGTTTCCTTGCCAATAATGCTTTGTGCAATTTGTTATGGCATCTCGGAGATAGTTACCATTAATGTTTTAATGATTTCTGGCCCTTAGCTTGCATAACTAAGATTTTTTTAGTTCAGGTCCTACAAGAGAAGGGCATTCATATTTGGGATGGCAATGCATCCAGAGATTATCTTGATAGGTAAGATTTTATCTCTTCTTGCTATTAAGTCTATTATAAATGTTGAACCATCTTAAGTTTGGCATCCCGTTTCAGTATTGACTTGAAGGATAGGAAAGAGGGTGATTTGGGACCAGTATATGGGTTTCAGTGGAGACATTTCGGTGCCAGGTCAGTCTTTGAAAACTTACTCTTCATACAGTTGGTCAAAACTCTAGAGTTATGTGGTAACTTGTTCTATTGAACCTGCTATATACAGGTACATTGACATGCACACTGACTACAGTGGCCAGGGGTTTGACCAATTGGCTGATGTTATCAACAAAGTTAAAAACAATCCAGATGACCGACGCATTATTCTTTCAGCTTGGAATCCTTCTGATCTTAAACTGATGGCGCTCCCACCTTGTCATATGTTTGCTCAGGTTAGTGTTGTCTTGGTTTTGTGTATGGCAGAACTTATTGTTTATGTACTAATCTTCTCTTTCATCTTGTGGTTGTAGTTTTATGTATCCAATGGGGAGCTATCCTGTCAGATGTATCAGCGATCTGCCGATATGGGTTTGGGAGTGCCATTCAACATTGCATCTTATGCCTTGCTGACATGCATGATAGCTCATGTCTCTGGTATGCTGTCAGGATACCTCTAGCTAATTTCTCATGTGCATTATGTAATAACTAGCAAATTTCCTACCTGCTTAAAGACGTGACTAGTCAAGAATTCTGACTAAGCAAAAAATATACTGCAAAACTCATTTACTAGGTGTGGCATTTGAAAATGGAACTTTACCCTTCTTATGAGACTCAGTCCTTGTCCTTTATGAGACAATCCTATGCCTTAATACTTCTAGCTAAGTTTCTAAGTAGTACTGCTTGGTGAGATGGCCAATTACTTTGTATGTGTATTCTTAAATACAGTTCCAACTTGAAAAAGGATATGTAACTTTTGAACATTTGATTTGTAAATTTTCATATATATTGATATTGGAGACATATCTTTTGATGGTCATTCTACATCCAGGCTCCATCCCACTTCAGTTCTTTCTGTTTTACTATTCGCCTCATGTTTTTTTGCTCTACCTTCTCTTTACAGGTCTAGTTCCTGGTGACTTTATACATGTGTTAGGAGATGCTCATGTTTATCGCAATCATGTCAGACCTCTGCAAGACCAGCTTCAGAAGTTGCCTAGACCTTTCCCAGTAAGTAAAGGAATACTTTTTTTTCCCTATTATATAATCTCTATCTCTCCCTCTCTAACTACAGTTGGTTCTGAATGGGTGTAGGTGCTGAAGATCAATCCGCTGAAAAAGGACATAGATTCCTTTGTTGCTGCTGACTTTGAACTTGTTGGCTATGATCCTCACCAAAGAATCGAAATGAAGATGGCAATATGAAGTTCCATGCAGTTAGTCCTAATTCCTCTGCTCTTAGGATATGTGGCTCATATTTTGAGGCAAGTGAATGGAACTACCTGATTTCTTATTCCTTCTTCCTTTGGTACTTGCATGACCTAATTTTCACTGTTCAGGGTCTAGATAAAAGAATCTGATTTGATATTAAGTTTTTCTTTTTTAAAAAATAAATAAATACGTGATAGATTTCCTTAAGGCTTTGTCTGAGATCCATTGATTGAAGTTCTCAGTGTAAGAGAGCAAGTATGATGCTCAAACTTTCCCATTTTCCTTCATCTGGTATCTGTTGCCTTTAAGAGGGGGGGCTCTAGTTGATGTTGTGGAAGCTTTTGTCTACTACTGTTGCAACTATTGTCATCATGAAATCATACATCAGTTGAACCATTTCTGAGGCATAAGGTCTCGCACTTAATTAGGGGGATAGTGAATTGTCAAGGCTTCCTTTTTGTTAGTCGAAATATGTTTTAGTCATGTAAGAAATTTATGTCCGGCAAATATAGAGAGCATGTGTACCTTTTATTTTTATTTGTATAATGGTATGTGACAAGCTTAAATGGTGGCTTGTTTGGGATTGAGTAGTAGTAGTAGTAGTTGTTTCTGGATTCTGCAGGCTTGGGATCATATACTCTTTCACCTTTTAGGGGTTCTGGAATTTGTCCATCTACTATAACTACTTTCAATTTTAATTTATATATTGTATTTTTTTCTTTTCTTATTGAAGTGGTTGATGCTTACTGTTTTCCTTGCTGATATCAATGTTGTTTGTACAATTTTGCAGATTGGAGAAACCGAGGATGTCTTGAGGAGTTGTTTTATAATTTGAATCTTAATTAGTAGTATATTTGAGTAAAAAACATCTAAGTATTAGGATCTGCGAATCCTTTAGCTCCAAAAACGATGGATGTGTGGTTGCTAAGGTGATTTAGAATGCTATGCCTTTCCTTTTGTGTTGAGACTTGCCTTTTTGGCTTTCTATGACAATACCCTTTCTCTTATGCGATGTATTATTTATGTTTTCGCTTATTTATTTGCGTATATTGTTTCATGGCTTTTGTTGAGCTTCATTTGTGTCTGAGCATATACATAAACAGGGTGGGAGATTTGTGTATATTGCTACTAAGATTAGTATATTCTAATCTAACTGTGATTCTGGGATGGGGTGAAGGTTGCTAGATGAACTATCGATGGAGTCATGGAATGGCAGTGCTTAAAGGTCTTTTTATAATTTGTGTATTTTAACTGATAGTCCTAGAGGTGTTAAATGGACAAGTTGATGAAAACTGAAAAGGTCTTCAAAGTTGCTTGTGTCAAAATGACTTGTATCAATGGGGAAATATCATGTCATAATTCAACCCAACCAATGTGACCTAATGTTTTCTGAGTTATGTTCGGTGAAATAATAGTTTCTTTTAACATAATATTTTTCTGATCCCGACTTAGGTCAATGAGAAAAATCATTAATTTTGATAAGATAATATATTTTCAGAATATCCTTCTATGAATATATATTGTTCCATTGATATTATAAATTAATAATTCTTTGAAAGTATAAATATACTTAAAACAATTTAGTGAAATTTAATTTTATTGTCTTTTGTTTAAATTTGAGTATAGTTAAAGGTGTTTTATTGCTTTCAAAAGTTTCAGTATTTTTCACTGCAGATTTGTTCAAGTACATGTGAGATAATCTTTTTTGTATTCACATAAATGCTTTATGTGTTTAATTTGTCATTTTGTGACCCATTTTTTATGAGAAGTCATTATTATATATAATTTTAAGAAATACTTCTAGTTTACTTATATAATAAATGTTTTTAGTAAAAATATAATAAATAATATTTAATATTGAAATAATGAACACTATGTGTATTTGAAGAAATATAATTCCCTAAAGTAATAATTTTGTATATACAAGTGTAAGATTCAATAATGGAGAAATTTATGAAGTTATAAAAATGGGGTAGGAGACTTTATTTAATAACCTTAAAATTCTTGTATCTTTCTCTACATTGAGAATATGTAATAAGCAACCTCATAACCAAATTAAACTAGGATTAGGAAATCTCATTAACCAACAATTCCTAATTAAACATAATTAAATAAATATCACAAATAATAAATTCTGAACTATTAACGAATCCTATATTTAAATTAATCATAAATAACAAATTCTAAACTAATAAGGAATACTATTCTTAGTTTATTTCCTACAAAAATGTTTTTTAACAATAAATTATAAATTCTTGAATCTATTTTAGAAATGAATTATATAACAAAAAGGAAAAAACATATTACAATAAATCATACACATACATTATACATTATGTATAATTATTTTTTTATATGAATCAATAAATATAATACCTAATATAGTAAGATACAATAATTTTAGATATTTATTTATTTTTAGTATGAACTCAATAAATATAATATATAAATTAGTAGAGTAAAATACAATGAATTTTAATTAACCTTCATTAAATCTCATAACACTAATTTGTTAATTAACTAATACCTCTACAAAATAATAATAATATGTCATAACCCTGACATATATAAATTTAGTCAAATTTTAATACGGTAACTAAAACTTTCCCAAATAAACTAAAAAGGGGAAAAAAAGAACATACCCCGATTCTATAAGGAGTTGGTGATTAATATTATAAAAACCAACTCACTCCCTCTTTTTATTCAATTTAAAAAACAATGCCTATATTACCAACTCTACAAAACATTGCTTCATCTAAAGCATCAGCAACAGCTTCAAGTGCTTTGTTCAAAGAAGCTGGCACTGATGTTCTTGTTAGATGTTCACAATCACATGGCGGTGGCGTTCGTCTTCGAACAAATATGTGTAAATTCAATGAAAATCAGATCGTTAATGCTACTATTGGTTTTCCAATTATGGTTATAGTGTCTATAAAACGACATTCATCATGTTTGTTTTTTAAAGATCATATCTATGATCATAGAGCTATGAAAACCTTTTGGATTCCTTATGATGATATTGTTTCAGATGAGGATGCAACAAATATTATATCAAAACTAATTTGTTTGATGAATGTAATTCCCATGTTGAATGAGCAATGTATAAGTTATAGTGATACTAAGACAAGTAGTACCATGATGTTGACAAATAAGGATAGTTTGATTTCAAAGATTATGAATTTTGCTAGGGGTATGAAGGAATGTCCATCTAATGAAAATCATTGGTACATGACTTTGGGGATTACAAAGGTTACTTATTTGCCACATGAGAATTTTATGAATTTGTATAGCAAAATGGGACATGATTATAATTGGAATGCATGGAAAAAGACTCAAGAGGTATTGGATTCAAGGATAGCCGCGTTTAAATTGTTGAAGAAAATTGAAATCAAGAAAATAAAATTTCGAGCTGATGAATTTAAGGATTGTAATTTACTAGACATGTGTTCGATTTGTCACGATGGATTCTTAGAAGGTTGTGTGGTTTCTTGTATTAACAAGTGTTGTCATGTCTATCATGATACTTGCATTTTGGAATGGCTTTTAAGGAATCGATCTTGTCCTTATTGTCGATCCAAGTTAGCATAGAAATTGTTTAGTTTAGGTTTATTTCTTGTTTTTAAAAAAATAATATTTAGTGTTGATTTAATATTATCTTATCGATATTTATCATCAAAGAATGTGGTGCAGTGGATGAGACTGTTTCTCTTTTAATAAAAGATACAAAATCCTTAATCAGAAGTGCTTTCCCCCAAGTGATACTCTATGCAGCAGTAAATTTAAATTAATTAAATTATAACTCCGATAGCTGACTCTGAATTTGAAAAATCATAATTGTTTGTGCATGTTTTCTAAAAAAAAAATTGGCAAATATTGTCCTAAAGAATTTGTCATTTCAAATAACAGTGGCTAATGTTTGAATAACTTATAAAGTCTTAAATTTTGCAAGTAAAACTTGGGAAAAAACTTGGCAAATTTTGTTTGTCCATACACTTTTTTATTATTTGGCAAATTTTTTTGGCAAATTTTCCAAATTCCCAAATACTAGTTTTTTCTAGTATTTGGGCCAAATTTCATTATTTGGAAAGTTTTAGAAATTCAATTTTTACCCTTAACTTTTTATTTTACAAAAATAATATATTCATTGACACCAACCAATTCAATTAGCTCCCTTCTACATGCATTCTTTTGATTTCATACATTCCGTTGTTATAGTTAGTCTTAATGAACTAGCTACTAAATAAAACATGAATTGCATTTATTTTATTTTGGTAAATAAATATTACGTTGTTGATGCTGGTCTACGGAACACAAGAGGATTTTTAGCTCCATTCAAAGGAATGCACTATCATTTGCAGGACTACCGAGGAAGTGAAAGAGAGCCTAAGAATGGAAAAGAGCTATTTAACTATAGGCATGCTTCTCTGCGCAATGTAATTGAAAGAACTTTTGGTGTGTGGAAAAGTAGATTCAGAATACTAAGACAAGGCATGAACAACTATGAATGTGACATGCAAGTGAAAATAGTAATTGTTTGCGCTGTATTGCATAATTTTTTACGTGAACACCAAAGTAGTGATGGAATATTCAATAAATATGAAAATGATGATATATTGTTGATGAAAGTGACGAACTATTGGCTCAGGGTAACAACATCGCTTCATCTTCTCGAATTATATATTAGTTGTATTTTCATTATTATGATTTGTACCAAGACCTTTTCACTATATGAATATTTATTGTAATGATTCTTGTTGATTTGTTGCGTTAGTCATAAATCTTGTTACATGAGATTTCTATTGTGCTATGTAATACAAATTTATGGTTAGTTTGATAGTTTTAAAAAACTTATGGGTATAAATCATATTTCTTAAAAAAATGAAATATGTTTCTCAAATTCTATGGCCAAACACATGGTAAAATTTCACCCAAATTTTCATCCAAATAATATTTGCCAAAAATATTTGAATATCTATAGCCAAACGCTAGCTTAGATCATAATTTAACATTTTCTCATGAATTTTAATTTGATCGAAATGGATCTTAACACGACGATTTAATAGTTTCTAATGTGCCATTACTATTTTCAGTCCTTGGTTAATTAACCATTTTTTTTCATTTGTCCAAACAAAGAAATAGAATGTGCAATCATAATTTAAACTTTTTCAGAAAGTAATGGTTGATATAACTTAACTTCTTTTCTTCCCAGAAATTTATGGCTATTATAACATTTACTTTACTGTCTTTAGACGTATAAAGTATAATTTAGATGTTAGATTTTAATTATTGAAACTGATTTAATTAAACAAAATTATATTGGTGTTATTGTTCTCTTTTCTGTTTTCAATATAGATCACTAATCTATTTATTTTACGTACTTAATATTTGAAGTGCCTTGAATAGGTAGCCTATTGAAAATAATTTTTTTACCTTGTCAAAGTAAAAGTAGGACTGATATTGCTTACACATCATCCTTCTAGATTTGATTTACTAAATTATAATAAATATGTTATTATCGATTAATCAAACAAAAATTAAAACTTTGTTACCAACCAATTAATAATCTCTATATAGACATGACTCTTGGAGTTTACATGCATGTTTTTCACATCCTCCCCATGAAACATTATAAAAAATAAAAGTGAAAAATAGTGGGTTGGTGTAAAAAGGAAAAAAAAATAGACCATAGTATTTGTGGAGTTCATTTAAATAATTCAAAAGTCGAAAGATTTTTAAGACAAACACCACCAGGGATAGTGGAATTCTTTTAAAAGGTTATATATTTTATTTTAACACCCAAAAAAGATTTGAGAGAGATAGAAGTATAGAACAATAGACAAGTGTAACAAATAAAAAGCTAAAACCTTGCTTTTCAAAAAATAAGAAAATATATGGTATTAAGTTAGGAGCAAAAGTAAAAATCTTTTTTCGCGGAATAATTTCGATGATCAAGCCAGTTTAAACGCATATTAAAATAAATATTGAATAAAATTATATTCATTAAAATCAAACAAATGAAGAAAAAATCATATTAAGATTTAAATTTTGTGATTTTTCATCCACTTTATTGATCGATAAGCAATATGAAATGACCAGAATATATAAAGATTAAAATATTATTTCGTAGAAAATAAAAAGTTAGAATTAAAAAAGGGATATGAAAAGATTGAAGTAATTCTGTGGAAGGATCAGTTCCATACAAGTGTTGTCTCTCCAAGTCAATTTTTAGATCTACTTTTGCATTTATCTTTTATGCCTTTTTTAAAAAATGTTTAAAATTCCATTACTCAAATCACTAACTTACAATAGTTCAAAAGCATCTGATTTTTAGAACAGAAAATCTAAAATACTTCCACCATTGTCCACAAAAATATTCTTTTTGGTAATTTTTTCCAGATTCTTTTTTATTGAGTATCAGTGCATCATACTTTTTTATGGTTCAAATAGTTTGTATGTTTTTAAAAAAATCCACTCAATATTTGGCGTTTATATCAAAATTCAAATTCAATTCGTGTAAGATCTAATAAAGATGATGTAAAATTAGGTCTTAGGCCTAACTCACACCCCAAAAGCTAGCTCAAAGTGAGAAGGATTGTCCAAATCTTATAAAGAGTTCACCCATCTCATTAATCACCATTGTGAGACTTTTGTCATTCTTTAACAGATGAGAGATACTCTTTGCATTTATATCGAAATTCAAATTCACGTCGTGTAAAATTTAACATAAAAGAGACAGTTTTACCAAAAAATATATATATATATATATATATTGAAAATTCAAAATCTAAATCTTTTATCAACAACAATAAAATAAAGGAATCATATTAATCTCAGTGCAAATTCTTTGGTGGTCCAAAATCCAAATAGATCAAATGTGAATGCATGAAAATGACTGAACATTCTCTCTTTGGCATATTTCTACATGTTTATATATCTATTCCTTTTCAAATATATTCTTGGAATTAATTTTGGAATTCCATATGACACTTTATTAGATTCTCTTGCCTTAGATCTTTCTTCATATTTTCAAAAATTTGACAAAGTTAATTTGAAAATAAATATTGAAAACTTTTTAAACTAACAAAAATAGGGAAATTGATAAGTTAATTTATACACCAAAAGTAAGTTTATGATTCAAAAATATTAACAAAGATACAAGGCAAACTTACATTTGCAAAAACCTCACAATGTCTTTCATCAAGCAACATGGAGGAGTACTATATATGTATGTATATACTTTGTCTTTTTTCTATTTAACATAAACATCAGTTGTTTGCTTGCATTAAGATAGATTGTCTGCTACGAGAAGAGAGCAAAAACTAGTACACGAACATGATCATGAGTTATGATTCATAAGAAACAACAGCTGAAAACTCTTCCTCCCTCAAAAATCTTTGTTGTCTTGCAATGAAATTCTCAACAGTTTTCTTGAATTCTTCATTGCTCATCTCGTCTTCTGGATACGAGGTTGTTGTCTTTGTCATAATTGGTTTTATACTGTCAGTGTTTATAACTTTCTGGGATCTTAATGTAGCTGATCGTGTCAATTTTCTTCTAGGTTTTTTCTCATCAAGGGATAAAGATAGAGAGTTGTCCGAATGGCTACGATGAATTTTCTTATCTAATTGTCTTTCCAACAGAGTACTCTGTTTCCTCTGTTTTTTGCTCTGTTCACAACAAGTCTCTTGTACACCAGTACTCTGTTTTTTGCTCTGTTCACAATAAGTGTCTTTGTTCATCAAACATTTTTGCTTGAACTCATCGTACATATCGATTTTAACGTTGTTTGTGGAACCATCTTTAGTAGAGGACTGTCCTGATATTAAGAAGAGGATGATGACAATTATGTTTCCAAGAACAAAGACGAATCGAGGACTAATGAGGGTGACACCAAGTCCCTTGAAATTGAGTGGCAATTGAGTGGAAAATCTTGAGATTATGGCGAAAAATATGCAGAATTCGATGAAACGGAACAAAGTTGTGACTCTTTGACGCTTCTTGTACCTTAGCATAGCGTTTGCTTTCTCCAATTTGATGTTGTGGATGTTTAAGGATTCCATATTTGTTTGTTTTAACAAGTGAAAGAGTAGTTGTTCTTCTTCTTATTTTATGTTTGTTGTTGAGATTGTGGGGATTTTAGAGGCCATGTTGGAGTATATATAGCCGCTATACAAGTATATATTCTTTATTTATTTCTTCTTTTCTCTCTTTATGTATCTAAAGGTTGTTGGGACGTAAACAGATCTTATTCTTATCAGATAAATAGTAAGATAAATTGAAGAATAAGATAATGCTCGTATACCGATAATAATATTTGAAAGAGAACATATAAGAAACTTCAAACTAGTTACATATTCAAAATTTACTAATCTAATTAATTTAAATTTGTATCAAATAAACCTATTAAAGAAAATAGCTATAGATTTTATTTAGAATTTGATAACTTTTTCAGAATTAGATCAACGGTCTTAAGTCTAAAAGTGGCACCAAGTTTGAAGTTTAAAATTCAAATTCACGATTTCTGTAAAAATTTTACATATGTATTCCAACCATCCACCATGCCTCTTTTTTCATCTAATAATTTTGTGTTGAAATAGATTCTTTCATTTTTCACTTTTAGCTTTTTTTTATTCGTTTCACATTTCAGTAAGAAAATTTCAGTTCTGATATTCTTTTAGTCCAAACTCCAAAGGGACTGTCATCGTCAACACTGGTTGTTTGGTTTAAACTTTCAAGACTTTAGATTAGTTATCTTAGGGCCTGTTTGGCTCAGCTTTTAAGCTGGTCAAACTGACTTAAAAGCTGGTTTTTGACTTATTTGACTGTTTGGCTATACTCAAAATAGCTTATTTTAAGTTAAAAAAAACTTATTTTAAGCCAAAAGTTAAAAGCTGGGGTAGGGATGCTTTTTTTTTTAGCTTATAAGCTGTTTTAAGTTGACCACCCTTTTGCCCTTAATATTTTTATATAATCCCCAAATTACCCATCCTTACCCTCACATTTTCTTCCATTTTTCCCTTTTTCCTTCTCACGCTTGGCACATATAACTTAAATAAAAATTTATATTCCTCTTATAAATAATTTGTGATAATAAAAAAATATGTGAACGATAGACAATTATTATTACCTATGAATGAAACTAAAATAAATCTTAAATCGTTCTTTGATCTATTCAAATTAAATATCTTTAAAATCTATAATAAGTTTATATTCCTCTTATAAATAATTTGTGATGAGAAAGAAATTGTGAATGATAGCAAAATATAATTATTTATGGCTGTAAAATATAAATTAATTAACTTTTATTATGTTAACAGTTTTTAAGGGTATTTCAGACATTTTGATTTAAAAAGCTATTTATCAGCACTTATTTGCCAAACACATCAACAACTTTTTTTTAACTTCAGCACTTTTATCCAAACACATAACTGCTTATTTTAAAAATAAGTTTCAGCACTTTCAAAAGTACTTTTTTAAAGCTGCTTTTATTAAGCCCATCCGAACGGGCCCTTAGTATTATTTTTTATCGACTGTTTAGCTCAATATATTAAAAATAACATCCATTATATAAGGATTTTTTTATAAAAAAAAATTATTGTTTTATCCCAGAATAGCTAATTAGGATATGTAGTTCACTTTGTAATTTAAATAACTTATCATGATATTAATTACTTATCTCAATATAATTTATCACAAAATTAACAACGAAATAGAAGATAACACAATAGTATATCGCACAGTTGCAAACAACCCCCTTTTACTTTTATCACTTAGGAAACTTATTCGATTCATGGCTTAAGAAAAATTATAGTGCTTTTGGTATATAATGCATAACAATTCCTTATTCCCATTGCCTCTATGTTGTTTGGCATAGCAGCAACTGAATTGCTAATTTTAAGTGATACTATTTGGTGTACAAGTGGATATAATAATTTAGAATATGGTATAAGCATTTTCCAAACACATGAATTATTTGGATAAGAAGAACTATTCTTTGTTCTAATCAAACACATGAGGGATGGACCCTAATGTTTGCTCTCATTCAATTCAAGTGAGAAAGTCCTACTTGGATTATGCTATAATAATGCTTTGCACTACATGGGTAGGAATGGTGCATGCTGCATGAATTTAAATGTTAGTGTAATCAGAGTTGGGAGTTCCGATTTTTATTAAGAAATTTAAAATATGAAAATGAAAAAGTTACTTAAAAGAAAGATGATTTCAATAACTTCTACATAACAGATAAATTTCAATTATGTAATAAGTAAGACAGTATAATTTTTCATTAAAGAGAAATCAGATGAATCCTAATTTCCTATAAAAAATCTTTTATCATATTAACTAATTGATAGGGTGCATATAAGCTGCACCTGAATGCTTTTGTCGCCTTCAAAGTTTCTAGTACATCAATTATTGAAATAATATCTTAAATGATCACTCAATTGTAAATAATTATTTTTTAAAGTGACTCAGTTTTACTTTATAATTTAAAAGTCACTCAACTATTACTAACATTCTTATCATAAAATTTAAAATTTTTCTTTACGTTTGAAATTTCATATCAAACAATAACAGATAAATATCCGCACTAAAAATTCATCTTTATAAAATTTTCAAAATTAAAACAAATTAAGAAATTAAAAAAAGCACCCCTTCACATGTAGCTTAATTTTTTCAAAGCGTGATAAAATTCGATCTTAAATTTTTTATCTGCTCTTAAAAAAAACTTTTTTTTATTTTATTATAGTCTCATGAGAATTAAAACTTATTTGGCTAATTTGCTAGATTAACCTTTTCTTTAAAAAAAATAAAATGAACTGACATATGCCACTTTGGTTACTTTCATTAATAATATATGTTAATGTATTTCCAGGTGGCAAACTTGTATCCAAATGTACATATATTATTATTGGTAGTCCTATCTCCTTCCTTACAAACTAAGAAATTAATCATTTGTCATCCACATAACCGTTTTCCTACTTTTTTTTTTATAAAATATCACAAGCAAACTACTTATCTTTAACCATGGTGGGCTCTTAATTGTTGGATTGAATTTACGTGGCAATTTAATAATAAAATATCGATTTATACTTTGGTATAGAAAAGACCTTCCAAACAATGTTAATCATTTCTTAATTTGTATCATTCAAAAATATTATCTTGCACATCAAATCTAATAATTTAACTTTATACATTATAAATTAAAGTAAAAATATGTACTATTTTATCATGATTAAATGTTAAAAATTAATAATTGTAAATTTATTGATGCAACGTAAAAATTACTGAGCTAAGACCCCATATCTTCTACTCTTAACATCTCTATACTAAATGGCCTAAATTATTGTGCTTAGAACCTATATCTTCAATTTTTTTTATTTGATGAGCTGCTTCCTTTGCTTTACTAATTGTTTTCTTAATATCAAAAGAAATTAAAGTTTAACCCTACGATATAGTTAATTTGTAAAAATCATTTAAAAGATAAAAATTTACTAATATCAATGGGACTTAAGTGAGTTATAAAAAGCTTAAAAATTAAGAAGCACACCGTGGGGTACATTGAGTGGGCAAATTCAATGAATGATTGATCAATTAAAACAAATATTTTAAGAACTATATTGTATTTTTTAAAAAATTATTTCTTTTTCTCTAAAGGACTCAATTTGCTTAATTATTTAAATTATCAGACGATTTGATGGATTAACGGGAAACATCCCCCTTTAACAGCCACATCAATATAAGTCTTAATATTTGCACTTTGCCCCTTGAAAATCACAATTTAAAAAGTTTTATCGACGCTAAATTTTAGTGCTTAGCGCAAAAAATATTTTTCAAAAAGAAGCTAATAATACAATAAAGGATACTTTTTTTTTCTCTCACTATAGTTCATAAAACAAAAAAAAATATTAAATTTATTTTAATAAATGACAAACCAATATCTTAGTTCTCATTAAAAAGAGAAAGGATATTTCTCTAGTTACAATTCCGTGCTTTTTTTTATTTGAATATTGCAGAAAAAATATAAAAATTCATTCTCGGATATATTTCTATCACTTATCGAATACATTTTTATTTTCATTTTGATAATCTCTATATCCTCTCGGATACATATATCCTCTCTCGAATATTCATCCCTTCTTAGATACATTCCTATACCCTCTCGAATACACCTTTTAATTAAATAATGTATCATTTACAATCTATCAGATAATCAAAAAATAAATTCGTTAATAATAATAAAAAAAAATTTGTAATTTAATAAACTTCTGAAATAAAAGATAATTAACCCCAGATCTCTGTAAAATGCCCAAATATAATAAATAGATGCAAAGCCTAAAATATAATATGCAAGAAAAAATAAACTCTTTAAAGGATCTTATGGATAAAAAAGCTTCTTTTTTTTCCTTTTGAAAACTGAGTAGACTCCAAATCAGATCAAAATTTTATATGAATAAACAATATACAAGACAAAAGGCAAGATTATTCTTTTATTCTATCTTAATAATAGTTTAACTAATAAATCATGTTTAAGTGCAACTAATGCAGGGGCGGATTTTGTGGGTGTGTCTCCTTGATTTTTTTAAAAATTATATAGATAGATATATTTTGAAATTTCTAAACACAAAATTAAAGGTTGATTTAATTAGTAGTTGAGAAAGTTCAAAATCTATCTTGAAATTCAAATTTTAAACACTTTATTTTTATTTTTTGATGCTATTAAAAGAAATTCTTAATTTATTATAAGTATATTATTTTTTCGATATCTTAGTACAAACTTTTTGTGATTCTAAAAAACCTTATTACAAAGAGATAATGATACAATCAATTAAATAAGACCTAGTTATTAGTTTAATAAATCAACCTCGTATGCTTTAACTAATTTCTTAGCATTAATTATTTTCAAAAAACAAAAAAAAGGTGTTTTATTTATTTTAATCTTACTTTCTTATAATTTTTGGACGGTATCGTGGATGATTTGTTGCTTGGAGGATAATGCTTATTTTTGTTTCTTCTACAAATAATATTTTATAAAAATAAAAAATTAATTGCATTATAATGGATTTACTATTGTGTATGACAATTAAATATTATGTATGTGTTTTCCTATGTTTCTTGTAGAATTTTTTTTTAAAAAAATAATCAGAAATTAATTGCATTATAATTGTTTTACTATGTGAGTGAGTAACTAAGGGCCTGTTTGGCTCAGCTTTTAAGCTGGTCAAACTGACTTAAAAGCTGGTTTTTGACTTATTTGACTGTTTGGCAATACTCAAAACAGCTTATTTTAAGCTAAAAAAAACTTATTTTAAGCCAAAAGTTAAAAGCTGGGGTAGGGGTGCTTTTTTTTTTTAGCTTATAAGCTGTTTTAAGTTGACTTTACTTTTACCCTTTTGCCCTTAATATTTTTATATAATCCCCAAATTACCCATCATTATCCTCACATTTTCTTCCATTTTTCCATTTTTCCTTCTCACGCTTGGCACATACAACTTAAATAAAAATTTATATTCCTCTTATAAATAATTTGTGATAATAAAAAAATATGTGAATGATAGATAATTATTATTACATATGGATGAAACTAAAATAAATCTTAAATCGTTCTTTGATCTATTCAAATTAAATATCTTTAAAATCTATAATAAGTTTATATTCCTCTTATAAATAATTTGTGATTAGAAATAAATTGTGAATGATAGCAAAATAATTATTTATGACTGTAAAATATAAATTAATTAACTTTTATTATGTTAACAGTTTTTAAGGGTATTTCAGACATTTTGATTTAAAAAGCTATTTATCAGCACTTATTTGCCAAACACATCAACAACTTTTTTTTTAACTTCAGCACTTTTATCCAAACACATAACTGCTTATTTTAAAAATAAGTTTCAGCACTTTCAAAAGTACTTTTTTAAAGCTGCTTTTATTAAGCCCATCCAAACGGGCCCTAAATATTCTCTGTTTTCCTGTGCTTTTTTCTAGAATAATTGTTTTTTTTTTAAAAAAAATGAGACATTAATTGCATTAAAATGGATTTATTATTGTGTATGACATAATTAAATATCTGTTGACTCTGGCTAGTGGATATTATGCACACTCGATATCACACGGTGGATTTAGAGTATATCGAGATGGACACCACTTTGATATATTCCTTGCTCATTTTTCTACTCCATTATTTTAAAATTTTACCGCCATATATATTATTATTATTTATATTTTTAAATATTATATATTTTATTATTATATTTTTTATTTTAATTTATTTTATTTAACTTTTTAGTCTGTTTAAGAAAAAATGACATATTTATATATTAAGTAATAATTGGACTATAAAATATCTATTTTATTCTTAATAAAATTATTTACAATCACATAAATTTCTATCATTCATTTTGAATTACAAGATTTAATAGTTTTTCTTAATTTTTTAAACTTTTTGTCAAGTCAAACTACCTCACATAAAATGAGACAGAAGAAATTGGAGTTTTCTACCATACATATACGTTGAGAAAGATACATTTGGATAGACATATTTTTGCTTATAAATACACTATAATAGGGAGAAAGGCGAAGAAGGCGAGTGACTTTATTATGTATTTTATATGCATTTAAATCTATTTGAATATAGTGCAATTAGAACAAACTACACCTAATTTTAATCCATATATCTAAGATTAATATATCTCAGACAGCAAAATCTGATAAAATAACTCAATCTTATGTTGACAAAAGCTTGAGAGTTGTGATAAAAATCATATGGTAGGTAGAATTGCAGCTCCTGCTATTAGAGATTTATCTTTGTTCTTTAATTTACATTTCAATAACCTAATAATGTATATTAGTTAAAACACTTGATGTCCTCTGTTTATGTTAATACAACAGATGAAAATAACTCTTCTTCCCTTAAAAACCTCTGTTGTCTTGCAATGAATGCTTCAACAGTGTTCCTGAATTCTTCGTTACTCATTTCATCCTCCACCGAATTTACATTGTCAGTGCGTATAACTTTCAAACATCCTACTGTAGCCGACCGGATCAATTCTTTTCTAGGCTTCTCATCATGAGATATACTGGTAAAGCTCTCTGAATGGCTACGATTAAGTCTTTTTTCTACTAATTTTCTCTGCACTTGTTTACTCTGTTTCTTGCTCTGTTCACAGTAAGCATTTTCTACTAGAATGCTCTGTTTCCCCTGTTTTTTGCTCTGCTCACAGTAAGCGTTTTCTACTAGAATGCTCTGTTTCCTCTGTTTCTTGCTCTGTTTACAGTAAGCATTTTCTGCTAGGATGCTCTGTTTCCCCTGTTTCTTGCTCTGCTCACAGTAAGCGTTTTCTACTAGAATACTCTGTTTCCCCTGTTTTTTTCTCTGTTCACAATAAGTATTTGCTGCTAGAATGCTCTGTTTCTTGCTCTGTTCATAATTTATGGAACATTTTTGCTTGTACTCATCGTACAAATCCATTTTAACGTTGTTTGTGGATCCATCTTTACCAGATGAATGTCCTGATTTCAAGAAGAGGATGATGACAATGGTGTTTCCAAGAACAAAGACGAATCGAGGACTAATGAGGGTAACACCAAGTCCCTTGAAACACTCGATCGAGAGCTTGAAATTGAGTGGAAATCGAGTAGAAATTCTTGAGATTATGGCGAAAAATATGCAGAATTCTATGAAACGGAACAATATTGTCACGTTTTGACGCTTTTTGTACCTTAACATAGCGTTTGCTTTCTCTAATTTGATTTTGTGAAAATTTAACGATTCCATTTTAAATTTTTTTTCAATAAAATTTTGGTTTCAAGTGAAAAATAATATGTTTGGTTTGAGATTGTGTGATTTTTAAAGGCAACATTGGGTGTTATATATATAGCAATAGAAGTATAAAGTCTTTATTTATTTATTTATTTATTTATTTATCTTTTTTGCTTTTTATTTTCTATTGCTTGAGGACATATTCGAAATAACTAGATTTATACAAATAGTCACTTTCTGCAGAAGAAGTTGATAACTTTATAAAAATTAGATCAATATTCCAAAATCTAAAAGTGGCACATAGTCTTCATGAGTTTAAAATTAAAATCTCATATTTAGACTAGTGATCTGAACTTCAAATAAAAATTTAATTAGGTGGTTATAACCTAATTTAAATTTATATCGATCAATAAAATTATTAATAGGCTGATACACTTTTTGTCGAGAGATAGTTTTATTTTTAGAATTCAAATCTAAAATTGTTGATAAAATAATGGATATATTTCAACCAGTCCGGCTAAAATTGTTGATTGATTATCTTTCTCATTTTGTGTTTGTATTTGAAATAGATTCTTGTCGTTTTTCACTTACTCAATTGATGGGGTTTTAATAAAGTGATATACAAGTGCATATAATAATAATAATTTAGAATAGGATATAGGCATTTCCAACTCAATTATTCAGATAAAAGAATGATTCTTGATTCTAATAATTCACATAAAAGTGATGGACCCTTATGTTTTAATTTGCTTTCATTTAAATTACGAAACAGAGAAAAAAAAAAAGACAACAAATGAGAAAGTGCAGTATGGATTATCCTATAATGTTTTGCACTAAATGGCCACTTGATGTCCTCGAATCTTGCCAGCATTACATGGATTAAGGAAAAAATCTTTTATCTAAACTGTTTGGAGCTAATTTACGTGTATTTTAACTATATTTTTTTGATATCTGGTAACTTTTTTTTGTATTAATATTGATATAGAGTAAGTGTCTACTAAGGCTTAGACAACGAAGAAGAGATAACTTCGAAACTATGTATGAATTATAACAATTGATACAAGTTATGTGATGTATTATTACACAGATTGAATGTGGAATATGAAAGAGAGTTTAAAAGTCGTTTTTTTAATACATCAAATCAGAAAACAAAGTATGAGTGCTTAGGATTTTCACTCTATTCAAATATGAAATAAAGTACTTATTTTGAAATAAATCTTAAAATTAATTTAAAATTAATTATCTTTTATCCCTAAACGAGCACTTAAAAAGGTTGTAACCTTATCCATTTAGTGAGAATAATTGACATCCTGTTAATTGTAATATTGATATACTATTCAGTGAGTACTAGATTTTAAATCCATTATTTGGCTACTTGTTGTCCAATGAGGTGACTTGACACTTTGGACACTTCTAATTTGATCAATAATATATGAGTTGGTTAATGTTTCTCCAGATGGCAAACTTATATCCAAGCTTACATTTTTTTTACAAAATTAAAACTCTCATCTCCTTCCTTACAAACTAAGAAATTGAATTTGTCATATTATGGTTTTCCTACTTTTTTTTTTTTGTTATAAAACTCTCACACGAAAAATACATATCTTTACATTATGGTGGGCACAATATGGTCGGAAATAATTTTACGTAACAATATTATAAAAATTATAATAAAAAAAGATTATTTTGTTCTTTAATTTAACTTCGAAAACACCCTCCAAAAATGTTGGCTAATTCTAAGGTAAAACTAATACCACCCAAAAATAATCCTCTTGCATTTGATAAACAAATGTTTAGATCACAAATTTTTAAATCTTTCTTTTATTTTAAAATTATATATTAGTGAAATATTTTACCATGAAGTAATGAGAAAAAAAATCCTTCATTTAACATCTCACTACTACTTGGTATAAATAATTGGGACTGGACCCCATATACTCACTTTTTTATTTGTTTTATTACTTTTTTACAGTTCGTTGAAAAGAAAAAAGGAAAATAATTGATAAGACTAAGTATATTGTATTTCTTGAATGGGAAAACGGCCTACTCTATATATAATTTAATTTTCTAATATAAGAATTGACATTCATTTCGTTATAAAGTAATTTCTATATGTTCCTATTGTTATACATTTGGTTCAATTATATACTCTATTCGTCTAACGGAAGTAAGAAAAACAATTTTTAATATATTTTTTTAATTTATTATTATGATGTTCAAATTTTTTCCACTAATTTTTTTATGAAATTTATTATAAATATCTTATTATTTTTTTAATACGTATAAAAATAAATAACAATATAATCACAATTCAAATAATAGCAATAGAGATATATATAAAAACTCAAATTAACCGCTGAATATAAAACTTAAAAAGAAAAAGTCTGAAAAATAAAATATCGCTCAACTTTAATAAAAGAATCAAAAACCTTTCGCCCCTCATGATTTGTTAAATTGGGGCGGGCCATGGGCCCATTGAGTGGGTCAATTCAATGAATGATTGGGCTTGAGGGCGGCTTTCGGAGCCCCGATCTCATAGTGGGAAACATAGAAAACTTAGTAGGCTCCAAATTTTATATTCATTTAAAAAAAATACAAAACAAAAGGCAAGATTAATTTCCTTTTCTCTCCTAACAATAGTTTAACATTATAATCATCCCCAAGTGCAAACTTTATTGGAAGAGATATAGATACAATCAATTAACTAAGACCTTGTTCGTTTATTAGATCAACCTTTTAGATAATGACATTTCAATAAAATTAACCTTTAATTTATGTGCTTTGTACGTCTTTTAGATATTATAATAATATAAATATATTTTTTAAAATAGCATAGTCGATTTAATATAATAGTTCTTCTTACAATTAATAAATAAATAGATATAAGAGTCGATTCAATATAATAGTTCTTCTTACGATTAATAAATGATCAGGTATTAGAGTCAATTTAATATAATAGTTATTCGTACAATTTCTTCTATTGCTTATTTCCTTGAACAAAAGTATCATTTTAAAAAAAAAGTGCTTAATCTACATCTATAATTAAGTACCTTTTCATAAATCAAAATAAAAGAAATCGTGTAGCTTTAACCGAAAAAAAAAGTATATTTAGTGACAATTTTATTTGGGGCAACTTTCATATATAGCAAACAAAAAATTTAAACTTGTCTGCTATAGAAAAGTTTGAATAATTGCACTTCGTAACAAATATATATATATATATATATATATATATATATATATATATATATAACTGAAAGCTATATCTATTTTGCTATACATATATAGAAAAGAAGCAATTGTATAATTCGTTGGCTCTTCTTCAAATTTGTATAAATTCGCTGGCAGGCCATTTCTATAAATTGTTGTTAGCCTCTCATTTGTATAAATTGTTGTTAGTCTCTCAATTCAATTGTATGTGTTTGTATATTTGTATAGAATTTGAGTTTGTATACAACTGAATCGAATTGTATAAAATGAGAAAGAGAGAAATTAAATACAATTTGAATTGTATAAAACGAGAAAGAGAGAAAGGGAAAAGAGACTTGGGCAGGGAATATACAATTGAATCAAATTGTATAAAACGAGAAAGAGAGAAAGACAAAAGAGACTTGGACAAAGAAATATTTATATTGTATAATTATAAATGTATAGGACGAAGATATATGTATTTGCATGTATATATTGTATGAAGCGAGATACGTGAGAGACAGAAAGCGAAGTGGCGAGAGAAAATTTAAGGGAGAGAGACGACTGATAACAATTTGCTATAAAATACAAATAAAGCATTTAATGATAGCTGCTATATTTATTTTACATAATAATTTATAATTTTATCGTAATATTTTTAATAAAGCGAAAATAAACATTTATAAGAATTTATTTGTAAAAAATTGTATTGAGACTTAGAGCAATAGTTACCTTGCTCTTTAGCCGTCTTCTTAGACTTCTTACCTAATTTCCACTTTTTAGTAGCCTTCATTATTTTCATTTATATCTATCATTAATAAAAAGAAAAAAGGTGAACACTTCTGCCATGAGTTTTCTTTTTATAAAAAAAATAGACCAGTAGAAGTTTCTTCTCATATTATTAGGAAAAATAAAAGTTGTCATATTACTCCCCATCTCCATACATTCCTATACATATATGTCGTACTTACAAAGAATTTTTAAAAAAAACTTTCTGAGAATTATTAGTCTTAAAATTATGAATTTAATTAATATAAATAAATAAATAATTAATTGATCTTCATTGATTAATTTAATTAATCAAATAAATTAGTTCATATCATTGAAAATTAATTTCATGATAACACTAAATATGATACCTAATTTTGTGAATATTGTATGGTGAAACTTTTATTTTTCCTTCCATGGAAGTGATCAAAAGATCAGATACAAATTTGGCAAGGCATCGATTTCCATTACCACACATTTCAGGCTCACTTCTGTCTGAATTGAAGATTCTCATAATTTAATCAGTGCCATTGATACCCAAATACTATCCGGACAACTGGTGTTAAGCGAATCCTTTCGTCAAAAAATTCCATTCTATATAAAAGTTAAATTTTGATTTGCTTGGCCTAGTGGTTAAAAGGTCGCAAAAGTTCCTCAAGGTTGTCACTCAATTTGTACAAGTCTTGTATGTGTATATTGGAAGGTGGTGCAAGCGAGAGACATGGAACCTATAATCGTCCTTGTGAAATAGGTTTTCGGCGTAACTCACACCCAAAAGTTAGCTCAAAGGGAGGAGGATTGTCCAGGCCTTACGCCATCTCATTAACAAACGATGTTGAATTTCTGTCATTCTTTTTAACAGTCCAAAGTGAGCATTTATACTCAACCATAGAATTGGTATTTGTTAATATATTGTGAATGCTGGATGTTTGTCCATACACTTACATTCGTTATCTCAAAAAAAAAAAAAAAAAAAAATCTGATCACATAATGTGCTCTGTTATTTCTTCGTTGATATGACTTGTAATTTATCTATCTCTTATGTTGAAATTGAAAACTCTTCTTCCTTCACTAATCTTTGATGTCTTGCAATAAACGCCTCAACAGTTTTCCTGAATTCAACACTGCTCAGCCCATCCGAGGTCGTTGTCATCGCTGGTTTTACACTATCAATATCTATATTTTTCAAGCATCCAACTGTAGCTGATCTCGTCATTCTTTTTCTACTTTTTTTCTCATCACGACCCAAACATAAAGAGTTTTCCGAATGACTACGATGAATTCTCTTCTCTAATCGCCTTTCTGCTACAATGCTCTGTTTCCTCTGTTTCTTGCTCTGTTGATCACAATTAGCCTTTTCAACAGAAATGCTCTGTTTTTTGCTCTGTTCATAATAAGCCTCGTTGTTCATCGAATATTTTTGTGTATACTCATCATATAAATCGAATTTAACGCTGTCCGTGGAGCTATTTTTAGCGGATGAATTTCCTGATTTGAAGAAGAGGATGATTACAATTGTGTTTACAAGAACAAAGACGAATCGAGGACTAATGAGGGTGACACCAACATAATCTGTCGAGAGTGGCAATGGAATGGAAAATCTTGAGATTATGGCGAAGAATATGCAGAATTCGATGAGTCGAAACAACATTGTTACTCTTTGACGCTTTTTACCATTTGCTTTCTCCAATTTGATGTTGTGGAAATTTAAGGATTCCATGTATAATAAATAAATACTTTCACTCGAAACCAAAATAATGTATTTGGATCAAGTTTTGATTAAGGATGTTAATCTTTTATGTTTTGTTGTTGAGATTTTGAGGAGTATTTATAGGCTATACAAGTGTAAGTATTTTTTTTATAATTGTTGAACTCAAACATGCTTGTCGTTTTCACTTTTATCTTTTTTTCTTTATAGGCTTTTTAGGCTACATTGGAAGAGATTAATAAATTTCTTAATTCATGAAAATAATTTTTTTTTCTTCTAAGTGCTAACTTTTTCTAATTAATAATTTTATATGTTTATGACCTTTATTTGTTAGATAAAGTATGCACACTTCTACATGTGTTTTACATTCACGTTATTCACTTCTATCAAATATCTATGTTTATAATCTTCAATAGTGATGATTTTTTCAATTTGTGTATTGAAATTGTTATTCATCTGTTTTAATTTTTTGTTTATTTGGTTGATTTTGATTTTGCTTGAAAAATCTAAGAAAGTAAAAAGGACTTTAATTATTGTGTCTTAAACGAAAATTATGTGTATTAAAATGTCATTTAATCTTATAATTTTAGACATACAATATGAAAAAATAGAATTAAAGAGTTGTCAAAAAAATAAAGGATATACTCTTTTTTAGACAAATTATAAAGAAATAATGTAAGACAAACAGATTGAATTTGAAGAAATATTAAGTTTACTTCTAATCAGATTTATTCACGGAAGTCATATATGAATGAGTAAATTACACGATTAAGCAAACTTATACTATTTAATTACTTATCATATATATAGTTTGCTATAATTATCACTTGCGACTAAGATTATGCATTAATTATGTGGGTTGACCTCGAGTTTGTGTAATTAGTCACTTTTGTATAATGTATAATTCGCCAGAATATATAAAATAATATGTATAATATAACACTTATTTGACATATATACGTATACAATTCACCTCTCTCCCACTTTATGCCCTCTCTCACTCTCCTCTCTCCTCCCTCTCCCAATCTCGCTCGCCTCTCTCCTCCATCTCTCAATCTCGCTTGCCATATATAAATGCATATGTATAATAGACAATTCTCTGCCTTCTCTCTTGCTCGCCTCTATTCTCCCTCTCCCAGTCTCGCTCGCCTTTTTCCCTCTCTCAATCTCGCTTGACATATATATAAAATACATATTATAATATACAATTATCTAACCGATATACATATACAATTCACTTTTCTCTCACTCTTATCCCCCTCTATCGCCTCTCTCCTCTCTCTCCAGTCTCACTCGCATCTATCCTCCATATAACATATAGTTACAAAAACTATATTTATGGAGAATAATTAAATTATTTTTAAGTAGCTATATATGAATGTTTCTATATAAATATCCAATAATAATTTTTTTTTTTTTTTTGGTAATAACTAAATAATTGTCCGAATAATACCTTTGTATTATCAGGCTAAAGCAACATGCCAAAAATAGGTATGATTAGTACACTGTACTGGTAATAATTGTTAAATATATTAAGTATATGCTTAATTAGCATACTGTACGTCTGTACCGGATTATTATTATTTTTTTCCTTTTTTATAGCTTACATGGAAACTTCCTTAGTTAATATATTTTCAAGTGTACATATTTTATTTATTGGAAGCCCCACCTCCTTCCTTACAAACTAAGAAATTGTCATTTGCCGCATGCCGGTTTTCCTACTAGTATTATTTTTTAAAATAAAAAATTACACAAAATATATAAAGAACTGTTACTAAAAAATTAATTCGCATCCAGTGTTTTGGAACATAATTTTTATTATTATATAATTTAACAAAATAAAATGAAAAAATAAATTTCAACATATGACATATATATATTGATTTGATATAAATACTTGATATAGTAAAATTTTACCCAAATTTATTTATAAATTATTTCTTTTACATCTCTCTCCTGGCAAACTCATTATCTTTAAGATCGGAAGTGAGTGAAACTCACTGACCGAGCAATTTCCTCAATCTTATTTTTTGTCTATTTAATATTTTGTATTAGTCTTTTATAAATTTCAATTAATTAAAAATCTCAATTAAAATATAATATTTATATTAAAGAATTTCATTTCAAAAGCTAAGATCCAAAATCTTTAATAAAGATACACTAACAACATTTACAATCATACCCAAATCGTTACCGGTCGGACTAATTTTTATGTTTATATTATAAATTATAACAATTCAATAAAGACTGCTTTGTCCTTTGAGTTCGGCAAATGTTTCCCAACAAAGTTAGCAATTTTTGAATCAACAACACTATCAATTTTAACAAAGCCTTTCATTTCCCCCTTAAATTTATATTAAATTCCCGTAAATTGAGACAAATAAAATAATTTTAAATATTAAAACTCAAAAACAATAGTACGACCATTTAGTTCAAACGAAAAAACTTTCCGGTATGATATTTGAGACCGTCAAAAGGGGCAGCATTTTCGTTATAAAGCAAAAGGAAGCAATAGAAACCACTTCTTTTTTTTATTTTATTTTTTTTTCTCATAAAAGAAACCGCACAACTCCCACTTTTAACATCTCATGACTATTACACGGCCAAAATCATTGAACTTGTCTCCATATTTTCACCTTTTGATTTTTTAGATTTGATTAGTAATTATCTTCTCAATATTAAAAGTATAAAAATCATGGCGATTAAATATAGGAAAATTTATATAATTGGACTTATTTCACTAAAATAAATATTGTTATTAGTTTTAAAATATTATATATCTCACTAATTAAGAGTTCTCTATCATATATTGAGCAAATTACATTCAATACATGTATTTTTGCTATCAGATACTCATGAATTGAAAGAGAGGGGAGCGAGATTGAGAAGAGAGGTGAATGAGACTAGTATATATTTCATATACATGCGAATTACACTAGATACATATTACTAGGGGTGTCAAAAATGAACTTAAATATACATAACTCACCCAACCGCCAGAATTTCAAGAGTTGGGGTCAAGATAATTTGAATTTGGTTCAATCTCAACCCATTCAAGCATAACACATTTGAAGAGAATCCTCAATTGAGCCAAATTCAATCTCCAATTTCAACCATTTTATTAAGATATGTTCATATATTTAAGGTATGAATTATTATCTCTTTAACATCTTTAAGGGTTTATCTATCAATTTGTTACTTTTTCTTTTCAAAAATTTGAGTTGAAATTCAAATTGTGATTATAAAAGTTAAATATCAATAGGTTAAATAACTGAAATTAACCGGATAAAATTGGGCGGGTCAAGACACTACTCGTTTTAGCTTATTTGAGCCCAAAGTAAATTTGGGCTGATCAAGACCCAACTTGACTTTTATTTCAAACCATTTCAATATCCCCCAAAGTTAACCTAACCCGTCCATTTAAATCCACTTAAATATGGTGACATATAGAACAAATTACACCTAATATTTTTGTGTGTATATCTAAAGGCGCTAAAACTTGTTAATGCACCAAAATTAAAATGTATATAAGCAATTAGGTCATGATTTTATGCAAGTTAACTTTTAACTATGCACAAACTTATTTTTGTCACTTTTTTAAATAGTTAAATTGAAATAGCTATAAACTCACATTTGTTTTCTTAACTAATTTTTTTTTTCCGATCACCTAATGTGCTATAGTTAAACTCAGATATTTTTTCAAGATATTAACTCTTCTTCCTTCAATAATCTTTGTTGTCTTGCAATAAAGGCCTCAATAGTTTTCCTAAATTCGCCATTGCTCATCCCATCCTCTGGATATGAATATGATTTTGTCTTTACACTGTCAGTATCTATATTTTTCAAGCATCCAACTGTAGCTGACCTGTTCATCCTTTTTCTAGTTTTTTTCTGATCATGAGCCAAACATAAAGTGTTTTCCGAATGACTACGATGAATTCTCTTCTCTAATCGCCTTTCTGCTACAATGCTCTGTTTCCTCTGTTTCTTGCTCTGTTGATCACAATTACCCTCTTTTACGGCAATACTCTGTTTTTTGCTCTGTTCATAATAAATCGAATATTTTTGTGTGTACTCATCATATAAATCGAATTTAACGCTGTCCGTGGAACTATTTTTAGCGGATGAATTTCCCGATTTGAAGAAGAGGATGATAACAATGGCGTTTACAAGGACAAAGACGAATCGAGGAGTAATGAGGGTGAAATCAAATAATCTCTTGAAATAATTGAGTGGTAATTGAGTGGAAAATCTTGAGATTACTACGAAAAATATACAGAATTCGACGAATCGAAAAAACATAGTCACTCTTTGACGTTTTTTGTACCTTATCATGGCATTTGCTTTCTCTGATTTGATGTTGGGGAAATTTAAAGATCCCATGTTTATAAAAATGAGTTTTTGAAATTCTGTGGATTTTAGGAGTAACGTGGGAGTATATATATAGGCTATACAAGTGTGTATTTTTTTTTAATTTTTTTGTTAATGGTTGAAATAGATGCTTGTCGTTTTCACTTTTTCTTTTTTTGGCTACATTGAAAGAGACCAATATATATTTTTTCCAAGCTACGTGACTGAATTCATGAGAATAAATTTATTTTATTTGTGAGTGCATCTTCTTTTAGATTAATCATTTTATGTAGTTAAGACTTTTATTTGTCAAATAAAGTATGCACACTTGCACATGTGTTTTAATAGTCATGTTAGTCACTTCTGGCAACTATTTATAACTTTCAATATTCTTCTTCTTATTTTGTTTTATCGATTAAGAGAATTTACGTTACGTAACACTATTTTTTTCCCCTTCAAATTTCCAATTATTCCATTGTCTCTGTGTTTAGTGCAAGTGGTTATAACAATTCACAATGTTTTTGGAACAATGGTTATAATAATTTGAATAGAGTAGAAGTAGAAGTTACATAAACCTTATTAGTTAACGAACTAATTATTTAAATAAAATATTACGTATTTTACCAAATCTTGGTATCTTTATAAATATGACTAAATTTAGGTATAATTTATTTTAGCTACATTGTATCTAAGTGAATTAGCATATATATGATGTATATAGTAAATTTCGTTGATCTCTATCAGTTATCTAGCATGAGAAAACTTATGTCTAGGTATTCATATATTATTGGTCACCTACCTTCTTCCTTACAAACTAAGAAACTCTCGTAAGAAAAATATGTAGTACTGTATCTTTTTATTATTATTATGGTGGGCTCATAATGGTCGGATCAATGTTACCTCCTTTTTTTTTCTTTTTTTTTTATATTCAGTATTTTGTTTTAAGGTACGATTAATTTAAATTTATAATAAAAATAATTTCTTTTTCTTTGTGTTTAATAAAGTGGTCATATAAAAGATGATTCATTAAGATTTCAAATTTAATTTTTTTAATTATAGACGTATAGACTTTTATTACTGAACACAATCTTTAATAGTAATCACTAGTTTTATTGATTTTTATTTTTACAATATTTCAATAAAATATTGTTTTGTTCTTTGAGTTTCTGAAAAGCCTCCCAGTAAAGTAAGCAATTCTTAAGCCGAAACAGCACCTCTCTTGTAGTGGAATTTTCTTTTTAATACAACGCGATTTTATAACAAATTAAATAATATAATTTTAAGCATTATAAATACATATTACTTATTCATTTATAATTAACTTTGAGTATATATCCACTTTGATATATAATATAATATAAATATTTAATACAAATAAAATTATTTTCAGATATGATATTTGTAGCCGCGATGGAGACAACAAGGGGCCAACATTTTCGTTTATAAAGCAAAAGGAAGCAAAAGAAACCACTTCTTTTTTATTTTATTATATTTTTTTCCTCATAAAAGAAACCACACAATTTCCACTTTTAATATCTCACAACTACATGCCCAAAATCATTGAGCTTGCACCCCATAATTTTAACTTTTAATTTTGGCGATATTGCTCGAGAGATTCTTATATTTGGGTTTGTTTTAATTTAAGTATTCGGTTAATAAGGTCATAGATAAAAGGGTGTCGTTAGTGTTGGTAAAATGAGCTCATAGTTTGGTTACTCGTCCAAATTATTCATATTTTAATGGATTGGGCGAGTAATTTTTTATATTGGTAAAATATGGATTGATACTCACATTTAAACCATAATAATATGAGTAAAATATGAATAGTCAAATGGGTTAAGTTTTTAACTTTTCTTCACTCAAAATTCACGATATCACTAAAAATAATGTAACTTCTCTTCTTTTTTATGTCATTCTACGAAACTAACTATTTTTCTCTACAATTGCAAAGGTGAAGTCTTTGACCCTTCAAAAATATATAATACAGATGTACATTTCTTTTGTTAGTTATAATTACATTTTATTTATTTATTTAATTTTATATGGGATAATCAATAACAGTGTAAATAAGCAAATCATGTATTAGTATTGACATTACTTGAAGTGAGTTAAGCATGTTTCAGTCCTAAATATAAATATTCAGTTACTTTGAAATTATTAATATTTTCATCTTGTTATTAATAAATTTATTTTATATTGAAAAATTATAGGATTTATTTTTCTTTTTATGATACAATAAAACTAAATGAATCATGTTCAACATTTTTCATCTAAAAAAAGACTAAAATATACGGGCGGGTTGAATTACTTATTCATTTTATGTTTACCCATTTACAACCCGCTCACATTTGATCCAATCCGTCCAATTGCTATCACTAAATGCAATTAATAATTCGAATTAAGTATTAAGGATCTCATGTGTTATTGCTCAATATTATAAGAATTAAGAACAAAAATCAGGGCAATTATATATACGACAAATTTCTTTATGTACTCACAATATTACTATCCATGAAACTTTCAGATTTTTTGGATAGATATGAATGGCAAAGGAGTGGATAATGTCACTAAATTATGTCAAAAACTTGAAATAATGGTGATTAAGATTATTCTTGCTTGAGAAATTAAACTTAGAGATAGTTAGACCTTACAATTTTAGTTTGTAGAAGTTGACATAGCAATTTAATTTGTATTAATGTTTTTAGAATTTGTACGCATACCACTTTATATATGTAATGTATTTGAGTTAAGTATATCAAAATCAAACTTCAAACACATTGTCTGAAATTTGTTAAAATTAAATTTAAAAAATTATGTATGATTGAAGTTCATTTTTATCTGAAATTTATCTTGATAAAACTTTATATACAATGTGTGAAGTTAAACTTTATTAAGATTAGCTTCAAAACACTCATATATCTAAAGTTATTCCAAAGTAGATATACATTTTTTTTTTCTAAAAAAAGAACATATCAAAAGTTATGTATAGAGCGAGAGAAAATTGTATATACACATGCAAAAACATATATCTTTGTGTTATACACTTAATTATACAATTTACAAAAATTTTACTTCAAATATTACAGAGAAAAAGGCCAACGAATTATACAATTGCGAATTATACAATTGCAATGAATTACAATTTTCTATAGCTTTATACAACAGAAGTGTATATATTGTGTTTCTGTTTTTGTATAAAGCGAAAAAAACATATATCTTCTTGCTATACACTTATAATTACATACATTTTAATTCAATTTAACTATATGCAAAATAAATTATACAATTGTAGCAAAATAGGCCAGCGAATTATACAATTTAGGCCAGCGAATTATACAGTTTTATGTTTGCTATGGAGCGCAATTATGCAAACTTTGCTATAACATACAAATATTAATTTTTTGTTTGCTATATGTGAAAGTTGCCCTACATTAATTGTGTGGTATGACTTTGAGTTTGTATAAGTAGCCATGTTTATACATGTATAATTCGTCAGATATACAAATACATATGTATAATATATAATTATCTAACCGGTATACATATACAAATTCACCTCTCCCACTCCCTCACTAGTTTTTCTCCTCCCTCTCCCAATCTCGCTTGTCATATATATTATTGCATATGCATAATATACAATTATATAACCAATATACATAAACAATTCACCTCTCTCCTACTCTCTGCCCTCTCTCACTCACCGCTATCATCCCTCTCCCAATTGATACCGGTATACATATACAATTGATACCGGTATACATATACAATTCACCTCTCTCTCATTCTTCGTCCTCTCTTGCTCGCCATATATACAGATGCATATGCATAATATACAATTATCTAACCGATATACATATACAATTCACCTCAACTGCTCTCTACTGTCTCTCTCTCACCTCTCTTCTTCTTCTCCCAATCTCGCTCGCCTCTCTCCTCACTCTCCCAACCTCACTTGTCTCTCTCCTCCCTCTCCCAATCTCACTTGTCATATATACAAATACATATGTACAATGTACAATTATCTGACTGATATACATATACAATTGACTTCTCTCCCACTGTTTGCCCTCTCTCGCTCGCCTCTCTCCTCTCTCTCCCAGTTTCACTCGCCTCTCTCCTCCATATGACATGTAACTACAAATTTTAATTATCAAACTATAGTTATGGAGAGTAATTAAATCATTTTTGAGTGTCTATAAGTGAAAGTCCCTCTTAATAAATCGATATATTTAGTCGTATAATTTTTTTTAAGTAAATGTACTTTATTTTTTTCTTTGGAGCAACGATCAAAATTTTAAATAAATCAAAGCAAAGTCTTCTAATCTTTGATTCCCGATAGCTCTGGGAGGCTGGAATGGAAAGCACTAGGATTCAAGACAACGAGCAGAATTATTCTGCTATTTGGCCTAATTAATCAAATAATGTCTTAAAATCATAACATTCTGTGTAATTCTCTAATTGCAAACTTTATGCTTCTAAAAGGGCCTTTTAGGAAGAGATAAGGATAGTATGAATTAACTAAGACCTAAGTTTGTTTATTAAATCGAACTTCATTAGATCTTAATCAACTATTAAGTAGTAATTAGTTATCCAACCTATGCAACAAGATGCTTTACTTCTTCTAGCTCTTAGACTGGCAAGGCATGGATGTTTATTATTTATTTATTAGTTCCATCATGTGTAAGCTAAGGTACCCATATTGAAATTTGATTAAATTTATATTCGCATTGAAAAGTCCCACAGGAAGTTAACTACATCCTAATAAAGGATACCCCATATCCCGGGGTTACTCAAACCCAAAACCCTAAATTAAAAATGAATGAATATTTATCACTCCATCATAATCTTCGTTGTTGACACGAGGATACTGATTTAATTCAGAAATTAAGTGTAGTAGTAATATTTGAGTAATCGTAGTTAATTTATGTGACATATAATCTAAGCAATATATGTTGATTGTAGTGCACCGAGTAGATTAGGGTATTTTATTTCCGGGTTGATCCAAATTATTAACGTAAAAGAAATTTGTCATTTTACTTTCAATAAGATAATGAGAGAATAAAAATCTTATTTTATTTTATTTAATTTCTAAAAATAACTTAACATTGTTATTTAATTTCTAATTTGTTTTTTATTTTTTATTTTTAATGAGAGAATATAGATTTAGTTCTTGTAATTATTGACAATCTTTTGAAAAACTAGCAACTTTTAGATTTTTAATTTAAGGTATGCAGTTGTGAAGTTTTTCCCTTTTTTTCGTCTTAATCTAAAAGAATCTTTAATACTATTATTTTTTTAATAAAGAAAAAAGCGTAACTTAATAGAGTACATTTTATACTTATAATCATCAAGTAATATAAGAGGTATTTACACTTTTGCGTGTGAACGTGTGCAACCTTCACTTGTAATGCAAAAATGGAAATCCAGCACCCGCACCCATCTCCCAAAATTAAATATTTTAATATAGATTCATCATTTACGTGCGGATTTTATAATTTTCATTTAAGAGTTTTGAAAGATAAATGTGTAAATAAGCTAATAATCGTTATCTATCTACACTCGTCTCAATCAAACTTAATTAAGTTCAGGTTTGTATCTTCTAATTTGAATTTATTTTTCTCTGTCCATAGTTTATTTTACAAATCTGAATATTGTTGGTTGAGTTATGGGAAAATTGTATAAAATAGCAAACTAATAACCTAAATTAAATGGAATAGCTAGGGTTTGATTTAATTGTGCTCCATAGCAAACATTATCTAAAATTTGCCAGCGTCTCTCTCCCAGGAATCTCGCTCGCCACTCTCCATTCTCGCTCGCATCTCTCGCTTTATACACAGAAGTGTATAATTCTGTTTCTGTTTTGTATAAAGCGAGAGAAAATTGTATATACACATGCAAAAATGTATATCTTCGTGTTATACACTTAATTATACAATTTACAAACATTTTACTTCAAAAATTGCAGAGAAAAAGGCCAACAAATTATACAATTGTAGTGAAATACAATTTTCTCTAGCTTTATACAACAGAAGTGTATATATTGTGTTTCTGTTTTTGTATAAAGCGAGAAAAACATATATCTTCTTACTATACACTTATAATTATGCATTATACATACATTTTAATTCGATTCAACTATATGCAAAACAAATTATACAATTGCAGCGAATTATACAATTTAGTCCAGCGAATTATACAATTTAGGCCAGCGAATTATACACTTGTATATGTATAGCGAATTATACAGTTTTTATGTTTGCTATGGAGCGCAATTATGCAAAGTTTGCTATATTATACAAATATGAATTTTTTGTTTGCTATATGTGAAAGTTGCACTTGAGTTATTAGTCACGAGGTTTGGGTAAAAAAAGAAGAAGGGCTTTTTAAGCCCATTGTCTATTTGGACCGTAATAATCTCAATTACGAGAGACGGCTGGCTGATTCACGTAAAAGGCTACTGTAGGCCCATTTAGTTTTTTTTTTTTTCCTTTTTGTTAAATTTTTTTTTATATATAAGTGGTTTTGTTAGTGGGACGAAAACAAATAACAATTTTCGAATAAAATGCATCTATCTGGTTATGGATATTACCTACTTCTATTATATATTGTAATCAAATATTCTAAAACAAATTCAATTTTTCGAAAAGATTAATAATGGAAAATTACGCGGCTAAGTAAACTTATATTATTTAATTACTCATTAAGCTATAGTTTGCTATAATCATCACTCGGAACTAACATATACATTAATTACGTGGGTTGACTTCGAATTTGTATGATTACGTTTGTATATGTATAATTCACTAGGATATATACATATGTATAGTATAATATACAATCTATATACATATACAATTCACCTCTCTCCCACTCTCAGCCCTCTCTCGCTCGCCTCTCTCCTACCTCTCTCAATCTCGATTGTCTCTCTCCTCCCTCTCCCAATCTCACTTGCCATATATACAAATGCATATGTATGATATACAATTATATAAATATACAGTTCACCTCTCTCCCTCTCTCTGCCCTCTCTCGCTCGCCTCTCTCCACCCTCTCTCGATCTCATTCACCTCTCTCCTCCCTCTCCCAATCTCGCTCGCTTGTCTCCTCCCTCTCAATCTCTCTTTCCATATATACAAATACATATATATAATATACAATTATTTAACCAATATTCATATACAATTCATCTTTTTCCCACTCTTTTCCTCCTCTCTCGCCTCTCTCCTATATATAACACGTTGCTACAAATTGTAATTATCAAACTATAGTTATAAAAAATAATTAATTATTTTTAAGTAGCTATATGTGAAAATTTCCGAATAATCATTGAAATGTGACCATGTAAATATTTTTGTTCTTTATATTTGCAAAATTCAGTTGGATACAACAATTGATAGGTTTCTAATTCTTGGACCCCTGCGCTTATTTTAGTGGAGCGAAAATAATGATGCTGCAACACATTTATTATCACTTGTCAGTTGTCACTACACTATTTTCTGTAATCCCTTTCGTTATTAATTTCGTATACAGAATTAAACAATGAAATCATATAATATATGAAAACACTCTTATATTATTATTTTAGAGAGGAATAAAGTTGAGTACATATTATCTGTTCTAAATTTCATGTATGTGATTTCACTAAATTGATCAAGTTGTGTTTGTATGGAGGAGGCAAATATTATTTTATTTTTTATAATTAACTTTTATATAATTAAAGTCATAAAATTAAGTAAAAATTTTGTATTATACATTTTCAATATGAAAAAGAAAAATTCAAAAATAATTTTAATTTTTTAAATTTGATATTGTTACAACTATATAAATAAATTAAAACGGAAGGAAGAACTTTAACGCAATTCATTGTGAGCCGTTGACGCTTCTCTCTTTGCACAGGTTATTATGATAATAGAGAAGAATTTGGCAGCGTATGATATGGAACCGTTGTTTCATTCTTCTGCAATTTTGGGTCCCTTTCTTTTCCCAGAGGATTATTCAAGATATCATTAATAATTAAATATGTCATAGATATTTTGCATAAAAGAAAAAAATAATTGATTTTAAATAATTATATTGGAATTGCTATACAATTCGTTGTACTATATGGAATTGTTGTCGTTAGTACATCACAAAAAATAATATAAACTTTCTTATAAGTAATCAGTATTATTGGTGTACTGAAAATAACGCAATGGAAGTAGAACAGTATATATAATAGGAAAAATTATATATAATAGCAAACTAATAATCTAAAATAAATAGAGTAGCTAGGGTTTGATTTAATTGTGCTCCATAGCAAACGTTAGCCAAAGTTTGTCAGGCGCCTCTCGCCCGAAAATCTCGCTCGCCACTCTCCCATTCTCGCTCACACCCTCCCTCTGTTCTCCTCTCTCGCTTTATACACAGAAGTGTATAAATTGTGTTTCTGTTTCGTATAAAGCGAGAGAAAATTGTATATATACATACAAAAACATATATCTTCGTGTTATACACTTAATTATACAATTTACAAACATTTTACTTCAATTCAATTGTAGACAAGTGCAAATTTTATACAAATATTGTAGAGAAAAAGGCTAACGAATTATACAATTGCGAATTATACAATTGCAGTGAAATACAATTTTCTCTAGCTTTATACAACAGAAGTGTATATATTGTGTTTCCGTTTTTGTATAAATCAAAAGAAAAACATATATCTTCTTGCTATACACTTATAATTATGCAATATACATACATTTTACTTCGATTCAATTGTATGCAAAATAAATTTTATACAAATATTTCAGCGAAATAGACAGCGAATTATACAATTGTGCATTATACAATTGCAGTGAAATAGGATAGCAAATTATACAATTGCAGCGAAATAGTTCAACGAATTATACAATTTAGGACAACGAATTATACAATTGTATATGTATAGCGAATTATACAGTTTTATATTTGTTATGGAGCGCAATTATGCAAACTTTGCTATAACATACAAATATAAATTTTTTATTTGCTATATGTGAAAGTTACCCATAATAATATAGTTATTTGGTAAATAATAATCAGCCACTTAAATAATATTACGAACTTGATCAAAAATCTATTTTAAATATATATATACACAAATATCAATGTAGTAAAAATAACTCTATCAAAATAACTTATTTAGTATTTTGGTTATATGAATGGAGTAAGTGACATACATATAAAGATGGGTGGAATCTTCCAAATAGTGAAAGAAGACAAGCACATTTTTACATTAAACCTTCAATTATCTAACTAATCTCTAACATGCACTGTCTCATTGTCTCCTTCACAATCCTATCCTCATTAATTCATCTTTTAGCATCTCTATTTATTTTTCAAGGTCTTTAGCTAATTAATTCAACAAAACACCCAACATATGATCTCCTTTTTGCTTTATTAGAATTTGAGCCGTTAAAACGGTCTTAGCTCATGAATCAGCCCAATTCAATTCAATTCATTATAAGGATAGGTTTGGAATATAAGTTCTTGAGCTCTTTTAAAACTAGTTGCTTATAAGTCTGATCTATGTAAGCCCATGATCCTTGAAACTTGATCAAGGTCGGGTCAAGGTCGGCCCATGGCCCTAATTTTTGTTTATTTAAGTGTAACTTTTTAATAATTTTACTAGTATATAATCTAATCATTAAAATACACAGTATGTTGTAATATGATGAATCTTATCAGACTTTGGTAGTCCAAATACATGTATCTTGAAATATATAGACTCAAAATTAGTTTAATTTGTTTTAAACACACTCTATTCAAGTAAATTCTCATGAATCTATGATACACAGACAAATCTCGTGCTCTCCCTACCCTTTCGTCTTGTTTGTCACTATCTTATATTGCTCACATATCTAGTATGCGAGATACATGTTGATTACACTAGATTTATTTTTTTGCTATTGTTATTGAAACAATAACATTAGTCATGTTTTGATTTAAAATCTTCTCAATTTCTTGATATTATAGAATTAGCAGTTCGAAAAGAAAAAAAAAGCTAGCCCCTCCCTCTCCCTCTATAATTGGGTTGGATTGAACATTTTCAAGATCAACCCACCCCTAGCCTTTTAAATTTCTTAGCCCACAAAGCTTGGACCAGATAAAGCTGAATCAATCTTTTTAACCGCTTTAACTAGAATAAAATGATAATATTTGAATCAATTTTAGATACCATTCAGTAATTTATAAAACTTTAAATGAATCATACCAACTCTCTCCATGGTAAAAATGTCAAATTGGGAAAGAACATCAATGCCAGAATACTTTCGGATAGATAAGTGGCCTACACTAATAAAGTGTAACATTATGATCATAAATTATTTGAAGATTTTGGTATGAAATTGTCAGCTAATCTCCAACTAAATAATGTCTGACCCCACCAAATTTTTTAACGGACAAAGATCTCTCTAAGACTATAGTAGTATATAAAATGACATTCATGAGTGTAGAAATTGTATATAGTTTTATTTAACTATTTTCTTGCAAATCATATGGTTCATAGAATAATATTAACAATAAAAAAAGACAGGTGTTTGGCCTGTAATGGGTCGGTCTCTATTGTCCAGATCTTGGTGGACCGTACACACTATGACGTCTGTCAAGTAATCTTGGAAAAATAACTGTTAGCACGGCTTTTCCAGTCTAATTTTCAGTGATTTTATTTAATAATGACTAAGTTTTATTGCGAATATGAAAAAAAATTAGAAATTCATCTAAAATTTTAGGTATAATATATAAATATACCGTTTAACTTAACTTCGAATTATAATTATGCTCTTCAATTTTAAATGTGTATAAGTAGACACTTAAACTTTATAAAATGAAACAAATAGACACATGTTCTATATGTCATCCTACATGTCATTTTTTGTCATACGTGGTGTCCTACATGTATTTTGCCGTGTAAGATTCATGTGTTTATTTATTTAAAAGTTGGATAGTTAAAGTGTCTGTTTGTTCATTATGAAAGTTGGAGGTCAAAGTTAAAATTTGAAGTTACGTTTAGGGTTTAATATATATATATATATATATATATATATTATGCCAAAATTTTATATTATTTAATTATTTTAAACGATAAAAAAAGTCTAATGAAGATTTTATCAAAGTAAAAGTGAATAAAAGGAATAAATGTGAAGATTTTCAAATGTTTTATAATTCGAGGATCTAAATAAATTTAAAGAGTTGTTAATATATTTGGGGAAAATATAATATTATTTAAGTTATGGGGTGTATAAGTTAAAAACTTTTTTTATGTAAATAGGGATATGGAAATGAGTATAAATAGAAAGATTAGCAAGGTTTCTCGTGAGAGTTCACAAGCCAATAAAGCTGATCACACTCCCCTTTGTCCACTTGATCACTCAATAACACTACTTCTTGTGATTCACTTTCAATTCTAGATCTCCTTAAAAACTTTTTCTTGATTCTACACCACTAGCAATTTACATTTTTTCTTTCACTGATTTTGGTTACTTATTTGACATTCTTGTTTTCAAGATCCAAACATCATCACTTTCCAGGTTCAAAATCTTGTTGTTTTTTTATTTTTTGTCTTTTAATGCTATATATTGTGGAACTCTACAGGTGAAATTTTATGATATGGGTTTACCCTTTAGCTTTCTTTGTAATAAGGGTGAATTTTTATGCATATATTTTCTTTGTATCAGTTTTAGAAAATATATGTATAAAATACCTAATTTTATGTAGAGATTTATGTTTTTTGGTAATGCTATGAGGTATTAGTACTGAGCATATAGCTAGCTTGGGTTTTGGGTTTACCGACCAGTTTTTTTTTAATTAGTGATATTTTCTTTTATGTATTTTATACTTTTCTTGGTTGCTTAGAAATTACACATACTTTATTGAGATTTGAATAAATCTATTTGATTTGGATCCCTTGATATGGGATTGCTGATTTGTTGATTGGCTGCAGAAATGGATACTTGTTGTGCGGCTATGAAATCGACAATTCATTTGGGGAGAGTGAGCACTGGTGGCTTTAACAATGGAGAGAAGGAGATTTTTGGGGAGAAGATGAGAGGGAGTTTGAACAACAATCTCAGGATTAATCAGTTGTCGAAAAGTTTGAAACTTGAGAAGAAGGAGAAGAAGATTAAACCTGGGGTTGCTTACTCTGTGATCACTACTGAAAATGACACAGAGACTGTGGTAATAATCAATTCTTTTCTCTTTATTAGGACATGTATGCTTCAAATAATGCCATAATAGTGTTGTAGATATGGTGGAAACAATCTCATATGAACTATATTGTGAATGGAAGTGAATCCACTAATTAAGATTGTTAGCATTGAACTCACCACACTTATTAGATTATGGGTTGTGAGTTTAATTTTGTTGAAGTTCTATTACTGGTCTTCTGCTATATATTTGTTTCGTGTTGAGAAGATATTGTGTTCGGTTAAGCCTACAATATCTATCTGCATCAGTCTGTGATTGTGATTGTTTGTTGGACTTATGTAGTTCGTAGATATGCCACGTCTTGAGAGACGCCGGGCAAATCCCAAGGATGTGGCTGCAGTCATATTAGGAGGAGGCGAAGGGACCAAGTTATTCCCACTTACAAGTAGAACTGCAACCCCTGCTGTAAGAGATTTATCTTTGCTCATGAAAGTTTTATCAATTTTTTGTTTTAGATGCTTAATGTCCAGTTAAAACTCTCTTCCAAGTTAATTTTGTTTATCTCGTGTTAAATTTCAGATTTTTTTTTAATGATATGTTATTTTTTGATTTCTACATCGATTAAATATAGATAGAATAGGTGTACAAGATTGCAAGTTGATGTCCACTCCGTGGTCAATTTCTTAAGATTCTGATGTTTTGTGCAACATGGCACCAGGTTCCGGTTGGAGGATGCTACAGGCTGATAGACATCCCAATGAGCAACTGTATCAACAGTGCTATTAACAAGATTTTTGTGCTGACACAGTACAATTCTGCTGCCCTGAATCGTCACATTGCTCGAACATATTTTGGCAATGGTGTGAGCTTTGGAGATGGATTTGTCGAGGTTTGAGACTATACTTCTGGATTAGTCTTGCTAGATAGAGCTAATAAATATGAGTAAATTTGCTGGTCCTCCAAGTGATTTGTTCACAAAAATCTGTAACAATTTCTGATGATTATTTTCATTTTTTTTCTGCTGTCTTGCTTCGTTTTACTGACTGAAAGGAATTCCGTCATTAAACAGGTACTAGCTGCAACTCAGACACCTGGGGAAGCAGGAAAAAAATGGTTTCAAGGAACAGCAGATGCTGTCAGAAAATTTATATGGGTTTTTGAGGTTTGTCTCTACAACTCTTTAGGACACTAATCCACCACTGCTCTCTTCAGTCGACCGGATATAATTTCTGAAAAATGTTTCATTATTTTTTCTTGAATCAGTTGTTATGTACAGACATATACTACTTTTGTGTTTACAAGGCAACCAATTCTTGCAGGACGCTAAGAACAAGAATATTGAAAATATCCTTGTATTATCTGGGGATCATCTTTATAGGATGGATTATATGGAGTTGGTGCAGGTATGTCAACTTTAAGTACCTACACACACCTCATTCTTTGTTTGCCTTTTTTTTCCTTTTAAAAAACAAAGTTTCTGACTGCCTCCGATCTTCAAACAGAACCATATTGACAGAAATGCTGATATTACTCTTTCATGTGCACCAGCTGAGGACAGGTTTGTTTAAATTCCAATAAGAAACAACTAGTATTGGTTAAATGAATTGAGTGAGATCAGAAACAAGATGGAGAAAGAATTTTTCTCCTCTAATACTCATATGCATACGCTATACATTATTTCGAAGTAAAGACATCACCACATTTTTTAATACCTTATTGTGATTATGTTAAGCTGAGATTTAACCTTTACTTATCAGCCGAGCATCAGATTTTGGGCTGGTCAAGATTGACAGCAGAGGCAGAGTTGTCCAGTTTGCTGAAAAACCAAAAGGTTTTGAGCTTAAAGCAATGGTAGGTTTAGTTGAACTCTTTCTTATAGTATATGTGCTGATTTCTTTCTAAACAAATTTTTGTGGTTTATATTCAGACTAGTGTTCCTTTAGAATTTAACTCATTTACTTCTTGTGCTGCAGCAAGTAGATACTACTCTTGTTGGATTATCTCCACAAGATGCGAAGAAATCCCCTTATATTGCTTCAATGGGAGTTTATGTATTCAAGACAGATGTATTGTTGAAGCTCTTGAAATGGAGCTATCCCACTTCAAATGATTTTGGCTCTGAAATTATACCAGCAGCTATTGATGATTACAATGTCCAAGTAAAGGATCTTGGATCTTTAGATTGAAATTATTTTTATGAATTGAATACATTAGTTGCTCAAATAGAAAATTAGTTGTAGTTTTAACGTATTTATGCTATCTTGTCAGGCATACATTTTCAGAGACTATTGGGAGGACATTGGAACAATTAAATCTTTCTATAATGCTAGCTTGGCGCTCACACAAGAGGCATGTTGCAAATTCATCTTTATACTTCTAACGACTAGCTCAGAAATTATTTTACATCAGTGCATAATCCAACTGATTAATTTCCATTGCAGTTTCCAGAGTTCCAATTTTACGATCCAAAAACACCTTTTTACACATCTCCTAGGTTCCTTCCACCAACCAAGATAGACAATTGCAAGGTAAGTGGGTAAATACTGCAAGTGTTTTGCATTAATTGGTCTTTTGTGGGTTCTAATAAGTTTTGTTTTCTCTGCTTTTTCAGATTAAGGATGCCATAATTTCTCATGGATGTTTCTTGCGAGATTGCTCTGTGGAACACTCCATAGTGGGTGAAAGATCACGCTTAGACTGTGGTGTTGAACTGAAGGTTTGCGTGTAGCCCTAATTTTTATCTTCCTTTGAATCTATTCCTGAACAAACACATTTATTTTCTTTGGTTTGTGAAAAATGCAGCAGCTTATTGTTTCTAGTACATTTTGTTGTAAAGTGTAGATCTCTAACACGTTTTACAACCACAGGATACTTTCATGATGGGAGCAGACTACTACCAAACAGAATCTGAGATTGCCTCCCTGTTAGCAGAGGGGAAAGTACCGATTGGAATTGGGGAAAATACAAAAATAAGGTAAATGAACATTGAATATTAATGTATTTCATTTTCATACTTGAGAATTCTTTAATTTTGATTATGGTTTCACTCATACAGGAAATGTATCATTGACAAGAACGCAAAGATAGGAAAGAATGTTTCAATCATTAATAAAGATGTAAGCTTTTTTTTGCATCCTCCGACTTTCTTTAGTGTGTCTTATTTTCATAGTACTTATAGGGCGGAGGTTAGCTTCCCAACAACTATTGTTCACACAGTCAAGTTCAAAACACAAACTGCTGGTGTGCTTCTTGCTTGCGAGAAAGAAAGCAGAACAGTGTTCAATTCAGATTTGATTATTTCTGCATGGGAGCTTAATAGCTAGGGAGCACTTATATTTTTGAGAGATAATTGATTGAATGAGGCTCCCTGATGTTCTTTTGTTTGAAATATATTTAGGGTGTTCAAGAGGCAGACCGACCAGAGGAAGGATTCTACATACGATCAGGGATAGTCATTATATCAGAGAAAGCCACAATTAGAGATGGAACAGTTATATGAACTAGGGAGGCATCTCTTGTTGAACTAGTGGAAATCCAAATCTCAACTTGAAGAAGGTCAGGGTGATGACCTATTTCCCACAAAAACCTAGCACATTCAGCCCCAGAAGAAGCTTTCTATGCTCATGTGAAAAGAGCAAGTATAATCGAGACACGTGTCTAAAATAAAACTAAAGTTGCTGCCTAGTTCATGTTCTAAGAGTCACATTATGTAAGATAGCATTTTGAAGAACTCAATAGTTTATCTATTGCTCAATTTAGGCTTTTCGTATTGTAAAAAACTCTACTTCAAAAAAATAAAAAAAATGCATCTTTTCTTTATTGGAATTCAATGATATCGTTCTTTGTTTTTAATACAGGGCCATACTTTGATTTTTCAAAATGGGAATATGTTTTCCTTATCCCCTGGTCTGTGTGAAAAAACATTTAAGATGTTGGTTTTAACAAGTAACATCTTGCACCATATGCTCTCCATGTTGGAAAACACAAGTTACTGAATATGGAAATAGACCAAGTTGATTGTTTTCATGAAAAACTGGCAGCTACAATCTGGAAAACCCGTTTACAGCATTGCAAAAGCAGGTGAAAAAAAAGGCAATATAGGAAAAGTCATAATCAATTAGCAGAGAAGGATATGTAGAAGAAAAAGAACTACTCAAAAGGATTATGCTTCCTACAAGTTAACTCAATCTCAACAAACAACAAGACATGTCTAAAGTTGTCAGCCTCTCCAAAAGTAAAGTTGGCATTGTTTAACTATCCCGTGAACTTGGTTTCAGCCACAACAATCAAGACTGCACATAATCAATCACGAACCTCTTTGACATGTAATTAGTGTTGTAAATAGTTGTATACATGCAGATGAAAGAAGCCAGACGAGTAGCTTGTTTGAGAAACAAGGTATCTGTGCATCGTTATGTTTAAATACAAAACACCACCATCTAGGCAAATACAGAAGTCCAAATGAAAAATAAGATAAAAATACTTACTAGCGCCAACTATTTAAATCAAGCTCCAAAATGTATCAAGTCACCGGATACTGTTCTGTCATATGAAGCCTAATAACATTGCTGATTGACTTTTCAGAAACTCTTAGTGTTCCAAACAACTAAAGGGCCTTTTCTATGATATTCACATGGCTGAAAACCATTCATTGCCTTACCCATGAGGGCCATGGCACCAAGGCTTGGAAGTTGCTTCTTCTGGAAATCATAGAGCTCCAACTTTGAGGTTTGAGGCTCACAAACCACCACCGGTTGGGGCCTCTTTGGTGCATTGGTAGTCCTATCATGAAGCAACCTTTGAATCCAAGAATGAGAAGTCAAAGCCTCTAGATCTTTCTTGATAACACTCATAGAAGCAGTACTAGAGTTCATTGCTAAGTTTGCAGTGTTGTCGTGAACCATCAATTCTTTACCATGACGTTTACTAGATGATGCTAATTCAGAGTTAGCTATGGTTCCTTCAGGAATTTGGTTGAGGAACTTGTGTGATTTCTCATTAGATGTTTCTCCTACTAAACTGGAGCTTTTAGTACCAAAAGCCAAAGAACCGCAAGCATTCATTTTGAGGCGCTTAACCCATCTACTAGCTGGGTCATGTCCAAGAAGCCCTTCGGGACAGAAATCAGTTCTTGATGAACTGGGTTGTTCAGCACGGGCCAGTATTGATCCCAAGTCGAAACTTTCAGTTCTGGAAGAACTTGCCTCCATATTATCAGTTGGAGCAGGGAGCTCTAAGTTTATATCCAACTTGAGCTGTTTGTGTCCAGCTTCCTTCCTGGAGCCTTCAAGTGCAAGTCGACGGGGCAAAGTTTGGTCCATTTTGTTCACCTGCAAGATATCTAATGGTCAAAATTAATCAAGATTCTAGATTACAAGCAATACAATGGAAATGTGAATATTATGAACTGTTTGAAGACTATAATTAATCTATGGTTACAATACAGTGTTGGAGCACATGAAGCCTTTATGAATTCAAACAACAATCACTAGCCATCACTAAGCCTTGGATGATTTGGGGAGATTTCAGCTCAATCTTGTTTTCTACTAACAAATTGAAGGGAGCTCCAGTTACTTGACAGAACTGTCTTAATACAAATAAGATTAGGGATATTTAGTATAAATTAAAAGCTATTAGAAGTGTTTTTAGGCAGTTCAATAGTACTGAATTCAACTGTCACTGACATAGATGTTGTAGTAAAATTTTTACTTATTACTTATGTGAAATATAAAATTCAAAGTTTTGAAATATTTATGGTAAAAAGTAGATAGTTTATTTTTTCTTTATATAAATTTTGTAACTTTCGATTATTTTAATTGAAAATAAAATCACAAAATTCACTAGTAAATTCTTTTGAGGCCTAAAGCAAACAGTTTATTAGACTCAATCTTGAGCCGCCCCTGCCACATGAATATTGCAAGATACACTAGTGGGATTGCAGAACATTTGCTCACATTCTAACTTGGTTGGCAACACGATCAATAACATTTTCCCATTTGGTTTTAAGCTTATCATACAATGAACAACAGTATCTGACCAATTCACTGTTACTTAATTTCTCACATCAGACTTGGAAACTAGCAGGTAGGAAGACATAATATGAAAGCAGTTAACAATACAAAATTCAAGATAAATCAAATACCCTCTTGGAAACCTGGCAAGAAGATAGGAAGTTATGAAGAACTAAATAAATCTCAAGATTACCTTCTTTGCTATAGAAGAACTTGTACCTGCAAAATTAGAGGAAAGATAGATTCATTAAATGAGTAAAATTATGTATACTCAAACAGTACATCTCAAATTAAACCTCTTTTTCTTTTCTTTTCAGTTAAAAATCGCTGACTAAGCCTTAGAAAGATCACTTGATTCATTGATCAGTTACAACTTAGCAAGACGATGAACAAAATAAACTCTACTTAAACCACAAGCGGAGGATAGCACATACCACAAAGCTGGTTCTTCTCCTGAAACACATCCATGTCCATGGTATCAGTTTCAGCGGAAGATTCATTCTTTAACACAAATTCAGAACGCTTTCTGTCTTCTATATTGTCTTTTCTTTCACTGCCTGTGAAGCAATTTTGAATTTGAAGCTGCATTCCTCCCTTATAATGAACAAAAGATTTAGATTGCTTATCACGGCTACTTAATGATGCTTTCCCATTAATTTTATTCCACATCCTTGAATTACCGATTACATTGTTTCCTTCAAACAGACCAGCATCCGCTCCTTTTGTGATTAACATACTATGGATGGTCTGAGAAACGCAGGGACGATATCCAGTCATTCCCACTACAGAGTCCATGGTATTGCTTGTTCTCATTGTCTCTACATCACGCAATGGATGTGGTAGCTTTTGTAACTCTTTTGGTTCAGTTACATGGGAAGGTCCGGGTTGTTCATTTTTTAACAACCTGACAAAGGAACTACCTGGATTTTTCTGGAACTCTTCTCCACCCATTTTTGGAAGAAGTTTTTTGCTTGTGGAGGGTGCATCTAGACAGAACGAGTCATTCTGCCTTTCTGGAGTGACCAATCTCCCATGTTCATGCTCCAACATTCCCAGTCTAGGCACTTCTTCTTTTGCAGCTAGGAATGATCTGCTCACGAAAGCTTTCTGTGTCTTTTCCGATTCTTTAGTTACATAATGGCCAGGATCTCGATATGGCACAATATGAGATGCTAAGTGACTTGGATTATCTATCAAAGGCCTCGATGCAACAGTGCGGTGACCAATGTCATATGGATGAGTCTTGCCAAAATCCAAAGGATCCTGGAAGGGAGTTTTGACATTTTCACAAGGATTGTGCATTGATAGGGACCAATTGCCTAGAGTTCCTTTTGCAATGGTTCTTGAACTTGTCTCGTTAATGACTTCAAACGTTTGAGTTTCAGATTCTCGTAATCTTTTGACGGATTTAGAGGACATTGTCTCCATTTTAACAATTGACTGGAGAGGCTTAGAATCTTTGTCATTTTCCTTGTTTCCAAGAGCAGCAGATGCATGATTTTGTGTTTCTGCCGTAGAATTGTAGCTTGTTCTAGTCCAATGTGCCATCCAAACAGATTGAACTGAATGTATAGACTTCCCGGTTCTACCATCACAATCCGAATGTGATTGTTTAACACGATCGGACATGATATCTGGCCTTAGATCTTGCTAATGTACTACTTTTCCTTCAGTTGTTCATCAAAAGATTGTCTCCATTACCTGGGAAAGAGAATTTTGAAACAGCAATAAATCAAATTATAATTGTTGAATTGTGTGACCACCTCATCTAAAAACTTTGACATATACAAGTCCTTGTCCCATACCGCGTGAGTTCAAGTAAACCATCTCAAGCTTTTAGATATTCAGAGATAATATGATTTTACTTGCTTAATTATACATCTTCACCAATAATCACACAATATTTTCCACTGTTGTTAGTTGGATTATGGATGCTAGTAAGGATTATGACGTTAATCAGTACACAAAATCAAAGAAAAATTAAGACATTAAATCTCACCAACTATTTACTCAACAATTCGCACCCACACACCTTCTATCCACAATTTTGACCATTACATCTGGGTTCACACCCCAAAAAGAATCATAGAAAATATATATATTAAAAAATCACAAGAATTGCTAAAACTAATCCAAAATACAACAACATAAAAGCTACAAAATCAAGTATTAACCAAGATTGAAGTCTCAGACCCAAAGTCAAAATTGGTACAAAGTCAAGTAAAACTGTTCCAAATTACAAATAGCAGAAAATTGAAAAATGCTACAAAAATTCAAGTATTAAACCAAGATTCAAGCCTAAACCAAGAATTCATTCCATAGAAAAAGAGATTCAAATCTTTGACAGTAATATATTAGCAATTGAAAAAGGAACTCACCAGCAAGTAAGACAGAATTTGAAGAAGGTAATTCTGTAAAAAGAAAAAAGAAAAAAGGAGCAGAAAGTAGTGAAGGAGGAGATGAAGAAGCAAACACCAGAGAAAAAAAGTGAAGAAGAAGCATAACTAAAATGCTACTCTCAAGACAAAAAAAAATTACTAATAAAAAATGAAGACAAAAAAGCCGAGTTATGAGCTGTGAACCTATGGTTTTAGTGTAGATTGGGCTCCACGTCCGCGCTTTTTCTCACTTCCTTTTACTCCTCCTCTCATTTTTAGTAATCACACTATTTTAAAATTTGTCATTTTTAATATATTTTTTTTATATAAAAAAAACGATTAGTAATTTTTTGAAAGTTTAAATTTGAATATTATAATTATAATTTTATTAAATCTAATTCGTAGCATCGTCATTCGTCTCTATTCCCATATAACTTGCTCGCAACCCTCCCTCTCCTCTTTCACTTTATAAACCACAAATGTATAAATGGTGTTTGTGTTACAATGCATGTCTTTTCGTCTTGGATACTTATAGTTATACATTACAAATCTTCCTCTGCGCAGATTTCTTTTGTCTTTCTCTCTTTCTCGCCTTATTCAAACATAAAATTATACAAAGTATAATATATAATTTCTGTTTGTATAAAGCAAGAGAGAGATTCAATATACAAATACAACTGTTTTAACTCGATTCAATTGTATATAAAATCAAATTTTATATAAATATAGAAACACAACAACATATACATATACAAACACAATTTTCATAGTCATAGGCATCCGATTTATCCAAATGGTTGATTTATATAAATCAGATGTCTGTGATTTTATACAAATTAAAGTTGCCTTGATTTTTATACAAATCTGATGCTCCATAGTAAAAAAATAGAACTTGTTATAAAGCACAATTACACAAATTATAGCTATAACATACAAATATAATTTTTATATTTGATATACTTAAAAGTACTCTAATTTTATTCTTTGTTTATTTTTAACAAATTCAACATCTAACGAGTAAAAATAAATAAAAGAAAGTTATTTTACTTTTATTATAATATATTCTTTATTTCAAGAGATAATTTATTAATAAACTGTACTCGGTTTTTAAAGCAACATACAGGAGGTGCAAGAAGATTATCCTTTTAGTGTCAATAATAAACATGTATATAAATACTATACTTACCTTAAGGGAATGTCAGAATAAAACATAGGAGAAACATTATTCCATTCGAATAAGTTCAAAGAGGACCAAAAGTAAATTAATGGTTCATATTCTTAGTATGTAGATAGTATCGAATAACCAATATTTTGAAATTAAGGGTGTGTTTGGTATGAAGGAAAATATTTTTCTGAAAAATAAGTAGATTTTAAACTTATTTTTTCATGTTTGGTTGGTGAGTAGAAAATATTTTTTGAAAATAATTTTTAGTGTTTGATTTATGAATGAAAAATGTTTTTGAGGAACATCTTTTATTTTTACTAGAGTAGAAAATATTTTATGAAATTGAAAATATTTTTAAAAAACAATTTTTTTTGGATGGTGGTGGAGGGGGAGAGGGGGAAGGGGTAGGAGTGAAAAAATAAAAATTTAAAGTTGATAGTATTTTTAAAAGCAAATTAAATTTTTTGGGGGGTTGGGAGTGGGGTGGGTAGGGGGCTGGCCGGGGAGGTAGGAGTTTAAAAATAAAAATTTGAAGTTGAAAATATTTTTAAAAAAGCAAAATTAATTTTTTGGGGAGGGGGCTGGTGGTGGTGGGTTGTGATGGTGGTAGTCAGGGATCTGGTGAAAAAATAAAATTTTAAAATTAAATTATTATTTTTTTAAATTGATATTTTTTCACAAAAAAAATGTAATATAAAATTGGAGGAGAATTTTCCAAATAAATATGCATTTAATATATTTCTTGTCATGCATTTATTATTTATTGGAAATTTGGTTTGTGATCTACATTAGGAGTATGAATTATTTGTTTAGGTTAATGCTTACATATTTAGGTTTTTGAAATAGATTAGGTAAAGATGAAATTTCAACTATGTTTGTTTAATAGAATCTTTAGGTTAATAATTTGATTTAATAATGTCTCAATTATTATTTAATTGTATGCATTACTTTTTTTTTTTGTTTAAAAATTTTGTTACATGGAAAACAATTACACTGTGATAAAGTTAAATAAATTTACATTAGGCCACAACTTAAAAATTGTTACAATATAAATTAATTAATTTTCAAATACAACCTTCGACATCTGTCTGTTGACCTTTTTAATTGTGATCTTGTTTCAATAAAAATGTCGATATCTCCCACTTGAAAGAAGAAATTTTAAATTTTTTTGAAAATTAATTAATATATATTCCAAGAATGCAGAAAATATCTTGTCGGGAGTTTTTGAATATTCCCAGAGGCCAACTAATGATCCTAATTCTCAGAGGTCATTTACTTAGTAGGGGAATCTAAAAATGATTAAAATTGAATTAAAAATAATATTATTAAATTATTGAATTAATGATTTTGTGATTCTTTTAATTGGGCTATTAGTTAAATTTTTATTTTATGATTTTGATCTACAATTAACACAGTAAAATTATACTTATAGTTACTATTTTAATGAACTCCTATTTTACTTTTAGTTTTATAATTATGATTTTGATATTTTAACAATTATATTCTTGTCGTTTTGATGTTACTTTTAATCGTAATCAATGTAAACTAATCTTTTAATTGAAATATCTCTTTCTTTCCGATTTAAAATAACGTTATTCCTCCTCTTTTTAATTATACATTTATTATGACAAAAATAACATTATTTTTATTTATTGAAGTGTTAAAATGAATACAGACAATTTTATTTTAATCGAAATGATTCCTATAAAAATTTAAATAGTTAAAAAGGATCAAAATCGATGATAAATATCTGATTTTTGGGAAGCTTAAAAGCCACGAACCTACTTCTTCTACCAGGCATATTTATGTGGTTTTTTATTATGCCACGTCATCATAAGTCCATCTCAATCCCATCCCATAGGTACTAAAACTATAATATTATTTTATAATAATAATTATAATAATAATAATAATGTGGTACTGCTATTTGTTTGTCTTTTTTCTTCAATGTATACAAATTGGTTATCCACAAAAGAAAAAGAAACACGACAACTATTTGTACCGTCTTTGTCACGTGAAATATAATGCAATTGTTCATTAATTTATTGTTTACAGTACGTAAACGTGACAATTGATTTGAATTTATTTTTAACGGTTGCAGATTACAAGGAGTGGGGGCGGGTAGGAATTTACCTTTTATATGATTCGTTTAATTTTATTTAAATATTAGATGAATTATTAATCCACATATAGTTAATATATTAGTTCATTTTTGATGGATTCAATTCTAAGTTATCTAAAATCTAAATTGATATATAAATTAAATTGATTCATAATTTTTTTAGTAATTTTTATATATAGTAAATTTAAAAATTATATTTGTATGTTATGAGTGTAGTTGCATAATTGCGCTTCATATCAAAATTTATATTTGTTATGACTATTTCGCTATATATATATATATACAAAAGAAGCAATTGGTAATTTGCTTCGGCATACATGTACAAAAAAGATCAATTGTATAATCTGTGTTTGTATAAAGCCAAAAAAAAAGAGAAGCCAAAAAAAAAAAAAACTGAGCAGGATAAGATCATATTTGTATAATCATAAGTATATAGAACGAAAATATATGCATTTGTATTTATATATACATTTTTCTATCATTTTATACAAACACAAAAGCAATATATACATTTGTGTTTGTATAAAGTGAGAGAAGCGAGTGAGAGTGACGATCGAGATCTGGGACAAGGAAGAGAGGAGAAATGAAAATATATGCATATATACAATTTTCTCTCGATTAATACAAACACAAATAAAAAAAAAAGAACAAAACTGCCCAGCGAGAACGAGAGTGGCAAGCGAAATCCAATACGCGACGAAATAGCAACAATTTACTATAGAATACAATTAAATCAAACTATATTTATAACATTTAATTTGAATTAACAGTTTGTTATTCCAAACAATTTCCACACTATTTTTTTTTTGCTTGTTTTATATGTAGAGCATACAATGATGATAAAAGAAAAAACAGTTATTGATCTACTTAAGTAAATTAATTATGACTTATTTTTTGGCTATTTTAATTTAATTCATTTCTGATCAAATTATTTCTTAAAAGATTATCATTCAATATCCACCTATTTATAAATAGAATGTTTTCTGACCAGCTCATACATATAAAACAATGGCAAACACATGTGTAATGTGTCTATAAGTTTTGTATATTTGAGCAAAATCTCTCATAGTTGTTTTTCCAAACGCGAAATGTCATGTTAAAATATTGTCAAACTTACTAATTTGTAAAGTACCACCAATAAATTTACAATATATACACAAAATGATCGAAATATACACGTTATATATATTAAGTGTAAGTATTCTTATTACATGTAGAATATAGGTACATGTATATATTTCGTATATTAGTTCATCTAATGAATATTGGCTGGTAATTATTCATAATGTTTACTCAATTTGTTTTACGTTGGTCCAGTTCAAATTCAATTAGGGCCCAATTTTGTTTTCAATGTGAACTAGGAAGTTCAGGTCTCTCGTTGGGCTCTGATCCTTTAAATAAAAATGTGCCGGGTCTCTTTTGAGAAGATCTCGAGTCTCGACCCTCTTTTATGTGTTGGACTACTTTGTTAATTTTTTTGGAAAAATTACGTAAATTAGTACATTTTAATAAATAATTCCTGAATTTTAGTAATATTTTTTATTTATTATCATTTATAATAACACTATGTTAAATCTGCAATATGAATTAAAAGTGAATTATGTATCCAATATATATGAATTATAATTGTTTTTTGAAATATATTATGTTTGTATGGTAAAAATTTGACACATTATATTATAAGTGTATTAAAATGTGTGATAAATGTATTATCCATCATTAAAACTTGTATTATATATAAATGATAAATTATTCTTTGTAATATATATTAAACTTGTATTATAAATGAATTAAAAATGATCAAGTGAAAAAAAGATATTATTGCTACAAATAGTAAATTTTTTTTTATTTTACTATATTTATGTAAGTTTCCCTACGCAAAAGAAAATGTTTTCTTTTGTACTTTACCCAAAGGGTTATGCCAATTTTTTTTTTAACGACAAGGGAAATCCGCAGTTGCTATTCTTTTAGGTGCGTACAGAATAAAACCTTGTTTCTATGCAATAACTCGCAAACCACATAAGAGAGGTAACCAGTTCTAAGCAAACTTAGTGCGACCAACTTTATGACTTATAAAATAAATCTCTCATTTAAAATTTATTAAATTTAAATTGTGATTAAATAATTTCTCGTTGGTGTAGAAAGTTCATAAATAGAATGGATAATTGATGGAGTAGTATTTATTGTGACACTAGATATACCTACTTAATGAGAAATCAAGAAAAATACTTCCCATAAATGAAAAATCTAAGAATAAGACCAAGAATTATAATAGAGTGAGTGTAAATAAATTTATCATTCATCACTTTTATAATAAATCAGATTAAAATAATAAAATAATATATCAGTTATTATTAAACTAATTAAGAGTTATTAAATTGAAAATCCAAGGAAACTACAATAAATTAACAAATTATAAGCGGATAAATAGAAAATGTTGTTTATTTATTTAGGGCATAGTAAAATGAGAAAGGGGAGATTTGTCAATTGATAGAAATTTCTTCACTCGTCGGTAGCCATTAAGAGCCACAGATCCGATCTTGTTTTTCTCTTCCCTCTCTATTCAACCCTCTAAATCTCTTCACTCACTGAAAGGTAATCCGTATTTTCAATGTTAATCTAACCCTAATCCCTACACGTTTATGTGATTTTTGTTTTAGATCTGATTCTTATTGTTGTTTATAACATAGAGATTCTTGTTTATTCATGGGTGGATGATGCATCTTTAAGATTAGAAGACCTAAAATGAGTTATTTAACCAAATGGGTTTAATTTTAGGGTATCGATTGAGTATTATAAGGTGGGTCGGTTCAATTCGAAGTTTGATTTGGTTCAAAAATGGTCTCGGAATCTTTAAGATTAGGAGAAATAAATTGTGTTAAGACTTATTTTCATTGCGTGATTTGGAGTGTTTACGTTTAATTGGACCAAAATGAGCAGGCATTAATGGAGAATTTTAGGTTGTTAAATTGATGGATTACGATAGGTCATAGTGTACAAAGCATTGAAATGAAAATCTCTTCCCCATTTATTTTGTTTGCTTTTAATTCTAGCTACATTGTTGACTTGCTAAAAAACTAGTTTATTGTATAATACAGTTAAATTATGAGTATCCTACACCCATTTATTTTGTTTTGTTTGATTGTAGCTATACAGTTGACTTGCTAAAAAAATAGTTTATTGTATGATACTGTTGAATTATATCTTATATTGGGATGACTTGTATAATTTCTTTTTCCCCTCGAAGAAATTGAACCAGCTGGAGGACTGAAGTTGAACCAGCTTCTTCATTGAGTTTGTTTTAATTCTTAAATAAGTGAATCACTCACTCAATCTTGCCTAATTTGAGAGGATTTCGATGATGTTGTATCTGAGATTGCAAACTTCTTTTTTGTTGTAGCCTTATTTTCAAGTACCGTTGGCCGGGAAAAATATGCTTTCTCTTTTATCCTGTCTCTTTGCGATAAAGTTTTGGTTGCTCTAGTTGATTTTTTAAAGGTCTGATAGTTGAAGGTGGTATTGTCATTCATTTGTCAATGATTGATATTATGGTGGGTGGTCTAAGCAATCAGTTTTTTCATTAGTGTTAATCTCCTTATGATCTAAGCATTAGTAGAATCTGAAGTCTTAATTCTTTTATTTATTAACTTGAGCAAGTAGTGTTCTCAGTTGACAATGTCTTTCTTGTGTTGAATGTTGATCTTGTTACATTTATATGTGGCACTTCTAGGGTTGTGAAGTTGAGTTTCTATGGAGGGTGTTGGAGGTGATGGTGCCTCAGCGGCTACAGCATTGAACCAGCGGAGGCATGAACTTTCAAAACTTTTCCAATACTATTTAGATAAAACTACTCCTCATGCTACATATAGGTGGATTGGAACTTTTGTCTTAGCATTGCTTTATGCTCTGCGGGTTTATTATGTTCAAGGATTCTATGTTGTTACCTATGGATTGGGCATCTACATTCTTAATTTGCTGATTGGTTTCCTGTCACCTCTTGTTGACCCTGAGCTGGAACCTTCGGATGGACCTATGTTACCAACTAAAGGTTCAGATGAATTCAAGCCTTTCATACGTCGCCTCCCAGAGTTCAAGTTCTGGTAATAATTCCTGCTTTATGGTTTTTGCATTGCTTAATTCTCGGAGAAAGGGTTTGTCACCTGAACATTGTATATTATATTGTATCAGAATAGACTCAGTTTGCCTTGTCTCATAGTTAAACGTTTGCATTGGTCTTAGCTCTCTTGGTAAACTTTGGAAGTAGGAATTGATGCAGTAGAACCTCCTTGCTGTGTATATTTGAAATCTGGACGAATTTTCCAAGCTAATTTACCTTTTGTCATACAACAGTCACTCCTATACTTGTGTTGCCCATTCTAATGTTTAATATTTCTCTTGGCTGCACTAACATTAACTTTATACCTTGAACCAGCCGCATGACCATAGATTCAGCTATTTCTAAATGTTGCCTAGATCTTCAGCATTATGTACTTCGTTAACATTGAGAGATTAAGAAAAGAAAGTTTTACCCTGTGCGCACCCAAAGAGTAGCGGCTGCGGGTTTCCCTTGTCATCATAAAAAAAAAGAAAAAGGAAGAAGAAGTTGTACCTCCTTAACATATGTTATGGTTCTGTTTACAGGAATCTTTTCCTTTTTTTTACTTGTTACACTAGATCTTACTTCAAAGATCTCATAAATCATAGCATCTAAGATGCATTTGACCTGCA